>CM055123.1:197397308-198597308 GCA_029206835.1 Rana muscosa
CCAGTGGGTGGACTTTATTATGCACTGTAATGGTGTATAACAGGGATATGCAATTAGCGGACCTCCAGCTGTTGCAAAACTACAAGTCCCATCATGCTCTGCCTCTAGGTGTCATGCTTGTGGCTGTCAGAGTCTTGCTATGCCTCATGGAACTTGAAGTTCTGTAACAGCTGGAGGTCCGCTAATTGCATATCCCTGGTGTATAAGGTCTCAGAGGGTGGCAATATGGAGTCCAGTTCACCTGCTTCTCCACATTTGTCAGAGGCAACTGGCAGTGCTCCTGCACCTGCGGTCCTTAGCGACTAGTTGTCAGCAGTCCTGGAATCATCCTTGTCAGGATGGAAGCGGTGTGAGAGCGCAAGGGAGCTGTAAAAGCGCCCCCTCGCCACACATTCTCCTGTAGGGGTGTGCTCTGTCTCAGATATGGGCCTAGCTACTGCTGCTTAGGACCCTAGCTCTGAGGATTTTTATGTTTTTGAACAGGATATTCCTTGTGAGGAAGACCCCAGTTCTGAATAACTGACAGGGTGCTTGTAAGTGAACTCATTGATGCTGTGAGGGACACTCTCAAGCTGAATGTTGAGGCTGAGGAACCTCAGGTGGAAGCTGTCTCCTTTGGTTCCCTTTAAAGCCGTTTCTTCAAAAAAGGTCTTTCCATAGGTGCCTTTTTTTGATACATTCATTGACCAAGTCTGGGATAAGCCGCAGAAGACTTTGTCGGTCCCGCGGCGCCTAGCCTTAAGGTACCCCTTTTGAGGAGGACCTGGTTAAGGAGTGGGCTCTCCCCCCAGCGGTCGACCCCCCGGTCGCCCGTTTGAATAAGGCTAGCACGCTCCCTATGAAAGGGACTCCTGCATTTAAGGATCCCACTGACAGGAGGTCAGAGGTGGTGAGTATAACTAGGTTTACCTTATTGGGGTCTGCCCTACGCCCTATAGTGGCGGCGACACAGGATGGGAAAAGATTTTGCACCAGACAGTACAGGAGCATAATCTCCCTCCTGAGACCATTGCCCTGGCTCACCAACTTGTGCAGGGTTTAGTCTCTGTGTGCGATGCCACTTTGGATACGACCCCTTTAATATCCGGGGCCTCTATCTCTGCTGTGGTGCTGTGTCGCCTTATCTGGCTGAAATACTGGTTGGCCGACCTAGCTTCCAAAAAGCTCCTGGCTGACTTGTCCTTTAAGGGCGGTAGACTGTTTGGGGCCGTCCTGGATGACATTATTATGGATGTCCACAGGGGGTAAGAGCACCTTCCTTCCTCACTCTGTTAAGGAAAAGGAGCCCCACCGTAGGCCGGGCCCTTCCTTTCTGGCGAAGAAGAAGTTTTTCGTCAGTCTGAATCCACGGGTAAGCCCGTTCAGACTGAAAAAAGTGCGGCTGGGGGACATAAGCTTCCCTGGGTGCGTAAGCCTGCTGCCGCATGAAGTCTTGCCCCTGCCCGACTCTGGGGTGGGGGGACGTCTTTGCAGGTTCGCGGTTCGGTGGACCTCCCGGATCTCCGACTGGTGGGTGTGCGAGGTGGTCACCTCAGGATACAGGATAGAGTTCCGTTCCTGGCCCCCAGACAGATTCTTTCCCTCAAATCTCCCTCTCCTTCCTGCCTGTCGGGCGGCCCTTTTAGGGGCCGTGCAGGGCTGATCAGGTCCGGAGTGATTGTGCCGGTTCCGTCACAGGAGAGGTTTCAGGGGTTCTACTCAAATCTGTTTGTAGTCCCCAAAAAAGGACGGGGTTCGGCCAATCCTGGGCCTCAAGGCCTGAACGCCTTTGTGATGGTACAAAAGTTCTGCATGGAATCCATTCGCGCGGTGATCACTATACTCCAAGGGGATTTTCTGGCGTCCTTGGACATCAAGGACCCCTACTTGCTTGTTCCGATCTGCGCAAGTCATCAGAAGTTCTTACGCTTTGCGATCGGCAAAGTCCACTATCAATTTGTGGCTCTTCTCTTCGGCCTAGCCTCGGCACCAAAGGTGTTTTACCAAGGTGCTTGCTCCGGTTCTAGCTTTACTGAGACGGCGAGGCATTGCTATCGTGGGCTATCTGGACGATCTTCTTCTAAGAGCAGACAATGGCTCAGAATTAGAAGAAAGTGTGACTATCGTCAGTCAGACCCTCAGGGACTTTGGGTGGCTCCTGAACATTCAGAAGTCGGTCCTGGTCCCGATTCAGCATTCGGAGTATCTCGGTTTGATCCTGGACTCCTTGGAGGCAAAGGTATTCCTACACCTGGAGAAGTTACTGACATTTCAGTCTGCAGTGCGGGTCCTGACGTCCCGAAAATGGTCGTCAATCTGTTTTTGTCTGAGAGTCCTGGGACTCATGGTGGCCTCGTTCGGGGCCGTTCAGTATGCCCAATCACACACACGGGCACTACAGTAAGAGATCCTGTCTGCTTGGGACAAATCCCCGTTGTCCTTGGATCTTCAGATCCAGATGAGTCACCCAGTCAGGGCGTCCCTGGCGTGGTGGTTGAGGTCCCCGGCTTTTCGGTCCGGGAAGTCGTTCCTCCCCATCCAGTGGACGGTGATGACGACGGACGCAAGCCTGATGGGCTGGGGTTGGAGTCTGGGGAGTCCTGTCAGCCCAAGGGCTTTGGACTCCAGACGGAGCCCGTTTGCCCGTATTTCCAGAACATCGATCGGTAATCAGACTGTGCCTCTCCTCGTGGTCGGAGAGACTACAGGATCGCTCCCTCCGGATCCAGTCGGACGACGCCACAGCAGTGGCGTATGTCAACCATCAAAGGGGGGACTCGGAGCTCAACTGTGACTTCAGAGGTCGCCCGCATCCTAAGGTGGGCCAAAAGAAGCGTGCCGGCTCTGTCGGCCATCTACATTCCGGGCGTAGACAGTTGGGATGTGAACCTGCTGGCCTCTCGACTCAATCGCAAGGTGTCGAGGTTTGTGGCCAAGTCCAGGGATCCTTGGGCGGATGCCTCAGATCCGTTGGTGGCCCCATGGGGTCATTATCACCTGATATGTTATCCTCCGCTGCAGCTGCTTCCTCGCCTGCTGCGCAGGGTGGCGGCCGAGGGGGTTCAGTTAATCCTCTTTGCGCTGGATTGGCCTTGGCATCATTGGTACACCGATCTGGCACGTCTCATCGCGGACGTTCCTTGGCGGTTGCCAATGAGGGAGGACCTTCTGTCTCAAGGTCCTAATTTTCATCCTGTTTTACAGTCTCTGACTTAACGGCATGGCTATTGAAAGCCAAGTGCTGAGAGACCGAGGTCTCTCGGATTCGGTCATTTCGACCATGTTTAGGGCACGGAAGTCTTCCGCCAAAAAGATATATCACCGTGCCTGGGAAGCTTACATCGCTATGTGCGAAGAGCTGGACTGGCGTCCACGAACGTATTCCGTCCCCAGAATCCTGTGGTTCTTTCAGCGTGGTGTGACCCAAAAGCTTGCTTTGAGTACCCTTAGGGGTCAGATTTCGGCCTTGGCCGTCTTCTTTCAGCGACTGCTAGCAGGTCTTTCCTTGGTTAGAACCTTGTGCAGGGCCAGGGGGTTCGCCATGTGCTCCCTCCTGTTAAACCTCCTCTCCCTCCTTGGGATCTGAATTTGGTGCTCTCGGTTCTCCAGGAACCTCCCTTTGAAAATATCAGAGATATTCCCCTCTTGACCTTGTCTCAGAAGGTGGCCTTCTTAGTGGCCATTACTTCTGTTAGACGGGTGTCTGAGTTGGCGGCCTTGTCCTGCAAGTCGCCCTATTTGGTCATCCATATGGATACGGCGGTGTTGCGCACGCAACCTTCTTTTTTGCCAAGGGTGGTCTCGGCCTTTCACCTAAAATGAGGACATCCTTGTATCCTCACCCATCGCATCCCAGAGGGTTTGTGCTTCACACATTGGATGTGGTACGTGCCTTGCGGGTGTACCTGTCTGCTACTGCTTCTATTCGGAAGTATGACTCACAGTTTGTGTCTGTCTCTGGTCCAACACAGGGCCAAGCGGTTTCGTCTGCCACCATTTCTAGGTGGATCAGACAGACCGTTATTCAGGCTTATGCCCACAAGGGGCGGGCGCCTCCCCTTCCGGCTACGGCGCATTCCACCAGGGCAATTGGTGCTTCCTGGGTTTTCCGGCATCAAGCGTCGGTTGCACGGCGGCGACCTGGTCGTCCATTCATACCTCTTCTACGGTCTATGAGGTTGATGTGGCTGCATCTTCGGATGCTTCCTTCGGTCGCAAGGTGTTGCAGGCCGCTGTTTAATGTTGTAGCTCCTCCGTTGAGGAGCTCTGCCTTGTTTGGAGTGAAGTTTTTGGTTTTCCATTTATACTGCTCCCATCCCTCTTGACACTGTTTTGGGACATCCCACGTGTAAAGTATAAGAGAAGCTGTGTCAGTCCATGGACGATAAGAGGAAATAGGATTTTTGTACTCACCGCAAAATCCGTTTCTCTGACGTCCATGGACTGACACAGCACCCACCCTTCTTTTCAAGGTTTGTACTGCTTTGTTACAAACTGAGGTCTGCTGACTGCAGTGGGAGGGTTATGTCCGGAGGGACCGCCTCCCTGGGTGGGGCTGTTCAGCTCTGGCTTTTTAGAATGTATGTATAACATTTCACATTCTGCCTAGGTCTTCTCCTGCAAGCAGGGACATAACCCACGTGTAAAGTGTAAGAGAAGCTGTGTCAGTCCATGGACGTCAGAGAAACGTATTTTACGGTGAGTACAAAAATCCTATTTTTCCATCCGTCTGGTGGATCGGATGAAAATAGACAGGCGGTCTGTTTTTATCCGATCTCTGCATAATATAGTGTGATCACAGTCAGACCAGTGTGGACAGTTTAGGGATGGGGTTTTGGCCCCTGTCCCTTGCTGTTGGTCTACTGTCATCACATTTGGCATGTGCAAATGGACTTGTCCCTTTGCGTCATGGCTAAAACATCCCCCATATGTCGCTATAGGTGGTGTCTGGTAGGGCAGCTTATGGCACTGCCATTTGGCCATCTCCATGCGACTAGGTTTGTAGATGAGCGTGGTTCTTTAGGTTTATAGGGCCTCACATAGGTGACTGTCAGGGAGATCTCTTTTTTTGGGTACCTTTTGTGAGTTAAAATGGGGGGTTGCTTTTTTAACAATATAATATACTTGACTGTTCTATGTTCTGGATATGGTGAGAAGTGGGCTCTTTACAGACTCACGAGTTTTCGGGCCTCAATCTATTGATTGGTCATTTTAAATTTACAAATTAGTAAGGCCATTGAGATGTGTGCCTCTGGTAGATTATCTAGGGCACATGTCTCTGCTGGTTTGGACGTGAGTCCAAGCAGGAAAACATCCCGTGGGTCTGTCACACAGTGGGTTGGTGGATAATACTAATTATGTATTTACACGTATATAGCATACTATTTACTTTTCTTGTTTGTGTGAGTATACATGCATAATGTGTGTGTGTGTGTGTGTGTATATATTTTTTTCTTAGGAGTAATGCTGCTGGTCCTTCGAATACTACTTCGAATATTACTACTAATAATTTTAATTCTTTACTCTTCTATATGAAATTATGTATGTATTTAATTTTTATATATATATATTTATTTATGAATTTTATGTGTATGGACCTTTAGTGTAGTATTGCCCTATCGTGTATGCTTTTTAGCTATCCAGTTGTCTGAAGTACTGTCCGACCCTCTCTGTCATCGAGTCCAGTCGGCAGGTGCCAAAGAATTTCCAGCTGATTTGTCCGATAAGCTTTTATTTAAGCTCTGTTTGTAAGTAAGATTACTGCTTTTTTATATTTTAAATAAAACGTCTAAGTGGTAATACACTAGGTCGGTGCGCCCTCCTTTTTTCTTTCTTTTTTCTAGCCACATGAACACCCATTGTTCTGAGGAGGGCTGCAAGACTTTAGACTTTGCCTTTAGACGGAACCACACTACCCGTGTTTTGACGATACACCGAGAGCACAGGAGATTTTTGTCTTTTTATCCGATCTCCCCATAGAGGAGAGCAGAGATCTGACAGGTCCATATCGGCACCGTGAGCTGAGACGGACCTGTCATCCGCCGGCTTAGCGGGGATCAGCAGAGCGATCCCTGCTGAGCAAGCAGAGTCCGTAAAAACAGATCCGCATGTGTGAAAGGGGCCTTAGACCCCTTTCACACTGGGGCGTTTTTCAGGCTTTTTTGGGCTAAAAATAGCACCTGTAAAGTGCCTGAAAAATGCCTCCCCTGTAGCCCCAGTGTGAGAACCCGAGTGCTTTCACACTGGGGCGGTGCGCTTTCAGGACAGTGCGGGAGCGTTGTATACACCGCTCCTTCACCGCCCCTGCCCATTGCAATCAATAGGCACTGCTGCTGAAGCGCCTGCAAAATGCAGCAATGCTTTGCAGGCGCTTTTAACCCTTTATTCGGCCGCTAACGGGTGTAGCACCCATCCCAATTTATGGGACGCTATATTTGTAAATTTTTAGGGGTAGTCCGAGCCAATAGTTGGGCTTGGACCTGTTGATTAGAACAAACTGTGCTTCTGCTCTGGATGCGATGCTACCTGACAGTACAGTTCCCTGTTGCCTTGGGGTGGCGCTGTCACTTCAGGCTCAGGTTGAACCACAGGAGGTATCGCAGCACTGTTGGGTGTCTTCTCTCGGCAGCCATGCAGTGGGCGTGGTCTACCCACTGTGTATGCTGGGAGAGGGTACAAAAGGGGCAGACGCCTTTTGGCATGAGGCGATTCCAGGGGGACCCCCAAGGCGTTCGGGGAGACCTCTGGTCCAGTGAGTGTCTCATGGCCCTGGATGCATGTGTTTGGTCCCGGGCACCTTTAGCCCGGGGCTCTGCTGCTGCATAGTAGGCCCAGCTCTTCTATTGAGGGCCTACGCTCCAGAAAAGGATCCCAGGCTGCCCGTTTGAAGGGGGCCCATCTTTAGGGAAGGAGTTCCAGGGGAAGATCAGTCCCGGCGGAGTTGGCGACGGTACTGTTATCTCGGGAAGAGGCCTGAAGGCCTACCTAAAGGGGGATCCATCATCTCTGACATCCGTGCTCCACTCCGGTTGCTAGGACCGCTCTCAAAGGGACTATCCGGGTGAGCAATACCCACTTAGGCTTGAGTGGCGACGAAAGTGTTCTCTGAGTGTTGCGTGCCAGAACCTTCCCCTACACTGTCGTTTCTTCTCTCTCTCTCTCTCTCTCTCTCTCTCTCTCTCTCTCTCTCTCTCTCTTCCAAGTTTTACCATAAGAGAAGAATAAAACCTTGCTGCTTAGGTTTTACACCTGTGTTGACATTGGCTTTATTTCAAAGGGACTTCCGCCTAGATAACGGAGACCAGGGATCCACTCTGGAGAGGTAAATCGCCGCAAGGCCCAAAGAAATCTAACACTGCTCGCCTCTCTATACATGGAGTTGGATGCCGGGCAAGTAGCAGGTGTGCCCTGACTGCAGAGTGGCAAAAAAGCAGAAACAGGGTGCTGAGTGCTACATGGGGATTAAAAGCGCCCCGCTAGCGGCTGAAAAGCGTCGCTAAAATTAGCTAACGCCCCTTTGCCCCAGTGTGAAAGTAGCCTAAGTTGAATCTTCAAACCTCTGCAGCCCCCACTCCCCATACTTCCACAGTGGTAATCTTCCGGTGCTGCAGGGATTAATAAGAGCCGATGGATTCGTCATAAGCACTCCTCTCATCAAGAGTGCCAACTATGACCACCTTTCAGCAATAAAAATTGCTCAGTAAATGGAGGAGGCAGATCTTTTTGTCAGGTCACCTGTGGCCAGATGACAGATGCACACCATTGGGGGTCAGGAGTGCACCATAAAGTAGTGAACCCTATGGCTGACTGCTGCGGATGGGACACTGGGTGGTTGTGGAAAGCGGGACCAGTGGAGCACAACAGGGAGCTAGAGCCCAAGATTCCCCAGGGCGCGGAGTCTAAGATCCAGCAGGCTTTCACCAGAGCCTCTAGTGGTGAGGATGGCCTACGGTGCAGGTCGCAGTCCCCAGAGTCCCCTAGCTCACGCTCCATAGGGTAAAGAGGATAGAGGGGAAGCAGCAGCACAGGATACAAGAATAGTGAGGGGAAACGCCAAGGTCAGGGCAACAAGCAGACACGGATAAACGAAGGACAAGCTGAAGGTCAAGGTCACTAGCAGACAGGGTTAGTCGGGAACAAGACAATATCGTAACACCGAGACAGACTTAGCACACGGCAGGCAGGAACCCAAACACACAATGCTTAACAAACACGTTGATCAGCATGGCTGGCTTGCAGTGCACAGGTTAATAGAGTGTTCCCTGATAGGGCCTGGGGTGGAGCATACTGGGAGGAGAGATTATAAAAGCAGCCAGGTGAGAGAGTCTGGCCTCTAAGGTGAACACATGAAGAGGAAGGTAAGATGGCAGACAAACATTACTGCTTATCCATGACACTTTTATTCATCCACTCTACTACATTCATAGAGTTCTTTTCACAGATGAAAGCTATAGTACAGCTTCTATGAAAAAAAATATGGGGACAGAATAGATGGGCATAGTTGACAAGTGCCTATGACCGGTCCAGCGGCTCTATTAACCTCAACACTACTAGAAGATATAGTTTCATTAAATGTAAGAACTATCCCTTGTAATGATTTTGTAAAAGACAAACTAACTAAACCTAGGCTTTAATTTAAAGAAAGAAGGGGCAGGTTCAACCTATGCCGCAGCCTATGAGGCCTAACCATAAATCCATTGACAGTTAACCATTCTATTGTATTCAGTGCACACTGAAAGGATGAGTGTAAAATTTTTCCATATCCTACTGAGGTTTACATTTATTAGCTTGGCAGTGAGGCCTTGGCCCAGTTCTCTATAAAGAGGAATGCAAGTTATTTTTAATCTTCAAGTTTTAATATTGCAAAACATTTATCAAGCTGCCTGTAGAACTCTCAGAAACATGTTTCCAGCATGTGGATATTTTCTCAACAGCCTGTTAGCGTGCAAAGGCTAATTACTCGCTTTATGTGACAAGGGCCGACCCGTCAGCAGTTTCTTAACTGTGCCTCTGAAATGGTGTTAAAACAATCACAGAAATACGGCAATATACTCCTTTTTATACTCTTTTAATAGCGCTCCTTAAGTGTAGTGCGTAAGAATGGGGAGCTCTTGATAATCCTCATTTCATGCTCTGATTCCAGTCACCTAGGAATTATGAGTAATCAACCAATATTCTGTGTTTCAATAACAGCTGCCATACAGCTGGCTGGCTCATAATATTCATATATAACCTGACCGTACAACACCTCCATGCCTTGCTGATGGTAACAGAGCTCCTCTCAAAGCTTTTATGGCCTTGCAGCTGCCAGGCTTCATTTTAGAATGGTGCTAATCGAGGGAGCCCCTTAGAATTTCATCCCCATTAACAAGAGCCTTTCACCTGTGATTTGAGAACTTGGGGAGGGTGGGTGCCTGTTTTGTGGTAGCGAATGGATCTCAGGCTAATCCCAGCCCTCGTGCTCGGCCTCAATAATACATCAGATATGAATTAGTCACACATAAGAGTCAAGAGTGACTTATCAAAGTGTCTCGTTTTAGTATGAATGCTTCCAGATGCAGCCAATTATTTCTCCTATTTACAGCAATTATATTATTTGCTTCCTGCCATAAACTCTTGCATAGAACTCCTTTGCTGTAATCCATTTCCCGTGATGCTTCATGTGAGCTTCAGACCATTTTTTTTATTATTTAGTTTTTATTTCGTCAATGTGCATTTTATTATGGGTGGTAATGAGGCAAACAAGCATCAGCACTGGCAAATAGGACTTTCCACGGGGTGATCCCTCTGGGGACTTTTTTCAATCACAAGAAAGGCCAGCCTGGGATCATCACCCTTCAAATGAATCTGATTACTAATTGAAGAAAACAGCCATATTTGCGCCTAATTATTAGAAAACCTCCCCACTAATTATTATAAATAGGCACCATTGTTTTATTATGATTCAGTGATATCACTGAATCTTAGTGGCTTTTTTTATTTAAAAAAAAAAGTGCAATACCTTACCATAACCAATCAGGTTTCGCCTTTTCTCTGATGTGATTCTAGTAAAGTAAAATCTGATTGGTTGTTAAAGGAGTTGTAAAGGCAGAAGGTTTTTTATCTTAATACATTTTATGCATCTTGTATCCATCTCAAAATGTTGCCAGATTTGATAGAATCAGAAATGAGAGCGGAGGGCCCTTTGCTCAGAAAAAGGTCTACAGTAGGGATCAACTTTTTGGTTAAAATAAACAAGCCTTTAATGTCAAGTTTCTTAGGATATTTAGCAATGAATGTCTTTCAAAAACCAGATGAAATTTATGGAATGACTATAAGCGGGAACACTCAGGAGGGCTTGAAAAAGATGTTAACTCAAATGAAGCTCACGTATAACCTAGCATAGCAGATATTCTCAAAGCAACCCCATTAAAAGAAATATCTATTGCCCCAAATAAAAATTCTAATTTGCAATAACACCATAAATCACCTTTTAAATATATGAAAACCACTGGATATAACTATGCATGTGTATTAATAACAACATAGGTCTCACTTTGGACTGTTACAGAAAGGGAGAAGCAGGACTATGAGTGAGTTGTACTTTTAAAGTGTATGTTTTTTGCAGAGTGCGGAAGGAGTAGAACTCCCGAGAGGTTTTACTCATAGGGTAAATCTCCTTCATGGAAATTTTGGATAACTTCCTGTTGCTTAAAGGCTGGGCCTGAATAGGTACCTTGTATTGGGAGAAAATACTTGCATACAGTTTATAGGGTACTGATGTCTTTTAAATAAATTTATGCACAGTTTGTTGGCAGCAGATAACTGATAAAAGCATTCCAGAGAATATGCAACTTTACTATTTATAGCATATGTTACCGGAGGACAGCTTCCGTTACCAGGGGTAGTGTCTCTTCTTGGCTTAGGATGTTTCTACAGTCTACTGTCTCCATGCCTCCACAGTGTATAAAGTGAAGAAGGATCCTTCCCTGCACTATCCTTCCTTGTCTGGAACCTGACCCTGTGATGAGCACTGTCCTGCACAAGCGGGTTCCTCTCTCTATCACACACTCATCAGAAGTGCTCTAAAATTATGTGGGGTCCTTATTTAAAAAGTTCCCCTAAACCAAGATGGCCACCAAAGTCTCTTGAGAATTCGATATCCAATAAGACTCCCCTTCCCATGCAATAATGGTGTGAAGCCACCTACTGACCATGTTTTCCCAGGCATAAAGAGAGTGGAACTCTAACAGCAACACAGACAGAGATAAAAATGTTTTTCTTTAGTACTGGAAGGCTAAAACATCCTGTCTGATTTTTTGTTTCTGTCTAAGTTTCACATTTTTCCTCATTTCCTGTTTGGCAAAACCAGCAGAACAGGAAGTGAGACCAAATCTCTCAAATGGGGCCCCCGAATAGCAGTAAAAACCTGGCAGTTTTAATCCTTCCCCAGTTTAGAAAAAAACATTTTTGGCTTGACAGTTAGGCTAGGTTCACACTACTGCAATGCAATTTTTGTTATTTTCAGTGCTATTATGTAGTGTGGCTTTGCAACTTTGGATGTGGTTCGCATATTCTATGGACCCAAATTGCAATGAAACTGCACTAAAGTAGGACAGGAAATGTTTCCAAAATTGCAACGCACAGTAGCATTGATGTAAAAGGGCACTATTGAAAATATATCGCTTTCTCATGTCATGCGAATCTGCAACTCAAGGATTCCAACGCACTATTCCTAACGCACACATTCCTGTAGAAATGGCTGTGCATATAAGTGGGTGCGAAAGCAACAACCAGCTTGAACTGTAAATAGAGTGAGAAAATGTCACCCGCACAACATGGATCTCCAGAATGGGTCCAAAGCTTTATTCAGCAATCACATAATTACAGAAAATAGCAACATTTCAGAGCCTTGCAGGACCCCTTCATCAGGCATGTGACCACTTGTGCAACTCAAGTGCGAACCAATACTTAAAAGCATCTCTTCACACCTAATCTCTATAAGCACCTAACATGGATGAACTATACTATTGTACCTTTTTATAGCCATTCAAAAGGTGAGAAGTAAAAGTAGGGGGCTGGTGAAAAAATATGTACACACAGCCAACAACTGCATAGGCAACCACATTTACAAGACTGGATAGGTGCTGACCCTGAATGAACAAAAATGGTACCATTCTTTCGGGGAGAAAAGCAAATGAAGGCGTGGTCAGGGGCAATACTCTGACTTTCCTAGAAGCAAGAAATACTTGTGTAGCACACGCATCCCTGGCCTTAGCTCCTCAAGGCGGGACACACTGTACCACAATGTCCAGGTTCCTTCTTGAATAAGAGGGTGAGCGGTGTTCAGAAATTGTTGGGTCCCACAGCGAGTTACCTTCCCTCGGCTGGTTCTCACCCCTAGAGTGTAGGGAAGAGTCTGTTGTAGGTGCACCAATAAGGCCAATGTCCAGACAAGGTTAAACCTTAATGAAGGAAGGTTTATTTTCTTTATGCTGAAAACTGGATAGGAAAGTTGGAGTTGAAGAATAAAGGAACAGGGAGGCAGGTTCAGGCACTTAATA
Organism: Rana muscosa; assembly: GCA_029206835.1. NCBI lineage: Eukaryota > Metazoa > Chordata > Amphibia > Anura > Ranidae > Rana > Rana muscosa. The sequence continues at coordinate 197,409,830 of CM055123.1, forward strand.
TCACCACTCAATCCCAAGAGGACTCTGTTCACCCTGATAGTCCCCTCTCACGGTCCTAGCAGCCAGAGTGATGCACGAACTTTACTTCACTTAAGTTTTCCTTGGAGATACGATCGGGAGATCCTCTGCCACAGAATCTCTGAGCCCCGAACCTCTCAGCGCTTGTAATTAAAGAACCGGTGCAAGTTGCTGCACATTACAAGGCCTTAGATCAGTGGTTCTCAACTCCTGTCCTCAGGACCCACTAACAGGCCAGATTTTAAGTATTACCATGGGGAGATGCAGACTAGAATACTGCAATCACTGAGCAGTAAATTATATCACCTGTGATGGATTTCAGTTATCTTGCAAACCTGGCCTGTTAGTGGGCCCTGAGGACAGGAGTTGAGAACCACTGCCTTAGATGAATAGTGGAAGTTTACCAGGCCTCTCTTTCACTGTGAAACTCTCTCACCGGTCCATCAGAAAGGTCCTCCCCCTGTCTCCTCTTCTTAGAGCGGGTCCCCTCTCAGGGGCACCCTGGGATTCCTCCTCTTAGAGATGAGCCCCAGCTAAAGGTGCTGGGCCCAATGGCGAAGTTGCAGCCCCAGGCTAAAGGTGCCTGGGACCGATGCAGCGCGTACCCCTGGCCCTCCAGGCCAGGTCAAGCGACACGGACTCCGGAACTCTGGAACCCCGCTCCAGGCTCCTTATGTATCCTCTCCCGGCATGCACCGCAGGTTGACCACGCCCACTGTACTACTGCCGAGGGAGGACACCCTAAGGCACAGCACTGTCACCAGTGGTTCAACCCTGACATGTCATGGCAGTGCCACCTACAGGCCACAGGGAACTGCACACCAGTACAACACCTGAAGAACAATAAAACAGAACCTATCAATAAAAGCGGTCTGAGCCTGGCTACTAGCTCAGACCAACCCCTAAATTTAGGCACATAGCACCCCTCAAAGTAGAGGGGCGCTACACTTGCAAGTTATACAATTCACATTACTTGGCATGCATGAAAAAATATATTTAATGCTCTTATAGAGTAAGATTAGTAAACTTCAAATGCTATTCAGGAAATATTCCAAGTTGCCCGAATTTTTGCCAGCTTTGTTAAAGAACAATCCAGAAAATAAGGATACGGGCAAGCTGGGCAACCATAAGGACTGAGTGAATGTGGTAGTCAGGCACAGAAATTTAGTGCTAGGATAGAAATTCAAGCCATTTAGCAGGTCAAGAGGGAAAAACAGCGAGCGCTCAATCTGCCAAAAAAAAAAAAAAGGTAAAACAAAGAAAAAGGCAGCTAGAATAGGTGAACACCCCAATAAAACCACAAAAAAAACAATTTTTTTTAACACCACAAAAATGATGTGCATGTACCAATTATTAGTGCAAATGTGCATAAACTGTGATCACTATTAAATTACATATAAGCATACAAATAAAAAAGTACATCTAAAGAATCAATGTGAAAAGTGCTTAGCGCTCAATGTAATCCTCCAGGTGCATAAGTTCACATAAATAGTCCACTAAAAAATTCCAAAAAAGCGGCATGTGTTCACCCTCCCCATTGCAAAGTACTTCCATACAAAAGCAAATGGTGATTAGCCTGTGTATATAATGCAGGAGGTCTATGATGTCCTTTCTTCTGAATGTGTGCACTTGCCAAGCATTCATCCTTATAAAGAAAATGTTCACCACCTGGAGCAAGACATGCAGTATATACTTTTAGTATTTAAAATGATATATAATAAATACTATACTATATGCTGCATCTCTGGCTCCAGCTGTGACTAAGCATTTTCTCTCCATTAGGATGGATGCTTGGCAATTGCACACATTAAGAAAGGACATCATAGACCTCCTGAAAGGGAGTCTGGTGAGTGCAATATGGTGGAGGATTTGCACCTTTTCCTTCTCTTGCTTTTTTATGGAAGTACTTTGCAATCGGGAGTGTGAATACATACTGTTTTTTTTGGGATTTCTTTAGTGGACTTATGCATTTGGAGCATTACATTGTGCACTAGAGCACTTTTCACATTTATTCTTTAAGCCCCGTACACACGGTCGGACTTTTGGCCAACAAACTTCATTTTGAGCAAGTTGGACCAACAACCCGACCGTGTGTACGCTCCATCGGACAAACTTTTTTTTTTTTTTGTTTTCATCGGACAAATGTTGGGTCTGCAAACGGACAAACTTTTGGCCAACAAAAGTCCGATGGAGCAAAGTCCGACCGTGTGTACAGAAAACCATCGGACTTTTGTCCGATGGACAAAACAAATAATGTTACAATCAACCAACAATAGCAGAAATTGACCAAAGGGTGGTGGTAAAGAGCAGAAAAACCACGTGATGTTGGAAAAAGTTTTGGGAAAGTTTGCAGAAAAGTCCTGTGGTGTGTATGCTATGGGTGTTCCCGACCAACTCCGTTCGGACAAAAAACCACGGAAAAGTCCGATGGAAGTCCGACTGTGTGTACGGGGCTTTAGATGTACTTGTTTGTATGTCCATATGTAATTTAGTAGTGATCAGTTTATGTACATTTGCACTAATGATTGGTACATGCACATCATTTTTGTGGCGCTACGCTGATTTGTTTTTTCGTGTTGTGTTTTTTTTGTTTTTTTTTTGTTATTCAGCAGGTCAGCGTTGTCCCCTGAATGAGGTAATAGAGAAACTTTCATTTTTGACTGCAGGTTACCACTATCAATTGAGTATTTTCCTTGTCAAAAAAAAAACACTAAGGAATTTAATAAGCTATGTAAGGACGGAAGTAAATAGGAGTTTCTATGCTGTGGTTGTTGTGGATCTATCAGCACCATTGTTGTCTGTTTTTGGCTAGACAACACAGCTGCCTAGTCAGTCACATCAGAGGCCTATCTCTCCTCTGGCTTTTTTGATCCCCTTTTGTTCCTGGCAATCGCCCAGTAAAAACAGGGCTTTTATAACATGTTCTTTCAAATAAGAGTTTCGGCAATAGCTACTTCAATGATGCAAAACGCAGATTTAATCTATAGATTTTTACAAGTAAGATACATAGGAAGTATACAAGCCCAAATGAAGATGAATTGCATGTAAGGGGCACTTTTCTGTTTTAAACCTTGGTAAACTGTCATATTTGCACCTGTAATCAATAAATTAAAGTTATGAGATTTTAAATTTTATTTCACATAGAAAATAAACAACCAGTCAGGGGTGCATTTCTAAATCGTCAGACATGGATAAATACAGCAATTGTACCACACACGTATAATGGGAGACAAAAATGTTGTACGAAAAAGAGGAAGAGAGGAGAGATTATAGTTTTATAATGGTTTATATTTCACAGGGAGAAGTCATTGGGAGGTTCAAGGTTGGCATATGAGCAGGAAGACAAGTTTGGATTAATAAATTTCTTAAATGTTGCAGCATACATCAATGGTATACCATGTTTTTAATGCTCTGCATTTTATAATTAAAATAATTAAGCAGATAGTTTTATACTTAAAGCTATTGTAAAGTCAGAAGGTTTTTTATCTTAATGCATTCTATGCATTAGGATAAAAAGACTTCTGTGTGCGTCAGCCCCCTAATACTTGCCTAAACCCCCTCCTAGATCCAGCGATGTTGCACAAGAGACTTGACTGGCCTGGACTCCCCCCCCCCCCCTCATTGACTGAGACAGCAGCGCAGCGCCATTGGCTCTGGCTGCTGTCAATCAAAGTCAGTCAGCCAATGAGGAGAGAAAGGGGCGGAGCTGGGCCATGGCTCCATGTCTGCAATATATATGCTAGGTCCACTTTAAACCTGGCATAGAAGTTTAAAGTGTGAATCCCCCTCTGTTGCCAGATGAATAGCCAGAATCAATAACATACAAATGTAAATCCTCATCTCTACCATAAACGCATCCATGCAAAATTTTGGCGGACGTGGTTCTACTGGGCATTGTTTACCAATACTGTGGAGTACAGAACACCGGTGCAAAGGGATCCTCTGCACACGAGGAGCTATTGCCAGAGCATTGGAGGTGGTTGAAGGAAAAATCTAATTTATCTTCCCCTTTCTATTACCCCTACTACTTTTATTGCACTCCCATACCTGAAGCACGTCTCTGCTATTTCTTGCTAATTTTTCTCATATAAAAAGCATTCACTGAAAAATGTTGTTTTTAGATTAGTTGTTCATGCACGTGAAGTATTTCTTGATTGACATTACACCTCCCACAGGAACCATAGGTTTAGAATGTTTTTTTTCTTTTTTTTTTCTCTCTGTTTTGTTTTATACACCCTTTTGTAATAAACGCTTCTTTTCCAATTAGGTTGTGTACAGTCTGCAGTGTATATGGTCCGTTTTTTCATAAATTTACAAAAAAAGAAAAGTAAAGTTTGATGAAACATGCAGGGATGATCTGACTGGTCTCAGGCATTATTGCCAGACACAGGATCCCTACACAAACATTTTATTATTTTGAGAGATAGAGAGATATATGTAGCGGGTACTTACTTTCCCGCAGTAAGTTTTTGAATTTTTCGGTGACACCAGTGGTGTGTCTTCGGCGGTCCACTGGGTGGCGCTGTCACCAAGGGCTGACGGACGGATACCGCTGGGTGCTGAGCTTACTTTTGTCCTCTCTGGGCAGCGGTATGGTGGGGCGGGGAACCCGCCGTGCTTGCTGGGAGAGGGGATAAAAGGGTCGGCCATCTTGGTCACGGGGTTGTTGGTCCCTGGCACCTTTAGCCTGCGGACGGAGTTCGTGTTTGTCCTCTAGGTGGACTAGGCCTAGAGGATCACCGGAGATCGTGTTCCACCCTTGGCACCTTTAGCCTGGGGTGAGGTACTCGGACGGCGGTTCTGGAGCTCAGTGCCCAACACTGAGTTCCGCAAGGGAAGGATCCTAAGGTACTCCGGAGATGGATGCCTGAATCCGAGGTGGGCGTAATGGACCGGGAAGAGCTCCTCATCTGAAGACCCGGTGCAGCATACTGCCGGTGACGGGTGAGCCTCTTGTCGGAGACCGTCCGGAAGGTGAATTTCCCTTGTGCGGAGACCATAACCCACTCTTTGGAGGAGCGTGGAGGATCGAACTTGTGTCTGGGCCTATTCGTACACACACCTCCTTTTCTGTTCTATAGCCAAGGGAGTCCATGTTATGTGCTAAATAAAGGAGTGTTGGACTTTAACGGTGTGTGGCTCAAGTTTCTGACAGACGAGGTTCTTGGAGACTCTTGGAGGTAGGATCCGATGCACAACACAGGCCCGAAGGTAAAGAAAGGCATTGCTGATACCACTTATACACCTGTTGTGGAAGCCAGGCGTAGCGCACCCTCTCCCTCCCCTATCATACCCCTAGACCAGAGACATTGCGAGCAGAACTTTAATAGAGGGGACGGGGAGAGGGGAGGAACTGCCCGCTACATATATAATATAATAGTCTTTCTAATAATTTTAGAATGTATTATTGAGACAAAAAAAATATGAACATATTTTTTATTTTTATTTTTTTTTATTTTTTTTCTTCTTCCATATGACATTTTTATTATAAGAATATGTATTAATACACAATTTTTATACAAACAGAAGGTGATTGAACATCATGAACATATACAGAATTGGTGTAACCTTACTCATGAGAACATAGCGAAACAGATAAAATAACCAAAAATCCCCACAGTCATCAGGGGTCTGCAATTAGATATAAACAGGGCAGTCACCCCAATCACAGTCTGAGGTGTGGGGCTCATTGTAGAGGTAGCACTTAGTTACATGTATACATATACCGGTCTATTCATGAATAGGTGAGGAAGTGTTAGGTCCTTAAAGGGGTTGTAAAGGTTCGTTTTTTATTTTCTAAATAGGTTCCTTTAAGCTAGTGCATTGTTGGTTCACTTACCTTTTTCCTTTGATTTACCTTCTAAATGTTTTTTTTTTGTCTGAATTTCTCACTTCCTGTTTCTCCTCACTAAACTTCACACCATTATCCGAGTGGTGTTTAGTCACCCAGAACAGCTTACTGAACAGCTCACTGAGGAGGAACAGGAAGTGAGAAATTCAGACAAAGAAAACAAATATTTAGAAGGGAAATCTAAGGAAAAGGTAAGTGAACCAACAATGCACTAGCTTAAAGGAACCTATTTAGAAAATAAAAAACGAACCTTTACAACCCCTTTAAAGTAGGGGGGGGGCAGTCTTGACCGTTCGGTTGTTTGGTGTAGAGTGTAGGGGTTACAGTCAATCACCTGGGATAATGTGTAAATGGGGATGTGTATGTGGGATGGTATCGCCTGGGCAGGTGGGGCAAGAGCAGAAGAAGGGGGAAATGGTGGGGAATATGAATATATTTAACCCCAAACCTAGCAAAAAAAAATAAAAAATTTTATGAGGAAAAAGGAATCAGAACTGTTGAGTTTTTATTGTTGTGTGTGCCCAATGGGGAGATTTCCCTCCCTGCCTGTCCTAGTGGCGAGAAATTAGGGCACTGTCCCTGTCTCCGGGAACGGAAGGCACAGAGAGCATAAAGAAAAAAAAATCTCTCAGATGTTCTAACATTCGAAAAAAAAAAAGGGGGGAAAAAAAAAAAGCTGTACTATGGCTGTTTAAAATAATACAATGTAATATTAGAAAATGTATTTGTAATATCCACATTGTCCAACCATCACATCCCATTTATAATAACACAGCTGTTGGGAGAAGGAATTCAGCCATATACATCACTGTATATAATACTATATATATTCATGTATGAAAATAACATTTCCAATGCTTGGAAATACTCATGCTGTTATTATTCTATCTGCAGTCCAGTGATGCCTAATTCTGTTAAATTACCTTTTTATTATTATACTTCGTTTGGCCACTCTAAATCGACCTTTGTTGGCCAATAATCCTGTCCATATACAGATGTATTTTCTTAAAAGCATGTACTATTGAGCACATTTGGTATGAGGAACATCACGCAAGAGCTGAATAATATTCTTTCTTATCAAAAGCAGCCATCTGGCTACTTTAAGATAAGAACATATCCTTTGTGTTGGATTAGTGCTGTAGAACTGCTCTGAACGAGCCAATCAGCAGCAGGCCTCATCCCTGTTTATCCCCTTCTACCTATTAATGGGAACACAGGAATGCAAGTAGCTCACCAATGCATTCTACGCTTTAATAAAACCCATTACTTGTACATTTGTTCTTTACCCGATACACTGAAAAAGCCTCAGGGAAAATAATCAGATTTGATCTTTCTTCTTCATTGTGCCTTTTCTCATTTCTGATCTTCCACTTGTTCACATAGTTTCTCTTTGTTTGCTGTAATATGCGTCAAATGTATCTATGGAGGCCCATAATGTCATTTCCAGATTCAATGAATAAACAGTGTAAATACTCTTTGTGAAATATAAATGGGATACAGCTGTGGGGAGAACTCACAGGATATGGCCGATATTGAGGATGAGATTAGATGAAATTAGTTTTTTGCTGGTAAAGTTTGGGCTGTGTGTGTGTGTGACCTTGCCGTCACACCAGGAAGACTCTTATCATAGGACAGATAAACATTATGTGGACCAAGAAGATAGTGAAGACAGGAAACGGTTTATTTGCTGCTCATGCCATACATTGTAAGGGCTGATCCAGAAATAGTTTTTTTTTAATTTATTTAGACACAGTTAAGCTAAGTTGTACACAGTGCTATACAAAAAAAGTTTTGTTCATAGAAACCAATACGAATTCTGCTATCGATTTTGCTACAGCGTGTCAGTAAGTCCAGAAAGAGAAAATGGCTTATCTGATGGATAGCCTGAGCACATAGTATTATCTGGATCACTGCAACACATAGCTTCTGTGCTTCTTTGCCAAAAAGATAAAAACGAAAATACTAATTTTCGAAAATTCTTTCCAATAAAGCCTAGAGAGCTCTCCTTTTGCAGCAAGGCCTCACCAAGTAAACCTAAAATCGTCTTACCACTTAAATTGTTACTAAACCCACAACAGAAAAATCAGTCTGTATATGCAGTAAATATAGAACATGGTCAAGAATCCAAAGTGTATCTTCAAAGAGAAACAAAAACACTTTATCGAAAAAAATATCTGTTATATTGCAAGAGCAACTGCTCAAATGAATAAGCACTGAATTGCAGTGTGAAACACGTCAGCTCATACCTGCTGTTTTTTTGCTGTGGCATGTATTTTGTGGTTTTGTTTTAAATAAAAGAACCAACTTTTTTGGAGTGCGGCTGTCCAAGTGTTTTCCCAATTTTTGCATAACAGATATCAACTTTATCATGTAGCGTCCCTTTACTTTTAGGGGAGCTAGGTATCTAAATTTAGGGGTTGATCTGGGTTAGTAGCCAGACCCAGATTGCTTCAATTGTTAGGTTTTGTTCTTTTGCTTTTGCCAAGTGGTGTTGCTGGTGTACAGTTCCCTGTGGCCTGTGGGTGGCGCTGCCATAACAGGTCAGGGTTGAACCGCTAGTGACATTACTGTACCTTTGGGTGTCCTCTCCAGGCAGCTGTACGGGCCGTGGTCGGCCCGCTGTGCATGCTGGGAGAGGATACATAAGGGGCAGACACCATCTTAGGAAGGGAGATGGAGGGGTATTGAGGAGCAGTACCGAGGAACAGTCCGTCTGCGTCTCGTGGCCCTCCAGGCCATGGGAGAACGCATGGGTGGATCAGTCTCAGGCACCTTTAGCCTGGGGCTGCAACTCTTCATGTAGTGTAGGCCCAGCACCTTTAGCTGGCCTACCATCTAAAGAGGAATTCCAGGGCACTCGAGGGTGACCCGTTCTGGAGAGGGAACCAGGCAGGGCCGGCCCTACCATGGGACCCGATGGTACCACGGTCCCAGGCGGCACTTTCAGGGGAGCGGCAAATTAATGTTCAAACTGCTGCCTAAAAATCTCTGTGTTTGAGCCAAGTTTAGCAATGGGCAGCGGCGGGTGTCCTGTGATTGGCCGAGCAGGTTATGTGGGAGGGACGGACGGCAGACATGAGGCTTGTGATTCGCCTAGAGGAGCGGAGGAGCTGGACTGTGGGTAATCGCGCCAGCCCTGCATGCTCCCGGAGTCCTAACTAGCCCTGTGTGTCACAGGAGACCTGAGGTCTGTCTCTCTCATCTCCCTGTCAGCTGCCCGCAGCCCCCCCTCTCTCTATCAACCGCCCCCCCCCCTCCTTAGGTCTGTCTCTCATCTCCCTGTCAGCTGCCCGCGGCCCCCCCTCTCTCTATCAGCTGCCCCCCCTCCTGAGGTCTGTCTCTCTCATCTCCCTGTCAGCTGCCCGCAGCCCCCCCTCTCTCTATCAACCGCCCCCCCCTCCTTAGGTCTGTCTCTCATCTCCCTGTCAGCTGCCCGCGGCCCCCCCTCTCTCTATCAGCTGCCCCCCCCCTCCTGAGGTCTGTCTTTCTCATCTCCCTGTCAGCTGCCCGCGGCCCCCCCTCTCTCTATCAACCGCCCCCCCCTCCTTAGGTCTGTCTTTCATCTCCCTTTCAGCTGCCCGCTGCCCCCCCCCCTCCTGAGGTCTGTCTCTCTCATCTCCCTGTCAGCTGCCCGCGGCCCCCCTCTCTCTATCAACCGCCCCCCCCCCCCTCCTGAGGTCTGTCTCTCTCATCTGCCCTGTCAGCTGCCCGCGGCCCCCCCTCTCTCTATCAACCGCCCCCCCCTCCTTAGGTATGTCTTTCATCTCCCTGTCAGCTGCCCGCTGCCCCCCCCTCCTTAGGTCTCTCTCTCTCATCTCCCTGTCAGCCGCCCACGGCCCCCCTCTCTCTATCAACCGCCCCCCCCTCCTGAGGTCTGTCTCTCTCATCTGCCCTGTCAGCTGCCCGCGGCCCCCCCTCTCTCTATCAGCCGCCCGCGGCCCCCACCTCTATCAGCCGCCCCCCCTCTTGAGGTCTGTCTCTCTCATCTGCCCTGTCAGCTGCCCGCGGCCCCCCCCCTTTTGAGGTCTGTCTCTCTCATCTGCCCTGTCAGCCGCCCACTGCCCCCCTCCTCTCTATCAGCCGCCCCCCCTCCTTAGGTCTGTCTCTCTCATCTCCCTGTCAGCTGCCCACGACCCCCCCTCCTCTCTATCAGCCACCCCCTCTTCTGAGGTCCGTCTCTCTCATCTGCTCTGTCAGCCGCCCCCCCTCCTCTCTATCAGCCCCCCTTCCTCTCTATCAGCCACCCCCCCTCCTCTCTATCAGCCGCCCCCCCCCTCCTTAGGTCTGTCTCTCTCATCTCCCTGTCAGCTGCCCACGACCCCCCCTCCTCTCTATCAGCCACCCCCTCTTCTGAGGTCCGTCTCTCTCATCTGCTCTGTCAGCCGCCCCCCCTCCTCTCTATCAGCCCCCCTTCCTCTCTATCAGCCACCCCCCTCCTCTCTATCAGCTGCCCCCCTCCTGAGGTCCGTCTCTCTCATCTGCCCTGTCAGCCACCCGCGGCCCCCTCCTCTCTATCAGCCACCCCCCTCCTCGCCCCCCCTCCTGAAGTCCGTCTCTCTCATCTGCCCTGTCAGCCGCCCTCCCTCCTCTCTATCAGCCCCCTTTCCTCTCTATTTGCCGCCACCCCCCTCCTCCTCTGTCAGCCGCCCCCCTCTTCCTCTCTGTCAGCCGCCCCCCTCTTCCTCTCTATCAGCCGCCCCCCTCTTCCTCTCTATCAGCCGCCCCCCTCTTCCTCTCTATCAGCCGCCACCCCCCTCCTCCTCTCTGTCAGACCCCCCTCCTCCTCTGTCAGACCCCCCTCCTCCTCTCTGTCAGACCCCCTCCTCTCTGTCAGACGTGTGGCAGGTGACGTCATGGCAAGGGACAATCCGCTACGTGTGGCAAGTGACAATCTGCAATGTGTGGCAAGTGACAATCTGCAATGTGTGGCATCGTGGCAAGTGACCATCCGCAATTTGTGGCAGATGGCATCGTGGCAAGTGACAATTCGCAACAAGTGACAATCTGCATCTGGTGGCAGGTGACGCGGCAAGTGACACACTCAGGGCTCCCACTGATTCTGCATTATGGTGAGTTGAACTATTTTATTTTATATAACAATAGAAATAATGCACTTCAATCATTTTTTGGCGATTCGGCACTGCATCGATTTAACTGACAATTGCGCGGTCGTGTGACGTTGTACCTAAACAAATAGAGCTTTCTTTTGGTGGTATTTGATAACTTCTGCGTTTTTTTTTTTTTTTTTTTGTGCTATAAACAAAAATAGCGACAACTTTGAAAAAAAAAAATTATTTTAACTTTTGCTATAATAAACATCCAAAAAAATAAAAATTTCTTCATCAGTTTAGGTCGATATGTATTCTTCTACATATGTTTGGTAAAAAAAAAAAAAACGCAATAAGTGTATATTGATTAGTTTGCACAAAAGTTATTGCGTCTACCAAATAGAGGATAGATTTATGGCATTTTTATTATTATTATTATTATTATATTTTTTTTTTTACTAGTAATGGCGGTGATCTGCGATTTTTAGCGAAACTGTGACATTGCGGTGGACAGATTGGACACTTGACACTTGACACTTTTTCGGGACCAGTGACATTTATACAGCGATCTGTGCTATAAAAATGCACTGATTACTGTGTAAATGTCACTGTCAGGAAAGGGGTTAAATGTGTTCCCTGGGAGGTGTTTCTAACTGGGGGGATGGGGACTGACTGGAGGAGGAGAGAGATCTCTGTTCCTAATCACTAGGAACAGCAGATCTGTCTCTCCTCTCCTGTCAGAATGGGGATCTGTCTGTTTACATTGACAGATCCCCGTTCTGGCTCTATGGAGCGATCGCGGGTGGCCAGCTGACATCGCGGCCAACGGCCACACACAGGTCCTTTTATACTCCTATATACATGTATAGAGCCATGACCGGTCCATTTTGGTTATCATGATATAAAATAATGAATATGGGGGCATTTTGGTGGGCGTGATTTTTCTTTTGGGGGGGGGGCAGCATTTCATTCTTGGTACCAGGCAGCACAATGTCTTGGGCCGGCACTGGAACCAGGGTTACCGGTGAAGGAAGTCACCGCCTCGAATGAGGCCTGGTCACCTACAGAGGGATTCCACAAGTCCGCCACAGGCATTGTAGCGTGCTTCAACTTGCACCTAGGTCCTTATGCTACAAGTGCCGGGAGGTTTGGAACTAGACAAATGGGTTCCAATCGTATCCCTAGGAAAGTAAAGTTTGTGCATCACTCCGGCTGCTAGGACCCTGAGAGGGAACTATCCGGGTGAGCAGAGTCCACCTGGGATTGAGTGGTGATATTAAGTGCCTGAACCTGCCTCCCTGTTATTCTATTCTTCACTTTCAACTTTCTTGTCCAGGTTTCAAGCATAAAGAAAATAAACCTTCAGTCATTGAGGTTTAACCTTGTCTGGACATTGTCCTTTTTGATACATAAACAGACTTTTCCCTACACTCTAGGGAAAGGAACCAGCAGAGGGAAGGTAACTCGCTGCGGAACCCAACAATTGTGAACACCGCTTAACCTCCTCAAACAGGAGGGTACGGGCATATAGCATGGTGTGCCTTATCTTACTAGTGAGCCAGGTGAGAAAAAGGTCCGTGTGCTACAATCATATAAGTCTATTTCTATCTAGTTGTTTAGGATGAGTGTGTGAAGTTTGAATAAATATGGTAGCTACCTGTATCTTGACAACGTTGTCAAATTTTAAACGAATGTGGTGGAGGTGCAATTTTATCTAATTGTATAATATGAATTTTTTTTTTTTCAATAAAGTGTTTGTTTTTGTCTATCACCAGTTGTTTCTCTTTGAAGATACACTTTGGATTCTTATCCATGTTCTATATATGCTGCTTTTTTGATCTAGAGAGACATACCTCATGGCCAATTACTAAAGAGGTGATGGTGTTTTGCTGTTGAATTGAGGAATTATAGTTGAATATTCCTCTTCAGCTTTTTTACACTATATTGTGGTGTAGCTCCCTTGACTATTTTTATTGTTGTTTTGTATATGCAGTAAAGCATGTTGTTATTAGGCTTGTGCAATTCGTTTCGTAACGAATTGAAATTCGTCCGAATTTAGCAACTTTCGGACATTCGGAAGCATTCGAATTTCCGAACAAAGCAATTACGAATAAGACCGAATCCGAAATAAATTATACCGCAAATAGCAAATGCCCGAATGTCTTCGGCATAATTCGTTATGAAAAAGTTACGAATGTACGAATCCATACGAAGCACAATAACACTCACTCTGCTCTGCTCTCTGCTTCTCCCACACCGTGCTGAACTCCCTCTCAAAATGGTGTACAGGGGCGGAGGTTATAGCCGCATGTAAAAAACGAAAGTAAAATACGAGATTTCGAATCCATTCGAAGCACAATAACACTCTGCTCTGCTCTCTGCTTCTCCCTCACCGTGCTGAACCCTCTCAAAATGGTGTACAGGGGCGGAGCCTATAGCCGCATGTAAAAAACGAAAGTAAAATACGAGATTTCGAATCGTTACAAATAACCGCTATGTATTTAGAAAAGTACAAATCCATTCGAAGCACATTAGGCATAATAGGCAGCGTCGTTGTGAGAGAGACACGGAAAATTACGAATCAACGAACCCAAAAAAAGTTACGAAAGTAGGAGTTGTGTCCAGAATCAACGAAAAACAACGTACTCTACCGAAAGTACGAATTATAAAGCAACAAAAAATTCAACGAAAAATGTCGCTTGCAAAAATACGAATGAGTCCGAACACGAAAAATCCCGTCTAGCAAAATTACGAATGATTACGAATCAACAGGACCGGAAAGAAACGAACCGAAACGGAACGAATTTTTCCGTTGTGCACAAGTCTAGTTGTTATACTCACTGTGGAACCTAAGAGGTTAACCTTCTGCATTGTATTAAAATGTTGTTTGATCCTGTCCTCTCTGATCCTCCCCTTTTTCCACTGACCCCAATCCCTCTCCTGATAAGACAGAGCTTTTGGAGTCATCCTGCACATGCTCAGTTTGGTGTGTATTGCTAGAGGTTTTTTGTTTTGTTTTCCTGGGAGGGTGATCAGCATCGGGACAGTCGGCACTGTCCAGACAGAGGGTCCAGGGTCCTGTGGCCTCATAGGACAGTCAGAGGGGAATGAAAACTCCTCCTACAAGCTTTAACCAGACCCTGATAGACGTCACAAGACTGCGATATACTGCTGATGAGAAAAGGTATTAAGCCATTTATATTTATTAAAATAATTGCATTTCCATGTTTCGTGTACTGTGGGAGACCAGATATAGTGAATGCAGGGTCCTGGGTTTAGTAACACTTTAAAGCGGAGGTCCGCCAACCCCTGCAAATATTAAAAGCCAGCATCTACAAATACTGCAGCTGCTGACTTTTAATAATAGGACACTTACCTGTCCAGGAGTACAGCGATGTTGGCACCACAGCTGATGTTTCCATCAGCTTTCCGGTGCTGCCACCACCATTGCTGGTAAGGGAACCCGGTAGTGAAGCATTAAGGCTTCACGCCAGGTCCCTACTGCAAATGTGCGAGGCACGGCTGTGCTGTCCTACTGGCCCGGCGGCGGGGAAAGGAGGAGGGAGCCGAGCTGATGACGTAATTTACCACGGCCCGGTCTCCCGGAAGTGGGGACAGGGTACCTGTCATAAGACCCCAAATCACTCCTATGCACTTAAAAGCATTCAAAACCCCAAAATCTGTGCTTTTGAATGCTTTTGATGTCTTGAAAATGGCACTGTTGACATCCAGGTAAACCGGAAGTGATGTCATTCCTTCCGAGTTACTATAGCGAACAGCCGATCAAAGCTGATCTCGGCTTTGCTTGGCTGTCCGGCCGGGAGGCGGACACGCCAGCTGGTAGCTCGGATCTCCCTGAAGAATCAGCGCAAGCCAAGGAGGCCAATGATGTACCAGGTAGGTGACTGGTTGGCAAGTGGTTAAAAAATGAAAAGGAAAGTAAAAAATTAGCACAATAGAGGTTGCAGACAGGGCTGGCACCCTCTCTAGCCCACAGCTCCTCAGAGAAACAAAGGAATGTCGACACTGGGGATTTTCTCATAGAGTGATGGCTGGGGACTGACTAACATAGGTACCAACCCAGCCTTCAGGTCTAGAAATATATACAAACCCTAAGACCGCTTTAACACTGGGGCGTTTTTCAGCCTCCCCTGCAGCCCCAGTGTGAAAGCCTGAGTTCTTTCACACTGGGGCCGTGCGCTTGCAGGATGTTAGAAAAAGTCCTGAAAGCAGCATCTTTAGTGCGAGAGCGGTGTATACAACGCTCCTCCCCTGCACCTCCAGACCCTGTCACTGGAATCAATGGGCACCGCTGCCGAAGCGCCTGCAAAGCGCTTTGGCAGCGGGGCTTTACGGGCGCTTTTAACCCTTTATTTGGCCGCTAGCGGGGGTTAAAAGCTCCCTGCTAGCAGCCTAAAAGTAA
Organism: Rana muscosa; assembly: GCA_029206835.1. Classification (NCBI taxonomy): domain Eukaryota; kingdom Metazoa; phylum Chordata; class Amphibia; order Anura; family Ranidae; genus Rana; species Rana muscosa. The sequence continues at coordinate 197,425,170 of CM055123.1, forward strand.
TATATAATGTTTAGGGGTTATAAAACTAGCGGCGCTTTACCGCTAACACCCCCCAAAGTAACCTAAATAAAATTAAACTTTAATGCTACCCCCACAGGGACCACTGATTTTAACTGGTTCTCTCCCAAACATTACAGATACTACCAGCCACCCAAGCAACAGTCCATTCCCTCCGGCTCTAACAAACTGTCTAGGGGTTGTCTTTTTGTGATTTGTTGCTTGTAGAGCTTGTGACAAGACAGGGATCACAGCATGGGATTACTCCATATTGGTAAGCGATTGGCTGTGAGAGGGCAATCTTCTCCTTAAGAGTGTCCAATATTCACAGTTGCTTAAGTATTAGGCTTCACAACTGAGGACCATGAGGCAAGTCTCTTTGGCATCTGGTTACCCTGCACCCCTGCACAGCTATTGGTACCCAGTGCAATCCCAGGAACACTGCACAGGGCACTCTCTAAGCTGACAGTCCTGGACGCTGCTGAGGACAGGGCAATAGCCAGTATCTGAGACTCTGAGAGCAGTCTTATGCCGACCGTTTTTTCCGATGGGAAAACTGCTATGAGAGCTTTTCGTCTGGAATCCTGGCCATGTGTAGGCTCCATCGCAGTTTTTCCGACGGGAAAACTGCCGGACAAAAAGAGACCAGGATCTCTTTTTTTCCCGTCAGGCCAAAAATCTGAGCGGGAAATTTGTTCGTCTGTATGGTTTTCCGAGAAACAGAAAACCGCCCACGCTCAGAATCGAGTATGAGACTGGAGCACTCTTTCTGGTAAAACTAGCGTTCATAATGGAGATGGCACATTCGTCACGCTGTAACGGACTGAAAAGCACAAGGCTGAAAAGCGCGAATCGTCTCTCACCAAACTTTTACTAACACAAGGATCAGCAAAAGCAGCCCAAAGGGTGGCGCAATTGGAATGGAACTTCCCCTTTATAGTGCCGTTGTACGTGTTGTACGCCACCGCGCTTTGGACGGGCGGACTTTTGTCAGAGCGTGTGTATGCAAGGCAGGCTGAGAGGAATTCTGTTGGGAAAACCGTCGGTTTTTTATCCGACGGAAAAACCGGTCGTGTGTACTAGGCATTAGTCCAAGAAACCCCTGGTACTTGTACCCCAAAAGCACACAGTCACAAGGAATCAATTCAGGGTCGTTACTCATGTCCCTATGATAGTTGCCTCCTTTGGACGCATCCAGAGAGTGAGACAGTCCTTCTCTAGACCAGATTCGTTTGGTGAAGTCTTGCAGTTCGTTCCATATCATTTCCAGACCCCAGATAAAGAGTGGGGAAGGTTGTGAGAGGTTTTAACCACTTCACATCCTACGTATCGTCATATGATGTCCGCAGGAGGGATCTCCCATTCTGGGCGGGCGTCATGACGTCCTGGGATTCCCTGCCGCTTGGGAGCCGGTGCGCGTGCCACCGATTGGTCTCCTCCCCTTGTGAGCCCCGCCCCCTACAGTTAGAATCACTCCCTAGGATACACAGTTAACCCCTTGATCGCCCCCTAGTGTTAACCCCTTCACTGCCAGTCACATTTATACAGTAATCAGTGCATTTTTATAGCACTGATCGCTGTATAAATGTGAATGGTCCCAAAATAGTGTCAAGTGTCCGATCTGTCCGCAATGTCACAATAAAAATCGCAGATCGCTGCCAATACTAGTAAGAAAAATTATAATAAAAATGACATTAATCTATTCAGTGTTTCTCAACTCCAGTCCTCGAGGCGCCCCAACAGGTCATGTTTTCAGGCTTTCCATTTGTTTGCACAGGTGATTTGATCAGTTTCACTGCCTTAGTAATTACCACAGACGTTTCATCTGAGGGAAATCCTGAAAACATGACCTGTTGGGGCGCCTTGAGGACTGGAGTTGAGAAACACTGCCTTATTTTGTAGACGCTATAACTTTTGCGCAAACCAATCAATATACGCTTATTGCGATTTTTTTTAATTTTTATTTTTTATGTAGAATAATACATATCGTCCTAAACTGAGGAATTTTTTTTTTTTTTTAAATTGGGATTTTTATTATAGCAAAAAGTAAAAAATATTGTTTTTTTTTTTTGTTTTTTTTTTTAAACTTGTCACTGTTCTTTTGTTTATAGCACAAAAAATAAGAACTGCAGAGGTGATCAAATACCACCAAAAGAAAGCTCTATTTGTGAGGGGAAAACAGGACATCAATGATATGGATAGAGAGGAGCAAAGTGTTTCTGCTACTGGTTTCATAGCTATATCACATAATGCTGGAGGAAAAAAAGGCAGCCCAGAGAGAGAACGGCCCTGCCACATCCCTCTGTGAAGTGAGAAATAAGTGCTATGCTGCCATGGGACCTCTGTTTAGTTATTAAATCTATGTGATTCATGTATGCAGAAAGCATGTTTTTCTCACAGAACCTCACAAATAATGCCTTTCTGTCTCTATGTTAAGACAGTCAATCACTCTTATTTCAGCTTTGGAGTTTCCTGCTTTTATATTGATGAGTGTAGGTTTCTGATTAGGGTCGATTTTATGTATGTGTAGCGCCCTCCTCACTCCCCTCTCTTTCTTCAGCTCGTCTGTCTCTTGTCTAGGGGTATCTTTTAGAGGGGAAGGGAGCGGGGACACTACGCCAGGCTTTTATCACAGGTGTCAGTGTGATGCAAGCAAAGTTCTTTTACCTTCGGGTCAGCGCTGTGCACCTGGAGCCTCCACCGAGAGTCACCTTGAACAATGTCTGTCAGGAAATTAGCCCCACACCATTAAAGTTCAACACTCCTTTATTCTTCTCGAATGAACACAATCAGTTGAACTCCCTTGGTTAACAGAATAGGAAAGGAGGTGTGGATGCGAGTAGGCCCAGACACAATGTGTTCTCCACTTTCCTTCCTGAAAGTGGGTTGCGGTCTCCGAGCGAGGGGGGAATTTCCTTCCAAGCGGTCTCCGATGAGAGACTCACCCGTCACTGGCAATCTGCTGCACCAGGTCTTCGAATGAGGAGCTCCCCCCGGGACATTACGCTTCCCGGATTCGGGTACCCACTCCTGGGGTTCCCTAGGATCTCCTTCCCTCGCGGAACTCAGTGTTGGGCACTGAGCTCCGGACCTCCATCTGAGTACCTCACCCCAGGCTAAAGGTGCCTGGGATGGAACACGACCTCCGACTGTCCTCTAGGCCTAGGCCCGCCTAGAGAACCAACACGAACCACCGTCCACAGGCTGAAGGTGCCCTGGACTCTGATCCCGTGACAAAGACAGCCGGCCCCTTTATATCCTCTCCCAGCAAGCACGGCGGGTTCCCCGCCCCACCATACCGCTGCCGAGGGAGGACAAAAAGGAGGCACAACACACAGCAATGATTCAACCCCAGCCCAGGGCGACAGCGCCACCCACTGGACTGCAGTGAATTACACATCACCAATGTCTCTGTGAAGTTCAAATTTACACCCGGGAAAGTACATACCCGCTACATATGTATCACCTAGCTTAACCAGGTAAATAATAATTTTAGGTAACAATTTAATAAGGCAATGAAGTCCGTAAGAAGATAATTAAGAGTGATATTTAAAGCGGAGGTTGGCCATTCAGCTTCTTCTTCTTTTTTTTTTTTTGTCATTCAATTATTTTCCCCATTACAAAAGAAAACTCACTGTTTTGGTGTAATAAAACATGCGCTGTCGGTTTTCGTACGTAAGAATAACTTTTAAAATCTGATGAAGGCCGTTTCCATTTTGCTTGTAGGCATGTGAAGCCCACAAGCACTGATTTCCTGGATGCAGTGAATGCTTATCTCCCAGCATTCACCGCTCGTTCCAGAGCATGCTCAGTGTTTACGGTGAGCAGCACCGTTAACTTCCGGGTTGCCATCACAACGGGCGGCGTAGTCGAAAGTTCCCGCCCCGCTGGGCGGCGTTCCGCACTGACTCTTGGGAAGCATGACACTTAGCTCCCAGGAGACAGTGTGGCGCCGGGGAAAGCTGTAAACACGCCTACTCCCACGGGAGTGATACACAGGAAGTAACACTTTAAACATTAAGGTATTTACAGCGAAAAAAAAATATTGTTGCGGCATTTGAACATCTATGCAATGTACTAAAGGATAGGATTTAGTTGTGAATTTGGGTGGAACTCTGCTTTAAAGCCTAGCTCCAGGTTTACTTTCACTTTAAGTAGATTGTTTGGGCCAAGCTGGTCATAGTTTGGGTGGGCAGTGGTTATATATATATAAATTTGTATTGAAGTCTGCAATGGCATTTAACACTTTTAGTGGGTGTAGTACTACTTCCCAACTTGAAGGGACTATTCTTGGAAACACCATAATGAACTTTGTGAGCTAGCAGTGCCAACAACCTACCACTCCTGTTCCCTTGCTCAAAAATAACTGTTTATATTGAGTAGCTCCAGTTTAGTGACATTGACCAGTTGTAGATATAATTGTCTCTTTGCACCAATCACACAGCTATATATGCTGGTGGTAGAAAAAGTAGCATGTTCGGACACACGTATTCACGCTTCCTTTTGTAAATTTGTTTTGGCATTTCACTATAATTATTTAAAGATAATTCTACTTTTTGTATAGGTATCTCTAAACTACCCCTCTACCCAGCATCCCCAAAGTGTCATGCTCACCTGTCAATATGCCTGCCAATCCACATTGTGCAGCCCACCAACTTCCGCTGTGAATGCTCCTGACTTTTTATTTTTTGCATATGGAAGTAAAATTCCTATTTCCCCCTTCATCTTTCAGGACCGCCACCTTAGAGAGATCCCGGCTCCTCCCCTCTCAGGAAACACCACCTTCATTCAAAGATTTAAGCCTCATCCTCCCACCGGGCCCTCAGTTATGGTGTTTCCTCCAGTGGGGAGACACCGCTAGGGAACCTAGCTGAGCTGAGAAGCCTGGGGAGGCTGGCGAGGCTGAAATTACCTGGGAGGGAGACAGTTCTCTGGCTAGCTGTCCCACTCTCTCCTACCTTCTTAGGACCCGGTCGGCTGGAGCGCCAGCAACGCCGGTTTCAAATCCGCGCGCCCCAGGCTTCCCTTAGTGAAGGAAGAAGCCTGGGGAGGTCCGCTCTTCATCTCGCCTAGGGTGGCGCTGTGGGAGTTGCAACAAGTCCCCCCTGCCTTGCGGCAGTCAGCATGGAGCTTATGGGCTGTTCTGGATGGCGGGTGACGTCAGTTCCGGAGGGGGTGTGCACTTCCGCAATATCCGCGTCTTCCGGTTCCGGACGCGGCATATGAGAGCGGACCTAGCGCTGGCTGGTGCAGCCCTTTATTCCTGCGCTGTAGAGACAGCTATTGGAGGCTTGTTGTGACCACGTTCCTCGGCGGAGATGTCGGAAGCAGAGGCTCCACGAACAGCTCCGGGAGACAACAGCACCAGCCACTCTAAGGTAAGTGGAACCCTGGGGTGGTGTTCCCTTACCGGTCCCCGTTAGCTCCACGGGTGTTTAGCCCTCCCTGGTGGGGGTAAAGGGGTGTGTCTGGGACCCTGGTGGTGGTTGGTCCTGGGGGGTGCACCCCTGGTGGTCCTCTGTTTAGGCTGGTGGATTTTAGTTTTACACTTCTCTCTCTCTCTCTCTCTCTCTCTCTCTCTCTCTCTCTCTTACAGAAAGCCACGAGTAAATCACCCTATGGGTCTAGGAAGAAGTGTCCTTCATGTAGAACCACCATGGGGGATTCCTGGGCCAAGGCACTCTGTAGGAAGTGCATTGATGGACTAGTTAGGGAGCAGGCAGCAGAGCAGGGGGCGGACCTGGCAGCATCAGTAAAGGAGCTTTCCAGCACCTTCCAGTCCTTTCAGGCACTTTTTTCCTCTTTCCAGTTGCCTCAGCCCCAGAGTAATCCTCCACCAGCGCAGCAGAGTGTTGCCCCCACCCTTGCGGTAATGCTCCCTAGTAGTGGTGAGCAACCGCAAGATTCCAGAGAGGAAATTGAAGATGAAGCAGACAATGCAGCTTCAGATTCTGAAAGTGAATCAGTACTAGAGGAGTTGGACGGGGAGTCCACAAGCTCCTCACGGTATAAACTTTCTCTTGAAGAGGTGGAGGAGCTCTTAGGAGCTATCCATACCACCTTAGGTATTCAGGAAGAAAGGAAGACTCTATCCTTACACGACCAGATGTACAGGGGCTTAGGGGAACAGAAAAAGAGAGTGTTCCCGGTCCACGAGGTCCTGGTCGATGCCATTAAAAGAGAATGGCAGGATCCAGAAAGGAAACCTTTCTTCTCAAAGACATTGAAGAGAAGATTTCCCTTTGCTGAAGACAAGTGTCTAGTCTGGAATAAATCTCCTAGATTAGACGCTGCCTTTTCCCAGGTCTCAAGGCACACGGACCTGGCCTTTTGAGGACATGGGAGTCCTTTCTGACCCCATGGATAGAAGGATGGACTCCCTTCTAAAAAAGTCATGGGATTCATCCCAAGGAAATCTCAAACCTGCCATGGCGGCCACAGTGGTGGCCCGCAACATGGAATATTGGCTTACACAGATCAAAGCTCACATTGAAGCAGGTACGGCGAAGGAGACAATTCTTGCCTCTTTCCCCATGCTACTCAAAGGAGTTGCATACCTTGCAGACGCGTCTGCGGAGTCAATACGCATGTCAGCAAGGTCTACTGCCCTGACCAATTCTGCAAGGAGGGCCTTGTGGCTTAAGACTTGGCAGGGAGATAGCGCGTCCAAAGTAAAACTCTGTGGGATTCCCCTCACAGGGGACCTGCTATTTGGACCAGGCTTGAAGGCTGTTTTGGATTGAACGGCTGATAAGAAAAAGGCCTTTCCCCTTAAAAAGAGGTTTGGGGAACAGACCAAAAGGAAGTTTCCTCCTCAGGGGAAAAAGGAAGCCCCAAAAACCAAACAGAAGAGGGTATGGGGACCAAAAGGAAAAGGGCGTGGGGGGGCTATTTTTCGCCCTCCTGAACAGCCCAAAAAGACCCAGTGACGGGTTCAAGGTGGGAGGAAGGTTGAGGGCCTTCCTCCCACAGTGGGAGATGATCACATCCAACCAATTTGTGTTGGGGATCATCAGGAGAGGATACAAATTGGAAATTTCCAATCCTCCCCCACTCAGACTGTTAATCACAGACCTCCCAAGATGTGCAGAAAAATCATCTGCCCTTCTGACCTCCCTTCAGGAGTTAGAGGAACAGGAGGTGGTAGTCCAGGTCCCAACGCAAGAGTCGGGCAGAGGCTTCTACTCCCACATTTTTGTGGTCCGCAAGCCGACAGGAAAGTTCAGACTTATTCTGAACTTGAAACCCCTGAATCTTTCAGTCATCTACAAAAGATTCAGGATGGATTCAATTTATTCGGTGAAAGCCCTGCTTCCTCCAAACTGTTATATGGCATCCATAGATCTGAAGGATGCGTACCTGCACATTCCCATCGCAGAGGATCATCAGAAGTTCCTCAGACTGGCAGTAAATATGGGAAAAAGGGTAGTCCATCTCCAATTCAAGGCTCTCCCCGTTGGCCTATCATCTTCCCCCCCGTATTTTCACCAAAGTGATGGCGGAAGTCTTAGCGTTCATACGACTCAAGGGAGTCTCAGTGATCGCATATTTGGACGACCTGCTTCTGTTTGCCCCTTCTCCGGAACAGCTGTCTCGGGACCTTCAGGTAGCAAGAGACATTCTCGAAAATCTGGGCTGGCTCCTGAACCTGGAAAAATCCAACCTGGTTCCGTCCCAGAAAGTCACCTTTCTGGGATACTGGTTAGACTCAGTAAGTCAGAGAGTCTTCCTTCCACAGGAGAAGGTTATGAAGGTAAACAGTGCAATGTCAGTTCTACAAGGCAGCGGCCTAGTCTCGGTAAGAAGGGCGATGTCAGCCTTAGGTTTACTGACATCAACACTCCCAGCAGTTCAGTGGGCGGGATTACATTTTCGCCCCCTACAACTGTTTATCCTAAAGGTCTGGGACCACAGCCAGCAGTCTATAGACTCCATGATCACAGTACCAGGTCAGATCAAGCGGTCTCTCTGGTGGTGGCGAAAGGGGGCAAATCTGGCACGGGGTCTAGATTGGGTCCTTCCAATATCCAGGACAGTTACAACCGATGCGAGTGGCACAGGTTGGGGAGCACACCTGGATTCCCAGTTAGTACAAGGGATCTGGAAAAAGGAGGACGCAAGGAGGTCCTCCAACTGGAGGGAGCTGAGGGCGGTCTCACTGGCCCTCAGGTCTTTTCAGGGGGAACTTCAGGGCCAACACGTGAGAATCCGATCAGACAATTCCTCAACGGTGGCCTACATCAACAGGCAGGGAGGTACCAGGAGTGGGTCCCTGTGGAGTCTTACAGAAGACATCCTCAGGTGGGCCGAGTCCAATGTTCTGTCCCTCTCAGCATTACATCTGAAGGGGGAACAGAATCAGTTGGCGGATTTTCTCAGCAGGAAAACCCTAAGGGAAGGCAACTGGGTCTTGAGCCAGGAGGCCTTCAACATGGTCACTCAAAAGTGGGGGGTGCCATGTGTGGACCTCTTCGCCTCAGGGCACAATGCCAAAGCAGACCTCTTCTTTTCCCTGAACAGACGAGATGGGGCACTAAGGGTGGATGCCCTGGCTCAGACCTGGGCATTCTCCAAGTGCTATGCTTTCCCCCCTCCTGTCCTGATTCCTGCAGTGCTGAGGAAATTCCGGGAGGAGAATACAACCCTAATTCTAATTGCGCCACATTGGCCAAGGAGGCCGTGGTTCTCCATCCTGAAGAGTCTGGCGGTAGAACCACCTTGGTTTCTACCAGCCCAGAAGAACCTTCTCACTCAGGGCCCAGTCTGTTTTCTGCACATAGAGAGGTGGAACCTTGCAGCCTGGCTTCTGAGGAGGAATTGCTGAGGGGCAAGGGATTCTCGGATCGCCTAGTGGCAACCCTCCTAAACTGCAGGAAAAAAGAGACGCAGGTTATCTATTTGAAAGTTTGGAAGCGTTTCAATAGTTGGTGCTTGGAAAGCTCCTTTGACACCCGAAGTTCAGTAGCAGTATTGGAGTTCCTGCAGTCCGGGGCTGATAAGGGCTTGGCCCTTAGCACCCTTAAGGGGCAAGTGTCCGCCTTAAGCGTTTTCTTAGAGAAACAACTAGCCATGGACCCTTGGATAGCAAGGTTCTTTAAAGCACTAGCTAGACAGAGGCCAGTCAGAAGTCCTTCTTTTCCTGTATGGGACCTTTCCTTGGTTCTACAGGCTCTTACAGAAGAGCCCTTTGAGCCACTAGATTCGTGCACAATTGAGCTTATCACCCTCAAGACGGTGTTTCTAGTGGCAATCACTACGGCAAGGCGAGTGAGTGAACTCGAAGCCCTCTCAATTAGGGCTCCCTTTTTTCAAGTTTTTACGGATCGTGTAGTTTTTAAGACAGATCCGGCCTTTTTGCCTAAAGTATCTTCTAGTTTTCATAGAGGTCAAGAAATTGTTTTGCCTACCTTTTGTTCAAACCCTGTGAGGGAACAGGAACAAAAATTTCATAACTTAGACATCAGGAGGTGCGTCCTTCAGTATTTAGAAGCTACAAAACAGTTTAGAAAGTCTGATTCTTTATTTGTTTTATTTTCGGGGTCTAGACAGGGCTCTAAGGCCTCTAGACGCACGATAGCCAGATGGCTAAGGACAGCTATTAATAAGTCTTACATATTAGGGGGGTTAGAAGCCCCAGAGGGTGTTAGGGCACACTCTACCAGGGCAATGTCAACCTCTCAAGCAGAGTGGGCTGGTGCTTCTCCGGAGCAGATCTGTAGAGCAGCAATGTGGTCCAGCTTTACCACATTTGTGAAACACTACAGATTGGATTTGCTGACAGCCAAAGACCAGGCCTTTGGCCGTAAAGTACTGCAAGCAGTAGTCCCACCCTAAGGTAAGGTACTCGCTTATCCTCTCTAAGGTGGCTGTCCTGAAAGATGAAGAGGGAAAAATGGAGTTACTTACCGGTAACATCCTTTTCCACGAATCTTTCAGGACAGCACCGGTACCCACCCAACTATTGGATATTTTTATGAGCTCATCGTATGAGGCCGTCAGGTAAGATGTTTATGTGAATGACGTGTTCTTGTGTCTCCCCAGTTGACCGGAGGTACTCTCGAAGAGCTGAGGGCCCGGTGGGAGGATGAGGCTTAAATCTTTGAATGAAGGCGGTGTTTCCTGAGAGGGGAGGAGCCGGGATCTCTCTAAGGTGGCTGTCCTGAAAGATTCGTGGAAAAGGATGTTACCGGTAAGTAACACTGTTTTTTTTAATCCTGTTGTGAGGCTGTCTATAATGCCGTTTAATGGGCCTGAATTTTTTTTTTTCTGCACACGCACAGAAGTGAATGCTGTGCACATTGCCGTGGGCCACACTGCGTGCATCTGGCAGGAGCACGGGCAGGTGAATAAAACAGTGTGAGTTTACACTTGCTTCAAAATGTGGCTTTTTTAAAGCACTCTGAATGCAAATCAAAGCACCTGTCACTAAATAAAATGGTAAAATAACAGGCCTATTTACATGTTTGTTTTGCTTTTCTTCAAAAATGTAACCTCTTGTCGCTTTCTTGAAGCTTCAACACATCTTCAAAGCCTCCAAGTCTATGACGAAGCTCGCTTACTGCACCTGCAGCTTTTGAGAGGCTTTTATTCAGATTTAGCTTCAATTTGTTTTGTAGGTATTGCAGATCCCAGGATGCACTGGTAAACCAACAAGCAAACCAGAAAGATGTCATCAGCAATCACTTCCAGTTCATCTTTTTATCTTGGGAGTGTCTGGTGCAGACGTCACATCTAGAGCAGCAGGAAGGTGAATGGGGTCAGAACTGGCAAACGGAACACATGGTGTGCAACATGGGAATGCTATAGCAGGTGGTGAACCAGGACCCAAGAGAGGACTGAGCAGCAGAGACTCAGCAGAGCTGGGGGATCAGAGCAGGAGAAACTAGCAATATAACAAAAAAAATACCCTACTAGTTCCTGAATAGCTTATTTGAGAGCTTAATCCTCTGGTGAGGGAACCCCCACAAAATATCAAATACAATGTGGGCTCTACCTATCAGCACCCTCCTCCAGGGAAAATAGGAAATTAAAGTTTTGCTGTGGAATGTACTTATTACTCGTTTCAAAGCATATATCAGCTCCCGTTTGGTTAAAATCAAAATCTTTAGTTCATAGAAAGTAAAAGTACTCCATAGACAACACATAAACATACATTAATTAAAATCAACCTGCTGCTCTTACTGCGGCCACAATTTAGTGCACTCGGAAAAAGATTAGTGATTTATTTTTTTGGGGATAAATTATGGTGTCTGTTTTGCAGACTGGATAGAAGTAACAGGTGTAGAAAAATTGGGCTTTGGGTGTTGGGTGGTGTCTTCACACCGTAACCCTATAGAGGTACTCTTGATGAAAGCAAGAATTGGCTTTTGCTGTAAAAAATTTAAATTATATGCACCTATCAAACAGGTGTGGAAAAATTGGTCCTTGGGTGTTGTGCACAATAAACCTATACCAAAAAAATTCTTCCAGATAAAATCAACAACACCCGCAAAGCTAGGCAGCCTAGACAGTCTTGCAAAGATCCCACATCTCAAAAACACTTATCAGTGACATTTGGCATCAGGGGCTTAATAGCTGCTGCTAATCCAGGAATGATTAATTTTGATAAATGTCAGCCAGTCAGCAAAGTCTGTGGACCGACTCTTGTTTTTGTATATGTCCCAAAACTTACGGCAGCACTGAATGCCGGGTCGGAAAGCAAGCTGGATGTAGTGCAGCCCAGCAGCTCAATTACATGCTGGGCACGTTCTGGCCAGTGCATAGCTCCCAACTGTCCCTGATTTCGAGGGTCTGTCCCTGATTTGCAAAAAAGTACCTCTCTCCCCCTCATTTGTCCCTCATTTTGGTCTGATCTATATATCGGTAGTTGTATATAAAATACACTATTTATCTTTCAAAAAGTGTTTCCCAGTGCTAAACCTTTCATCCAATTTCTAATTTGCTGCATTTGCAAATATAAAAAGCCAGCATAAAAGAATAGTATTGGTAAAAAAAAAGTAAGTTTAACTAATCATTTTTTTGTATAATTCTCCTTTAAGGGGGCGTGGCAGGGTGTGTGTCCTATGCCTACATACTTTTTCTAAAAGGTGTCCCTTGTTCCCATCTCAAAAAGTTGGGAGGTATGCCAGTGGTCTATTCTCATGACCCAGTGGATTGTCGACTGGACAGCTCCCTGTGTCGGTGTAGCGCTACCCCCCACAGGAGCCGCTGGTGAATGTTGGTTATTTCTCACCTTACACAGCCAGGCGCATGAATTTTCCATTCGTTTCAGACACAAGAAGCAGCTTTGTTTGTTTTTTATTTAGGGGATTTAAACTTGGATGGGGAAGGGTTAATATTTGATGCCCATTTGATCAGCAGAACACTTCAAGGACACAACCTATATACATCCGGTACATACACACTCCTTTCGTCTACCTCCATGTCTGCCTCTCCTTATTGGCCTTATTACCCAAATGTAATAGAGATGTGGAAATGTGTAGATGGATGCACTTTAACCAATAGAATGTGGTGTTTGCTGCACTTTAAATTGAGGACTGCCACTGACAAATGTCAAAACCTATAAAAAAAATAAAAAGGGAGAACAGCAGCGCCACAGTCAGAAAAGCCACGACCATAACACATTTTTCCATTTGATCTTTGAATCTTCAAGATGTGTTTTAAGGTGGTCAGATGAGTCTAAAATTGAATGATTTGGCCTCAACAGCAAACAACATGTCTGGCAGAAATCCAATACAGCTCACCATCCAAATAACACCATTCCTACAGCAGGGCTGGACTGGGGGAAAAAATTGGCCCGGGACTTCATCCAGACCAGCCCACTTTAATTTTGAATACATGCACAAAAACAGTATATAAACTATACGCAATTGCGCAAAAAAATAAGTAAAAACATTCCACTATTGGGCATAGGACAGGGCATAGAGACACCAGTGCCCATTAATGCAGCCTCACCAGTGCCCATTAATGCAGCCTGATCAGTGCCCATTAATGCAGCCTGATCAGTGCCCATTAATGCAGCCTGATCAGTGACCATTAATGCAGCCACACCATTGCCCATTAATGCAGCCACACCATTGTCACTGCTGTAGTGTTCCTTAGTCCATGTGTTCATATGTACACTTTTGCTTATTGTTTTTTGATTTGATGCATGCATTTTTGCGGTCTTGCGTTTACATCTGACACATGGAAGGTCCTTGGTGTGTTTCTGATAACTGAACATACACATGTGTGAATCTTTCACACATGTGGTGTGGATAACAATACCAATTTTTAAACTAACATTATGATTTTATGTCCCATGGGTTATACCCAGGGATGAGCCGAACACCCCCCTGTTCGGTTCGCACCAGAACCTGCGAACAGACAGAATGTTCGTGTGAACTTTAGAACCCTATTAAATACAATGGACTCGAACGTTCGAAATCTAAAGTGCTAATTATAAAGGCTAATATGCAAGTTATTGTCATAAAAAGTGTTTGGGGACCCGGGTCCTGCCCCAGGGGACATGTATCAATGCAAAAAAAGGTTTAAAAATAATAGGATTTTTATAACAGCTTACCTGTAAAATCCTTTTCTTGGAGTACATCACGGGACACAGAGCGACATAGTCATTACTAATGGGTTATATAGATACCGTCAGGTGCTGGCACTGGCAACTTCCAAAACCGGAAGTACCCTCCCCTATATAAGCCCCTCCCATCCGGGAGCACCTCAGTTTTGTAGCAAAGCAATAAGTGTCCCCAAAGAGGGGCGGGAGCTCTGTGTCCCGTGATGTACTCCAAGAAAAGGATTTTACAGGTAAGCTGTTATAAAAATCCTATTTTCTTTCTCGTACATCACGGGACACAGAGCGACATAGTCATTACTAATGGGATGTCCTAAAGCAATGCCAAATGAGGGGGGGGATACACCATATATAAGCTGAGCGCTATCAGACATGAGGATATTTTGCGGCCTGCAACACACTGCGCCCAAAGGCGACATCCTCCTGACTTCTAACGTCCACCTGGTAGAACCTAGTAAACGTGTGTACTGAAGACCATGTTGCGGCCTTACAGATTTGAGCCAGGGAGGCCTGGTGATGCACTGCCCATGAAGTTCCAACTGCTCTCGTGGAGTGCGCTCTAACTTTGAACGGAGGCGGTCTCCTTCTCAAGCCATAGGCTTGTATTATGACCTGTCGAATCCACTTGGCTAAAGTAGATTTTGACGCTGCCTGACCCTTTCTGGGGCCTTCCGGCAGAATAAACAAAGTATCCGTTCTGCGAATCTGAGCAGTGGCTTTTAGATAAGCTTTAACTGCTCTTACTACATCCAAAGAATGCAATAACTTTTCCTCTACCGAAGTAGGTTTGGGGAAAAAAGAAGGAAGAACCACATCTTGGTTCAAATGAAAACTCGATACCACCTTAGGAAGAAAGGCTGGATGAGGACGTAACACTACTCTGTCCTTATGGATAACCAGATATGGCTCCTTACAGGACATAGCTGCTAATTCCGATACTCTTTTAGCCGAACAAATGGCTACTAGAAAAATCAATTTCCTGGTGAGAAGCACCAAGGAAATATGCTGTAATGGTTCAAATGGTTGTTTCTGTAGAACCGACAGAACCAAGTTTAGATCCCATGGACATATGGGAATATTAACCGGAGGACTAATACGCATCACTCCTTGTATAAAGGCTTTGACTAGTGAATGCGAAGCCAAGGGCCTTTGAAAAAATATTGACAAGGCCGAAATCTGACCCTTGATAGTACTCAAGGCAAGCTTCCTATCTACAGCCCATTGTAGGAAGTCCAGAATCCTACCTATTACGTATTTACGTGGATGCCATTTCTTGGCCTCACACCAAGCGATGTACGCCTTCCAGATTCTATAGTAGATCTGCCTGGATACCGGTTTCCTGGCATTGATCATGGTAGATACCACAGAATTAGAGAGCCCTCTCTTTTTTAGAATGTGGGCTTCAATAGCCAGGCCGTCAAACCTAGGGCTGGTAAGGAAGAGTGGTATATCGGTCCTTGCGAAAGCAGGTCCGGACGATGTGGGAGGGTCCAAGGACTCCCCACAGACATTTTTACAATCTCCGCGTACCATGCTCTTCGGGGCCACGCTGGAGCCACCAGAATCACTGGTTTCTTTTCTACCCTGATTCTGCGGAGTAATCGAGGTAACAATTGTGGCGGTGGGAATGCATATATCAGCTTGAACTGATCCCAAGGGAACACTAGGGCATCCGAGCCGCACGCTAGGGGATCCCTTGTCCAAGAGACAAACCTGTCCACTTTTGTGTTGAATCTGGATGCTAGCAGATCTACATCCGGTGTTCCCCACCGCTGACATATTGTCCGGAAAACCTCGGGATGAAGGGACCATTCCCCTGGGCATAATTGTTGGCGACTTAGAAAGTCCGCCTTCCAATTCTCCACTCCTGGAATGAATACCGCAGATATGGCTGGGACATATCTTTCTGCCCATCTCAGGATGTAATTTACTTCCCTTTGGGCTGCACGACTCCTGGTGCCCCCCTGACGATTGATATATGCCACTGCTGTGGCATTGTCTGGTTGAATTCTGACAGGGGACCCTTGGAGTTTGGATGTCCATGCTACTAGGGCATACCGGGCTGCTCGTATCTCTAAGAGATTGATGGGCAGGGCCTTTTCTGCTTCTGACCACTTGCCCTGGAGAGACCATTGCTCCAGTACTGCTCCCCAGCCTATAAGGCTGGCATCTGTAGTGACCACCTTCCAGGAAATCGGACTGAAGGATTTCCCTCTTTCCAGATTCTGGGGAACCAACCACCAGCGGAGGCTCTTGCGAACGGAAGGGGACAAGGACATTGGTAAGTCCAGAGCCTGAACTTTTTTGTTCCAGGCTGACAGTATGGCCCTTTGCAATTTCCTTGAATGGAATTGACCGTAGGGTACTGCTTCGAATGATGCCACCATTTTTCCCAGCAGCCTCATGCACAGGCGTATGGATGGCTGTCTTTTTGAACCCACTAAGTGGATCAAATCTCTCAAAGACGACCCCTTTTCTTGAGGCAAGAAAATTTTTCTCTGGTCTGAATCCAGCCTTAGCCCCAAGTATTCCAGACTTTTGACTGGTTTTAGGGCTGACTTGTCTCGGTTGATAATCCAACCGTGATATTCCAGAAACTTGATTGTCTCGTGAACAACCACTTCTAGTTTTTCCACTGAGTGGTCTATCAGCAACAAGTCGTCTAGATATGCCATTATCGTTACACCTCGTGTCCTTAGATTGGCCAATAATGGGGCCAGAATTTTTGTGAACACTCTTGGTGCTGTGGCCAGACCGAAGGGTAAGGCTCTGAACTGAAAATGGCGCCCTTCTACCGCAAAGCGTAGAAATTTTTGGTGGGCTGGAAAGATGGGAATGTGCAAATAAGCATCTTTGATGTCGATCGAGGCTAACCATTCCTCCCCTTGTAGGGCAGTGGCTACCGATCGGATCGACTCCATCCGGAAAGTCCTGATATGTAGGAATTTGTTTAGCCCTTTTAGATTTAATATGGGCCTCACGTCCCCGTTTGGCTTCGGAACTGTAAAGAGGTTTGAGTAAAACCCGAACCCCCATTCTTCCAGGGGAACCTCTATAATTACTGCTTGGAGCAATAATTGTTCCAGTGCCAACAGGAGGGATCCTCTCTTCTGGGGATCCCTTGGCACGTTTGACCTTATAAAGCGGGAAGGAGGGGAGTTTTTTAACTCCAATTTGTATCCCAGATTTACTGCGGAGAGCACCCATCTGTCTCGGATCGTGTCCCGCCAGGTCTCTGTGAACAACTGAAGTCTTCCCCCCACCCGATTGAGTGGGGGCAACCCTTCATGCATTTGACTTTGGGGGAGGTTTTGTACCTCTCCTGCTCCAGGGCTTCTTGTTACCCTGCAACTGTCCCTGATTTTTACCTCCGGGATTTGACCGAGGAGGCCGTCGGAACTGTTTCACAGCCGATGTCCTAGGGACTGGAGAAGCCGGCCTCTTAAAAGAGGGACCTCTAACTCTATTTTTAACCGGCAAAAGTGTACTTTTACCGCTGGAAATTCTCTGGATATACTTGTCCAGGTCTTCCCCGAATAAGCGCTCACCATGAAATGGGAAGCTGACCAGCAATTTTTTACAGGGAGCTTCAGCAGACCAGTTTTTGAGCCATAGAAGCCTGCGCATATGTACTACAGACAGCGTAAGGCGGGAGGCCTGATGGATTGAATCCTTTATGGCGTCCACCGCAAAGCATAAGGCTCTAGGTAGATCAGCTAGGGCAAGAGCCTGCTGATCTGGCAAGTCCCTTAAGACCTGTTTCAACTGATCCTTCACTGCTTGGCAGACCCCAATAGCTGCCACTGCTGGTTGTGTCACCAATCCTGCTGTAGAAAAAGCAGATTTTAATAAGGACTCCAATTTTTTATCTATTGGGTCCTTGAACATTTGGACATTATCCACCGGACATGTCAGTGATTTATTCACACAAGAGATGGCTGCGTCCACTGTAGGGACCTTCCATTTTCTGATGAACTTATCCTCCATGGGATAGACCACCGGAAATCTCTTAGGTGGAGTAAATATTTTGTCAGGATGCTCCCAATCCTGGTGAATGAGCCCTTCCAGTAAAGGATGGATCGGAAAGGAACAAACAGTCTGGGGAGCTTTTAGCGACCCCAACGAGGAGACAGAAGTGGATGATGGCTCCGCAAGTGGCATTTTAAATGCTGATCGGACCATATTAGTCAGGGACTGAACCCATAACCTTTCAGCATGTGATGCTGAGAACGGCTCTTCCACTGTTGATTCCTCTACAACCGAATCGACCTCATCCTGATCCCCTTCAGGTAGGTCGATCCCTGTATGGGACTGTTGCTCTGTTAACAGGCACTCTGAGGGAGGAGACGGAGATCGGGCGCTTTTCTCCTGTGACGGGGAAGCCGCGATCAATGCTGACAATCTCTCTTCCAGCCCTCCCAGAGCTGAGGAAAAAACCTCCTCTGTTACATACACAGGAGCAGGTGAACTGAGGACAGACACAGTACCAGGTACTCCTGAGGGTGCTCTACGGTCACTAACCTCTGATTCTTCAGGGGAGACTGGTGCAGCCAAAGCATGCCCAAGATCCTCAGAGCCCGATGGAGACCCCCTATTCCTCCTGGAATTTCTAGTCCCGGAGTTTTTAGACGGCATATTCCTAAGCCACAAAGCTGAGGTATTCCAGCCGAAATACACCAGTTACTGACAATAGTCTAGCATAAATGCTGCTATAAGGGTGTCTACTAATGTGCCTTTCTAGGGGATGCCTGTATCAACCGCTTGCTGTATGCCCTTTTTTAAATGTTGCCAGCTCTGTCTCTGTACTTCATAGCCAGCTCACCACACAAAATTGTGATTTTTAACATGCTGGGACGCCCGCACATGCGCAGAAGCGCTGCGGCGCGCACAGAGCGTCATCCCCCAGGCTCCGCCCCCTTTTCCGGCTCACCTCTATATATAGAGGCGCGTGCACGCGCACGGCCACGTGCGCCTTTGGCGCTAATTTCGAAAAATGGAAACTAGGGACAAGAGCCAGGGCCCCTCTTTGCTGCAGGCCGGGGGATGGACGAGCATTGCAACATGGCAGAGGAAGCAGTTTCCCATAAGAGAACTCACCATCTGCCTGGACTTGCTCTGCTGAGAAGAAACTAGTCCACATGACAAGAAAACATTCCACAGCGGCCTCTAGTGGACAAACACAGGTACCGCAGTCTAATATATTAAATATATATAAAAAAAATAAAAAAAATTTTTCTTGACCACCATTAAAAATTATTACATTTTTTTAGTAGTTACAGGCATGCACAGAATTTTGCGGGAATACCATTAGGTAACAGACAGAAAGACAAATTAGGCTTGGGGGTCCCCCAATAGAACCAAGTTCCTGGGGGCCCCCACTTACCTGTTCCCCGCCGCAGGACTTTGTTTGGTCCACAAAAGCCCAAACTTCACCTATCACGGCAGGCATTGTAATCAAACCTTCAGGGACTGGGTTCCCAAGGATTCCACTCCCCTGGACCTGTATAGCACCCTGCACAGAAAACATCTTGGTCGTGGGTATGACCAGAGCTCTGGATCCCAGGGTCCAGCTCTCCTAAGAGAAGCATTACAGGCAAAACCTTGCTCTTCTCTGCAAGGCCCGGGTACCGACCGTTTAGCTATGAAGCTTTTTTGGTCGGATCCGGAATAGCTTACTGAGGCCCAAAAGAACCTGTACGCAAGCTCAGTGAAAAACACATGTTTCTTCTTGGCCAACACCTTAGACACTGGCAAAAAACTGAGGTGCTCCCGGATGGGAGGGGCTTATATAGGGGAGGGTACTTCCGGTTTTGGAAGTTGCCAGTGCCAGCACCTGACGGTATCTATATAACCCATTAGTAATGACTATGTCGCTCTGTGTCCCGTGATGTACGAGAAAGAAATAGACGTTTTTACGGGAGCGGTGATTTTAATAATGCTTAAAATGAAACAATAAAAGTGAAATATACCTTTTAAATTTCGTACCTGGGAGGTGTGTATGATATGCATGTAAAGTCGCGCATGTTTCCCGTGCTTAGAACTGTCCCTGCATAAAGTGTCATTTTTGAAGGAAAAAAAGTCATTTAAAACTCACTCGCGGCTATTAATGAATTGTCGGCTTTTATCAATACATAGAAAAGTCATTGATAAAAAATAAAAAAAAGCGTGGGGGTTCCCCCAAATTCAATTACCAGGCCCTTCAGGTCTGGAATGGATATTAAGGGGAACCCCGCGCAAATTTAAAAAAAATTGCGTGGGGTCCCCCCTAAATATCCATACCAGGCCCTTGAGATCTGGCATGGATTTTAAGGGGAACTCCACCCCAAATAAAAAAAAAATGGCGTGGAGTCCCCCCAAAAATCCATACCAGACCCTTATCCGAGCACGCAACCTGGCAGGCCGCAGGGGAAGAGGGGGGGCGAGAGAGTGGCCCCCCCTCCCTCCTGAACCGTACCAGGCCACATGCCCTCAACATGGGGAGGATGTCCCCATGTTGATGGGGACAAGGGCCTCAACCCCACAACCCTTGCCAGGTGGTTGTGGGGGTCTGCGGGCGGGGGGCTTAACGGAATCTGGAAGACCCCTTTAACAAAGGGGACCCCCAGATCCCGCCCCCCCTATGTGAATTGGTAAGGGGTACATTGTACCCCTACCATTTCACGAAGAAAGTGTCAAAAAATGTAAATAAAAACACACAAACACCTTGGAAAAGTCCTTTATTAAAACAAACAAAAAAAAACATTTCAGCGATGAAATCCAGTGTCCCGCGGCGATCCCGATGTCCAGCGCTGTCCGTCATTGGTTGTGCCTGTGCGGACCTGATGGGGAACTTCCTCCGCTGTGTTTTAAATGTATAGACCCGCCCCTTCTAAAGTTCCCCATCAGGTCCGCTCAGCGGACCAGATGCTCAACGCGAGAAGGGGCGGGTCCATTAATGTATTACATAGCGAACGAAGTTCCCCATCAGGTCTGCCCCCTCGGTATGTCTGACCCCGCCTACGTCATTGGCCTGAGCGGGGAACTTCCTTCACTGTCTAATTTAAATTTACACAGTGAAGGAAGTTTCCCGCTCAGGCCAATGACGTAGGCGGGGTCTGACATACCGAGGGGGCGGACCTGATGGGGAACTTCTCGCACTTTGTAATACATGTATAGACCCGCCCCTTAAGTTCCCCATCAGGTCCGTTCAGCCAATGACTAGGTGTAAGGCTGAGGACCTGATGCAGAACATGAGAAAGGGCGGGTCTATACATGTATTACACAGCGAACGAAGTTCCCTATCAGGTCCGCCCCCTCGGTATGTCAGACCCCCGCCTACGTCATTGGCCTGAGTGGGAAACTTCCTTCACTGTGTAAATTTAAATTACACAGTGAAGGAAGTTCCCCGCTCAGGCCAATGACGTAGGCGGGGTCGGACATACCGAGGGGGCGGACCTGATGGGGAACTTCGTTCGCTATGTAATACATGAATGGACCCGCCCCTTCTCGCGTTCCGCATCTGGTCCGCTGAGCGGACCTGATGGGGAACTTTAGAAGGGGCGGGTCTATACATTTAAAACACAGCGGAGGAAGTTCCCCATCAGGTCCGCACAGGCACAACCAATGAAGGACAGCGACAGCGCTGGACATCGGGATCGCCGCGGGACACTGGATTTCATCGCTGGAATGTTTTTTTTTTTTTTTTTTTTTTATTATTATTTTGTTTTTTAATAAAGGACTTTTCCAAGGTGTGTGTACCCCTTACCAATTCACATAGGGGGGGCGGGATCTGGGGGTCCCCTTTGTTAAAGGGGTCTTCCAGATTCCGATAAGCCCCCCGCCCGCAGACCCCCACAACCACCGGGCAAGGGTTGTGGGGATGAGGCCCTTGTCCCCATCAACATGAGGACATCCACCCCATGTTGAGGGCATGTAGCCTGGTACAGTTCAGGAGGGAGGGGGGCCGCTCTCTCGTCCCCCCCTCTTCCCCTGCGGCTGGCCAGGTTGCGTGCTCGGATAAGGGTCTGGTATGGATTTTTGAGGGGGACTCCACACCATTTTTTTAAAAATTTGGGGTGGAGTTCCCCTTAAAATCTATGCCAGATCTCAAGGGCCTGGTATGGATATTTAGGGGGAACCCCACGCCATTTTTTTAAAAATTTGCGGCGGGGTTCCCCTTAATATCCATTCCAGACCTGAAGGGCCTGGTAATTGAATTTGGGGGAACCCCCACGCTTTTTTTTAAATTTTTTTTATATCAATGACTTTTCTATGTATTGATAAAAGCCGACGATTCATTATAGCCGCGAGTAAGTTTTAAATGACTTTTTTTCCTTCAAAAACGACACTTTGTGCAGGAACAGTTCTAAGCACGGGAAACATGCGCGACTTTTACATGCATATCATACACACCCCCCAGGTACGAAATTTAAAGGAATATTTCACTTTTATTGTTTCACTTTAAGCATTATTAAAATCACTGCTCCTAAAAAAACGGCAGTTTTTAAAACTTTTTTTTGCATTGATACATGTCCCCTGGGGCAGGACCCAGGTCCCCAAACACTTTTTAGGACAATAACTTGCATATAAGCCTTTACAATTAGCACTTTAGATTTCTCCCATAGACTTTTCGAATTTGCCACGAACACCCCAAATTGTTCGTTGTTCGGCAAACGGGCGAACAGGCAATGTTCGAGTCGAAAATGAGTTCGACTCGAACTCGAAGCTCATCCCTAGTTATACCCAATGTTACATGTTGATGTAGTGATTCATTTTAATATGTTATTTGTAATTGGTTTGTGTTTGTGTCAATGTGATTGTAAGTATTCGTTTGTTTTTTTTGTCTGTCTATGTGAGAGCTGTGGACTGGAGGGCTCTCCAGTCACAGCTGTTCCATATTCTTTGATTGATTAATTATGCATGTGGGAGTGGCCCTTGGGACACTTTATTTCCCATTGGCCACCACCATACATATATTATATTCACATCCGTGTTGTCACTACACTACCTATGACTAAGCACCAGATTCAGGTGTGAAACATGTAAGCTTTTGTACTGTATGGATCGACTGCTGTACACTGGATTTTAACCTAATAAAGGTGTTGTATCGGAGTGCTGCCATCCAGGCTTATTAGTTTGTTCTCTGATCCCAGCTTAGCCTGCACCTGAGTGCCTATCAAGGGTGTGTATCACTTGGAACCCGTGCTTTGAGAGCGGCTGTTTTTTCTTCTCTCTAATGCAGCCTCACCAGTGTCCATTAATGCAGCCTCACCAGTGCCCATTAATGCAGCCTCACCAGTGACTAGGGTTGAGCCGAACACCCCCCGGTTCGGTTTGCACCATAACATGTGAACAGGGGTGCTCTGCTCCGGGGAAGTCCCTGTCTCGGCCTTCTCGTCCACATCGCGGTGCTTGGGCGCCATTTTGGCGGCGCCTACGCCATTTTCTTGTATGCCTGCTGTTTTCTGTATTTCCTCATTGGTGGCCATCTTGCCGTGGCCACGCTGTGGCGCATGTTCTTATTGCAGGCGGCCATTTTCTTGTGGTCGCACCCTTTTCTTCTGAGGCGTCTGGCGGCCATTTGGAGTGGGTTTTGGCCTCTACTGCTGGCTTCCTGAACGGCGCGCAGCACAATTCTTCTCACAGTTTTCCTCACATACGCTGTGTACAGACGGAAGGTGGGCAGCGGCGCTGAGCGGTCTCTTGCTGGGTGGTGAATCCCCTGGGTAACCTCCCCCCCGGTCAGTGCAGCAAGGAGGGTGGACACTTCAGTTTTTTTGACTGAGTCCCTGAGAGCGGTCAGTGTATCATGGAGTCAGTATCTGGCCCTTCTTCCCCAAACATGCCAGAGGCGGCAGCCGGTGCCCCTGCACCTGCGGTTACCATGGACACTTTGTCGGCAGTCCTGGGATCATTTGTTGCCCTCTCCCCGCCATCTCCAGGGGAATGCTCTGACTCAGACCCGGGCCTAGCTGCGGCGCAGGACCCCGGTTCTGGGTTGTCAGAGGATGCGGACCAGGACCTTCCTTGTGAGGAAGACCCCTCGTCCGGGTCAGCGCAAAATAGGGCACTTGTTGGTGCGCTTATCAATGCTGATAACTCCCTTAAGCTGGAAGGTGCAGCTGAGGTCAGTCTCTTTTGGGTCGCACAAATCGACCTGCTCTGTGAAGGTGTTTCCCTATGTGCCCTTCTTTGATAAATTCATAGATAAGGAATGGGAAAAGCCGCAGAAGTCCTTTGGTCCCTCAGCGCCTAGTGGTCAGGTACCCTTTTTAAGGAGAGCCTTTTAAAAAAATGTGCTTCCCCTCCAGTTGTTGACCCTCTGGTCGCTCGGTTAAATAAAGTAACCACTCTCCCTGTAGAGGGGACCCCTGCATTTAAGGACCATACTGATAGGAGGTCCGAGGCGCTGAGCAGGTCTATGTTCACCTTGCTGGCGTCTGCATTGCGGCCTATTTTGGCTGCTACCTTGGTGTCTCAGACACTCACTGATTGGGCAAAGATTTTGCACCAGACTGTGGAGGAACATCAGCTCCCTTTCTGGAGTGTGTAAGACTGGCCGACCAGTTGGTGCAGGGCCTTGTGTATGTCTGTGATGCCACTCTGGATGCGGCCCCCTTAATCTCCAGGGCCTCTGTATCTGCGGTGGTCATGCGCCGCCTGATATGGCTGAAATGCTGGTCCGCTGACCAGGCTTCCAAGAAAGCCTTGGCAGACTTGCCCTTCAAGGGTGGGAGGCTTTTTGGTACCTCTCTGGATGACATTTTTAAGGATGTCACTGGAGGTAAGAGCACTCTTCTCCCTCAGTCCACTAAGGGGAAGGAGCTTCGCTGTAACCCGGGCCCTTCCTTTCCAACACAGAAGCGGTATTTTTGTCAGTCAGGGTCCTCGGGTAGACCCTCCCAGGCTGCCAAAGGTCCAGCTGGGGGACAGAAGCATCCCTGTGTACGTAAGCCAGCAAACAAGCCTGCTACCACATGAAGTTTTGCCCCCGCCCGACTCATGGGTGGGGGGACGGCTTTGCAGGTTTACAGCGCGGTGGACCTCCCTGCTCTCCGACCAGTGGGTCTGCGAGGTGGTCACTTCGGGGTACAAGATTGCGTTTTCTTTCCTGTCCGCCTAACAGATTCTTTCCCTCAAATCTCCCTCTCCTTCCCGCTCTTTGGCCTGCCCTATTGGGGGCAGTGCAAGATTTACTGAGGGCCGGAGTGATTTTACCTGTACCACTGGAAGAGAGTTTTCAGGGTTTTTATTTGAATCTGTTTGTGGTCCCAAAGAAGGACGGAGTCCGTCCGATCTTGGACCTCAAATCCTTAAAAGTCTTTGTAAAGGTTCGGAAGTTCCGCATGGAATCAATTCATTCAGTGGTTGCTGCGCTCCATCCGGGGGACTTTATGGCATCCCTGGACATCAAGGACGCATACTTGCATGTCCCAATCTGCACAAGACACCAGAGGTTTCTGCGCTTTGCAATTGGCGAAGACCACTATCAGTTTGTGGCTCTTCCCTTTGGCCTAGCATCAGCACCGATGGTTTTCATCAAGGTGCTCGCCCCGATTCTAGCTTTGCTGAGACAGCGAGGCATTGCTATTGTGGGCTACTTAGACGATCTTCTTCTGAGAGCAGCTTCTGGCTCAGAATTAGAGGAAGATGTGGCTATAGCCAGTCAGACCCTCCGAGAATTCGGTTGGGTGTTTAAAAATTCAGAAGTCGGTCCTGACACCGACTCAGCATTTGGAGTACCTAGGGTTGATTCTGGACTCCAAGGAGGCGAGAGTCTTCCTTCCTTTGGGAAAATTGCAGACTCTCCAGTCTGCGGTGAGGTTGTTGACATCCCGCAAACGGTCGTCTCTCCGTTTTTGAATGCGAGTTCTGGGTCTCATGGTAGCCTCCTTTGAGGCAGTACCGTATGCCCAATTCCACACTCGAGTCTTGCAGAAGGAGATCCTGTCCAAATGGAACAAATCTCCATTGTCTCTGGATCATCAGATTCAGGTCAGTCGCCTGGTCAGGGCTTCTCTGAGTTGGTGGCTGAGATCCCCGGCTCTTCAGTCCGGGAAGTCGTTCCTTCCCTTCCATTGGACTGTGATTACGATAACCGCCAGCCTCACAGGTTGGGGGGGGGTCTGGGGAGTCCAGTCGGTTCAGGTGGAATCTCGTCGTGGTCGAGGAGACTGCAATGTCGCCCGATCAGGATCCAGTCAGACAACGCCACGGCGGTGGCTTATGTCAACCATCAGGGGGGAACAAGGATCTCGGCTGCAGCGTCCGAGGTCGCTCACATCCCGCGGTGGGTGGAAAGAAGCATGCCGATTCTGGGCATAGAAAACTGGCAGGTGGACTATCTGAGTCGCCAGATGCTAGACCAGGGGGAATGATCATTGCATCCGGAGGTGTTTTCAACTCCTTTGCCGGGGTTTGGGGCACGCCGGACGTGGACCTCCCGGCCTCTCGACTTAATTGCAAGGTGTCGAGATTCTGGCCAGGTCCAGAGATCCCTGGGCAGACACGTCAGACGCGTTGGTGGCCCCATGGGGTCAGTATCGACTAATCTATGCTGTGACGGATCTCGGATACCCCAGGTGGGCACATCCGCCAGACCTGTGTCTCCTGTCCTCCAAACGCACCCGCAGCCTGCAGATTTGCCATAACCAGCCCTTAACCCCTCAATCACGAGACAATCCACACAGGTGTTGAGGGTTAAACGTGCAGAGCATCAACCGTTTATTAAATCCAAAACATACACTTTTACACACAGTTAGGGACACTCCCCTTAGCCTTGTCATAGAGGGGGGGGTAGGGGACAAGGAAGAACCAATGGGAACTGAACATTGAAACAGAGACTACAGTTAAACATAAAGGGATTATGGTAAGCAGGCAGCCCTTCAATACACATCCCCTGCGGAGAGATGTCTGCAGTCCAGACCATTGTCTATGTGCTATGAACCAACACAATTAAACACAGCAACAAGAGGGGGGGTGGATGGGGGAGAAGGGATGTAGCATTAAATTACATTATCTCAATGCCAGCTTTCCCCAAGTCTCTGTCTCTTCTGGGCCATAATCTGTGGGTAAGCGGCCAGCCCACAGTCCCTTCCAAAACACACAGTGACAGTGGGTTCTGTCACATATGCCTATACCCCACTGAAGTTGCTTCCTCGTCTGCTCCGCAGAGTGGAGACCGAGGGGATCCCGGTGATTCTAATCGCTCCAGATTGGCCCCGGCGTCCTTGGTACGCCGACCTCGTGCGCCTGGTGGCGGACGTACCCTGTCGACTGCCAATGTGGGAGGACCTTCTGTCTCAAGGTCCCATACTTCATCCTGCTTTACAGTCGCTGGCTTTAACGTCATGGCTATTGAAAGCCAGGTACTAAGGGACCGAGGTCTTTCGGATTCGGTCATTTCAACCATGCTGAGGGCACGGAAACCTTCTTCCAGAAAGATCCACCATCGTACTTGGAAGGCCTACATCTCTGTGTGAAGAGAAGGAGTGGCGTCCACGGACGTATTCGGTTTCCAGGATCAGAAACTTGCCTTATGCACCATTAAGGGTCAGATTTCAGCCTTGGCTGTTTTCTTTCTACGGCCTTTGGCGACCCATTCCCTAGTGTGTACTTTTGTGCAGGGGGATGGACATGTGCTTCCCCCAATTAGACCACCTCTTCCTCCATGGGATTTGAATCTGGTGCTCTCGGTTCTTCAGGAACCTCCTTTTGAGAACATCAGAGAGATTCCTCTCTTGACACTATCTCAGAAGGTGGCCTTTCTAGTGGCCATTACATCTGTCAGAAGGGTTTCTGAATTGGCGGCTTTGTCTTGCAAGTCACCATACTTGGTCCTCCATAAGGATAAAGCGGTGCTACGCCCGCAGCCTTCCTTTTCGAAGGTGGTTTTGGCCTTTCACCTAAATGAGGACATTGTGCTACCGTCTTTGTGTCCTTGGCTGTCGCATCCCAGAGAGACTGCGCTCCATACTTTAGACGTGGTAAGTGCCTTGCGGGTGTACCTGTCTGCTACGGCTCTGTTCCGGAGGTCTGACTCACTGTTTGTGATGGTGTCTGGTCCACAAAAGGGCCTGGCGGTCTCGTCGGCCACCATTTCTCGGTGGATCAGGCAGACCGTTATACAGGCCTATGCCCTTAAGGGGCGGGCCCCCCCCCCTTTCCGGTCACGGCACATTCAACCAGGGCAATTGGTGCTTCCTGGGCTTTCCGACATCAAGGGTCTGTCTCACAGTTGTGCAAGGCGGCGACCTGTTCGTCCGTACACACTTTCTCAAAATTTTACAAGGTCGATGTGAGTGTATCTTCAGATGCTTCCTTCGGCCGCAAGGTTTTGCAGGCGGCTGTTTAGGGTTGCAACTCCTCCGTTGAGGAGCTCTGCTTGTTTGGGGTGAAGTTAGTTGTTTTTTTTATACTGTTTCCCACCCCTCGTTTTTTTGACACTGCTTGGGGACGTCCCATATGTCAAGAATTGAGAAGGCTGTGTCCGTCTATGGACGAAAAGAGAAAATAGGATTTTTTTGTACTCTCCGTAAAATCCTTTTCTCTGTCGTCCATGGATGGACACAGCACCCACCCCTCCTTTTTAGGTTTGTACTGCTTGTTAAGAACTGAGCTGTTCAACTCTGATTAATAAAACATGTGTTTAAATATTTAACGTGTTCTGCCTAGTCCTCTCCTATGAACAGGAACATAACCCATATGTCAAGAATTGAGAAGGCTGTGTCCGTCAATGGACGACAGAGAAAAGGATTTTACGGTGAGTTCAAAAAATCAAATTTTTTTGGGAGCAGTGATTTTAATAATGCTTAAAGTGAAACAATAAAAGTGAAATATTCTTTGAAATTTCGTACCTGGGGGGGTATGTATAGTATTCCTGTAAAGTAGCGCATGTTTCCCATGTTTAGAACTGTCCCTGCACAAAATGGCATTTCTAAAGGAAAAAAAGTCATTTAAAACTACTCACGGCTATTTATGAATTGTCAGGTCCCGGAAATACAGATCAAAGTTATTGAAAAAAATGGCAGGGGTCCCCCCCAAAGTCCATTACCAGGCCCTTTGGGTCTGGTATAAATATTAAGGGGAACCCCAAACCAAAAAAAAGCGTGGGGGGTCTCCCCCAAATTCCATATCAGGCCCTTCAGGTCTGGTATATGGATATTAAGAGGAACACTGCACCAAAATAAAAAAAAATGGCGTGGGGTCCCCCCAAAAATCCATACCAGACCCTTATCTGAGCACGCAACCTGGCAGGCCACAGGAAAAGAGGGGGGACGAGAGAGCGCCCCCCCTCCTGAACCGTGCCAGGCCACGTGCCCTCAACATAATTTTTTTTTTAAATAAAAAAAAAAAAAAAAATAAAAATATTATAAAAATAAAAAAAAAAAAAATAAAAAAAAAAAAAAATAAAAATAAAAATATTTAAAAAAAAATAACAAGGGGACCCCAAGATTCTGGCCCCCCCTATGTGAATTGGTAACGGGGTACATTGTACCCCTACCATTTCACAAAGAAAGTATAAAAAACCACACAGACACAGTTGGGATAAGTCCTTTTATTATAAAAAAAAAAAAAAAGAAACCTTTCCAGAGATGTAATACAGTCTGTCCAGCGTTGTTCTCTATGTCCCGCAGTAATCCGATGTCCAGCGATGCTGCAGTCTTCAGTCTCTACTCCACACGAAACCCCCATGACGTAAGAGGGGGCGGGGTCACCCGTCACATCATAGGGTAAGCCCCAATGATGTTGGCGGGAGACCCCGCCCCATGACATCACAGGGCGGGGGCCCCTTGCCAACGTCATTGGGTATTCCCCGGCAAGCGGGGAAAGTTTGGGCTTACCCTATGATGTGGACGGGTCACCCGCCGACAATATTGGGTATTCCCCGCTTTCCGGGGAAAGCCGGGGCTTACCCTATAATGTGACGGGTGACCCCACCCCCTCTTACGTCATGGGGGTTTAGTGTGGAGTGGAGACTGAAGACTGCAGCATCGCTGGACATCGGATTACCGCGGGACATAGAGAACAACGCTGGACAGACTGTATTACATCGCTGGAATGTTTTTTTTAATTTATTTTTAATTTATTTTTTTAATAAAGGACTTATCCCAACGGTGTCTGTGTTTAAAAAAAAAATTACACTTTCTTTGTGAAATGGTAGGGGTACAATGTACCTGTAAGGTACCTGTGATAGGTAGTGTCCGAAGTGGAGCTTAGCTTATGTGCTAAGGATTCAGGCGAAAACTTTAGTCAGGCAGCTTAGGGTGGCAACAGATCAGGCAAAGCGGTACACGATCGAAATCCAGAGATTGGTCAGGCAGGCAAAGGTCATACACGAGCTGGCGGTGAAGTACTATCAGGGAAGTAAACAGCTTCTATCTGTTCAGCGTGTCACATGGCATCCTGGCTGCCTATAAAAGCTGAGCAAATCCCCAAGCAAATTGCTGTTTTGTCTTTCAGCTTCCTGTGATCCAAGTTCCTGTTTCCTGCCTGTTTGATCTTCTGCTGTGACCCGGATTGCCTTGACCACCCTGATCTCTCCTAAACCTGACTCCTGGCTTGATTATTGGACTTTGCTGCTCTCTCCTGTTTTTGACCCTCTGCCTTGTGACCCGGACTTGCCTTCAGTCTTCTGCACCTGACCTTCTGCCTGTGACCCGGATTGTCTCCAGTCTCCAGCGTCTTGATCCTTTTGCTTGTCTTGGACTCCTCTCCTCTCTGGTGTTTGACCCCAAGCCTGCTTTGGACTTTCTGCTAAATAACACCAGCTGAGCTCTACTACCTGTCAGTGTCTACACAAGCCCTCAGAGACCTTCACGCAAGTCCTGTCCTGCCTGCTGGTAGCTTGTGCCTCTTGGTGCCATCCACCCTCTGTCCCATCTCCAGGGGGTGGAGTGCGCTTAGTCGCAAGAGTGAGCCGCTCTCTGCATCTCGGCCTCGGTGAGTACCCTTATCTGACAGTACAAAACAGCCATGTCAGAGGCCGACAGAGCGTGCTCACCTTTTGATGTCTTGTGCCAGCAAGCTTCAGCCCTTACTGACTGAGTCCAAAAGTTGCAGGAAGGCTATGTTCAGATTGACGGCTGTCTCCAGCAACTGTCCGGCTCACCTGCACCAGCAGCCACAGCTCAGGCTAGTGGGGCCTCCTCATCTCAAGCGTCACCCAGTTCTACTGTGATCATGGCTGCCCCTGAACCCAGAATCGCCCTTGAATCGCCGGAGCGATTTTCTGGCGACCGCAAGAAGTTTCGGGCTTTTAAAAATGCCTGTTCCTTGTATTTGGCCCTTCAGCCCAGGACTTTTTCATCTGAAGTTGTTAAAGTAGGATTTATTATCTCCCTTCTGGCTGAAGAACCTCAAGCTTGGGCCCATGGCCTAATGGAACAGAGAAGCCCTTTGTTAAACTTAGTTGATACGTTCTTTGACAGTATGGCCCAACTTTATGACGACCCCCAATGCACTGCGACAGCTGAAACCATTCTACATACTCTGTCTCAGGGGAAAAGGCAGTGGAATTCCGCAAGTGGTCAGCTGTCACTGGCTAGAATGAACCAGCTTTAAAGTACCAGTACCGTCAGGGTCTTTCGGAAGGCTTGAAAGATGAGTTAGCCCAGATTGAGACCCCAGCCATATTGGAAGACTTAATCCAAGCCGTAACAAAGCTGGACAGGCGCATGCGTGAGAGACGCTCTGAGCGCTTCCAGGCTCCTCGTCCTGGTTGGACTCCTCCCCAGGCCCTCTTGTCCATTCATCTTTTCCGGTTCCGCCTGTCACCTCTGCTTCTTAAGTTGAACCTAGGCAGTTGGGATTGATCCGTGCTCCGTTGACCCCAGAGGAAAGACCGCGTCGGCGACAGGCCAACCTCTGTCTGTACTGTGGGGGAACAGGAAATTTTCTTCGCACCTGCCCTGTGAGACCCAGTAAGTTGCGCTCACAGTTTATCATGAACTATCAAACCATTGACTTTTCACAGACTTATGTCACCCTTTCTGTTTCTCTACTGCTAGCGGGAAAGGAGACCCATCTGCCAGCCATAATTGACACCCGGAGCCTGCAGCTGCTTCCTGGACTCATCATTAGCTCAAAAACTACACATTCCTATTCAGACCAAGAAACAAAGTCTTCAAGTCCGTCTAGCTGACGGCTCTCTTCCCTGTTCCGGACTTGTCACGCAAGAGACTGACCCCATCTGGGTTACCACAGACTCCGGTCATCAGGAGTCCCTACGTTTCGACATTATCCTCTCCCCTATGTTTCCCATCATCCTGGGACTCCCTTGGCTGCAGACACATGAACCTAACATTAGCTGGAATAAAAAAGAGGTCCTCTTCACTTCCCCTTTCTGTTCCCAGCACTGCCTCCCTCCGGCTCTGGTCTCTTGTCTATCTGTGACACCAATGCCTGACAACCTCCAGCACGTCCCCTCAGAGTACTACGAATTTAAAGACGTTTTCGACAAACAAAAGGCTGATTGTCTACCACCACATTGGCCTTATGACTGCCCCATCGAGCTGCTACCTGGCTCTGAAGTACCTTTTTGAGCGTATATTTCCTCTGTCTGAAACAGAATTGGTGGCCCTCAAGGCCTACATCGACAAGAACCTGGAGAAAGGCTTTATCCGCCCTTCTTCACCAGCCGGAGCAAGCATCTTCTTTGTAGAAAAAAAAGATGGGTCCCTCAGACCATGTATTGATTATAGAGAGCTTAACAAGATAACCATTAAAAACTGCTACCCCCTGCCACTCATTCCAGAGTTGTTCCAGCGTTTCCGGACTGCCCGAATCTTTTCTAAATTGGACTTATGAGGTGCCTACAACCTCATACGAATCCATCCTGGGAATGAATGGAAGACCACCTTCAGATCCAGGTTTGGTAATTTTGAGTATTTGGTGATGCAGTTTGGGCTATGTAATGCCCCGGCCACCTTCCAGCACCTTGTAAACGACATCTTTCGGGCATACCTATACAACTTCCTAGTCGTTTACCTGGACAACATTCAAATTTTTTCCGCTACTATTGAGTTATACCAGGTCCATGTAAAGACTGTTCTTACAATCCTCAGGAAACACAAGTTATATCTGAAAGCAGAGAAATGTGAATTTGAAAAGACTGGTGCAATTTCTAGGTTTCATTTCCACCAATGGGGTCGCAATGGATCCTCAAAAGGTCAAGGCCATCCAGGAGTGGCCAGCTACAGTAAAGAAGGGGGTGCAGCAATTCATCGGGTTTGCCAACTTCTATAGGAGGTTCATTGCTGGTTTTTCCTCCATTGTTGCACCCATTACACAACTCACCCCGTCAGCACAGCCAGTTTCGATGGTCCCAGGAGGCTTTTGTTAAACTCAAAGACCTGTTCACTACCGCCCCAATTTTAAAGCACCCGGATCCAGCCTTGCCATTCGTATTAGAGGTGGATGCTTCAGAAACTGCCACCGGAGCTATTCTCTCCCAGAGACAGGGTCCCAAAGCTCTCCTCCATCCTGTGGCTTTCGCTTCCTGGAAATTAAGTGTAGAGAAACTGACGTAGGAGACTGGGAGCTGCTAGCCATCAAGTTTTCTCTGGAAGAGTGGAGATATCTGCTGGAGGGTGCGTCTCATGCCATCATGATCTTCACTGATCACAAAAACTTAGAATACCTCAGGACAGCTAAGTGCCTAAGGCCCAGGCAGGCCCGGTGGGCTCTTTTATTTTTCTAGATTAAATTTCCACATTGCCTACAGGCCTGGTTCCAAGAATGGTAAAGCAGGCGCACTCTCCCGGATGTTCCCTGAATCTCCTCAATCCACAGAACCAAGTACCATCTTATCTCCACAAAATTTTTCTTTACACATACTGACCTGATGACTACCATTAAGCTGGCATCCAGTCACTGTACTGACCCTGAACTACCCTCTTTAAAAAAACAGGATGATAAAAAAAAAAATTGTCCCACTGGAGGCAAGACCACCTACTTTAAAAATGCTCCATGA
The DNA here is from genome assembly GCA_029206835.1 of Rana muscosa. Taxonomy (NCBI): domain Eukaryota; kingdom Metazoa; phylum Chordata; class Amphibia; order Anura; family Ranidae; genus Rana; species Rana muscosa. The sequence goes on from CM055123.1 coordinate 197,458,685, forward strand.
CCATAAATTGGCTGGTCACTTTGGCACACGAAAAACTTCAGAATTAATCTCTCGTTTCTTTTGGTGGCCTGCTTGGAGGCTGGACTGTAAGAACTACGTCAGGTCATGTATTCCGTGTCAACGCAGTAAGGAGACAAATACCAAGTCCTGGGGATTACTCAAACCCTTACCCATCCCAGAGAGGCCTTGGGCAGATGTCTTAATGGACTTTATTGTTGACCTACCTCCCTCGGAAGGGTTCACTACTGTCTTGGTCGTTGTCGACCGCCTATCCAAGATGGCACACTTCCTACCCATGGTGGGCACTCCCTCTGCTCTGGATACAACCAAAGTGTTTATCAAAGAGATAATAAGGCTCCATGGAGTGCCTGCCAGCATTACCTCTGATAGGGGTGTTCAATTCACCTCCAAATTTTGGAGGGAGCTCTGCAACGCACTAGAAATCAAAGTTTGCCTTTCTTCCGCATATCATCCCCAAAGCAATGGCCAGACGGAGAGAACAAATCAAACTTTGGAACAGTATCTCTGCTACTTTTTGTTCCGGCTCCCAGGATGATTGGTTCTCTCTGCTTCCTTACGCATAATTTGCGTATAACAATTCAGTCCATACTGCCACTAACCAAACACCCTTCTGGTCGAACTTTGGGTTCCATCCCTCCTTCCTTCCTCCAAAACTCTATTCCTGAAACATCAGTCCCTGCGGTACAGGAACGGATAACCGCTATTCAAAGGTACTTTCAGGAAATTCAGGACGCTCTACAGAAAGCCCAAGATATTTAACAGAAATATTACAACAAAGGAAGAACGGAGAACCCAGTTTTTAAGACTGGCGACAAGGTGTGGCTATCAGCAGCAAACCTCAGGTTACCCTGTCCCTCACGGAAATTGGGCCCAAAATTTATAGGGCCTTTTGAAATCAAAAGAAAGATAAACCCTGTGGCTTTTGAATTAGCACTACCCACTTCCTACAGGATTCACCCAGTTTTCCATGCATCCTTGCTGAAACCGCTGACTCCCAGTCCTTTTCCAGGAAGAGAGGAATCACCTCCTCCACCAGTCAAAGTGGACGGGGAAGAGGAGTTTGAGGTAGAGGCCATTTTGAATTGCAGGAAGAGGGGTAGACAACTACAGTACCTGATCAAATGGAAGGGTTATCCCCCTGAAAATAATTCCTGGGAACCTTCAAGAAACCTGCATGCCCCACGCTTAATTCAGGCTTTTCATCGGGAACATCCGGAATTGATGTCAAGCTTGGGCGTCCAGAGGCCGCCCCTTGGGGGGGGGCACTGTCAGGGAAGTAAACAGCTTCTATCTGTTCAGCGTGTCACATGACATCCTGGCTGCCTGTCAGGAAGTAAACCGCTTCCATTTGTTCAGCGTGTCACATGGCATCCTGGCTGCCTATAAAAGCTGAGCAAATCCCCAAGCAAATTGCTGTTTTGTCTTCCAGCTTCCTGTGATCCAAGTTCCTGTTTCCTGCCTGTTTGATCTTCTGCTGTGACCCGGATTGCCTTGACCACCCTAAACTCTCCTAAACCTGGCTTTCTTATTGGACTTTGCTGCTCTCTCCTGTGTTTGACCCTCTGCCTTGTGACCCGGACTTGCCTTCAGTCTCCTGCACCTGACCTTCTGCCTGTGACCCGGATTGTCTCCAGTCTCCAGCGTTTTGATCCTTTTGCTTGTCTTTGACTCCTCTCTGGTGTTTGACCCCCGGCCTGCTTTGGACTTTCTGCTAAATAACACCAGCTGAGCTCTACCTGTCAGTGTCTACACAAGCCCTCAGAGACCTTCACGCAAGTCCTGTCCTGCCTGCTGGTAGCTTGTGCCTCTTGGTGCCATCCACCCTTTGTCCCATCTCCAGGGGGTGGAGTGTGCTTAGTCGCAAGAGTGAGCCGCTCTCTGCATCTCGGCCTCGGTGAGTACCCTTATCTGACAAGTACAAAATCAGCAGGCTATAGAGTAGTCAGGAATCCAGGCAGAAGTTCAACACGATAATCAAGGTCACAAAGCAGTCACAACACCCAGGGAGGTAGTCCATAACAAACGGGCGCTGAGAGATGACATCACTTCCTAATTTATGGGCTGCTTTGATTGAAAATTGTCCACAGCTCTCAGCAGGTGGGACCAGGGAGTCCAAGGCAATGCTTAACACTGAGAGGACACCTCCTTAAGTCCAGATCTCCTCCGTAGCACAACAGGTAAGGCTGCAGCTGTGGGACCAGGAAGATCCCGGTTCAAATACACCCAGGTACAAGACAGTACCCAGTTAGCAATTCACATAGGGGGGGCTGGAATCTGGGGGCATGTGGCCTGGTACGGTTCAGGAGAGGGGGCACTATCTCGTCCCCCCTCTTTTCCTGCAGCCTGCCAGGTTGCGTGCTTGGATAAGGGTCTGGTATGGATTTTTGGGGGGACCCCACGGCTTTTTTTTTTTTTTTGATGCGGGGTTCCCCTTAATATCCATACCATACCTGAAGGGCCTGATATGGAACTTGTGGGGGACCCCCCACGCTTTTCTTTTTGGTTTGGGGTTCCCCTTAATATTCATACCAGACCCAAAGGGCCTGGTAATGGACTGTGGGGGGGACCCCTGACTTTGATCAGGAATTGTCGGGTCCCGGCAATACAGAATAGCGTACAGAGTAGTTTTTAAATTACTTTTTTTTTCCTTTTAGAACTGACATTTTGTGCAGGGACAGTTCTAAACACGGGAAACATGCGCTACTTTACAGGCATACTATACACACCCCCCAGGTACAAAATTTAAAGGAATATTTCACTTTTATTGTTTCACTTTAAGCATTATTAAAATCACTGCTCCCGAAAAAACTGCAGTTTTTAAGACTTTTTTTTTTGCATTGATACATGTCCCCTGGGGCAGGACCCAGGTCCCCAAGCACTTTTTATGACAATAACTTACATTTTGCTGGACATGGAGAGAAAAAGTTTCCCGTGGGACTTTTTGGCAGCAAGAAATAATTGAAATCATTATTTAATAAAAAAGTTTTATTAGATGAAAAGGCGCTTGGCCCTCGTAGATTAAAAATTAGTACATAAATTTATGAGCTCCGGTATTTACAAAGCCAGACATAGTGTATACAAAGACGGTTCAAGTCATGTACAAAGGTGGACAAGATGAATAATAAGATCATACGTCTTGAATGCATATGGTGAACAGAAGAGAGCCCAGATGCAAGGTCTTCCTCAAGGGGGTCTTATATTCTATGGAATGTCAAAAAACAATATATAAGGATTAAAGCATACTTTAAGTGTCTCCCATTGGTTACAGCAAGTCATAAAGTTAATACATAATATCTTTCATAGTAGTCAATATCAGTTAATGGAGGGACAGCCGAAAAAAAGGAATGCTATACATATATCTATTTCTAGAGAAATTTGCCTGTTTACCTTCCTTGCCACATAGTATGGCTGAACTGGAGATTTAAAATAACTTGCATATTAACCTTTAAAATTAGCACTTTAGATATAGACTTTTAAAGGGGTGTTCCGCGGCTTTTTGAATTTGCCACGAACACCCCCAATTTTTCGCTGTTCGCCAAACGTGCGAACAGCCAATGTTCGAGTCGAACTCATGTTCGACTCGAACATAAAGCTCATCCCTACTAGTGACCATTAATGCAGCCTGATCAGTGGCCATCAATATTAGTCCCCCCAGTACCTGGTCTGCACAGGTTTTTCTACCTATGTCCCGGGTGCAGTGCTTGTCCTGCAGGTGGTTCCTCTGGAGCTGGGAGCCCGGGACCAACTGTGCACTGCTGGTACATCTGGTCCTCTCCTTTCCTGGGTAACTAGGGCTGAAGAAAACTGGGGGGGGGTGAGGTGAGCAGGTGGGGACTCTCAAATTCTGTCCACCAATCAGCTAATCAACCCGACTCAAGCTGTGTATCTGTTTTAAAATAAAAACTTCTCTGGGTCTCCCCTGTGCTCATTGGGGGCCGGGGGACAGAAAGCACACCATTTCATCACTTTTGGCTTTAGGCGGATTAACCTGCAGCAGCGCTCCTGGTCGGCTCCAGTGTACTGATATAGCACAGGTCGGCCTTCAACTGTGTAGTGCGCTGCTGCGGATTAATCCGCACAAAGCCGAAAGTGATCACTATCGATCTGAATGTTGTTGTGACATGTATGTCAAATAAAAATTTCTTTGCAAAATAAAAACCACTATACATTTGTGTAGCGGGTACTTACTTTCCCTGGGTAATTTTTGCATTTTTCAGTGACACCAGTGGTGTGTCTACGGCGGTCCACTGGGTGGCGCTGTCACCATGGGTCGACGGACGGATACCGCTGTGTGCTGCGCCTACTTTTTTGTCCTCTCTTGGCAGCGGTATGGTGGGGCGGGGAACCCGCCATGCTTGCTGGGAGAGGGGATAAAGGGGGCTGGCCATCTTGGTCACGGGAGAGTTGGTCCCTGGCACCTTTAGCCTGCGGACGGGGTTCGTGCTTGTCCTCTAGGCGGACTAGGCCTAGAGGACCACCGGAGATCGTGTTCCACCTCTGGCACCTTTAGCCTGGGGTGAGGTACTCGGACGGCGGTCCGGAGCTCAGTGCCCAACACTGAGTTCCACGAGGGAAGGATCCTAGGGTACTCCGGAGATAGTTGCCTGAATCCGAGGTGGGCGTAATGGACCGGGAAGAGCTCCTCATCTGAAGACCCGGTGCAGCATACTGCCGGTGACGGGTGTGTCTCTTGTCAGAGACCGTCCGGAAGGTGAATTTCCCTCGTGCGGAGACCATAACCCACTCTTTGGAGGAGAGTGGAGGATCGAACTTGTGTCTGGGCCTATTCGCACCCACACCTCCTTTTCTGTTCTATAGCCAAGGGAGTCCATGTTATGTGCTAAATAAAGGAGTGTTGGACTTTAACGGTGTGGGGCTCAGTTCCTGGCAGACGAGGTTCTCGGAGACTCTTGGAGGGAGGATCCGATGCACAACACAGGCCCAAAAGTAAAGAAAGGCATTGCTGATACCACTTCTACACCTGTGGTGGAAGCCAGGCGTAGCGCACCCTCTCCCTCCCCTATCATACCCCTAGACCAGAGACATTGCGAGCAGAACTTTAATAGAGGGGACGGGGAGAGGGGAGGAACAGTCCGCTACATTTGCTTTTACAGTTTACCTGTGGCCAGACTATAGACATTCAAGGATCACTTGACAGTGACTGCAGTCTTTTTAGTCTTTGTTAATCTTTTACTATACATAGCCAAGGATTCATTTTCATTTGGAGCAAGACTGCAGCAGATTTTTTATTTAAACCTTGTATTTTTTGGAACTGTCAGAAATTTTACTTGCATTTTTCTTTAAAGCCATTTTTTATATGTAAAAATAACCTTTTCCAAAGGAGTAAAACAGAGCCTTTTCTGAAAAGAGTATCTTTTTAGTAAAGCAATTACTAATGATTTCCCAGAATGCTTTGGGAAAAGTGACATGCTAAACTAATTATTATTATGTTGATGGACTACCAGGGTGAAGAGGGACAGAGAGCATCAATAAGCAGCCGGAGGTTTAAGTTCTGCGGGTTGTGGAGAAGTATTAGGAGTTTGGTGAAATGGTGTCATGGAGGGAAGGAAGAAAAATGAGGAGCTGGCAAGTGGAAATTGGTGTCCGTTGAAGGACACGGGGTTGGATAGTGGGACCTGGTGACACTGATGAGGAAGGGCTGATGAAGAACATCTGTACCGGGATGCAGACATCTGGAGAGTTAGGGGAAATGAACCTTTACAATATGGGTGACCGCAGCCACCTTGACCGCAGCCACCTTTTTGCTTTCCCTGGCACTGCTAGCTTGTCATGGGGACTAAGTAATCATGAAACCTGCAGGAATTCTGGCAGATGTTGAATTTCTTTATGAATATCAAGAAGAGCAATTCTATTTCAATGCTTTCCTGTCAGTTTTTTAGGCCTTGATATTGGAAAAAAACTAACTAAAGCCTAACTGTTTTAAATTGACATATGTAAGTGATTAAGAATTATCTTGAATTTCTTTATGTATTTCAAGAAGATCCAGATTCCACTTTAATGCCGTTTTAATCTAATTTTCAGACCTTGATATTGGCAAATAAAGCAGATTTTCATAACTGACTATCCTGAGTAAAATTGAAATGTAAGTGATTAACATAATGACGAAATTTTTCCAATGTCAAGGGCAGGCATCACACACACAGACACACACACACACACCAACTTGCTGGCTGCCACAGGATAATTGTTTGGTGTAGGAGGAATAAGATCCCTTTGGCTGTCTGATCAGGTCCTCCTGTCAGTTTTTCAGACGAACCTGGTCAGAACCTCCAGTCTCTTCAATGGAGCGGCGGATGTCAGAGGACACATGTCTGCTGACATCCGCTGCCATGCGATCTGATCCTGTCCACCAAAAACAGACGGATGGTGGTCCTATTCCCCATTTGACCTATCGACGTCTGCTCAGCAGGGATCAGCGGAGAGACCCCTGCTGAGCAAGCGGATTCCGCTTAGTGGAGGCGCCCGTGTGAAAGGGGCCATTGAGAGTACTTGCCTTGGAAGGGTAAAAGAAAGCTGTGAAATACCTATCAGTCTGTTACAGCTAGTCACCACTCAAAGAATACTCGCCCAAAATCTAGCTGGCCACACACAGGTAGATACACATGTTGCATACATTGTGGTGCATTCTAAAGCTGGTAATTATCTGTTTTCGGCTTGCTGAAAAAACCTAAGATTCCTCCATCCACACTTTACAGTGCGGCTGAATGAATCTATGTGCCTTTGTATATTGACAGCTGGAACCAGCAGCTGTCAGAATACCCAAACAATGGCTGGATCTGATTGGATGCAGCTGCTGTTCGACCACAAATTTTCCATCCAGCTCCTTTGCTTTGTCAATCAAAGAATGTCAGGTGAGAGGGGGCCAACAGGGCCACCCACATAGTGATTTTCATCAGGAACTGGCCAAAATTCCCATAGTGTATTGTCAGTTATAGGTTGTAAACCTGTTAGTTGATTCCCACACCCTTCTGAGATTCCACAGCTATCCTGTGAGCCAGAATTCCTGCACACTTTCAGCTTTTTCCACTTCCCGCAAAAAACAGACACACAACTTGCGACCACCTGCAGTATGCCAGCTGACTGGTACACTGGGCAACCACACACATACATGCATGCACACACTTCTGTTGCTGGCAATGAGATCTGTCCTTGCCTATGGCTGATGCTTCCACACTGGCACTAATCTGCATGCAATCAGACTGGCCATATCATTCCCTGTCAGCCAACTGCTGTAATTATAGAGAACAGGCGGACACAGCCACACCATGCAATCTCACACCGATTAGAATAGCATTTACAACACAGCATACAGGCACTAGTAATATATTGTATTAATCTCTCTGGGAGTTATGAATTTTTAGCTTAATACACAGAAGGCTCTTATTATTTTGTAGATTGGCGAACAGTGCATAGAAATATGTACAGATGTAAAAATTATAAAAGACATGAAAGAAAATGACAGATTGGCTATTTGCTATAAAATAAACGTCACCTTATCTTTTTGGCAGTGTAGGTTATTCCTGTTGGTGGGAGCACACTGGAAATTCAGTCCCGCCATGTTTTCAAACTTCCTTCAGATGAATTACAATGTTCATTTTCATGGTCCTTAATTTTAGAGGAAAGATTTACGGAATGGTCTCTTTTTCCATTTGGCCAATGCTCAATACCAGGTCAGAAGATCTGAATTGCATACTTGTTTCAGGTCATTGCCTCAGAAAATTCTGAAGCCTCTGGATCGGAATAACAGATAGGTAATCGGCTTTTCAGAAGGAGAGGTCAGCAATTTACATTTACCCAGCATAGGCTTAATTTCAGTGTGCTTTGGACCTGTGGAACTTCTGTTATCTTCTCACACTCCATTCCTGTTGTAATTTAAAACATCAGCATTTATTGAAGTCTGTATATATTCTGCATTTGGACAAAAAGAAGGGAATTGTGACTTTAAATGAGGCTATTGACTGGTTAAGGTAAAGATGTGTTTTAAACATGTTTCAATAACATAAAAATAAATATGAATACATTACAATGGTACATATCATGTATGGAGTAATAACACATAATATAAATATGAATGTACATAACACAGTAAATACCAGTAAAAGTTTGTTATATAAAACTATAAGAATTTATATATATATATATATATATATATATATATATATATATATATATATTCACATATGTTGACTTGGCAGCACTAAAAAAATTGGAATAAAAATAAATTATAATATTATAAAATGAATAGATGTTGTATCTAGATGGAATCCTATTGAAGCATATAGCTACATCCTGAATGACCATACACGTTTCGTGTATGAACACTTCCTCAGGGGTGGATGCTATAGGGCAGTGATGGCGAACCTTGGCACCCCAGATGCTTTGGAACTACATTTCCCATGATGCTCATCTACACTGCAGAGTGCATGCGCATCATGGGAAATGTAGTTCCAAAACATCTGGGGTGCCAAGGTTTGCCTTCGCCATCACTGTTATAGGGTATCTACAAAGAATAGTATGTAATTAGACATAATGAAATAAGCACAGCAGAAAAGGACGCGTTTGTAAGTCCTCAGTACTTACATACAACAGAGTAGAATTGTATGTAGTATTAATAGGGCCAGGGCCAGAGGGGTAGTCTATCCCGGGAGCTGAGGAAATACATCAGTTAACTTGAGACAGCATTGTAATACAAAATTATTGCTTTTTCATGCTTTCATGTGTCACTTTACAAATCTTTGCTGGTGGTCTTTATGTACAAGGAGATTTTCTTATAATTCCAGTCTGATCTTGTTCAGTGTAGATGACTAATAATTAGGAGTACCACTACAGGCAGTCCCCGAGTTACAAACATCCGACTTACAAACGACTCATACTTTCAAACGGAGGGAGAAAACAGGACGTGCGAGGAAATCTACCCCTAGGAAGGGAAATTCACTCTTGTAAGCGTTATCATGGGAAAAGGTGTCTTCACTGAAGCTTTATCACCAATCCTTGTTTCCACAACCCAAAATTTTCCATATCCAATTGTCACAGGGCAGTGGCGGCCCGTCCATAGGGGGCGCCCGGGTGCCGCCCCCCCTCCTGTGGTCACCAAAAAAAAAAAAAAACGGGCCCTTTAAGAGTTTTTTTTTTTTTTTAATGTCTTTTTTTTACACATGGCGGCGCGACCATAGTGGGCGCAGAAGTGCCGCTACCGCTCGCTTCTGCGCCCGGCCGTCACTCACCACAACAATACATAGGTTCATGCATTGCATGAACCTATGTATTGCTGCCGCCCACTATTCAGATGGCCGGCCCCTTGAGCGCCGGCCATCTGAATCACAGCGTCTGGTTGGTCTTTAGAAGTGCCTATCAGAGCCAGCAGGCTCTGATAGGCTTCCCGACTACAGCCTGAGGGTTGTAATCGGCTTCTAAATATCTAATGAGAGGACACACGGGGGTGCGTTCCCTGGCCAATCAGGTTCACCGGGTCTAGTTACCGGTAACCTGATTGGCTGAAGTGACATCGAGGGCGGGAGAAGACATCGAGGACGGAAGAAGGACGGCGCTGACTCGAGGAAGGTAAGTGCAGGGCTGGGGGGGGGGGGGGGAACTGGCTGTATTATGAGGACAAACTGGCTGCATATGGGGGAGAAACTGGCTGCATATGGGGGAGAAACTGGATGTATTATGGGGGAGAAACTGGCTGTATTATGGGGGAGAAACTGGCTGCATATGGGGGAGAAACTGGCTGTATTATGGGGGAGAAACTGGCTGTATTATGGGGGAGAAACTGGCTGTATTATGGGGGAGAAACTGGCTGCATATGGGGGAGAAACTGGCTGTATTATGGGGGAGAAACTGGCTGCATATGGGGGAGAAACTGGCTGCATATGGGGGAGAAACTGGCTGCATATGGTGGAGAAACTGGCTGTATTATGGGGGAGAAACTGGCTGTATTATGGGGGAGAAACTGGCTGTATTATGGGGGAGAAACTGGCTGTATTATTGGGGGAGAAACTGGCTGCATATGGTGGAGAAACTGGCTGTATTATGGGGGAGAAACTGGCTGTATTATGGGGGACAAACTGGCTGTATTATTGGTGGACAAACTGGCTGTATTATTGGTGGACAAACTGGCTGTATTATGGGGGAGAAACTGGCTGTATTATTGGGGGGAATCTGGCTGCATTTGGGGACAAACTAGTGGCGTTTGGGCACAGTGGCTGCGTTTTAATGGGCACAGTGGCGGAAATTGATGATTTTTTTTTTTTCAGTTTGTTTGCGCCCCCCCAAAAAATTTGAGCACCAGCCGCCACTGTCACAGGGACAGAAAGTGTGGTGAAATCCTCTGAACAGGGGCACAGACAGCAAAACAAACATTAGAGGGGTGTTAACCCTTCCCTATGCTATCCAAAAAAAGTAAAAATTATATTGTTGGCTGGAGTTGCACCTAAAAAATTTACCTGTAACGACTTGCATACAAATTCAACTTAACCACTTGCCGACCGCCGCACGCCGATGTACGTCAGCAGAATGGCACGGACAAGGCAGATTGGCGTAAGGTACATCCCTTTAAATATGCCACCCAGCAGGCCGCCCGCCGCTTGCCTCGCGAGTGCGGCCTCGGGTCCCGGGAACTCTATGTTCCCGGGAGTCCCGCGATTGCGGTCAGCAAGAGCAGAACAGGGGAATGCCTTTGTAAACAAGGCATTCCCCTATTCTGCCTAGTGACACTGTCACTGATGACCGTTCCCCGTGATCGGGAATGGTCATCAGTGACGTGTCACGTGTAGCCACGCCCCCTCACAGTAAGAATCACTCACTAGGGCACACTTAACCCCTACAACGCCACCTAGTGGTTTACCCCTTCACTGCCAGTGTAATTTTTACAGTAATCAGTGCATTTTTATAGCACTGATCGCTGTAAAAATAACAATGGTCCCAAAATAGTGTCAAGTGTCCGATGTGTCCGCCATAATGTCAGTCAGGATAAAAATCATTGATCACCACCATAACTAGTAAAAAAACAATTATTAATAAAAATGCCATAAAACAGTCCCCTATTTTGTAGAAGCTATAACTTTTGCGCAAACCGATCAATAAACGCTTATTGCGTTGTTGTTTTTTTTTTTTTACCAAAAATATGTAGAAGAATACGTATCGGCCTAAAGTGAGGAATTTTTTTTTTTATTTTATATATTTTTTGGGGATATTTATTATAGCAAAAAGTAAAAAATATTGCATTTTTTTTTCAAAATTGTCACTCTATTTTTGTTTATAGCCCAAAAAATAAAAACCGCAGAGGTGATCAAATGCCACCAAAAGAAAGTTCTACTTGTGGGAAAAAAAGGACGTCAATTTTGTTTGGGAGCCACGTTGCACGACCGCGCAATTGTCAGTTAAAACAACGCAGTGCCGAATCGCAAAACGTGGCCTGGTCATTAAGCAGCAATATGGTCCGGGGCTTAAGTGGTTAAGAACAAACGTAAATACCCTATCTTGTTTGTAACCCGGGGACTGTCTGTACTTTGAAATTTCCTTGAAACCTAGCGTTCCCACTCTCTAGAGCTGGGGTTACCACATTATAGCGCAGTTTTGTTAAGTGGCAGAGATAGATGGGGCTGTACAGATGAATCCCTTTTGTTCTCTATCCTCTACCTAAGGTTATGGCTTCACACATTTGAGGTAAATTTTGACTAGAGAATGATCTAACACAGAGTAATCTACTTACCTTAAATGATGGTCCTGTAGTCTTGCTTCCCGCCAGTTCCAGTTGTGAAAGCCGTTGCCCCCCAATGGTATTCTTCCTGTCAGTTTCTAACTGGTTTTGTCATTGCCCTTTTTGCCGACATTAGCATGTGCAATGAAGAACCAGTAGCAAAGCAACGGTCCTGCGTTGTGCATTATTTAAAAATTCCCTCCCACAATCCAGTGGCAGATAGAAGAGGACCAGAGGGCTGACTGTTGCGGGACCATGGGCTAAGGTATATAGTATTCTGTATTAGATCATTACCTAAACAAATATATATTTTAGATTCTGGGTGCAATTACATTTTTTTTTAACCAGCATAGACTACAACTTTAAATGATAAAACCTGATTGGTTGCTCCAGGTTTGCTCAAATTTATTTTAGGCATTTCTCCTTAATCAGTTTCATTATATCCTTAGAAACAGACAACAGTTTGCAGAATGATGATGTATTTGAATCCAGAAACCAATCACATAGCAGCTTTTAGCAGAGTAGGGCGACTGAGAAAATAGGATTTTAGATGTGTTGCCTTGGGTTACTCTACATCATTACTACTTGCTCTGTTATTAAGTAAAGCCCTTTGGCTATATAAAAGACTTTAAGCTTTTTCATTAGTGTGTTCTTTAATACAATATACAACAAATATTTTTAAATCGCTTTTGTCGTGCCATTTTGCTGCACTTAGATAGCGGTCTATAAAATATGTATTTAAGGCTGTTTTAATCTAGTGATATTGGTATTTAGACTTGTTTTCCTTCACAGAGGGATTTTACAGAGATTTGTATGATACATATAGCTCTCTCTATCCTTATCGAACAAAACAGAAGGCATATAAACAAAGCTATAGTGTGCTGGGTTGCCAAGGGGAGAAGACGCTCATGCATTTTTCCGATACAAGTTTGCATCATGGCATAGCACCCTGACCTTCATGAAATGCCTTTGTTTGTGGCTGCATTTTTCAGCCGCTAAGGCTAAGAGAATAAAATTCAGTGGTCGGAATGATGGCTACAGAATCTCAATGCTGGCTTTTGTTCCTTTTGAGTGCAGGAATGGAAGCACAGGGGGCAGACATAATAAAACACTGCCTTCTTTCCTCTGGCTCTGAGGACATTGAGTCATGAACGTGGCGCTTTTTACCGCCAAGGTCCCCCAATCTGCTTCCATGTAGCATTAGAGCTTTTGTTAGCTACTTTTTTGTTTTTCTAATACATCATTGTCAAGCTGATTTATGGGGTGATTTGCATACTTTTGCATAATTCCTCCTCCTTATTACCATGTTCCTTGACAGAATTCTTAGCGAGTGAAGAATGAATTTTCAGAAGTCACCTGAAATATAAAAGTTTAGGGCAGAATTGGGCTTTTCTTTCATAACGCAGTGCATGGTGCATTGATACCTTATGCATTAACCCATCACAACTAGGGATGAGCTTTGCGTTCGCGTCGAACACACGTTCGACTCGAACATCGGGCGTTGGATCGTTCGACGAAGAACAAACTTTATGGTCCGTTCGTGCTAAATTCGTGTTGCGCGACACGGCCCATAATTCACTGCGGCATCACAGTGCATTGCTGGCTGATGATTGGCCAAGCATGCACTATGACCCACATGCTTGGCCAATCACAGCGCGGAAAAAACGGAGAGCCGTAATTGGCCAAAGCCAGGGTGGCTTTGGCCAATTATGGCTCAGGGGGTTTAGTACACGCCCAACACTATATAAGGCTGCCTGGAATTCGGCCTTGTGTAGTGTGTTGGCGTTTGTGAAAGAGGCAGTTTCAGAGAGATGGACAGTGTCATTTATATTGAGTTAGATAGAGCAGGCAGGCAAGTCAGTTAGCTGCTGTTACAGTGTATAGAGGATATATATGCATCCTAGGTGTTGTGTATATATATTTATACACTGTATTCCGTTTAGCTAGATCCGTTCCGGTTAGTCTCTATACTGTGACAGGCAGGCAGGTGATTGTGCTACCTGCAGACAGTCAGGCCCCTTTCACACTGGGGCGGTTTGCAGGCGCTATTGTGCTAAAAATAGCGCCTGCAAATCGAGCCTAAACAGCGGCTGCTGTCTCTCCAATGTGAAAGCCCGAGGGCTTTCACACTGGAGCGGTGCGCTAACAGGACGTGAAAAAAAGTCCTGCTAGCCGCATCTTTGGAGCGGTGAGAGGAGCCGTGTGCTTACCGCTCCTACCCCGCTCCTTCCCATTGAAAGCAATGGGAAACTGCGGTAATACCGCCCGCAATGCGCCTCTACAGAGGCGCATTGCGGGCGGTATTAACCCTTTTTCGGCCGCTAGCGGCCGAATACCTCCGCAATTCCGACGGTATAGTGCCGCTAAAAATAGCGGCGCTATACCGCCACCGCCCCCCACCGCCCCAGTGTGAAACCAGCCTCAGTGTTTCACTTAGGCTGGTTTCAAACTGGGGCGGTGGGTGCGGTGGTGGTATAGCGCCGCTATTTTTAGCGGCGCTATACCGTCGGAATTGCAGAGGTATTCGGCCGCTAGCGGTGCGGTTTTAACCCCCGCTAGCGGCCAAAAAAGGGTTAATACCGCCAGCAATGCGCCTCTGTAGAGGCGCATTCCCGGCGGTATTACCGCGGTTTCCCATTGCTTTCAATGGGAAGGAGCGGTAAACACACCGCTCCTCTCACCACTCCAAAGATGCGGCTAGCAGGGCTTTTTTTCACGTCCTGTTAGCGCACCGCTCCAGTGTGAAAGCCCTCAGGCTTTCACATTGGAGAGACAGCAGCCGCTGTTTAGGCTCGGTTTGCAGGCGCTATTTTTAGCACAATAGCGCCTGCAAACCGCCCCAGTGTGAAAGGGGCCTTAGTGTACTACTGTGTCCTTTTGCATAGCGATCACCTAAAGCTCACCTGGATACAGTTATTCTCTATACTGTGACAGGCAGGCCGGTGATTGTGCTATCTGCAAACAGTCAGTGTTTCACTTGGTGTACTACTGTGTGCTTTGCATAGCATTCACCTAAAGCCTAAATTTTTGATGCAATACTTTGCAACAGGGCTCATTGCTGCGCTCTAAGTACACTATCTGTGAGGGGTTGCAGTGTTGTGGCACCAGCACCAGTGCCTAAGGCCCAATTTTTCCTACCACTGTTCAACAGTGACATGTAAATACAATTCCTGATATAATGGTTGACAGCAGGGCGTTCCAGCGCCCACCAAGAGTAACTGTGAGTGCTTACAGTGTTGTGGCAACACCAACACCTAAGGGGCAAATTTCTGCAGACTATATATGGCAGGCCCCTACTTTCAAACATCCAACTTACAAACGACTCCCACTTGCAAACGGAAGGAGACAACAGGAAGTGAGAGGAAATCTACCCCTAGGAAGGCAAATTCTCTCCTGTAAGAGTTAATATGTGAAAAAGGTGTCTCCTCTCCACTGATGATTTATCAGCAATCCTTGTTTCAATAAAAAAAAAAAAAATTCCAAAAACATTTGTCATTGGGATGGAAAGTGAGGTGAAATGTTCTGAACAGGTGCACAGACAGCAAAACAAATGTTACAGGGGTGATAACCCTTCCCTATGTTCTCCAAAAAGCTTAAAAATAGATTTTTTTGGCTGGAGCTACACTTAAAAAATGTACCTGTTCCAAATTACAAACAGATTGTACTTAAGAACAAACCTACAGTCCGTGTCTTTTTTGCACCGCCTGTATACTGCTGTTCAGAGTATATAGGGCCTTTTTTTATTTTGTGTGCGGGGTTCCCGTTAATATCCATACAAGACCCAAATGGGCTGGTAATGGGCTGGGGTAGGGGTGGTTGATGGGGTAGCTATGCCATTTTTCTCAATGATTTTCATCCATATTGCCGGGACCAAACATTACATTAAAGCCGCAAGCAGTTTTAAATGGCTTTTTTTCCTTTAGAGGGAAACACGTGCCACTTCACCGGCATACTTTAGACACCCCACAGGTACGATATTTAGCCACTTAACAGACTGCCCACTGTAAATATACGTCGGCAGAATGGCACCGACAGGCAGAATCACGTATATCTACGTGACTGCCTTTGTATAGTTGGGGGGTCCGATCGGACCCCCCTTCTTTACAGTGAGCGGTGGTTAACTGATCGGGAGCGATCAGGCATGAGGGGACGGCCGTTCGATTCCGGCCACCCTCTCTCGATCGCTCCCGGCGAATGAGAGAGCTTCCCCTGCCTGTGTAATGTTTACACAGGCAGAGGAAGTGATGTCATCTCTCCTGCGGCGCTCACATATACCGAGCGCTGTACAGGAGAAGATGCCAGGTTAGTGCACAAAACACTACACTGACACCAGGACACATAGGTACATAAATCGCCCCCCCAGACACCCCCCAGATCACCCCCCAGCCACAGTGTCACTGATTGCAGTGACCATTTATTTACTGATCACTGCAATCAGTGACATTTGTGACTGTAAAAGTGTCACCAAAGTTTAGTTTTAGGTCCAGTGTAGCCCCCTAACCCCCCCCCTAATAAAGGTTTAACCCCCTGATCGCCCCCCAGATAACCCTTTCACCCCCTATCACCACTGTCGCTAAGCGATCATTTTTCTGATCGCCGTCTTAGCGTCGGTGATGCCGATCGGTCGGCAGTAATTTTTTTTAGGTTCGCCGCAGGTTTTTATAGCGTCGGGTACCCCCATATATTACCTAATAAAGGTTTAACCCCCTTGATCGCCCCCCAGGTAACCCTTTCACCCCCTATCACCACTCTCACTAAGCAATCGTTTTTCTGATTGCTGTTTTTATTGTCGGTGATGCCGATCGGTAGCCAGTAATTTTTTTTAGGTTCACCGCAGGTTTTTATAGCGTCAGGTACCCCCATATATTATCTAATAAAGGTTTTAACCCCCTTGATCGCCCCCCAGGTAACCCTTTCACCCCCTATCACCACTGTCGCTAAGCGATCATTTTTCTGATCGCTGTCTTAGCGTCGGTGATGCAGATCGGTAGCCAGTAATTTTTTTTAGGTTCGCCGCAGGTTTTTATAGCGTCAGGTACCCCCATATATTATCTAATAAAGGTTTTAACCCCCTAATTGCCCCTAGTTAACCCTTTCACCAGTGATCACCATATAAGTGTTACGGGTGACGCTGGTTAGTTAGTTTGCTTTTTATAGTGTCAGGGCACCCGCCGTATATATAACCCAATAAAGGTTTAACCCCCTGATCGCCCGGCGGGTGATATCAATTGGGTTTTAGCGTCAGAGAGGGTCTGCGTCACACCCCAGGCAGCGTCAGGTTAGTGCCAGTAACGCTAACACCCACGCGTGAAGCATACACCCCCCTTAGTGGTATAGTATCAGATCAGATCTATACTAGCGTCCCCAGCAGTTTAGGGTTCCCAAAAACGCAGTGTTAGCGGGATCAGCCCAGATACCTGCTAGCACCTGCGTTTTGCCGCTCCGTCCAGCCCAGGCCACCCAAGTGCAGTATCGATCGATCACTGTCACTTGCAAAACACAACACACATAACTGCAGCGTTCACAGAGACAGGCCTGATCCCTGCGACTCCAGTGCTGTAGGAGGTGATTTCACCGCCACAGTTAAAAAAAAAAAAAAGCATATATGCCGAAGCATTGGGGCAGCAGGGGCGGAGGAGCGATTTTGCTCCTAATGCCGCGTACATACGGTCGAAATTCCGACGGAGGCTTGCCCATGGAAAAGTCCGACCATGTGTGTGCGGCATAACTTTTTTGCAGGAGGATGCCCCCATGCTTCGGCATATATAAATGGTGCATGTATGCACATCATTAGAAGTGGGTGGATGAAGGGCGGTATTCTAATGGTGGGCATACCCACCGATCAATCTCTTTTTTCGTTCAGCCAACTGGCTGCATGAAAAAAAAGATTACAATACATGTCCAACAAGGACCAGCAACGTACTGGTATGTTGCTGGACTTTGAATGTTTATACCAGAATGATGCCTGCGGGTTTAGGTATCATCTTGGTATCATTCTTTTCAGCCAGCGGCCGGCTTTCATGTAAAAGCAATCCTAGTGGCTAATTAGCCTCTGGACTGCTTTTACAAGCAATGGGAGGGAATGTCCCCCCCCCCCCCCGATATAAAAAGCGCCATTGGGAAAGCATTTTATCACACCGATCTTGGTGTGGTCAGATGCTTTGAGGGAAGATCTAGGGTCTGGAAGACCCCAGTTTTTAAAAAAAAGAGTACCTGTCACTACCTATTGCTATCATAGGGGATATTTACATTCCCTGAGATAACAATAAAAATGATTAAAAAAAAATATGGAAGGAACAATTTAAAAATAAAATAAAATAGCAAAATTAATAATAAAAAAAAAAAAAAAAAGCACCCCTGTCCTGCCCTGCTCTTGCCCAATGGCGAACACAAGCGTCGGTCTGGTGTCATATGTAAACAGCAATTGCACCATGCATGTGAGGTATCACCGCGAAGGTCAGATCGAGGGCAGTAATTTTAGCAGTAGACCTCCTCTGTAAATCTAACGGGGTAACCTGTAAAGGCTTTTAAAGGCTTTTAAAAATGTATGTAGTTTGTCGCCAATGCGCGTTTGTGCGAAATTTTAAAGCATGTCGTGTTTGGTATCTATGTACTCGGCCTAAGATCATCTTTTTTATTTCATCAAACATTTGGGCAATATAGTGTGTTTTAGTGCATTAAAATTAAAAAAAGTGTATTTTTTAACCCAAAAAATGCGTTTGAAAAATCGCTGCGCAAATACTGTGTAGAAAAAAAAAAATGCAACACCCACCATTTTAATCTGTAGGGCCTTTGCTTTAAAAATATATATAAAGTTTGGGGGTTCAACATAATTTTCTTGCAAAAAAAAAAAATGTTTTCATGTAAACAAAGTGTCAAAAAGGGCTTTGTCTTCAAGTGGTTAGAAGAGTGGATGTAAGCTTCCTAATGTTGTGTATAAAATGCCAGAACAGTTCAAAACCCCCCCCCAAATGACCCCATTTTGGAAAGTAGACACCCCAAGCTATATACTGAGAGGCATATGTGTGAGACTTTTTGGGAGCCTAGCCGCGTACGTGACCCCAAAAACCAATCACCGCCTTCAGGCTTTCTAAGGGTGTAAATTTTTGATTTCACTTCTCACTGCCTATCACAGTTTCGGAGGCCATGGAATGCCCAGATGGCACAAAACCCCCCCAAATGACCCCATTTTGGAAAGTAGACACCCCAAGCTATTTGCTGAGAGCTATTGTGAGTATTTTGCAGAGCTCGCTTTTTGTCACAAAGTTTTGAAAATTGAAAAAAAAAAAAAAAAATGTTCTTTCTTCATTTTCAAAAACAAATGAGAGCTGTAAAATACTCACCATGCCTCTCATCAAATAGCTTGGGGTGTCTACTTTCCAAAATGGGGTCATTTGGGGGGGTTTTGTGCTATTTTGGCATTTTATGGCCTTCGAAACTGTGATAGGTAGTGAGGAGTGAAATCAAAAATTTGCGCCCTTAGAAATCCTGAAGGCGGTGCTTGGTTTCCGGGGGCCCGTACGCGGCTAGGCTCCCAAAAAGTCCCACACATGTGGTATTCCCGTACTCAGGAGAAGCAGCAAAATGTATTTTGGGGTGCAATTCCACATATAACCATGGCATGTGTGAGCAATATATAATTTAGTGACAACTTTTTGTAATTTATTTTTTTTATTTTTTTTTGTCATTATTCAATCACTTGGGACAAAAAAATAAAATATTCAATGGGCTCAACAGGCCTCTCAGCAATTTCCTTGGGGTGTCTACTTTCCAAAATGGGGTCATTTGGGGGGGTTTTGTGCTATTTTGGCATTTTATGGCCTTCGAAACTGTGATAGGTAGTGAGGAGTGAAATCAAAAATTTGCACCCTTAGAAATCCTGAAGGCGGTGCTTGGTTTCCGGGGGCCCGTACGCGGCTAGGCTCCCAAAAAGTCCCACACATGTGGTATTCCCGTACTCAGGAGAAGCAGCAAAATGTATTTTGGGGTGCAATTCCACATATAACCATGGCATGTGTGAGCAATATATCATTTAGTGACAACTTTGTGTAATTTTTTTTTTTTTTTAGTCAGTCCTTATTCAATCACGTAAGACAAAAAAAAAAAAATATTCAATGGGCTCAACATGCCTCTCAGCAATTTCCTTGGGATGTCTACTTTCCAAAATGGGGTCATTTGGGGGGTTTTGTACTGCCCTGCCATTTTAGCACCTCAAGAAATGAGATAGGCAGTCATAAACTAAAAGCTGTGTAAATTCCAGAAAATGTACCCTAGTTTGTAGACGCTATAACTTTTGCGCAAACCAATAAATATACGCTTATTGACATTTTTTTTACTAAAGACATGTGGCTGAATACATTTTGGCCTAAATGTATGACTAAAATTGAGTTTATTTGATTTTTCTTATAACAAAAAGTAGAAAATATCATTTTTTTTTCAAAATTTTCGGTCTATTTCCGTTTATATCGCAAAAAATAAAAATCGCAGAGGCAATCAAATACCATTAAAAGAAAGCTCTATTTGTGGGAAGAAAAGGACGCAAATGTAGTTTGGGTACAACATTGCATGTCCGCACAATTTACAGTTAAAGCAGCGCAGTGCAAAATTCTGAAATCACCTCTGGTCCTCTAGCTATCAAATGGTCCGGGGCTTAAGTGGTTAAAGGAATATTTTCCTTTTTTTTTTTTTTTCCACTTTATGCATCATTAAAATCACTGCTCCCGAAAAAACTACCGTTTTAAAAGATTATTTTTACATTGATACATGTCCCCTCGGGCAGGACCCGTGTCCCCAAACCCTTTTTAGGACAATAACATGCATATTAGGCGTTATAATTAGCACTTTAGATTTTGAACGTTCGCGTCCATTGTATTTAATAGGGTTCTAAAGTTCGTACGAACGTTCCGTCCGTTTGAAGGTTCTGGTGCGAACCGAACGGGGGGGGGTGTTCGGCTCATCCCTAATCACAACCAACCTGAATTCACCATTAATCAGTTTAGAGTGGTCAAAGCTGTGAAAGATGATGGATTGTTGTCGGGTTTCTGTTTTGTTTTTTTTAACCAAAACTAAACTTTTTCGGTGTATTTACAGTGGGGATCGAAAGTTTGGGCACGCCAGGTAAAAATGTGTATTAATGTGCATAACGAAGCCAAGGAAAGATGGAAAAATCTCCAAATGGCATCAAATTACAGATTAGACATTCTTATAATATGTCAAAAAAAGGTAGATTTTATTTCCATCATTTACACTTTCAAAATTACAGAAAACAAAAAAATGGCGTCTGCAAAAGTTTGGGCACCCTGCAGAGTTATTATCTTGTACTGCCCCCTTTGGCAAGTATCACAGCTTGTAAACACTTTTTGTAGCCAGCCAAGAGTCTTTCAATTCTTGTTTGAGGTATCTTTGCCCATTCTTCCTTACAAAAGTCTTCCAGTT
Source organism: Rana muscosa (assembly GCA_029206835.1). NCBI lineage: Eukaryota > Metazoa > Chordata > Amphibia > Anura > Ranidae > Rana > Rana muscosa. The sequence goes on from CM055123.1 coordinate 197,479,863, forward strand.
CTTTGAGATTTCTGGGCTGTCTGTCACGCACTGCTCTTTTAAGGTCTATCCATAGGTTTTCAATAATGTTGAGGTCAGGAGATTGTGAAGGCCATGGCAAAACCTTCAGTTTACGCCTCTTGATGTAATCCCCCGTGGATTTTGAGGTGTATTTAGGATCATTATCCATTTGTAGAAGCCATCCTCTCTTTAACTTCAGCTTTTTCACAGATGGCATCAAGTTACCATCCAAAATTTGCTGAAATTTTATTGAATCCATTTTTCCTTCTACTCGTGAAATGTTCCCTGTGCCACTGGCTGCAATACAACCCCAAAGCATGATTGATCCACCCCCATGCTTAACAGTTGGACAGAGGTTCTTTTCATTAAATTCTGTGCCCTTTCTTCTCCAAACGTACCTTTGCTCATTCCGGCCAAAAAGTTATATTTTAACCTCATCGGTCCACAGAACTTGTTTCCAAAATGCCTCAGGCTTGTCTATATGTTCATTTGCAAAGTTCAGATTTTTGTGGTGAGGACGTAGAAGAGGTTTTCTTCTGATGACTCTTCCATGAAGACCATATTTGTACAAGTATCTCTTTAAAGTGGAATAGTGTACCACAACTCCAGTGTCTGCCAGATCTTTCAAAAGATGTATGTATGTATATGTATATATATATATATTACACACAGTGGGTACGGAAAGTATTCAGACCCCCTTAAATTTTTCACTCTGTTATATTGCAGCCATTTACTAAAATCAATTAGCCCTGGTTCACACTGGTGCGATTTGACATGCCAAATCGGCGATATTTGCCGCAAATTGCGGGCAATGGCACCGTCCTAATCGGTGCGACGCTGCATCTGCGGTGCTGCACCGATTTCAAAAAGTAGTTTCTGTACTACTTTTTTGCGATTTCGGGCCGCGATTTACATTGACATCTGTGCAGAAACCTGCACAGATGTCCCTGTAATCGCGGCCGAAATCAGGACTGAAATCGTGCGAGTTCAGCTGAACTCGCACGGCTTCACTCCCGCAGCCCCAGTGTGAACCTGGGCTTAAGTTAATTTTTTTACCTCATTTATGTACACACAGCATCCAATATTGACAGAAAAACACAGAATTGTTGACATTTTTGCAGATTTATTAAAAAAGAAAAACTGAAATATCACATGGTCCTAAGTATTCAGACCCTTTGCTGTGACACTCATATATTTAACTCAGGTGCTGTCCATTTCCTCTGATCATCCTTGAGATTAGGGATGAGCTTTGTGTTCGAGTCGAACATACGTTCGACTCGAACATCGGCTGTTCGATCGTTCGACGAAGAACGAACGATTTGGGCCGTTCGCGCCAAATTCGAGTGACGCGAACGCCCCACAATGCACTACGCCATCGCAGTGTCATCCAGGCGCTGTGATTGGCCAAGCATGCACTGTGACACCGCATGCTTGGCCAATCACAGCGCCGGCAGCGAGGAGAGCAATGATTGGCCACAGGCAGGATGCCTGTGGCCAATTATTGCTGAGGGGGTTTAGTACACGCCCCACACTATAAAAGGCCGCCAGCGCGGCGGCCTTGTGTAGTGTGTTCCGGAGCAGGGAAAGAGAAGCATAGGCAGGGACAGTGTCATTTTTTTTCCTTTACTAATCCTGGATTCCTTGTGTTTAGGGACAAATAAGGATAGGTAGGGAGAGTGTCAGTGTGTTATTCTGTGCTAAACCTTGTTTGTAGGGACAGAGAAGGACAGTGAGGGAAAGTGTCAGTGTGCTATTCTGTTCTAAACCAATCTTGCTGAACCATATTTGAAATCCTTGAGTTTAGGGACAGAGAAGGACACTCGTGGAAACTATCAGTGTGCTATTCTGTGCTAAATCTTGTTTGTAGGGACAGAGAAGGACAGTGAGGGAAAGTGTCAGTGTGTTATTCTGTTCTAAACCAATCTTGCTGAACCATATTTGAAATCCTTGTGTTTAGGGACAGAGAAGGATAGGCAGGGGACAGTGTCAGTGTCATTGTTGCTAAGCCTCCTGCACAGTATACACCTGAAGGTAGCCCTTATTGCTGTTTTTCCCATCTCCCTGCAGGCCATCCATTAAAATGTCTGGAAGGCAAACAAGGAGAGGCAGACAGTCAGGAGGCAAAAAAAGAGGGCAAGCAAGCTCTGTGTCTGGGGGCAACAGTGCTGGTCGTGGACGCGGTGCATTGTCATCAGCACATGGCCATGGGACACGCTTGTCCTTCTTTTCGGCAGCTGGACATGTTGAGCCACATCATGCCGAAGACTTGGTAGAGTGGATGACCAAGCCCACCTCATCCTCCTAATCCTCTCTCACCCAGGCTCAGGGTACTGGCAAAGCAGCTGCCAAAGCGTCCTCTTCTCTGGTATCATTATCTTCATTAGTCAATCCTTCCCTAGACCCACCATGTCCTCCTCCTGAGGAGTCCCCCGAACTGTTTGAGCACAGTGTTGGGTACATGCTCCAGGAGGATGCCCAGCGTTTCGAAGGATCTGATGATGATACCCAGATAGAGGAAGGCAGTAGCGTGAGAGCAGAGAGAGGGGATGCTCAAGAAGGACACCAATCTGGCAGTCATGCTCCAGCAGCTGCAGCATACTGCCAGATTGGCTCCAGTGATGAGGAGGGAGGGGATGATGAGGTCACTGACTCCACGTGGGTGCCTAATAGGAGAGAGGAGGAGGAGGAGGATGAGGAGGAGGCACATCTCCAACGAGGCAGGATGCCCTTGGGTGGCCAGCGTATGGGCAGCACACCGACGGAATCACACCGCAGAGCTCCGCCTGTGCAGGGCGCTGCCTCTGCCCGTCATTCAAAAAGTTCTTTGGTGTGGGCCTTTTTTGAGGCGAGTGCATCAGATCGCACAGCTGCTGTTTGCAACATATGTCTCAAGCGTATATCGCGTGGCCAAAACATCAGCCGCTTGGGCACCACATGCTTGATCAGACATATGTTGACCTGCCATGCAGCTCGTTGGCAAGCCTACCTTAAAGACCCACACCAAAGAACAAAGCGGACCTCTCCTTGCACCGCATCAGCTGGGATCTCCAACCCCACTATACCTTCAGTCCTCTCTGAAACCTGCACTGAGAGGAATGAAGGTGTAGAATTAGGTGTGTCACAGCCAAGTACTTGCGGCCACTCTGCTAGCAGTACACCGACGTCCGATTCTAGCAGGCAAATTTCCCTGCCCCAGCTGCTGGACCGTCGAAAGAAGTTCACTCCCAGCCATCCACATGCCCAGCGGTTGAATGCTAGCTTGGCTAAATTGCTAGCGCTTCAACTGCTGCCTTTTCAGTTGGTAGACTCGGCCCCCTTCCGTGAGTTTGTGCAATGTGCGGTTCCTCAGTGGCAGGTTCCCAAACGCCACTTTTTCTCACGGAAGGCGATTCCGGCTCTCTACAGGCATGTGGAAGGCAATGTCTTGGCCTCGCTGGACAGGGCGGTCAGCGGTAAGGTGCATATTACCGCTGACTCATGGTCCAGCAGGCATGGACAGGGACGTTACCTTTCTTTCACGGCCCATTGGGTCACTCTTTTGGCAGCTGGGAAGGATGCAGGACAAGGTGCAGTAGTGTTGGAGGTTGTTTCACCTCCACGCCTCCAAAATGCTACTACTGGTTGTGACACACCTCTCTCCTCCACCCCCTCCTCTTCTTCTTCCTCCATGGCCTCTTCCTGTGCTTTGTCCTCGGAACCAGCGGTGCTCCGTAGGCGTTCAAGGGGCTACGCAAGTACGCAGGCAAAAAGATGCCATGCCGTGCTTGCGCTGGTGTGTTTGGGGGACAGGAGCCACACTGGGGCAGAGGTCCTGTCTGCTCTGCAGGGGCAGGCCGAGAGGTGGTTGACGCCACGCCAGCTTAAGCCAGGAATGGTGGTTTGCGACAATGGCACCAACCTCCTCTCCGCCCTCCGACAGGGACAGCTGACCCATGTGCCCTGTGTGGCTCACGTCCTTAACCTGGTGGTGCAGCGGTTCTTGGGCAGGTACCCGGGCTTACAGGATGTCCTGAGGCAGGCCAGGAAAGTCTGTGTGCATTTCCGCAGATCTTATAATGCCAGTGCTCGCCTGGCTGAGCTGCAAAAGGAGTTGAACCTGCCCAAGAACCGCCTTATATGTGACATGCCCACCAGGTGGAACTCAACGTTGGCCATGCTGCAGCGGCTGCACACGCAGCAGAGGGCCATCAATGAGTATCTGTGCGACTACGGCACCAGGACAGGGTCAGGGGAGCTTGGGTTTTTTTCACCACGCCAGTGGGGCATGATCAGGGATGCATGCACTGTCCTGGCACCATTTGAGGAGGCCACGAGGATGGTGAGCAGTGACAGTGCATGCATCAGTGACACTGTACCTCTTGTCCACCTGTTGGAGCATACGCTGCGTGGAATAATGGACAGGGCACTTGAGGCAGAACAGAGGCAGGAAGAGGAGGACTTCCTTGCCTCTCAAGGCCCCCTTTACCCAGACAGTGTTCCTTCTGTCCCACCCATCGCACAGGAAGAAGAGGAGGAGGAGGAGGAGGAGGAGGATTGTGTCAGCATGGAGGTGGAGGCTGGCACTCAGCATCATCAGCAGCAGTCTTTTAGGGATGATTTACAGTCCCAAGAAACCAGTGGACTTGTACGTGGCTGGGAGGAGGTGGCTGCGGATCATGTCGTCCTTAGTGACCCAGAGGACTCCGGACTGAATGCCTCAGCTAACCTACGCTGCATGGCCTCCCTGATCCTGCAAAGTCTGCGGAAGGATCCTCGTATTCTTCGGATCAAGGAGAGGGACCATTACTGGCTGGCCACTCTCCTTGATCCACGGTACAAGGGTAACTTTGCGGACCTTATCTTACCGTCGCAGAGGGAGCAGAGGATGAGACAACTCCGGGAGGCCTTGCAGAAAGGTCTGTGCAACGCGTTCCCAGAGACTGGGAGGTTACAAACTCCTGGTCCTGGACAACGAGTTGCTGAGGCTTCGGGCAGTCAAAGAAGGAGCGGTGGGGAAGGTGGCCGTCTGACCGATGCGTTCAGACAATTCTTTAGTCCGCAGCCCCAAAGTATGATCGGTTCCAGCAACCATCGCCAGCGTCTGATATACATGGTGTAGGAATACCTAGGGGCAAGGTCAGACTTGGACACCTTCCCCACCGAAAATCCTCTGGCTTACTGGGTCTTGAGGATGGATCACTGGCCAGAGCTTGCACAGTATGCAATTGAGCTACTGGCCTGTCCTGCATCCAGCGTTCTTTCAGAACGCACATTCAGTGCTGCTGGAGGATTTGTCACGGATCACAGGGTGCGCCTGTCCACCGACTCGGTTGATCGACTGACTTTCATCAAGATGAACCAGTCTTGGATCACCACCAGCTACCACACACCTGATGCTGATATAACAGACTAATTGATTTTAAAATGTCACATCCCTTCAAGACTGATGCTGATGCTGAGTGCCTGTGCTGTTATGTTGACTGGCTATCCTCCTCCTCCTCAATGATCCGATTAATGATGATAGCTTGGAAGATCATTTTGGTTTATGGGTGCCGCCACCAGTGGCTAAGGCCCAATTTTTCAGCCCCTGTTCAACAGGGGCGTGTAATTACAATTTTTGATGCAATACTTTGCAACAGGCCTCATTGCTGTGCTCCAAGTACAGTATCTGTGAGGGGTTGCAGTGTTGAGCCACCAGTGCCTAAGGCCCAATTTTTCAGCCCCTGTTCAACAGGGGCATGCAATTATAATTATTGATCTAATAATTCACAGCAGGGCCCATTGCTGCGCCCACCAAGAGTAACTGTCAGGCCTTACAGTGTTGTGGCACCAGCACCACCATCAAAGGCCCAATTTTTACTACCACTGTTCAACAATTATATGTTATTACAATTCCTGATATAATAGTTGACAGCAGGGCATTCCAGCACCCACCAAGAGTAACTGTGAGTGCTTACAGTGTTGTGCCAACACCAACACCTAAGGGGCCAATTTCTGCAGAGTATATACGGCAGGTCCCTACTTTCAAACATCCAACTTACAAACGACTACTACTTGCAAACGGAAGAAGACAACAGGAAGTGAGAGGAAATCTACCCCTTGGAAGGAAAATTCTCTCCTGTAATGCCGCGTACACACGATCGTGATTCACGGCGGTGAAAACACCGCCGTGAATCACGACATGAAAAAAAATGAAAAATGAGGGAACGGCATTTTCCCCCACACGCGACCGTTTTTCCCGTAATTTTTTTCTTTGTCGAGAAAAACGACCGTCTGTGAGCTCCGCGGCAGTGTCTCCCTATGGGAAAACTGCCGTGGAAAAAAATGATGGAAAAAACGATGAGAAAATTTAGAACATGTTCTAATTTTTCTTGTCGTTTTTCCTGCCGTTTTTCTCAACGAGAAAAACGGCATAAAGCCCACAGACGATCGTTTTTCTCGGCGAAAAAAAAAATGTAATTTTTCCCGACGGGAAAAATGATCGTGTGTACGCGGCATCAGAATTAATATGGGAGAAAGGTGTCTCCTCTCTACTGATGCTTTATCACCAATCTTTGTTTCAATAAAAACACCACATTTCAAAAACAGTTGTCATTGGGACGCAAAGTGAGGTGAAATGTTCTGAACAGGGGCGCAGACAGCAAAACAAATGTTACAGGGGTGATAACCCTTCCCTATGTTTTCCAAAAAGCTTAAAAATAGGTATTTGGGCTGGAGCTACACTTAAACAATGTAGCTGTTCAAAATTACAAACAGATTCTACATAAGAACAAACCTACAGTCCCTGTCTTGTATGCACCGCCTGTATACGGCTGTTCAGAGTATATAGGGCCTTTTTTATTTTGTGTGCGGGGTTCCCCTTAATATCCATACAAGACCCAAAGGGGCTGGTAATGGGCTGGAGTGGGGGGGGGGGGGTTGATTGGGTAGCTATGCCATTTTTCATCCATATTACCGGGACCAGACATTACATTAAAGCCGCAAGCAGTTTTAAATGGCTTTTTTTTCCTTTAGAAATGTTATTTTGTGCAGGGACAGTTCTAAACACGGGAAACATGTGGGACTTCACAGGCATACTTTAGACACCCCCCAGGTACAATATTTAAAGGAATATTTGACTTTTTTTTTTTTCACTTTATGCATCATTAAAATGACTGCTCCCGGAAAACGTCCGTTTTTAAAACTTCTTTTTGCATTGATACATGTCCCCTGGTGCAGAACCCGGGTTCCCAAACTCTGTTTAGGACAATAACATGGATAATAGTCGTTATAATTAGCACTTTAGAATCCGAACGTTCGCATCTATTGTATTTAATAGGGTTCTAATGTTCGTGCGAACTTTCGGTCCGTTCGCGGGTTCTGGTGCGAACCGAACCCGGGGGTGTTCGGCTCATCACTACTTGAGATGGTTCTACACCTTCATTTGAGTCCAGCTGTGTTTGATTATACTGATTGGACTTGATTAGGAAAGCCACACACCTGTCTATATAAGACCTTACACTCTTACAGGTCACAGTGCATGTCCGAGCAAATGAGAATCATTAGGTTGAAGGAACTGCCTGAAGAGCTCAGAGACAGAATTGTGGCAAGGCACAGATCTGGACAAGGTTGCAAAAAAAATTCTGCTGCACTTGAGGTTCCTAAGAGCACAGTGGCCTCCATAATCCTTAAATGGAAGACGTTTGGGATGACCAGAACCCTTCCTAGAGCTGGCCGTCCGGCCAAACTGAGCTATCGGGGGAGAAGAGCCTTGGTGAGAGAGGTAAAGAAGAACCCAAAGATAACTGCGGCTGAGCTCCAGAGATGCAGTCAGGAGATGGGAGAAAGTTGTAGAAAGTCAACCATCACTGCAGCCCTCCACCAGTTGGGGCTTTATGGCAGAGTGGCCCGACGGAAGCCTCTCCTCCAGTGCAAGACACATGAAAGCCTGCATGGAGTTTGCTAAAAAAACACCTGAAGGACTCCAAGATGGTGAGAAATAAGATTCTCTGGTCTGATGAGACCAAGATAGAATTAAGGCCAAAAAGTTCTAAGCGGTATGTGTGGAAAAAAACAGGCACTGCTGATCACCTGTCCAATACAGTCCCAACAGTGAAGCATGGTGGTGGCAGCATCATTCTGTGGGGGTGTTTTTCAGCTGCAGGGACAGGACGACTGGTTGCAATCCAGGGAAAGATGAATGCGGCCAAGTACAGGGATATCCTGGACGAAAACCTTCTGCAGAGTGCTCAGGACCTCAGACTGGGCTGAAGGTTTACCTTCCAACAAGACAATGACCCTAAGCACACAGCTAAAATAACGAAGGAGTGGCTTCACAACAAAGGTGACTGTGTTGAATGGCCCAGCCAGAGCCTTGACTTAAACCCAATTGAGCATCTCTGGAGAGACCTAAAAATGGCTGTCCACCAACGTTTACCATCCAACCTGACAGAACTGGAGAGGCTCTGCAAGGAGGAATGGCAGAGGATCCCCAAATCCAGGTGTGAAAAACTTGTTGCATCTTTCCCAAAAAGACTCATGGCTGTATTAGATCAAAAGGGTGCAAATACTAAATACTGAGCAAAGGGTCTGAATACTTGGGACCATGTGATAGTTCAGTTTTTTCTTTTTTAATAAATCTGCAAAAATGTCAACAATTCTGTGTTTTTCTGTCAATATGGGGTGCTGTATGTACATTAATGAGGAAAAAAAATTAACTTAAATGATTTTAGCAAATGGCTGCAATATAACAGAGTGAAAAATTTAAGGGGGCAGGGGTGTACCTAGAGCATTTGGCACCCGGGGCGGATCCTATTTCTGGCACCCCCTCCCCCCCCGACGAAATCGCAGCGCGCGAAGTGCGTCGCCTAAAAAGGAGCAGGAGCTTCTTTTGAGCGACAGTGTATGATTTGCTGCGACTGCAGCTCAATTTAAGACAGCATATTATAGGGGCAGGTCAGGGTAGTATAGGATATTATGGTGGCAGGTTAGGGCTGTATGGGGTATTATAGGGGTAGGTTAGGACAGTATGGGGTATTATAGTGGCAGGTTAGGACAGTATAGGGTACTATAGGGGCAGGTTAGGGCTGTATAATGTACTATAGGGGCAGGTTAGGGCTGTATAATGTACTATGGGGCAGGTTAGGGCTGGATAGGGTACTATAGGGGCAGGATAGGGCTGGATACTGGATAGGGTACTATAGGGGCAGGTTAGGGCTGGTGTCATGTACCTGACGGTGACGAGCCCGGTTAGCAGAGGGAGGCCTCCCTTACGGCTCCCACCGGCGGCCCCTGGTGGTATAACAGGAAGCACGGAGGTGGAAGGGGTACGAGTGCCTGGCAGGATCAAGAACTACCGCAGGTGATCAGGAACCAGCAGGTGAGGAGGCAGGAACCAGGAACTACAGCAGGTGAGTGGACAGGAACCAGGAACTACAGCAGGTGAGTAGACAGGAACCAGGAACTCAGAAGATGACCCGGACCGGGAGGCACAGCAGGTAGACTGGAACCACTGGGCAGCAGCAGATGAACAGGAACCAGCAGATGAGCAGACAGGAACCAGCAGATGAGCAGACAGGAACCAGGAACTGCAGCAGGTGAGTAGACAGGAACCGGGAACTCAGCAGATGACCCGGACCGGGAGGCACAGCAGGTAGACTGGAACCACTGGGCAGCAGCAGGTGAACAGGAACCAGCAGATGAGCAGACAGGAACTAGCAGATGAGCAGACAGGAACCAGCAGATGAGCAGACAGGAACCAGGAACTCAGCAGATGACCCGGACCGGGAGGCACAGCAGGTAAACTGGAACCACTAGGCAGCAGCAGATGAACAGGAACCAGCAGATGAGCAGACAGGAACCAGCAGATGAGCAGACAGGAACCAGCAGATGAGCAGACAGGAACCAGGAACTCAGCAGATGACCCGGACCGGGAGGCACAGCAGGTAAACTGGAACCACTAGGCAGCAGCAGGTGAACAAGAGCCAAGGTCAGGCAGGATCGTCAGACAAGCCGGGGTCGGGTAAACTGGCAGGCAGCGAGGCACAAAAGGATCAGGCAATACCGAAGTCAGAAAACAGGCCGATGGTCAGGTACAGGCAGATAGCAGGAGGGTCACAGGAAGCCGGGTCAGATACAGGTAAACAAGGCAGATCAGGTCACTTGGGATAAACGCTGTAGAGCAGACAGCAGGGACTGTCTGCAAGTGAGGAGTTTAAATAGCCCTTCGGGCGTCACCTGCGGGGGCGGGAACCAGGAAGTCCAGGGCGTCTGTTCCTGACAGGGTTTCCATGACAGCTGGATAGGGCACTATAGGGGCAGGTTAGGGCTGGATAGGGCACTATAGGGGCAGGTTAGGGCTGGATAGGGCACTATAGGGGCAGGTTAGGGCTGTATACAGTGAGTGACAATGTGCTCACTTACGGTGTAGCTGCAGATACAGACACTCGTGGCTCCTATGTGCTCTCCTCTTTCTCCTCCAGGATCAGCCAGTGAACGAGCCTTTGGGAGGATTGGAGGAGGCAGCCACACCCCCGGCTCTGCCCACCAACTCCAGCTTCCTCTGGACTCGGGAGGCTTTGAAGATTGTCGAGCGACAACCCTGCCTAATTGGATGACTGGGGAGACAAGCAGCCCCCCTCCCCCGCACCACTGGGCCCCCTGCCGATTCGATGCTTACAAAGCTGGGAAAGTGCAGGGGCGCCCGCTCATTATGACGGCCCTGCTGCGATCTCCTCTCACACTGCACACCCCTGGACTGATGTACCTCAGACCACACATGGAGAGTACGAGGTAGTGGCTTTGCAGGGGGAGGAGTATTGTGAGCCGCACCTGAGCCAGTCGGCACACCCGGGACCCGGCGCCAGAATCCCATTCTCTCCTTCTCTGCGTGGTCACGGACTCGCGGCTCTTATTATCAGTCTCTGCAGCCGCTGTCACAGCCGAGCAGAGTGAAGCCGCCTCAACCTCCTCCTGCATGCACAACACTGTGTAGACATAAAGGAGGAGGGGGAGGCGGCTTCACTCTGCTTGGCTGTGAAAGTCGCTGCAGAATCTGATTAGAGCCGCGACCACGGAGAGAAGGAAAGAATGGGATCGTTGCGCCGGGTCCCGGGTGTGCTGACAGGCTCGGGTGTGGCTCGCAATACCCCTCCCCCTGCAAAGCCACTACCTCGGGCTCTCCATGTGTGTCCTCTGTCACCGCTCGGTGCCGCTGCCTAAACCCGCGGCGCTGTCTCCAGTCGCGGAGGGGGGGGCGCTGGCCTGGAACCCCCCCCAGTGTGTGGCACCCGGGGCGGCCCGCCCCCCACTTAGTATGCCACTGTAAGGGGGTCTGAATACTTTCTGTAACCACTGTATGTGTGTGTGTGTATATATGTATATGTGTGTGTGTGTGTGTGTGTGTGTGTGTGTGTGTATATATATTGTGACGGCAGGAAGGTAAAGTCACCTGGTTGCATCCAGGGGGGTAGATATATTTCGCCCAGATTCAGGCTTTACGCCGACTTATACAACTAGGTGGAGAGTTGTATAAGCCCAGCTGGGGCTAGTGGGCTCATGGATGACTCATACCTCTAGGGAGAGTGTGGGGCGTCGTGCAGACAGAGATGAGGAGACCAGCTGAACCTTGTCAGCTCATTTAGGCCTCTATAAGAACTCCCAGCTTCATTAGATGTTAGCTCATGCCTGGAACCAGACCTGTGTGGACTGTCTAGGGAGAGTGAACCCCTGTGCGGTGAGGCAAAGCCTGTGTGGCTATTTGTTTGGACTTTTACTAAACCAGGGACTTAGGGACTAGGACAGCACTAGGCTGATCCCAGTTGTTAGTTAGGAAACCTGTATGTTTAGTCAGAGGTCAACTTGACCAGGATTTATTTTGGTTATGTTTCTTTTGCTTTGCTGTGTTTTGTCACTGTAAATAGAAAATAAACCGCACCTTTTTTGATTTTGAAAACCACAACCTCCGTTTGCTGGGCCTGTTTTGTGTGGGGAGCCCATCCCGGGGGTCACACACACCCGCTGCCGAGCTAACCCCCTCACAGTTGGTGGAGAATGCGGGCAGTTTTTTTTAAGCCAGCATGGAGGAGATACTGAAGCAGCTGGCTCTAGCAAATGCCAATCAACAGCAGACAAATGCAGGTTTGCAAAGGAGCCTTGCAGCCCAGCAGCAGACAAACGCAACTTTGCAACAGAGTCTGGAGGCTCAGCAATGAGCCCAGCAGCAATCTGAGGCCCGCTTCATAGACCTGTTGCAGAAGCAAGAGCAGAGACTACAACAACAGATGGAAGCAGTAATGCAGCAACGTCCGCAGACCAGTGAGGAAAGCCGTCCCACTAATACCGCGTCCTTTGGGGTGAGTCGTTTATTGACAAAAATGACTGGAGAGGATGATCCAGAGGTATTTTTGACCACATTTGAAAGGACCGCTGAAAGAGAAAAGTGGCCTGAGGAGCAGTGGGCTGGACTGGTGGCTCCTCTGTTAACTGGTGAATCGCAGAAAGCTTACTATGACCTAGAGCCTAACCAAGCAAAAGACTATGTGATGCTAAAAGCTGAAATATTGGCAAGGCTGGGTGTCACCCAGGCTGTCCGGGCTCAGCGTGTGCATAACTGGACTTTCCAGCTTGGAAAACCCCCCAGGTCTCAAATGTATGATCTCATTCACCTGAGCAGAAAGTGGCTACAGCCAGAGACTTTGTCCGCACCAAAGATTGTGGAACGTGTTGTAATGGATCGGTTTTTGAGAGCTCTTCCTACTGCCATCCAAAAGTGGGTAAGCCATGGAGACCCAGAGACGGCCGATGGTCTTGTGGATCGTGTGGAGAAATACTTGGCTACAGAGAACCTGACGGCCTCTTCCAGAGACACTCGGACTTTCCACCCTAAGACCAGACCATCCCCAGGGGCGGATAAGAGGATTCCAAGGGGTGAGGGTGGAGAGAGTGAGAGGGTGGGAGCTCTACCCCAAGTTTGGCGAGAACAGCCTGGGAAATCAGCGGCTCAAGAGGCGGCAAGAAGGATCGTTTGCTACCGCTGCCGGCAAGCGGGACATATTGCAGCCAATTGCCCGGTTGTGGAGGAACCCATGCAGTGTGACTTTCTGACGGGCAGACGTCAGTCGCTGTGTGCGACAGTCGCATGCACTGCCATTCGAGGAACTGAGAAACATTTATGCAAAATGTGTGTTAATGGTAGAAATGTTGTGGTATTGCTGGATTCAGGTAGCCTTGTGACCCTGATAAAGGCTGAGTTAGTTAAAACAGAGGTCTCTGGGAATAGCAAGGTAGCTGTTATTTGTGTGCATGGGGACACCCGAGAGTATCCAGTGACTACAGTGTGTTTCGAGACCCCCAAAGGTACCCTCTCTCATCCAGTGGGCTTAGTATCTCAGTTACCGCATGACGCCATTGTGGGAAGGGATTTTCCGAAGTTCTGGGAACTGTGGGATGATCCTGAGCCCCTCACTGGTGCCCCTATGTACCAGGAATGTGATAGCCAGAACTCCCCTGAGAGTGGTGAGGACTCTCCGGAATTTCCCTTATCAGTATTGGCAGGGGAGACTCAAGAAACTGGAGAGGAGCCCACCTCCTCAGACGAAAACCTACCGTCTGTGGAGTTTTCTGATCTTGAGGTTCACAGGGAAAACTTTGCCACAGAACAGTTGAAAGACCCCGCCCTAATAAAGGCACGGGAAAACGTAGTGAAAATAGATGGTGAGTTAGTGAACCCAGATAATACCTGCACTTACCCATACTTCAGCGTAGAGAAGGACCTACTGTATCGGGTGGCAAAAAGGGCAGAAGAAACCGTTGAGCAGCTTGTGGTGCCCAAACCTTACAGGAAGTTGGTGTTGGAGTTGGCCCATGGGCACATTCTTGGAGGTCATCTGGGGACAGAGAAAACCCGAGAGAGGGTATTACAGAGATTCTATTGGCCGGGGGTGATGAAGGACGTAGAAAATTATTGTTCCTCCTGCCCTGTGTGTCAGAGGTTGGACCCGATGCCACATTTCCGTAGCCCGCTGGTCCCTCTACCCATCATTGAGGTCCCGTTTGAGAGGATCGCCATGGATTTGGTAGGTCCTATAATCAAGTCCGCTAGGGGGCACCAGTACATATTAGTTATAATGGACTATGCCACCCGTTATCCAGAAGCGATCCCTCTCCGAAATACCTCGGCCAAAACCATAGCCAAAGAGCTATCTCTTGTTTTTAGCTGGGTGGGTATTTGTAAAGAACTGCTTACGGACCAAGGTACACCCTTTATGTCCCGGGTTATGAAAGAGCTGTGTAAATTGTTCAAAGTGACGCAATTGCGTACGTCTGTGTATCACCCCCAAACCGATGGGCTGGTTGAAAGATTCAACAAAACCCTAAAACAAATGTTGAAGAAAGTGGTGGATAGAGATGGAAAGGATTGGGACTGTTTACTTCCTTATTTGATGTTTGCTATTAGGGAGGTGCCCCAATCCTCTACGGGATTCTCCCCCTTTGAGTTACTGTATGGGAGACACCCAAGAGGGCTGTTGGATATTGCCAAGGAAACTTGGGAAAGTGAGAGTTCTCCCCACAGGAGTGTGATTGAGCATGTCGCCCTGATGCAAGATCGAATTGCACAGGTAATGCCCATCGTGAAGGAACATTTGGCCCAAGCGCAGTTGGCACAGCAGAGAGTGTACAACCGTGGAGCCAAGACCCGTACCTTTTCCCCGGGGGATAGGATATTGGTACTTGTCCCTACGGTTGAAAGTAAATTCCTTGCCAAATGGCAAGGCCCCTACGAGATAATGGAAAAAGTGAGCGAAGTGAATTACAAGGTCAGACAACCAGGAAGGCGAAAGCCCGAACAGATCTATCACGTTAATCTGTTGAAAGCCTGGAGGGATAGAGAGTCCCTAGTCGCAGACACTTGGTCACCAGCTCAAACTGGTTGCGTGATTCCTGAGGTTGGAATAGCAGCCACCTTGTCACAACCCCAACAACAGGAGGTTAAGGAGTTTGTGCTTCGCAACAAGGAGGTATTCTCTGAGCTGCCGGGACAAACATCTGGGGTAGAGCATGACATCATTACCCCGCCCGGTGAAAGGGTGAAGTTAAAACCCTATCGGATCCCAGAGGCTCGACGGGAGGCAATACGGGAGGAAGTACAGAAAATGCTGAACTTAGGGGTGATAGAGGAGTCCCAAAGTGATTGGTCTAGTCCCATCGTGTTGGTGCCTAAACCGGATGGGAGCTGGCGATTTTGTAACGATTTTCGTCAGTTGAACAAAGTTACAAAATTTGACACCTACCCCATGCCACGTATAGATGAGTTGATCGACCGGCTGGGAACAGCCCGATACATGACGACTCTTGACCTCACAAAAGGGTATTGGCAAATCCCCCTGGCCAAGTCGGCCAAAGAGAAAACCGCATTTGTAACCCCAGACGGGGCGTTCCAATATAAAAGAATGCCGTTCGGGTTACAGAATGCGCCGGCCACATTCCAGCGGAAAATGGACCAGATGCTGAGGCCCCATCGGAAGTATGCTGCGGCTTACCTGGATGACGTAATTGTCCATAGCACAGATTGGGCCTCACATCTGCCAAAAGTGCAAGCAGTCCTGGACTCTGTTCGGGAAGCGGGGTTTACGGCTAACCCCAAGAAGTGTACCATTGGGCAGGAGGAGGCCAAATATCTTGGGTACACCATTGGGAGGGGAGTAATAAAACCCCAACTCAACAAAGTCGAGGCCATCCAGAGTTGGCCACGTCCCAACAGCAAGAAGCAGGTACGAGCCTTTCTGGGAATCGCTGGGTATTATCGGCAATTCATTCCCCACTTTGCTTCTAAGGCTGTGCCCCTAACCAACCTGACGAAGGGGAAAGGGTCGGTCATGATTAAATGGACCCCCGAGGCTGAGGCAGCATTCCAATTCTTGAAACAAGCCTTATGTAGCCAGCCAGTGTTGTACTCACCCGACTTCTCTAAAGACTTTGTCGTACAAAGTGATGCGTCAGATGTGGGGTTAGGAGCAGTATTGTCCCAGGTCTGGAACGGGGAAGAGCACCCAGTCATTTACCTCAGCAGGAAGTTGAAGTCCCATGAGGTAAATTACGCCACCGTTGAAAAGGAGTGTTTAGCGGTGAAGTGGGCTCTAGATTCCCTTCGGTACTACCTGCTAGGTAGGCACTTTGACATGGTTACGGATCACGCTCCGTTAAAGTGGATGGCTCAAAACAAGGAAACAAATAGAAGAGTGAATAGGTGGTTCCTGGCCCTCCAGGAATTCAACTTCACAGTAAAGCATCGCCCTGGCGTTCAAATGGGGAATGTGGATGCTTTGTCTCGAGTACATGAATGCCTGATTGCTGGTGTTCCAACCCCGAGGTTAAAACAAGAGGGGGGGGTATGTGACAGCAGGAAGGTAAAGTCACCTGGTTGCATCCAGGGGGGTAGATATATTTCGCCCAGATTCAGGCTTTACGCCGACTTATACAACTAGGTGGAGAGTTGTATAAGCCCAGCTGGGGCTAGTGGGCTCATGGATGACTCATACCTCTAGGGAGAGTGTGGGGCGTCGTGCAGACAGAGATGAGGAGACCAGCTGAACCTTGTCAGCTCATTTAGGCCTCTATAAGAACTCCCAGCTTCATTAGATGTTAGCTCATGCCTGGAACCAGACCTGTGTGGACTGTCTAGGGAGAGTGAACCCCTGTGCGGTGAGGCAAAGCCTGTGTGGCTATTTGTTTGGACTTTTACTAAACCAGGGACTTAGGGACTAGGACAGCACTAGGCTGATCCCAGTTGTTAGTTAGGAAACCTGTATGTTTAGTCAGAGGTCAACTTGACCAGGATTTATTTTGGTTATGTTTCTTTTGCTTTGCTGTGTTTTGTCACTGTAAATAGAAAATAAACCGCACCTTTTTTGATTTTGAAAACCACAACCTCCGTTTGCTGGGCCTGTTTTGTGTGGGGAGCCCATCCCGGGGGTCACACACACCCGCTGCCGAGCTAACCCCCTCACAATATATATAATGTGTAGCGGGTGTTTGATTTTTGGGAAAGCATCTGGGTGGTGGGGTAACCCAGATGCATTGATTGTCAGGAAATCTGAGGCCTTTTGTGGTTCTTGGAGGACTCTGGTGGTGTGAGGTTCCCTGTGGACTGCAGGTGGCGTTGTCGCCATGGGCCGAGGTTGAACACTCACCGCAAGACTGCTTCCTTTTTGTCCTTTCCTGGTGCAGGTACAGCAGGGCGGGGAACCTGCTGTGACGCAAAAGGCGAGGGGATAAAAGGGGCGGACGCCCTGACCTTAGGCTTCAGAGTCGGAGGACGCAGCCGCACCCAGGCACCTTCAGCTTGGGTGCTGGCGTTCCGGAGTTCCGGGCCCAGGTGCCCTTGACCTGGCCGGAGCGAGAGATGGAGTCCATCTCAGGCACCTTTAGCCTGGGGTGAGGTACTGTGGCGGAGGCCTGGAGCTCAGTATCTTCGACTGAGTTCCGCAAGGGTGGAGGAATCCGAGGGGGCCCTAACTCCTTGGGTGCCCGTGTCTGAGGTTGAGAAGACTGGTGAGCGGAACTTCTCTGGAGAGTCCGGCGCAGCATTGCTGGTGACAGAGAGGCCTCCGGTGACTCCCTTGGACAGATTGCCTTCCCCTGACAGGGGCTGTGCTAGCGAAGGTAATTCAGGTTCTACCTCATATAGTCAGTGGCAGTGACTATTCGCCACTGGTGATTAGGGATGGGCCGAACACCCCCGGGTTCGGTTCGCACCAGAACCTTCGAACGGACCGAAAGTTCGTGTGAATTTTCGAACCCTATTCGTTACAATGGACGCGAACGTTCGAAATCAAAAGTGCTAATTATAACGGCCAATATGCATGTTAATGTCATAAAACAGGTTTGGGGACCTGGGTCCTGCCCCAGGGGACATATATCAATGCAAAAAGACGTTTTAAAAACTAAAGTTTTTTCGGGAGCAGTCATTTTAATGATGCATAAAGTGAAAAAAAAAAAGTGAAATATTCCTTTAAATATGGTACCTGGGGGGTGTCTAAAGCATGCCTGTGAAGTGGCATGTGTTTCCCGTGTTTAGAACTGTCCCTGCACAAAATGACATTTGTAAAGGAAAAAAAGAAGCCATTTAAAACCGCTTGCGGCTTTAATGTCATGTCTTGTCCTGGCAATATGGCTGAAAATCCTTGAGAAAAATGGCATGGCTCTCACTTCCTGTTTTCTCCTTCCGTTTACAAGTAGGAGTCGTTTGTAAGTTGGATGTTTGAAAGTAGGGGCCTGCCGTATATACTCTGCAGAAATTTGCCCCATTAGATGTTGGTGTAGCCACAACACTGTAAGCCCTCACAGTTACTCTTGGTGGGCACAGGAATTGGCCCTGCTGTGAATTATTAGATCAAGATTTGTAATTGCATGCACCTGTTGAACAGGGCAGAAAAATTGGGCCTTTGGTGGTGGTGGTGGACGGTGTTGCCACAAGATTGTAAGCCCTCACAGTTACTCTTGGTGGGCGCAGGAATGGGCCCTGCTGAGAATTATTAGATCAAGATTTGTAATTACACGCCCCTGTTAAACAGGGGCTGAAAAATTGGGCTTTGGTGGTGGACGGTGTTGCCACAAGACTGTAAGCCCTCAGTTACTCTTGGTGGGCGCAGGAATGGGCCCTGCTGTGAACTATTAGATCAAGATTTGTAATTACACGCCCCTGTTAAACAGGGGCTGAAAAATTGTGCCTTAGGCCTCGTACACACGACCGATTTTCTCGGCAAGAACCAGCAAGAAACTTGCTGGCAGAGAGGTCTTGCCGAGTAAATCGGTCGTGTGTACGCTGCTAGCGTGTTTCTCGTCGAGAAAACCGACAAGAAACCTCGACGAGAAAATAGAGAACCTGCTCTCTATTTTCTCGTCGAGATTCTCCTCGGCGTGTTTCTCGACGAGAAAAGTGAGTGTGTGTACACTTACCTGTCCGCCCGGAAGCCCGCGCATGTTCGAAATGAATTTGACGCATGCGCGGTAGCTTCCT
Organism: Rana muscosa; assembly: GCA_029206835.1. Taxonomy (NCBI): domain Eukaryota; kingdom Metazoa; phylum Chordata; class Amphibia; order Anura; family Ranidae; genus Rana; species Rana muscosa. Next base: position 197,498,839 of record CM055123.1, read on the forward strand.
AGGCATACGTAGGGTATACCAAGATGGCGGCGACGGCATCGAATGTGACGAGCGCATGCTCGACGTAGTCGATGACGTCACCGCGTACACTCCTTTCAAAGAACCGCGGGTTCTTTGAAACGAGCGTGTGTACACTCGGCCGGGACAAGTTTCTTGTCCAAGAATCTCGTCGAAAAAAACGACATGTTTTTCTCAACGAGAATCTCGGCCGTGTGTACGAGGCCTTAGGCACTGGTGCTGGTGCCACAACACTGCAACCCCTCACAGATACTGTACTTGGAGCACAGCAGTCAGACTTGTTGCGAAGCATTGCTTAAAAAATTGTAATTACACACCCCTGTTAAACAGGGGCTGAAAAATTGTGCCTTAGGCACTGGTGCTGGTGCCACAACACTGCAACCCCTCACAGATACTGTACTCTGAGCACAGCAATGAGACCTGTTGCAAAGCATTGCATAAAATTTTTTAATTACACGCCCCTGTTAAACAGGGGCTGAAAAATTGGGCCTTAGCCACTGGTGTGGCACCCAGAAACAAAAATGTTCTTCCAAGCTATCAAGGAATGGATCATTGAGGAGGAGGAAGAGGATAGTCAGTGAACATAACAGGACAGTCACTCAGCATCAGCATAGGCAGTCTTGAAGGGATGTGACATTATAAATTATTCAGTTATATCCGCTTCAGGTGCCTGGTAGCTGGTGGTGATCCAAGACTGATTCATCTTTATGAAGGTCAGTCGATCAACCGAGTCGGTGGACAGGCGCACCCTGTGATCGGTGACAAAGCCTCCAGCAGCACTGAATGTGCGTTCGGAAAGAACGCTGGATGCAGGACAGGCCAGTAGCTCAATTGCATACTGTGCAAGCTCTGGCCAGTGATCCATCCTCAAGACCCAGTAAGCCAGAGGATTTTCGGTGGGAAAGGTGTCCAAGTCTGACTTTGCCCCTAGGTATTCCTGCACCATGTATATCAGACGCTGGCGATGGTTGCTGGAACCGATCATACCTTGGGGCTGCGGACTAAAAAATTGTCTGAACACATCGGTCAGACATCCACCTTCCCCACCGCTCCTTCTGCTACTGACCGAAGCCTCAGCAACTCGTTGTCCAGGACCAGGAGTTTGTAACCTCCCAGTCTCTGGGAACGCGTTGCACAGACCTTTCTGCAAGGCCTCCCTGAGATGTCTCATCCTCTGCTCCCTCTGCGACGGCAAGATAAGATCTGCAACCTTACCCTTGTACCGTGGATCAAGGAGAGTGGCCAGCCAGTAATGGTCCCTCTACTTGATCCGAAGAATACGAGGATCCTTCCGCAGGCTTTGCAGGATCAGGGAGGCCATGCAACGTAGGTTAGCTGAGGCATTCGGTCCGGAGTCTTCTGGGTCACTGAGGACGACATGATCGCCAGCCACCTCCTCCCAGCCACGTACAAGTCCACTGGTTTGTTGGGACTGTACATCATCCCTAAAAGACTGCTGCTGCTGATGCTGAGTGCCAGGCTCCACCTCCATGCTCACACAATCCTCCTCATCCTCATCCTCTTCCTGTGTGATGGGTGAGAGAGAAGGAACACTGTCTCGATAAAGGGGGCCTTGAGAGGCAAGGAAGTCCTCCTCTTCCTGCCTCTGTTCTGCCTCAAGTGCCCTGTCCATAAACCCACGCAGCGTATGCTCCAACAGGTGGACAAGAGGTACAGTGTCACTGATGCATGCACGGTCACTGCTCACCATCCTCGTGGCCTCCTCAAATGGTGAGAGGACAGTGCATGCATCCCTGATCATGCTCCACTGGCGTGGGGAAAAAAATCCAAGCTCCCCTGACCCTGTCCTGGTGCCATAGTCGCACAGGTACTCATTGATGGCCCTCTGCTGCGTGTGCAGTCGCTGCAGCATGGCCAACGTTGAGTTCCACCTGGTGGGCAAGTCACATATAAGGCGGTTCTTGGGCAGGTTCAACTCCTTTTGCAGCTCAGCCAGCCGAGCACTGGCATTGTACGATCGGCGGAAATGCACACAGACTTTCCTGGCCTGCCTCAGGACATCCTGTAAGCCTGGGTACCTGCCCAAGAACCACTGCACCACCAGGTTGAGGACGTGAGCCATACAGGGCACATGGGTCAGCTGCCCCTGTCGCAGGGCGGAGAGGAGGTTGGTGCCATTGTCAGAAACCACCATTCCTGGCTTAAGCTGGCGTGGCGTCAACCACCTCTCGGCCTGCCCCTGCAGAGCTGCCAGAACCTCTGCCCCAGTGTGGCTCCTGTCCCCCAAACACACCAGCACAAGCACGGCATGGCATCTTTTTGCCTGCGTACTCGCGTAGCCCCTTGTACGCCTACGGAGCACCGCTGGTTCCGAGGACAGAGCACTCGAAGAGGCCATGGAGGAAAAAGAAGAAGAGGGGGTGGAGGAGAGAGGTGTGTCACAACCAGTAGTAGCATTTTGGAGGCGTGGTGGTGGAACAACCTCCAACACTACTGCACCTTGTCCTGCATCCCTCCCCGCTGCCAATAGAGTGACCCAATGGGCTGTGAAAGACAGGTAACGTCCCTGTCCATGCCTGCTGGACCATGAGTCAGCGGTAATATGCACCTTACCGCTGACCACCCTGTCCAGCGAGGCATGGACATTGCCTTCCACATGCCGATAGAGAGCCGGAATCGCCTTCCGTGAGAAAAAGTGGCGTTTGGGAACCTGCCACTGAGGAACCGCACATTGAACAAACTCACGGAAGGGGGCCGAGTCTACCAACTGAAAAGGCAGCAGTTGAAGTGCTAGCAATTTAGCCAAGCTAGCATTCAACCACTGGGCATGTGGATGGCTGGGAGTAAACTTCTTTCGACGGTCCAGCAGCTGGGGCAGGGAAATTTGCCTGGTAGAATCGGACGTCGGTGTACTGCTAGCAGAGTGCCCGCAAGTACTTGGCTGTGACACACCTAATTCTATACCTTCATTCCTCTCAGAGCAGCTTTCAGAGAGGACTGAAGATATAGTGGGGTTGGAGATCCCAGCTGATGAGGAGCAAGGAGAGGTCCGCTTTGTTCCTTGGTGTGGGTCTTTAATGTGCGCTTGCCAACGAGCTGCATGGCAGGTCGACATATGTCTGGTCATGCTTGTGGTGCCCAAGCGGCTGATGTTTTGGCCACGCGAGATACGCTTGAGACATATGTTGCAAATAGCAGTGGTGCGATCTGATGCACTCGTCTCAAAAAAGGCCCACACCAAAGAACTTTTGTGATAACGTGCAGAGGCAGCGCCCTGCACAGGCGGAGCTCTGCGGTGTGATTCAGTTGGTGTGCTGGCCTCTAGCTGGCCTCCGGAGGGCATCCTGCCTCATTGGACATGTGCCGCTGCCGCCTCCTCCTCCTCCTCCTCCTCCTCCTCCTCCTCCTCCTCTCTCCCTTCAGGCACCCACGTGGAGTCAGTGACCTCATCATCCCCTCCCTCTTCACCACTGGAGCAAACTTGGCAGTAAGCTGCAGCTGGTGGAACATGACTGCCAGATTGCTGTCCTTGAGCATCCCCTCTCTCTGCGCTCACGCTACTGCCTTCCTCTAGCTGGGTATCATCATCCGAGCCTTCAAAACGTTGGGCATCCTCCTGGAGCATGTACCCAACACTGTGCTCAAACAGTTCGGGGGACTCCTAAGGAGGACATGGTGGGTCTAGGGAAGGGGTGCCTGATGATGCCATTGAGTACGCGTTGGCAGCTGCTTTGCCAGTACCCTGAGCCTGGGTGAGAGAGGATGAGGAGGGCTTGGTCATCCATTCTATCAAGCCTTCGGCATGATGCGGCTCAACATGTCCAGCTGCCGAAAACAAGGACAAGCGTGTCCCATGGCCACATACTGATGACGATGCACGACCACGTCCACGTCCATGACCAGCACTGTTGTCTCTAGAAACAGAGCCTGCTTGCCCTGTGTTCTTGCCTCGGGACTGTCTGCCTCTCCTTGGCGGTCTTCCAGGCATTGTAGTGGGTAGTGTATATTGTGCTGGAGTCACACAGCACACACACTAACTCCTGCAGATGGCTGCCTTAAATGACAGCAACAGGGCCTTACGGCAGATAGAGGCTGCCTTAGATGACAACAACTGGGCCTTACGGCAGATAGAGGCTGCCTTAGATGACAACAACTGGGCCTTACGGCAGATAGAGGCTGCCTTATATGACAACAACTGGGCCTTATGGCAGATAGAAAGGCTGAGGTGGTTTTATGTGTGCTGTACTAACAGAGCACACACAGACACGCTAGCTCCTGGAGATGCCTGGCTGCCTTCGATGACAACAACTGGGCCTTACGGCAGATAGAGGCTGCCTTATATGACAACAACTGGGCCTTATAGCAGATAGAGAGGCTGAGGTGGTTTTATGTGTGCTGTACTAACAGAGCACACACACGCTAGCTCCCGGAGATGCCTGGCTGCCTTCGATGACAACAACTGGGCCTTACGGCAGATAGAGGCTGCCTTATATGACAACAACTGGGCCTTATAGCAGATAGAGAGGCTGAGGTGGTTTTATGTGTGCTGTACTAACACAGCACACACTAGCTCCTGGAGATGCCTGGCTGCCTTCGATGACAACAACTGGGCCTTACGGCAGATAGAGGCTGCCTTATATGACAACAACTAGGCCTTATAGCAGATAGAGAGGCTGAGGTGGTTTTATGTGTGCTGTACTAACACAGCACACACACACACTAGCTCCTATAAATGCCTGCCTTAGATCACAATAGGACAGAAGGGGATACTGCAATGCTGTACTAACAGCACGCACACACCAGACTAATCCCCAGAATCACAGCAGTTAGACTCAGCAGCAGATAATGTTACCACTCAGCAGCAGTGCAATCAGCAGAATGAATCAGTGATGCAATCAAATGATCAGTATTCAGTAGTAATGATAATGCATCAGCATCAGCATCAGCAGTCTGCCTATATCAGAATCAAGCCGGAACACAGTGCACTAGGCCGACGACGCGGCAGCCTTTTATACAGTGGGGCGTGTACTAAAGCCCCTGAGCTATAATTGGCTACAGGCATCCTGTGATTGGCCAAGCATGCGGGGTCACAGTGCATGCTTGGCCAATCATCAGCCAGCAATGCACTGCGACTCAAGTTCAATGCATTGCGGGCCGCTCGCATCACACGAATGTGATGCGAACGGCCCAAATAGTTCTGGGCTCGCCAAGTGGGCGAATGCCCGATGTTCGATTCGAACGTGGGTCCGAATCGAACACCGGCCCATCCCTACTGGTGATACTACAGTGGTTAGCTTTATCTAGAATAATTGTGCCTTGGCCTACTCCCTACAAATACTGAAGTGTTACATGTGTACCAACCTGTCTGTGCTGTTTGACTGTTTATTGAGAAGAATAAATATGAGTTGGACCCATTCAGTGTGTGTGGAACTCTGGTTACTAGGAGCAAAGGGGAGTCAATCCGAGGAAAAGATTGGACTCTGGGACACATACACAAGCCCGATAGTTCTGGCCTTCACCTCTACACCTGGGAGGACATGGGCCGTGGTGTATCTCAACCCCCCCCCCAGTGTTAACCCCTAGACGAGACAGACAAGCCGTGAATGAGAAGGGGCGAGAGGGGTGAGGTCGCTATATATATATATATATATATATATATATATATATATATATATATATATATGTGTGTGTGTGTGTGTGTGTGTGTGTGTGTGTGTGTATGTGTGTATATATATATATATATATATATATATTTATAATTACAACTCCAGCTTATATATTGCTACTCCAGCATAACATGACAAATATGGCACATCACAGTGGACTAGCTCTTTGAATACAGTATAATAGTAATGTAAAACAAAATGGTAAATAAGTGAACACTAGATATAAAGCCACATGCGCGCGCACACACACACACACACACATTAATCCTATCCAGTGACCTTGAACTACTAGCAATGAAGGTCATTGCATTTAGCCATCTGTCATCTCTAGTACAGTCATCATGCTCACTAGCGCGGCTGTATTTGTTCTGTATGTGAAACAATAGGTGCTATACATTTGGTTGTGCTCAGAAATATACACTGATGCCTCAAACCCTAAGGCTATCACTATTTCCAAAAGATATACCTTATATAGATATTTGTCCAACACTGGATATAAAGATGAATAATAAACTCAAAGGCTTCTTCCCCAAGGCATGGCCAGGGGCCATGTCAGACTGGATTTAGTTTACGTTTAAGAGAATATACATTGAATCTGACTGCTACTGTCTAACATATTGTACTGAAGACTGAGAAAGGCAAGATTGTTGGCTCAGTTAGCTAAAAAAAACACATTTTCAGCACGGAGTGACATGGGATATTTTGTCACTGGCAAAGATGTTCGATTGTGTGTATATAGAGTAAAAGTTTTAGGCAGGTGTAAAAGAATGCTTTCAAAAATTTAGATTTTAGTTGTTTATTTTTATTCATGTACAAAATAAAAAGTGAGTGGACAGATAAATCTAAATCAAATCAATATTTGGTGTGACTACCCTTTGGCTTCCAACCAGCATCAATTCTTACATTTGCACACTTTGTACACTTGCACAAAGTCAGGGATTTTGTAGGATTATGGCCCGTACTGTTAGCGAAATTAGGCTGTACGCAGAGCATACAGACAAATATCGTGTCTCTAATAGTAACACATTTAGTCTCCGTGATATAATGCATGTTAATCTAAGTTTCACTCACCATTCATCCGTCCCATTCATACAAAGAAGGAAGCCTCACCAGCCAGGTCTCATTATCAAGGCATCCCAGAGCAGAGTCCTCCCTAGGATAGCCAGCTCCCTTTATTTATAGTGTCAACATGAATAACAAAAGAAGGTGGTGGCTTCACAAAACAGCCAATCAGACATTTTGTATATTTTCAAAAGAACCAATGACAGACATGTATATATTCAAATAGAATGCTAGCAGTGATGTGTGCAAACGGTTGGGTACAGGGGCCATGCTTACTGTGAGACAAAAGAACACTAGAAAGCATGGCTTTGTACAAAGCCGTGTGCAAACTAACTCACTGCTAAGAATGACGCCAACCATACTTAATCATGGATCAGATAACCACAATTTTCGTATAGTTATGCTATAGTTCCCATAAACGCAGATCTGTTCGCTCAGAGTCATTTAATGCAGTCGACAAGAAGTGGCCAGTCCCTTGGTGAGGCATAAATGAACATCCCTAAAAGGAGCAAGCAAATCGATTGTGTCTGTGGGAGGATGTTTGCGCCACCTGTCTTCCACCAACGTCTGTATGTGCGAATACACTCACATGAGCGCATTACAGCAAAACCGACACTGGGGGACATCTAACAACATACATTAATACAATTTTCTACAACAGTACACACGTACGAAAGCGGTCATCCGAGGAAGAATCGTATGATTTTCGGATCGTGTGTACACGACTTTTGAGGGCCGATCACGACAGTTCATCCAATATTATTCGATCGGACAAGCGTGAAAATTTTCCTCGTACGATATCAGATCGTACGATTTTCGTTTAGTCAGTATAGTTGTTGTCCGAAAATACAATACAAATACATTACAACACATGACATCACTTCCGATTTTTTTTTTTTTTTCTGTCGTACGGGAATTTTCGTGACTTTAGTAACCTATTCAATTTCTACTTGCGATTAAGCGAAAAAAGTCGTACGATATTCGGATCGTGTGTACGGCAGGTGTATGATTAACCAATTATATCAAGCAGGTGCTATTGATCGTCATTTTTATATGTAGGTTGAAATACAGTCATTAACTGAAACAGAAACGGCTTTGATTTGGATTTCTCTTCTGGTCATTTACTTTCCATTTTGTTGATTGATGAAAAAAAATAAAAATATTAGCACTCCTATTTCTGAAAACATTCTTAATTTTCAGAATTTTTTCACACCTGCTAAAAACTTTTGCACAGTAGTGTGTGTATGTATATGTGTATATATACATATATATAAATATGTGTGTGTGTGTGTGTGTGTGTGTGTGTGTGTGTGTGTGTATTTCTTGTTCATAGTTCATACATCACGGGACACAGAGCAGCATAGTCATTACTATGTGGGTTATATAGAATTACCTTCAGGTGCTGGCACTGGCAACTTCCAAAACAGGAAGTACCCTCCCCTATATAAGCCCCTCCCATCCGGGAGTACCTCAGTTTTTTGCCAGTGTCTAAGGTGTTGGCCAAGGTTAACATGTATTCATCTGGGCTTGTGTACAGGTTCTCTGGGCCTTAGCAAGCTATTCCATGTATACCAAAAAAGCTTCATAGCTAAACGGTCGGTACCCGGGCCTTGCAGAGAAGAGCAGGGTTTTGCCTGTAATGCCTCTCTTAGGAGGGCTGGACCCTGGGATCCAGAGCTCTGGTCATACCCAAAACCAAGAGGCTATCTGTGCAGGGTGCTATACAGATCCAGGGGAACGGAATCCTTGGGAACCCGGTCCCTGAAGGTCTAGTACAATGCCTGCCGTGAGAGGTGAAGTTTGGGCTTCTGTGGACCAAACAAAGTCCTGCGGCGGGGAAAAGGTAAGTGGGGGCCCCTCAGGAACTTGGTTCTATTGAGGGGACCCCCAAGCCTAATATGTCTTTCTGCCTGTTACCTAAAGGTATTCCCGCTAATAGCTGTATATGCCTAAGAAATCCTAGAAATGTCTTTTCATAAAGGAAGTTTTAAAAACTGTAAACCTGGAAATGTTTTTCATAAAGGAGGTTTTAAAAAAAAAAAAAAAGACAAAAGTGCGGTACCTGTGTTTGTCCACTAGAGGCCGCTGTGGAACGTCTTTTTTTCTTGGGACTATTCCTTCCATGGTGAAAGTCCAGGCAGATGAGTGAGCTCTCTATCAGGGAAGCTGCATTCCTCTGTCATGCTGCCAAGTAGTTTCCTTCCATCCCCGAGTCCTGGTGAAACAGGGACCCTGGCTCCTCTCCCTACAGGGCGCCAAGAGCGCACACGCGCGCGCGCGCACACACGCTTTCTTTTTATAGATTTAGCTTCAAAAAAGTGGGCGGAGCCTGGCGGATGACGCGCTCTGTGCGCCCAGCGCTTCTGCACATGTGCGGGCGTCCCAGCAAGATAAAAGGACTCAGTCCACGCTGCTTGCTATGGACACAGAGCATGAAAAGGAGCTGGTAGCATGGTATAGGTGCTTACAGCGGGCGGTTGATACAGGCATCCCCAGAAAGACGCATTAGTAGACACCCACTGATGTACATAGCAGCAAATTGCATTAGACTATTTCAGTAAAGGGGTGTATTGCGGCTGGAATACCTCAGCTTTGAACTAAGGAATATGCCGCCTAAAAAACTCTGAGATATACCTCTCAGGAAGTGTAGGGGGTCTCCATCGGGCTCTGAGGATCTGGAGCAGTCATCTGCACCCTCCTCCCCTGAGAAATCAGAGGTTAATACCCATAAGGAACCCCCGGGAGTGCCAGGTGCTGCGGCTGTCCTCAGTCCACCTGCTCCTGCATATATAACAGAGGAGGTTTTTGCCTCAACTCTGGAGGGATTGGAGCAGAGATTGGCAGCATTGATCGCTTCTTCTCTACAGGAAAGAAAGCGCGCCAGATCTCCATCACCTCCATTAGAGTGCCTGTTGGCAGAGCAACAGTCCCAGGAAGGGACCGACCTACCTGAAGGGGATCAGGAGGAGGTGAACTCTGTTTTTGAGGAATCGACAGTAGATGAACCATTTTCAGCATCACAGACTGAAAGATTGTGGGTCCAGACCCTAACTGACATGGTTCGATCTGCATTTAAAATGCCTCTTGTTGAACCATCAACTACTGCTGTCTCCTCATTGGGGTCGCTAAAAGCTCCCCAGGTTAATTGCTCCTTTCCAATACATCCATTATTGGAAGGACTTATATACCAGGACTGGGAACATCCTGATAAACTATTTGTTCCGCCTAAGAAATTTCCGGTGATCTATCCCATGGAGGAAAAGTTCACCCAGAGATGGAATGTTCCTACGGTGGATGCAGCCATCTCTTCTGTGAACAAATCACTGACATGCCCAGTAGATAATGTTCAAATGTTCAAAGATCCAGTAGATAAAAAATTGGAATCTTTATTAAAATCTGCTTTTTCCACAGCAGGGGCTGTTACACAGCCAGCAGTGGCAGCTATTGGGGTCTGCCAAGCTTTAAAGGATCAGATGAAAATGGTCCTGAGGGATTTGCCAGACCAGCAGGCCCAGGCTCTGGCTGATCTGCCTAGAGCATTATGCTTTGCGGTTGACGCCATCAAGGATTCTATCCATCAGGCCTCCCGCCTCACGCTGTCTTTGGTACATATGCGTAGGCTTCTGTGGCTCAAAAACTGGTCTGCTGAAGCTCCCTGTAAGAAGCTCTTAGTTAGCTTCCCATTTCATGGGGAACGCCTTTTTGGCGAGGACCTGGATAAGTATATCCAGAAGATTTCCAGTGGTAAAAGTACTCTCTTACCGAGTAAGAAGAGGTCTAGGGGTCCATCTTTTAAGAGGACTACCTCTCCTATCCCTGCGACGTCTGCTACTAAGCAGTTCCGACGGCCTCCTCGGTCAAACTCAGGGGTAAAAATCAGGGACAGTCACAGGGTAATAAGAAACCCTGGATCCGAAGGGGTACTAAACCAGCCTCCAAGTCAAGCCTATGAAGGGCTGCCCCCACTCAAACGGGTGGGGGGAAGACTTCAGTTGTTCGCAGAGACCTGGCGGGAGACGATCAAAGACAGATGGGTGCTCTCCGCAGTAACTCTGGGATACAAGTTGGAGTTAAAAGAGTCTCCTCCTTCCCATTTTATGTGGTCAGGCATGCCAAGAGACCCTCTGAAAAGAGGGTCTCTCCTATTGGCGTTAGAACAACTATTGCTCCAAGGAGTAATTATGGAGGTTCCTATGGAAGAGTGGGGGTTGGGTTTCTACTCAAACCTTTTCACAGTCCCGAAACCAAACGGGGACATAAGACCCATATTGGACCTAAAGAGTCTAAACAAATTTCTAAACGTCCGGTCTTTCCGGATGGAGTCGATCCGATCGGTCACCGCTGCCCTACAGGGGGAGGAATGGTTAGCCTCGATCGACATCAAAGATGCTTACCGACATCAAAGATGCTTACTTGCATGTTCCCATCTTTCCAGGTCATCAAAAATTTCTACGCTTTGCAGTAGAAGGGCGCCATTTTCAGTTCAGAGCCTTACCATTCGGTCTGGCCACAGCACCACGAGTGTTCACAAAAATTCTGGCCCCACTGTTGGCCGATCTAAGAACACGAGGTGTAACGATAATGGCATACCTAGACGACCTGTTGTTGATGGACCACTCAGTTGCCAAGCTAGAAGTGTTAATTGTCGATACAATCTAGAATCTAGAATCTAGAATCTAGAATCTCACGGTTGGGTCATCAACCTGGACAAGTCAGCCCTACAGCCAGTGAAAAACCTGGTATATCTAGGGCTACGGCTGGATTCAGACCAGAGGAAGATTTTCTTACCTCTAGACAAGGTATCCTCTTTGAGGGGCTTGGTCCGTCTGCTTTGTGCAAAAAGACAGCCGTCCATACGCCTGTGCATGAGGCTGCTAGGAAAGATGGTAGCATCATTCGAAGCTGTGCCATACGCCCAATTCCACTCAAGGAATTTACAGAGGGCCATATTGTCAGCCTGGAACGGAAAAATTCAGGCTCTAGACTTCCCGATGGCTTTGTCCCCTTCCGTTCGGAAGAGTCTCTGCTGGTGGTTGATCCCCCAGAATCTCCAGAAGGGAAAACCCTTCAGTCCGATATCCTGGAAGGTGGTCACTACAGATGCCAGCCTTATAGGCTGGGGGGCAGTACTGGAGCAATGGTCTCTCCAGGGCAGATGGTCAAATGTAGTAAAAACCCTGCCCATCAATCTCTTAGAGATACGAGCAGCCCGGTATGCCCTAGTAGTCTGGACATCCAGACTCCAAGGGTCCCCTGTCAGAATTCAATCAGACAATGCCACAGCAGTGGCATATATCAATCATCAGGGAGGCACCAGGAGTTGTGCAGCCCAGAGGGAAGTAAGTCACATCCTGGAATGGGCAGAAAAGCATGTCCCATGTATATCAGCTGTCTTCATTCCAGGGGTGGAGAATTGGAAGGCGGACTTTCTGAGTCGCCAACAGTTATGCCCAGGGGAATGGTCCCTTCATCCCGAGGTCTTCCGAGCAATATGTCAGCGGTGGGGAACACCGGATGTAGATCTGCTAGCATCTAGATTCAACGCAAAGGTGGACAGATTTGTCTCCCGGACAAGGGATCCCCTCGCTTGCGGCTCGGATGCTCTGGTGTTCCCTTGGGATCAGTTCAGACTGATATATGCATTCCCTCCGCTACAATTGTTGCCTCGACTCCTTCGCAGAGTCAGGTTGGAAAAGAAGCCGGTGATCCTGGTGGCTCCAGCGTGGCCCCGAAGGGCCTGGTACGCGGAGATCATCAAAATGTCTGTGGGGAGTCCTTGGACCCTTCCACGTCGTCCGGACCTGCTTTCGCAAGGACCGATATACCACCCTTCCTTACTAACTCTAAGTTTAACGGCCTGGCTATTGAATCCCACATCCTAAAGAAGAGAGGTCTCTCTAACTCTGTGGTATCAACTATAATCAATGCCAGGAAGCCTGTATCCAGGCAGATCTACTATAGAGTTTGGAAGGCGTACATCACTTGGTGCGAGGCCAGAAAATGGCATCCACGTAAGTACGTTATAGGCAGAATTCTGGACTTCCTGCAGTGGGCTGTAGACAGGAAGTTTGCCTTAAGTACTATCAAGGGCCAGGTTTCGGCCTTATCAATACTATTTCAAAGGCCCCTGGCTATGCATTCACTTGTCAAATCCTTTATGCAAGGGGTGACTCGTATTATTCCACCGATTAAAGCTCCCATATGCCCATGGGATCTAAATTTGGTTCTGTCGGTTCTGCAGAAGCAGCCGTTTGAACCTTTGCGGCACATTTCCTTGGTTCTACTCACCAGAAAATTGATATTTTTAGTAGCCATATGCTCGGCTAGAAGAGTGTCGGAATTAGCCGCCATGTCCTGTAAGGAGCCATATCTGGTTATTCATAAGGACAGAGTAGTATTACGCCCTCACCCAGCCTTTCTTCCTAAGGTGGTATCGAGGTTTCACTTGAACCAGGATGTGGTTCTTCCTTCTTTTTTCCCCAAACCAAGCTCGGTAGAGGAAAAGTTATTGCATTCTTTGGATGTAGTAAGAGCAGTTAAAACTTATCTAAAAGCCACTGCTCAGATTCGTAGAACGGATTCTTTGTTTGTTCTGCCGGAAGGCCCCAGAAAGGGTCAGGCAGCATCAAAATCTACTTTAGCCAAGTGGATTCGACAGGTCATAATACAAGCCTATGGCTTGAGAAGTAGACCGCCTCCGTTCAAAGTTAGGGCGCACTCCACGAGAGCAGTTGGAACTTCATGGGCAGTGCATCACCAGGCCTCCCTGGCTCAAATTTGTAAGGCCGCAACATGGTCTTCAGTACACACGTTTACTAGGTTCTACCAGGTGGACGTTAGAAGTCAGGAGGATGTCGCCTTTGGGCGCAGTGTGTTGCAGGCCGCAAAAGATCCTCATGCCTGATGGCGCCCAGCTTATGTATGGTGTATCCCCCCCCTCATTTGGCATTGCTTTGGGACGTCCCACATAGTAATGACTATGCTGCTCTGTGTCCCGTGATGTATGAACAAGAAAATAGGATTTTTAAAACAGCTTACCTGTAAAATCCTTTTCTTGGAGTACATCACGGGACACAGAGCTCCCACCCCTCTTTTGGGGACACGTATTGCTTTGCTACAAAACTGAGGTACTCCCGGATGGGAGGGGCTTATATAGGGGAGGGTACTTCCTGTTTTGGAAGTTGCCAGTGCCAGCACCTGAAGGTAATTCTATATAACCCACATAGTAATGACTATGCTGCTCTGTGTCCCGTGATGTACTCCAAGAAAAGGATTTTACAGGTAAGCTGTTTTAAAAATCCTATTATAATATAATATAATATATATATATTAAAAAAGAGAAGCATGGGGCGGGACTTTGCATGAAGCACACGGAAGCAGGATAGACATGTTGGATAAACACAAACTTTAATTGGTTCAAATTGTCATAGTTGCATTTTTGAATATTATGCATTTTGCTATAAATCAAAATTACTTTGGACAGAGAGGTAGAACCTAATAGCATATAGTAGTAATTGTATATATATATATATATATTGTGACAGCAGGAAGGTAAAGTCACCTGGTTGCATCCAGGGGGGTAGATATATTTCGCCCAGATTCAGGCTTTACGCTGACTTATACAGCTAGGTGGAGAGTTGTATAAGCCCAGCTGAGACTAGTGGGCTCATTGATGACTCATACCTCTAGGGAGAGGGCTGGGCGTCGTGCAGACAGGGAGTTGATGAGGCCAGCTGAAGCTTGTCAGCTCATTTAGGCCTCTATAAAAAACTCCCAGATTCATTAGATGTTAGCTCATGCCTGGAAGCAGACCTGTGTGGACTGTCTAGGGAGAGTGAACCCCTGTGCGGTGAGAGAAAGCCTGTGTGGCTATATTTTGCTTGGACATTTAAAACCAGGGACTAGGACAGCACTAGGCTGATCCCAGTCGTTAGTTAGGAAACCTGTAAGTTTAGTCAGAGGTCAAGTTGACCAGGATTTATTTTGTTTATGTTTTTTTTGCCTTGCTGTGTTTTTGTCACTGTAAATAGAAAATAAACCGCACCTTTTTGATTTTGAAAACCACAACCTCCGTCTGCTGGGCCTGTTTTGGGTGGGGAGCCCATCCCGGGGGTCACACATACCCGCTGCCGAGCTAGCCCCCTCACAGTTGGTGGAGAACCAGTGGCAGTTTTTTTTTAAGCCAGCATGGAGGAGATACTGAAACAGCTGGCTCTAGCAAATGCCAATCAACAGCAGACAAATGCAGGTTTGCAAAGGAGCCTTGCAGCCCAGCAGCAAGCTCATCAACAGAGCCTTGCAACTTTACAACAGAGTCTGGAGGCTCAGCAACAAGCCCAACAGCAATCTGAGGCCCGCTTCATAGACCTGTTGCAGAAGCAAGAGCAGAGACTACAACAACAGATGGAAGCAGTAATGCAGCAACGTCCGCAGACCAGTGAGGAAAGCCGTCCCACTAATACCGCGTCCTTTGGGGTGAGTCGTTTATTGACAAAAATGACTGGAGAGGATGATCCAGAGGTATTTTTGACCACATTTGAAAGGACCGCTGAAAGAGAAAAGTGGCCTGAGGAGCAGTGGGCTGGACTAGTGGCTCCTCTGTTAACTGGTGAATCGCAGAAAGCTTACTATGACCTAGAGCCTAACCAAGCAAAAGACTATGTGATGCTAAAAGCTGAAATATTGGCAAGGCTGGGTGTCACCCTGGCTGTCCGGGCTCAGCGTGTGCATAACTGGACTTTCCAGCTTGGAAAACCCCCCAGGTCTCAAATGTATGATCTCATTCACCTGAGCAGAAAGTGGCTACAGCCAGAGACTTTGTCCGCACCAAAGATTGTGGAACGTGTTGTAATGGATCGGTTTTTGAGAGCTCTTCCTACTGCCATCCAAAAGTGGGTAAGCCATGGAGACCCAGAGACGGCCGATGGTCTTGTGGATCGTGTGGAGAAATACTTGGCTACAGAGAACCTGACGGCCTCTTCCAGAGACACTCGGACTTTCCACCCTAAGACCAGACCATCCCCAGGGGCGGATAAGAGGATTCCAAGGGGTGAGGGTGGAGAGAGTGAGAGGGTGGGAGCTCTACCCCAAGTTTGGCGAGAACAGCCTGGGAAATCAGCGGCTCAAGAGGCCGCAAGAAGGATCGTTTGCTACCGCTGCCGGCAAGCGGGACATATTGCAGCAAATTGCCCGGTTGTGGAGGAACCCATGCAGTGTGACTTTCTGACGGGCAGACGTCAGTCGCTGTGTGCGACAGTCGCATGCACTGCCATTCGGGGAACTGAGAAACATTTATGCAAAATGTGTATTAATGGTAGAAATGTTGTGGTATTGCTGGATTCAGGTAGCCTTGTGACCCTGATAAAGGCTGAGTTAGTTAAAACAGAGGTCTCTGGGAATAGCAAGGTAGCCGTTATTTGTGTGCATGGGGACACCCGAGAGTATCCAGTGACTACGGTGTGTTTCGAGACCCCCAAAGGTACCCTCTCTCATCCAGTGGGCTTAGTATCTCAGTTACCGCATGACGCCATTGTGGGAAGGGATTTTCCGAAGTTCTGGGAACTGTGGGATGATCCTGAGCCCCCCACTGGTGCCCCTATGTACCAGGAATGTGATAGCCAGAACTCCCCTGAGAGTGGTGAGGACTCTCCGGAATTTCCCTTGTCAGTATTGGCAGGGGAGACTCAAGAAACTGGAGAGGAGCCCACCTCCTCAGACGAAAACCTACCGTCTGTGGAGTTTTCTGATCTTGAGGTTCACAGGGAAAACTTTGCCACAGAACAGTTGAAAGACCCCGCCCTAATAAAGGCACGGGAAAACGTAGTGAAAATAGATGGCGAGTTAGTGAACCCAGATAATACTGGCACTTACCCATACTTCAGCGTAGAGAAGGACCTACTGTATCGGGTGGCAAAAAGGGCAGAAGAAACCGTTGAGCAGCTTGTGGTGCCCAAACCTTACAGGAAGTTGGTGTTGGAGTTGGCCCATGGGCACATTCTTGGAGGTCATCTGGGGACAGAGAAAACCCGAGAGAGGGTATTACAGAGATTCTATTGGCCTGGGGTGATGAAGGACATAGAAAATTATTGTTCCTCCTGCCCTGTGTGTCAGAGGTCGGCCCCGATGCCACATTTCCGTAGCCCGCTGGTCCCTCTACCCATCATTGAGGTCCCGTTTGAGAGAATCGCAATGGATTTGGTAGGTCCTATAATCAAGTCCGCTAGGGGGCACCAGTACATATTGGTTATAATGGACTATGCCACCCGTTATCCAGAAGCGATCCCTCTCAGAAATACCTCGGCCAAAACCATAGCCAAAGAGCTATCTCTTGTTTTTAGCCGGGTGGGTATTTGTAAAGAACTGCTTACGGACCAAGGTACACCCTTTATGTCCCGGGTTATGAAAGAGCTGTGTAAATTGTTCAAAGTGACGCAATTGCGTACATCTGTGTATCACCCCCAAACCGATGGGCTGGTTGAAAGATTCAACAAAACCCTAAAACAAATGTTGAAGAAAGTGGTGGATAGAGATGGAAGGGATTGGGACTGTCTACTTCCTTATTTGATGTTTGCTATTAGGGAGGTGCCCCAATCCTCTACGGGATTCTCCCCCTTTGAGTTACTGTATGGGAGACACCCAAGAGGGCTGTTGGATATTGCCAAGGAAACTTGGGAAAGTGAGAGTTCTCCCCACAGGAGTGTGATTGAGCATGTCGCCCTGATGCAAGATCGAATTGCACAGGTAATGCCCATCGTGAAGGAACATTTGGCCCAAGCGCAGTTGGCACAGCAGAGAGTGTACAACCGTGGAGCCAAGACCCGTACCTTTTCCCCGGGGGATAGGATATTGGTACTTGTCCCTACGGTTGAAAGTAAATTCCTTGCCAAATGGCAAGGCCCCTACGAGATAATGGAAAAAGTGAGCGAAGTGAATTACAAGGTCAGACAACCAGGAAGGCGAAAGCCCGAACAGATCTATCACGTTAATCTGTTGAAAGCCTGGAGGGATAGAGAGTCCCTAGTCGCAGACACTTGGTCACCAGCTCAAACTGGTTGCGTGATTCCTGAGGTTGGAATCGCAGCCACCTTGTCACAACCCCAACAACAGGAGGTTAAGGAGTTTGTACTTCGCAACAAGGAGGTATTCTCTGAGCTGCCGGGACAAACATCTGGGGTAGAGCATGACATTATTACCCCGCCCGGTGAAAGGGTGAAGTTAAAACCCTATCGGATCCCAGAGGCCCGACGGGAGGCAATACGGGAGGAAGTACAGAGAATGCTGAACTTAGGGGTGATAGAGGAGTCCCAAAGTGATTGGTCTAGTCCCATTGTGTTGGTGCCTAAACCGGATGGGAGCTGGCGATTTTGTAACGATTTTCGTCAGTTGAACAAAGTTACAAAATTTGACACCTACCCCATGCCACGTATAGATGAGTTGATCGACCGGCTGGGAACAGCCCGATACATGACGACTCTTGACCTCACAAAAGGGTATTGGCAAATCCCCCTGGCCAAGTCGGCCAAAGAGAAAACCGCATTTGTAACCCCAGACGGGGCGTTCCAATATAAAAGAATGCCGTTCGGGTTACAGAATGCGCCGGCCACATTCCAGCGGAAAATGGACCAGATGCTGAGGCCCCATCGGAAGTATGCTGCGGCTTACCTGGATGACATAATTGTCCATAGCACAGATTGGGCCTCACATCTGCCAAAAGTGCAAGCAGTCCTGGACTCTGTTCGGGAAGCAGGGTTTACGGCTAACCCCAAGAAGTGTACCATTGGGCAGGAGGAGGCCAAATATCTTGGGTACACCATTGGGAGGGGAGTAATAAAACCCCAACTCAACAAAGTCGAGGCCATCCAGAGTTGGCCACGTCCCAACAGCAAGAAGCAGGTACGAGCCTTTCTGGGAATCGCTGGGTATTATCGGCGATTCATTCCCCACTTTGCTTCTAAGGCTGTGCCCCTAACCAACCTGACGAAGGGGAAAGGGTCGGTCATGATTAAATGGACCCCCGAGGCTGAGGCAGCATTCCAATTCTTGAAACAAGCCTTATGTAGCCAGCCAGTGTTGTACTCACCCGACTTCTCTAGAGACTTTGTCGTACAAAGTGATGCGTCAGATGTGGGGTTAGGAGCAGTATTGTCCCAGGTCTGGAACGGGGAAGAGCACCCAGTCATTTACCTCAGCAGGAAGTTGAAGTCCCATGAGGTAAATTACGCCACCGTTGAAAAGGAGTGTTTAGCGGTGAAGTGGGCTCTAGATTCCCTTCGGTACTACCTGCTAGGTAGGCACTTTGACATGGTTACGGATCACGCTCCGTTAAAGTGGATGGCTCAAAACAAGGAAACAAATAGAAGAGTGAATAGGTGGTTCCTGGCCCTCCAGGAATTCAACTTCACAGTAAAGCATCGCCCTGGCGTTCAAATGGGGAATGTGGATGCTTTGTCTCGAGTACATGAATGCCTGATTGCTGGTGTTCCAACCCCGAGGTTAAAACAAGAGGGGGGGGTATGTGACAGCAGGAAGGTAAAGTCACCTGGTTGCATCCAGGGGGGTAGATATATTTCGCCCAGATTCAGGCTTTACGCTGACTTATACAGCTAGGTGGAGAGTTGTATAAGCCCAGCTGAGACTAGTGGGCTCATTGATGACTCATACCTCTAGGGAGAGGGCTGGGCGTCGTGCAGACAGGGAGTTGATGAGGCCAGCTGAAGCTTGTCAGCTCATTTAGGCCTCTATAAAAAACTCCCAGATTCATTAGATGTTAGCTCATGCCTGGAAGCAGACCTGTGTGGACTGTCTAGGGAGAGTGAACCCCTGTGCGGTGAGAGAAAGCCTGTGTGGCTATATTTTGCTTGGACATTTAAAACCAGGGACTAGGACAGCACTAGGCTGATCCCAGTCGTTAGTTAGGAAACCTGTAAGTTTAGTCAGAGGTCAAGTTGACCAGGATTTATTTTGTTTATGTTTTTTTTGCCTTGCTGTGTTTTTGTCACTGTAAATAGAAAATAAACCGCACCTTTTTGATTTTGAAAACCACAACCTCCGTCTGCTGGGCCTGTTTTGGGTGGGGAGCCCATCCCGGGGGTCACACATACCCGCTGCCGAGCTAGCCCCCTCACAATATATTTGCATATAAGTACTTTCATTTCCACACAGCAGGCGGAACAGTAAAGTGATTACAAAAAGGGATCCACTGCCCCCACCTATAACTGGCCATTGCAGTAAGCAGCATTGGAAGGCAGCATCTGATATAAACAAGGCCAAGGATAAATCCAAGGAAAAAATCCAAGCTTACTTACCCATCAACCTGTCTAACAGTATGCGTCAAAAACAAGGTTTTAGTCTGCACACATTTGCAAATACAGTTGTGCTCAAAAGTTTGCATACCCTGGCAGAAATTGTGACATTTTGGCTTTATATTGAAAATATGACTGATCATGCCAAAAGACTGTTTTTTATTTAAGGAGAGCGATCACATGAAGCCATTTATTATCACATTGTTTTTTAGATCATTTTCAAATCATAATGATAGCAGAAATCACCCAAATGGCCCTGATAAAAAGTTAACATACCCTGGAATATTTGGCATTGGTACAGACACAGAAGGTGGCACACACAGGTTAAAATGGCAATTAAAGGTTCATTGCTGGTGTCTGTGTATAAATAGTCAATGAGTTTGTTAGCTCTCACCTGGATGCCCTAAGCAGGCTAGACACTGAGCCATAAGGCGGTATAAAAGAACAGTCAAAAGACCTGCGTAACAAGGTAATGAAACTTTACAAAGATGGAAAAGGATATAAGGCTCGGTTCACACCGTTGCCGCATGCGGCTCACAGCAGGGGTCCGGTGCGTGCTGGTTCACCATTTCAGATCTGATTTCAGCCCGAATTTTGGGCTGAAATCGAATCTGAAATGCACCAAAAAAGGCACAAGTTTTTCCGGCACACCGCACCGGACAACTGTTGCAGAGATATGTGAACCGGCTCCATAGACAGCCAGTCACATTCTCCTGCTATGCGAATTGAATGCGGGGAAACACACATTCAATTCGCATAGGTGTGAACCCAGCCTAAAAGATATCCAAAGCCTTGAATATGCCAGTCTTTACTGTTCAATCATTTAATAAGAAGTGGAATATTTGGGTATCTCTTGATACCAATCAAGGTCAGGTGGATCAAGAAAGATTTCAGCCACAACTGCCACAGGAACTGTTGAGGGTACAAAGAAAAACCCACAGGTAACCTCAGGAGAAATACAGGCTGCTCTGGAAAAAGATGGTGTGATTGTTTGTTTTTAAGGAGCACAATATGCTGATACTTGAACAAAAAAGAGCTGCATGGTCAAGTTGCCAGAAAGAGGCCTTTACGGCACAAGTTCCACAAAAAAAGCCTGGTTACAATATGCCCAACAACACCTTGACATGCCTCATTGGCTTTTTTTTGTGGCATTGGCATTGGCACAGTAAAGGCTTCCTTCTGGCATCTCAACCATGCAGCTCTTTTTTGTTCAAGTATCATTGAATTGTGCTCCTTAAAAACAACCACACCGTCTTTTTGGAGAACAGCCGGTATTTCTCCTGAGGTTACCTGTCAGTTTTTCTTTGTATCCTGGGCAATTCTTCTGCCAGTTGTGGCTGCAATCTTTCTTGGTCTACCTGACCTTGGCTTGGTATCAAAAGAGCCTAGAATTTTCCACTTCTTAAGAAGTGATTAAACAGTACTGACTGGCATATTCAAGGCTTTGGATATCTATTTATATCCTTTTCCATCTTTATAAAGTTCCATTAACTTGTTACACAGGTCTTTTGACTGTTATTTTCTACCTCCTAATGGCTCAGTGTCTAGCCTGCTTGGGGGATTCAAGTGAGAGCGAACAAACTCATTGACTATTTATACATAGACACTAATTGTCATTTAAAAAGCCACAAATGTGAGAAATTAACCTTTAATTTAACATTTTAACCTGTGTGCCACCTTTTGTGTCTGTACCAAGGCCAAACATTCCAGGGTATGTAAACTTTTATCAGGGCCATTTGGGTGATTTCTGTTGTTATGATTTAAAAAGGATCCAATAAACTATGTGATAATAAATGGCTTCATATGATTGTTATCCTTAAAGGGGTTGTAAAGGTTCGTTTTTTATTTTCTAAATAGGTTCCTTTAAGCTAGTGCATTGTTGGTTCACTTAACTTTTCCTTTGATTTCCCTTCTAAACATTTGTTTTCTTTGTCTGAATTTCTCACTTCCTGTTCCTCCTCAGTAAGCTGTTCAGTAAGCTGTTCTGGCTGACTCCACACCACTCGGATGATGGTGTGAAGTTTAGTGAGGAGAAACAGGAAGTGAGAAATTCAGACAAAGAAAAAAAACATTTAGAAGGTAAATCAAAGGAAAAGGTAAGTGAACCAACAATGCACTAGCTTAAAGGAACCTATTTAGAAAATAAAAAATGAACCTTTACAACCCCTTTAAATAAAAGACAGTTTTTTGGCATGATCAGTCATATTTTCAATATTAATGCCAAAATTTCACAATTTCTGCCAGGGTATGCAAACTTTTGAGCACAACTGTACATGAGTAAGCTACAGAGCTCCGCCAAGGCATCCTGGTATCTGTAGTTCCGATCACTAACTAATGAGTGACTCCACAGTGGAAGCACGTGCATTCTGATGGATGGGTGGAGGGCAGATGAACTAAAAGGAGCCCACCCCTTCTTAAATGTACAGGAGCACACTGAACACCCAGCACATGGCACAGTGGCTGCAAAGGTGTCAGTGCGTTGCCTGACTGTAAAGTGACACTAGACAGGCACGGTTTAATTTATATTGTCTCTTCTATTTCTGTATATGGATAATGGCACTGTAATTATTTAAGAAAATCAAAGTACCTTTTTCCTAATCGACATACAGCTGCCACATGACTTAGCCTGTCTGCAGGGCAACATAAGCAGGAGGAGCTTCTAGTCCCCTGCTGCTGGTCACATGTTTAGAAAAAACAGCCTTTGGAATAAAAATAAATATCAATAAACTGTATTAAATTGTCATACAAATATATATATAATTTTTTTGCAATAATGTGGGTGGATTTCTGCCAGTCACAGGCTGTGTGAAGCCCCTCCAGCCTGTGTCGTAGAATAATAGTTTACATTAGTAAAAGTTTACATTAATCTACATACAATATCCTGCCCCCATTTTGTTTAGCTGGTTAGTGGGCATGGAGGAGGAGGCAGGGAGTGGGCTGATATTTACCACTGTGTACGCCCACATGTGTGACTGTATAGTCACATGGGCTGCTCAGATGTGATAGAGAGGACCAGGTTTTTTGCAGAATACAGAAAACAATTCTCAGAGTGAGTATGAACAGCGTGTAATACAGCATTTGTTAGTTTTTTATGATGTGGGTTTAGTGACACTTTAAGCTCTTTTCTATCTTTTTTCCAGACTCTGTGTACCTGCTTTGCTGGGGAAAAAAAACTTGTTTACAGAGCTCAATAGCTGTATCTGAAATATATACACAAAATTGTTTTGAGTCAGAGTGGTTACTCCTCCCCCTCCTCTCTCTCTACCTGTGTTGTTGAGATGGTGTCTGGAGTTTCAATGACAGACCCTGAAGTCAAACAGCATCTGCTATGCTATGTTTTTAGAGAACTCATGTCCAAATCATGTTCTGTGACACCAGTGTCATGGGTGCACCCTGTAATAAATCCTATATTTGTAAAATAAAAATAAAATAAAAAAAAGAGCAAAGAACAAAGAGAGAACAAGTCACCCTGTTGCATTGCTAAACTTCTCCAAGCAAGGCATACCTGCAAAAGAAGAGTGTAAATACTTACCTCTTCTGCTGTTCCCAAGCCAGTGAACACAGTTCTATTTATGACAAATCAGTCCACAAAGTTTGCTGGAAACGTACACTTCCAGGAATGCAAATCTCTTGGATTCCATACTGGTCTATTGGCTTCTCCTGCTGACCTAACCATTTATTAAAGGAGACAACGGCTGAATAGGAAGAACCAGTGAAATATGTGGGTTACCTAGAAGATTGACACTCCCTGAAGTGTTGGTTTGCCAGTGGACTTCATAAATAGAGCAGTGTTTGATGGAGGGGGCGGTAGGGTGGCAGAGTGCTTTAAAAAGTTTTACCATTAAAAACCTGAAACCCCAAATTAACCAAAATCATTATCATTTTCCTTTTAATAATATTACTCATGAATCAAAATCTTCATTAGCTATTAGCATAATGCTCTTTGAATTAAACAAAAAATCTGTATATAATTACATTACATGTTCTGTTCCAGAAAAACCCTTTTCTGATAAATTATAAATATTATGCACTTCGATTGCCTGAAATATCTAATGGGGAAAAGATCAGCCTGTGGAAGCTGGCAATACTGATTAGCTGTTTGCCCCCTGCTTGCCTTATATGGTACAGGTCCACTTTAAAATATCCCCATCCTGCTTTAGCCTTTGGTCCAATAATATGAATGCATTTAAGATTCATTTGTAATTAGTTCCCACCACTGAATTATTTATTGCAGTGAAAAACTGGGGGATGGCCACTGTGAATCAGCCTGAAGAAGCAGTGGTCCTGTGCTTTTACTCCCTTCTCTTGCCATCCAAACCTAATTTCCAGGGCCATATTTACAGTAAATATCATGCTGCACTAGACACACCTGAATTGTGACAGCCTTTTGCAGAAGCCCTGCCCTTGTGTCATGTGAATATTTCAGTACAAATTTCTACAATGGGATATTTAAGGCAGGATGTTGTCTGCTTTACATCAAGCTAGAACAATGACAGCTGCTGTTGTTCTTGCAGTTGGACTGTCATCCTTGTCTCTGCTCACTTCTTAGTGACCTACTGACCTGGAAAAATGTGTGCATATCAGTTGCCTTCTGTGCCAACAGTGGCAGCCTCCATATGTTCTCTTTAGCAGAAGAAGAAATCAGAATTCATCTTTTGGGTAATCCAATTACAGGAGGAGTTCTGCAAAGGTTAGCCATTAAAATAAGACTGTTTCTTTTATTAGGATCTGCAACTAGGCCCCCCATGTGAGTAACAAGCGATGTTCCCTCTCCTGTGGAAAACACAGGATGAGGACATTGTTCCTCCAAGAATTCCCATGTGCTAAAAAACTTTCTTGAGATGAACAACTAGACAACAGAGCCTTGTGATAGCACAGTGGTTTAGTGTTTAGCACCTATGCCTTGCAGCACTATGGTCCCAAAATTAAATACAATGCTGGCGCTAATGGTGACATAGAGACAAACAAATGGTAATTACCACAAAAGCTGTACAAAAGCTTTGGTGTGAGTTGAACAGTCCTGGGATAAAACTGGGCAGCCTTGCTGGGGGAGCTGAAGCCAGACTCCAACATATGAAACAAAGCACCTTTAGACTTGCTTGATAAAGATGCGCGCAGTGACTCGCATCATTTCTCTGTGCTAACATCGAAACGCGTTGCATGCTGGTCGTGACGTCACTCCGCTGAGCGTCGCGTCTCAGTCAGACTCCAGGCTTGCGTTACAGCCCTCCTCCTGGTTCACTGAGAGACTGTCCGGAAATACCTATACGGACTTCACACCGGCTTCTCACTCAGCACGCACGGATGTCTATTTCTTCTGAGACTGCCAGCAAGCGGAACATGATCGATGGTTGCCCGGGCCCTTATGTGCCTTTTACAGTTTACCAAGAAGTGAGTGCTTTGATACTATGTGCTATTAAAGTGTGACAGTTTTTAACCACTTGCCGCCCGCCCTATAGCGGATTGACGGCGGCAAAGTGGTTTCAAAATCCTGACTGGACGTCATATGACGTCCTCAGGATTTTAAGCCGCTGCGCGCCCCCGGGGGCGCGCATCGCGGCGATCGTTGCTGCGGGGTGTCAGTCTGACACCCCGCAACACCGATCTAGGTAAAGAGTCTCCGACGGAGACTCTTTACCATGTGATCAGCCGTGTCCAATCACGGCTGATCACAGTGTAAACAGGAAAAGCCGGTCATCGGCTTTTCCTCACTCGCGTCTGTCAGACGCGAGTAGAGGAGAGCCGATCGGCTGCTCCTCTGACGGGGGGTTTGTGCTGATCGATTATCAGCGCAGCCCCCCCGAGGATGCCAACACTGGACCACCAGGGATGCCACCAGACCACCAGGGATGCCAGCACCAGGTATGCCACCCTAGACCACCAGGGATGCCAGTTAGTGCCCCCTAATGAATGCCAATCAGTGCCCACAATGGATGCCAATCAGTGCCCACAATGGGCATCACTGATTGGCAGGCATTATTGTTTGCACTGATAGGCAGCACTGATGTACTGTAATGGATGCCAATCAGTGCCCACCCGTGCCACCTATCAGTGCCCATCCATGCACATCCGTGCCACCTATCAGTGCCCGTCCGTGCCGCCTATCAGTGCCCGTCCGTGCCGCCTATCAGTGCCCGTCCGTGCCGCCTATCAGTGCCCGTTCGTGCCGCCTATCAGTGCCCGTTCGTGCCGCCTATCAGTGCCCATTCTTGCCGCCTATCAGTGCCCATCCGTGCCGACTATCCGTGCCGACTATCCGTGCCCATCCGTGCCGCCTACCCGTTTCCATCCGTGCCGCCTATCCGTGCCCATCCGTGCCGCCTATCCATGCCACCTATCAGTGCCGCATATTAGTGCCCATCAGTGCCCATCATCAGTGCCACCTCATCAGTGCCACCTCATTGGTGCCACCTCATCGGTGCCCGTCAGTGCAGCCCCATCAGTGAAGGAGAAAACTTACTTTATTTAAAAGTTTTGTAACTGAAACCAAAAAAATACTTTTTTTTTACAAAATTTTCGGTCTTTTTTTTTTGCAGAAAATAAAAATCCCAGAGGTGATCAAATACCACTAAAAGAAAGCTCTATTTGTGGGGAAAAAATTTTAAAAATTTTGTTTTTGACCGCACAATTGTCATTCAAAGTGCAACAGCGCAGAAAGCTGAAAATTGGTCTGGGCAGGAAGGTGTATAAGTGCCCCGTATGGAAGTGGTTAAACTAAGTGGCGCCCTTTCTCTGTTTATCTTTGGTGCACTATGGTCCCAGGCTGGACACTATTCGTGGTGTATGCATGTTCTTGCTGTTCATTTGTGGGTTTTCTCCAACATTCCAAAGACTTTCTGGCAAATTAATTGGCTTCCATCTAAACTGGTTCTTGTATGTGTATGCAGGTCTAAAAATCCAACCAGACCCTGTTAACAAAGGCCCGTACACACGAACGGATGTTCCGACAACAATTGTGTGATGGAAGGGTTTTGTCGACCGTCTGTATGCTCCATCGGACAATTGTTGTCGGAATTTCCGACAGTAAATGTTGGATGGTCATGCTCTCAAATTGTCCGACAACAAATGTGTTCCGTCGGATTATCCGATTGTGTGTACACAAGTCCGTCGGATAAAGTACTAACATGCATGCTCCGAACCAATGCTAACCATCGGACATTTAGCAGAAGCTGCCCAAAGGGTGGCGCTAAAGAGCAGACAAACCACGTCGTTTCGTGAATGTTGGCTAAAAAAAGTTCTGCCGTCTGTATGCAGAACAAGTTCACGGCCAACGCCCTTCGGACAAAAATCCACGGATTTGTCCTATGGAAATCCGATCGTGTGTACGAGGCTTTAGACTAAAACAGTTCTAGTACTCATTTCAAACATGAAGCCACAGAAAAAGTAATTTTGCAAGGTTGTAAGTGCACAAAAGATTGCAACTCGATCACGGTAGGGGATGGATTGAAGAACACTCCTGATGTGCCCATATGACAATGAGAATTTCCAGAAAAGTTCTGCAGCAAGATGAAAGATGTTTGTGTCTCCTTTGAAGCTCTGTAAAATTACTTTTTTGGGTGGGAGGTGAAGTATTGGTGCTTGTAAGAGGATCAGCTGACAGTGTCAGATTGCCACCATTAATGGGGAGGTAACCCTGCCTCCTCTGGTGCCTGTAATAGGAGTTATGGCTGTTAAAGTGGAAGTTCGCTCTCTCAATCAACATTGACTGTTTTTAATCCTAATGCTTATAGCATTAGTAAATAGATAGGAAAGTATATATATTTACTACTTTTTTTTTACATTTCAGTTACATCCTGGTTTCTTGCCTAGGCAAATGATGTCAAACATCCCAGGAGTCTTCTGGAGGGGAGGAGCTAAGCATGCCCTCCTGGTTGTATGCTTGAACTAAGGGCAGATGGATTCCAGGAAGTCAATGCTACATGAATCATCTGCCCTTACTCAAAATGACCACAGCCAGAAAAACTAGGGGGTGTTTTTCAAAGTGATTTCTCATTTGTATGGATGGAGGAGTTTGCTTTGAATATTAAAAGTTAATTAAATAAAATTTTTGCTTTGTGATGCTTAGACGCAGTGTAGTTCTGTTTTAACTCTAAAAAGACATTGGGGTAAAAAGCTGTTCAGGGTTGTAAAGATAACTATTGACTAATCCTGGGCACAGCCTACATTGGCCAGGACCTTTTATCTGATGTCTACTCATTAAACTCTACAGAGAAAGTTAGGACACTGGATAGTTGTGTACTCAAGGTATCAGTGTGGCCTCCAGAAATGTGAGGGAAAACGGTGATGGGAGATCATGCGTAAATGAGAGGAAATGGTAAGTATGTTGACATATGTACAGCCCTGGCCAAAAGTTTTGAGAATGACACAAATATTAATTTTCACAAAGTTGTTACAATGGTATACTGAAGTATAATTACAAGCATTTCATAAGTGTCAAAGGCTGCTGCCATTCCTTGGCAAGCTCTGCACTGCTGGCGTCCCGATCCCACATCTGAATCAACTGTAAGGCCCCTTTCACACTGAGTTGTTTTTACAGCGTTTTTGCGGTAAAAATAGCGCTGTAAAAATGCCTGAAATAATCCTGCCCCATCATTCTCAATGTGAAAGCCCTGAGGGCTTTCACAATGAGGCGTTTTGCTGGCTGTGCGTTGGAAAAAATCTTGCCAACAGCTTTTTTGGAGCATCTTTAGGGCACTAAAAATAGTGCTGTAAAAATGCCTATCTCCATTGAAATGAA
Source organism: Rana muscosa (assembly GCA_029206835.1). Classification (NCBI taxonomy): domain Eukaryota; kingdom Metazoa; phylum Chordata; class Amphibia; order Anura; family Ranidae; genus Rana; species Rana muscosa. The sequence goes on from CM055123.1 coordinate 197,527,584, forward strand.
TGAGTAACGCAGTAAAAACGCGGTAAAACGCATAGGCGTTAGCACTATTTTTTACCGCAAATCTCATAATTTTTTTGCATTTTTTCAACGCCTCAGTGTGAAAGGGGCCTAAGACAATCCTGGCGATTTGCTGGACTTTCTTGTTGGGCTCCTGAAGCCTTCTTCACAACAATTGAACCTCTCTCCTTAAAGTTCTTGATGATCCAATAAATGGTTGATTTAGGTGCAATCTTGGTAGCAGCAATATCCTTGCCTATTAATCCCGTTTTGTGCAAATCAATGATGACGACCCTTGTTTTCTTACAGGTAACCATGATTAACAGAGGAAGAACAATGATTTCAAGCACCACCCTCCTTTTAAAGCTTCCAGTCTGTTATTCTAACTCAATCAGCATTACAAAGTGATTTCCAGCCTTGTCCTCGTCAACACTGACACCCTTGTTAACAAGAGAACCACTGAAATGTCAGCTGGTCCTTTGGTGGCAGGGCTGAAATGCAGTGGAAATGTTTTTTTGGGGAAGAAGTTAATTTTCATGGCAAAGAGGGACTTTGCAATTAATTGCAATTCATCTGATCATTCTTAATAACATTCTGGAGTATAGGCAAATTGGCATCATAAAAACTGAGGCAGCAGACTTCATGAAAATTGAATATTTGTGTAATTCTTAACTTGTGGCCACGGCTTTGTGTAAGGGTTCCCCTCATTTCATTTGTGCTCTATGCCCTTATCCTTGTGAGGTCTTCCACCACTGCAGGAAGTGTCCACCTTTTATACAGAGGCATATCTGTAAAGGGTCAAGGATGAGAACAACTAGGCCTCACATTCTTCCAGTGGACTTCACAGCAGCTAGACAACTTACCTCAGGTAAACAATACCCTGATTCCCACACCATTCTTTTATGGCATAGCAATGTTGAACTTAAGGAGTTGTTTTGCCATCCTTTTCTCTTTACTGAAGTAAAACATTCAAATGGATTTGTTTCTTAAAAATAGGTGCTTTGGGCAAACTGTGGCATGGCAAGTATTTCATGTGTATGTCAAAGCAATGCATCCTGGAGGTGCACCAAGCAGGGCCTGTGGCACACTCCTAGGCACCACCTGAGCCTAGATGGACAGTTTGGAATTGAAATGCCTCACATCCTGTTTTTTTAAACCATTTCCACAAGAGCAGATTTTAAGGAGATTGTGTCACTCAGCTCACTTTACAGGCACAACTATGATACCTCCTAGCTGCACTCATGGGATTGGTTGAGCCCTGTTTTAGGCAAAATAAATATATTCTGATACTTAAAAAGCAACCTGTCCATGAACAGGTAATAAGAAATGGTTACAAGGATATTAAGGTATTAATATTGGAAAGCTGGTTCCGATTTATACAAAGGTATTATTTCTATTCCATCACACCTTTGCTTCTGCTGACATGACTGTATCACAGCCATAAAGGAGAAGAATGGAAAGGAATGAGCCTTTCATCATTTTGCACACTGAAAAGTTTGTCATTTAGAAAAAAAAACTCAAAAGTAATGACTGGTGTGGAGAGGCAGACAAATCACAGAGGGGACCAGTTTCCATTGCATGCTCCAATCTGCTTTTTAATAGGCATTTGAAAGAGGCATGTGGGAGCTGAGGCCTTCATTTTCCAGCTCTATTTTTATTTTTTCCCTCTTGACTTGGTGTGGGGGTGCGAGGGTTTGCTTTTGCAAAGCAATTATTGAAAGCAATAAGAAATTCACAAAGCAGCGCTTGAAGGTTAGAGGTTCTTTTACCCTTCAGTTTACATTGAGACAGGACTGTTGCCTAATTATATGAGGTTATAATTAGCAATGGGTCAGCAGCATTAACTGGCTATAGGAATCAGGCAGTGGTCAGATACTAGCAAAGGACTCGAACAATAAAGGATGTATTGGCTGCCTGAAAATAACATTTTATTTTTTTTTCAGTATTTTTTTAATTAAAGTTTTAAAAGAATTAGAACACAGTGGTTTATAATGGTACAAGTACAATGCACAGATACAAAAAAAATACTAGAACATTGGAAAGATATTCAATACTACTGACTCACTCAACGGTGACGCCAAAGATTATACCATTGCAGTAGGCGAGAAGAGAAGACAGAGAGAAGCAAAGGTGGAGAAAAAGAGGATAGAAGGGAAGACCGATACATTGCCTTGAAAAGGTATTCATATCCCTTGAAATTTTCCACATTTTGTCATGTTACAACCAAAAACGTAAATGTATTTTCCCTTATCGTCTTTCAGGACAGCACATGAGAGAGTGGCTCCACCCACTAGGAAACAGGAAACACAATCTCCACCATAATTTAAAAGGAGGCGACTCCCCACATCTCGTCAGTTTTTGTGTTTCCTCCGGCAAGGGAACACCTAGTAGGAGTCAGGTCTCTTAAGGTGCTGTCCTGAGAGACTAAGGCTGCCTACCCCACCACACCTTTTGTCCTCCAGAGAGACCGATCCTCCCACACCACGCCAGTGGGCAGTTGGTAAGTGGGCTCCTTCTCCCCTTTCAGCTCAGCGGAGCAAGGACTGGTCGGCGTTGCAGGCCGCCGCCATCTTTTTGGAGGCTGAGTAGTGACTCAGCTAGCAGGAAGTGAGGTATCCTGCAAGGGGCGGCACCAGGATCAGGCGTAAACGTCATTTCCGGCGGAACTCGCGCAGGGGGAGAGGGGAGGAGAGGTTCTGGTGCCTATAAATGCGGTTCCGGTCCGACGCAGCGGCGTCTATGGACTCCGGAACCGCCGCTTTTGATGCCACAGAACAAACGCTGATCCACGATGGAGAACGTGACAGCAGTGAGTGGGACAGGCACAGGCACCAGCAAGGCCCAGGTAAGAGGGTATGTGGGATCTACCCTGTTTACTGTAGGTGTCTCTCTCTCTATATGCATTTTTTTCCCCCTTGGTGGCTGGGGCCTGTCTGGGCACAGGGTGTTGGCTGTTAGACTAACTGTGCACCTGGGTGAGCTCGTTAGGAGGCAGGTTTGACTCACTAAAAAGGGATGCTGGTGTTTTTTTCTCTTTTTGTGTTTTTTATGTGGCAGGCTAAGAGCTCTGACCCTCCTATCAAAAAGAGATGTCCCTCATGTAAAGCAAAATTACCAGAGGGCTGGAAGAAAGCTTTATGCCAGATTTGTGTTGATTCCTTAGTGAAGGAGGAAGCTTCTTCTGCATGCAGCGATTTAATCGCATCAGTCAAGAAAGAGCTAGATGCTACCATACAATCTTTTCGCTCTTCTCTTGCAACACCATCCCTGAGTCAGCCAACTACCTCAGGATCCTCTCAGGGCTCACAATTAATCCCAGGGCTAGAGGCTGAAGCTGGCCCTCCTACCCAAAGGGAACATTCCCCCTCTCACTCCAGAGAAGATGAGGAGGAAGAGGAAGAAGAAGATGCAGGAGATGCACCTTCAAAATACAAACTGTCCTTAGAGCAAGTAGACAGTTTGTTGAAAGCAATATATGCAACATTGGGAATAGATGAAGAAAAGAAAGAATTATCGCTGCATGACCGAATGTATGCAGGGCTTAGTGAAACAAAAAGTCGCACTTTCCCTGTGCATTCAGTAATCTCGGAAGCCATTAAAAAGGAATGGGCTGATCCAGAGAAAAAAACATTTTTCCAAAGATCGCATAGAAGACGCTTTCCGTTCAATGAAGACCCAGATGCGCTTTGGAATAAAACTCCAAAATTAGATGCAGCGTTTTCACAAGTTTCCAGGTCAACCGACTTGGCATTTGAAGACATGGGTGTACTCAAAGATCCCATGGATAAAAGGATGGATCAGCAGCTTAAAAAAGCTTGGCAATCCATTATGGGTAACCTTAAACCAGCTATGGCTACTACCTGTGTTTCTAGAAACATGGAGTTCTGGCTTAATCAGCTTAAAGCTCATATTATAGCAGACTCACCTAAGCAGGAGATCCTTGATTCTTTTTCTACCCTAGCAGCAGCTGTGGCTTATATTTCTGACGCTTCTGCAGAATCAATTAGGATGTCAGCCAGATCTGGGGCCTTAACCAACTCAGCCAGGAGAGCTCTATGGCTTAAGACATGGCCTGGGGACGCAGCTTCCAAAAGTAGGTTATGTGGAATTCCTTTTTTTGGAGATCTTTTGTTCGGTCCTGATCTGGATTCTATTTTAGATAGGACAGCGGACAAAAAGAAGTCCTTTCCTGTTAAAAAGAAAAAACAACCAGTTAAGCGTTTTTTTCGACCTCAAAAAAATCAGGATCAGGGAAGCAGGCCCCAAGAAAAAAAGAATTGGTCGGCGCATAAAGGTAAAGGCAGAGGGAATGTCCTCTTTAATCCTCCTGCGCCAACCAATAAAACGCAATGACTTGTCATTGCCTGTGGGGGGAAGGCTTCAAAAATTCCTTCCTCTTTGGGCAAGCGTGACGGAAAACACATTTATTTTGGACACGCTGGCCTAGGGATACAAAATAGAACTTTCGGATCTTCCTCCAGAAAGATACTGTGTAACAAACCTGCCAAGGGACACAACAAAGGCCCTAGCCATGAAAAACCTCTTGGAGGATCTGATGAGACAGGGTGTTGTGGTTCAGGTATCTCCAGAGGAACGTTACCGGGGTTTCTATTCCCAAATCTTCCTGATAAGGAAACCATCAGGAAGCTTCCGTCTCATTCTCAATTTAAAACCATTAAACAAGTCAGTCCAATACAGGCGGTTCCGCATGGACTCCATTTTTTCGGTGAGAAATCTCTTAGTCAAGGGATGCTTCATGGCATCAATCGACTGAAGAGACGCATACCTTCATGTGCCCATAGCCCCTCGGTCTCAAAAATACCTAAGGTTGGCAATAAATATGGGGAGGGAGGTGCTTCATTTACAATTCAAGGCCCTCCCGTTTGGTCTTTCATCCGCCCCGCGGATATTCACCAAGATAATGGCAGAAGCTCTAGCTCCTCTCCGTCTACAGGGAATCTCGGTCATCCCTTATCTGGACGACCTCCTAATTTTTGCCCCTTCCAGAGAGAGGTTGCAGGTAGATCTAACCAAGGCCTGCAGTCATCTGGAAGCCTTGGGCTGGATTGTAAACACTCAAAAATCAAATTTCAATCCTGCTCAAAGAGTTCAGTTTCTAGGTTATCTGATAGATTCTGTAGAGCAAAGGATTTTTCTCCCAGAAGAAAAGAAAGACAAGGTCTTGAGTGTAGTAGCCAGTCTTCAGACAAACCAGGAGGTGTCAATCAGGAGGATTATGTCAGTCCTGGGTACCTTAACCCCAACAATGCCGGCCATTCAATGGGCGAGGCTCCATTTCAGGCCCCTCCAGAGTTTTCTTCTAAAGGTATGGGATCACAGCCCAGAAACCTTAGACACAAAAGTAAAACTTCCCACCAGGGTCAAGAGGACTCTTTGGTGGTGGAGAAATCAGGCAGTTCTGTCAATGGGCCTGCTTTAGTCCTTTCCGACAGAAGTAAGGGTCACGACAGATGCCAGCAGTTGGATGGGGAGCCCACTGGGATCAAAACATAGCACAGGGAGTTTGGTCCCAATCCGAAACAGGAAGGTCCTCAAACTGGAGGGAGTTAAAAGCAGTTGCTCTAGCCTTAGCTGCCTTCTCTCCAAACCTCCAAGGGTCCCATGTGCAGATTCTTTCAGACAATGTCACCACAGTGGCATACCTGAACAAACAAGGGGGCACAAGGAGCAAAGCTCTACTGTTGCTGTCATCAGAAATCCTAGAGTGGGCAGAGAAGCATTTACTCTCCCTGTCAGCAGTGCATCTCAAAGGCACGCTAAACGAAGTAGCAGACTTCTTGAGCAGACAGAGAATTCAAGAGGCAGAGTGGAGCCTGAATCCGGAGATATTCTCACTGATCACCAAGAAGTGGGGATGTCCTCAGGTGGATCTGTTTGCATCAAAAGAAAACACCCAGCTCCCTCAATTCTTCTCTCTGCACCGAGACAGCGGATCAATAGGGATAGATGCCTTGGCACATCCCTGGAGCTTCCATCTGGGTTATGCCTTCCCTCCTTTTCAGCTAATCCCTCTGGTATTGAGAAAAATACAGAAGGAAAAGGGATCAGTAATCCTGATCACTCCGTTCTGGCCGAAAAGAGCCTGGTTTTCCTCCATCCTACAAATGATGATCAAACCTTTCTGGCAGCTTCCTCTCAGGCAGGACTTGCTACTTCAGGGCCCAGTGTACCACCCGGACGTAGCCAGACTAAGCCTCACGGCTTGGTATCTGAGGAGCAGTTATTAAGGAACAAAGGACTGTCAGAGCCTCTAGTATCTACTTTACTCGCCAGTAGAAAGAGAGTAACTAGAGATATCTACGCAAAGGTTTGGAAAGTCTACAACAGTTGGTGTCATTCATCAAACCGAACCCTAGAAGACATTGTGTCGATTCTGGAGTTTCTACAAAATGGTGTGGACAAAGGTCTTGCAATTAGCACTCTCAAAGTGCAAGTGGCTGCCCTGGGAGTATACCTAGAAAAACCGATTTCCTCAGTTCCTTTGATCACAAGATTCTTTAGGTCACTTACTAGAGCCAGGCCAGTGCCTACTAAACATTTTCCTAAATGGGACCTGTCAGTAGTTTTGCAAGCCTTCACGAAAGAACCTTTCGAACCGTTACAGACAATCTCGTTGAAAGATTTGACTCTTAAAACTGTATTCTTAGTTGCAGTTACGACTGCGAGACGAATCAGTGAACTACACGCTCTTTCAATAAAATAATCTTTTATGTTAATTTACCCAGACAGGATTGTGCTTAAAACAGATCCAGGGTTTTTGCCAAAGGTGGCATCAGTTCATAACAGATCGCAGGAAATTATCCTGCCAACTTTTTGTTCAAATCCTTCAGGAGGAAGGGAGACTTTATTCCATAACTTAGATGTAAGAAGAATTTTATTACACTACTTGGAAATAACAAAGGACTTTAGGTCTTCGGACTCTTTATTTGTTCTTTTTTCTGGTAACAGAAAGGGACGCCAAGCATCGAAGGGGTCAATTGCTAGATGGCTAAAACTGGCTATTTCTGAAGCTTATTCCCAGACGGGTTTGTCTCCTCCACAGGGAATACGTACACACTCTACTCGAGCTCTAGCCACTACATGGGCAGAAAAAGCTGGTGCCACCCCACATCAGATCTGTAAGGCGGCTACGTGGTCAAGCTATTTGACATTTGTCCATCATTACAGACTGGACCTGCTGTCAGCCGATGATCAGGCATTTGGCAGAAAGGTCCTGCAGGCTGTTGTCCCTCCCTAGTTGGTAAGTCTCGATTATCCTCTCATGTGCTGTCCTGAAAGACGATAAGGGAAAATGCAAGTTAGACTTTCCGGTAACTTGTTTTCCAAGAGTCTTTCAGGACAGCAAGCTACCCGCCCTTCTTGGTTTGTGGTTTGTATATATTGATGATATATATATAAATGTACATACATGCTGTGATTAACCATATTCTGATTATGTGTTCCAGCTTGGGCCGGAGGTACTCTACTACAACTGACGAGATGTGGGGAGTCGCCTCCTTTTAAATTATGGTGGAGATTGTGTTTCCTGTTTCCTAGTGGGTGGAGCCACTCTCTCATGTGCTGTCCTGAAAGACTCTTGGAAAACAAGTTACCGGTAAGTCTAACTTGCATTTTTATCTGGATTTAATGTGATAGACCAACACAAAGTGGCACATAATTGTGAAGTAGAAGGAAAATTAATATGATTAATCCATCATCCGAAGATGGAAAGAGTGTCACAACTGCAAACCTTACCAAGACATGGCCATCCTCCTAAACTGACCGGCCAGGCAAGGAGAGCATTCGTCAGAGAAGCAGCCAAGAGGCCCATGGTGACTCTGGAGGAGCTACAGAGATCCACATCTCAGATGAGAGAATCTGTCCACAGGACAACTATTAGTCCTGAACTCCACAAATCTGGCCTTTTATGGAAGAGTGGCAAGACAAAAGTCATTGTTAAAAAGTCATAAGAAGTCCTGTTTACATGTAGGAGACACAGCAAACATGTGGAAGAAGGTGCCCTGGTCAGATGAGACCAAAATATTTTTTTTACCCTAAAAGAAAAATGCTACATGTGGCAGAAAACTAACACTGCACATCATTCTGAACACACCATCCACACCGTGAAACATAGTGGTGGCAGCATTATGTTGTGGGGATGCTTTTCTTCAGCAGAGACAGGGAAGCTGGTCAGAGTTGCTGGGAAGATGGATGAAGCCAAAACTCAGGGATATCTTGGAAGAAAACCTGTTAGAGTCTGCAAAAGACTTGAGACTGGGGCAGAGGTTCACCTTCCAGCAGGACAACGACCCTAAACCTACAGCCAGAGCTACAATAGAATGGTTTAGATCAGCAGTCATTAAATGGCGGCCCCTGGTCTAGGCACAGACTGAGCTAAGCTCTTGCTCGGACCACCAGGCCACCAGTGTAGTAGCAGTCATTGGTTTGCTGGGACTGCGGGTTTTCCAACAACCAGTCACGTCTCGTGCGTGCGCCCCGCCTCCTGACCGAGGCTCTCACTCCCAGTCTTCTGTCACAAGAGCGCCCGGCCGGGCATGACAACACGTGTGACGTCACGTGTGTGCTCCGCCCCGTCCCCTGCTACTTGCAGCTCCTGTTTTTCTGTCACAAGAGCACCTGGCTGAGCGTGACGTCACATGCGTTTACCGCCCCTTCCCCCTGCTACTCGCGGCTCCCGACTCCCTGCTCCTGACTCTCACTTGCGAGATGTATCTTGCAGCTTCCGCCCCACTGCAGCTTGTGCAGACTACTCCTGAGCTCAAGGTATGTGGGGCACATTTTTCCTAAGCTGCACACTGATGGGCATAATTGGTTAAGGGGCACTCCGATGGGCATAATTTGTTAAGGGGCACTTTGATGGGCATAATTTGTTATGGGGTACACTGATGGGCATAATTTGTTAAGGGGCACTCTGATGGCCATAATTTAAGGGGCACTCTGATGGGCACATTTTGTTATGCCCATCAGAGTGCCCCTTAACATAAAATTTGCCCATTAACTTGCTACTTATTTTATGTTAAGGGTCATGCTGCATGACCCTTAACATAAAATAAGTAGCAAGTTAATGGGCAAATTTTATGTTAAGGAGCACTCTGATGGCCATATTTTATTTAAAGAGCAACACTGATGGGCACATTTTATGTTAAGGGGCACGCTGATGGGCACATTTTATGTTAAGGGGAAACATATGGGGACATCTGATGTAACAGGACACTGATGGGAATGCTTGATGTAAGGTGACACTGTGATAGGGACAACTGATGTAAAGTGGCACTGTGATAGGGACAACTGATGTAAAGGGACACTCTGATGGGCACATTTTATGTTAAGGGGAGACATATGGGGACATCTGATGTAACAGGACACTGATGGGAATGCTTGATGTAAGGTGACACTGTGATAGGGACAACTGATGTAAAGTGGCACTGTGATAGGGACAACTGATGTAAAGGGACACTCTGATGGGCACACCTGATGTGGGGACACCTGATGTAAGAAGGCACACTTATGGTGACAACTACTGTAAGGGGACACTCTGACGAGGACACCCTATGTAAGGGGGAACTGTGATGGGGAACCTTATATAATGGGGCACTCTGATTGGGACAAATGGTGACTTGAGATTCGGACCTTGGCCCAAAAATTTTTTTTAGCAACCGGACCTCCTTGAATTTTAATTCAAGACCCCTGGTGTTAGAATGGCCCAGTCAAAGTCCAGACCTAAGTCCAATTGAGAATCTGTGGCAAGACTTGAAAATTGCTGTTCACATACGCTTTACATCAAATCTGACAGAACTTGAGCTATTTTGCAAAGAAGAATGGGCCAATATGTCACTCTAGATGTGCAAAGCTGGTAGAAACATCCCCAAAAAGACTTGCAGCTGTAATTGCAATGAAAGGTGGTTCTACAAAGTATTGACTCGGGGGGGTTGAATACAAATGCACGCCACACTTTTCACACATTTTATTTATAAAGTTGAAAAATCATTTATTTTCCTTGCACTTCACAATTATGTTCCACTTCGTGTTGGTCCATCACATAAAATCTCAATAAAATACATTCACGTTTTTGGCTGTAACATGGCAAAATGTGGAAAGTTTCAAGAGCTATGAATACTTTTTCAAGTGGTCCAAGGCTGGAAGGTGGGGGGTGAAGGCACTTCCATCCATCGACTCCATCCACCAAGTCAACTCAGAGAATTAAAGAAGCTCAAAGGTTTATATCATATTATTTTGTTCTGCTGGAACAACCGAGATGGGTGTCCAGATCAACCTTTTTTAGGAACATGGCTGCACATGGTTTATACAGATTTCAGGGCTGTGGGAACAGCATACATGAAGCTTACTGTATATAAAACATTTTTTTTAAAAACTCTACTTGGAGAAATACTGTACATTGGTCATTGCTGACCACCCTCTAAAGTGCTAGTTGGTGGCTGCCATGCTGACCCATGACTTCAATACTTTCTGAGTCTTTGACCCAGAGCAAGTATACAGATCTGTTATTTGTGGATTAAACTTTAGATCAGGGATATGCAATTAGCGGACCTCCAGCTGTTGCCAAACTACAAGTCCCATCATGCCTCTGCCTCTGGGTGTCATGCTTGATGCTGTCAGTCTCGCTATGCCTCATGGGATTTGTAGTTTGGCAACAGCTGGAGGTCCGCTAATTGCATATCCCTGCTTTAGATGATAATTGGACATCCATGGAACTACCAAGGAGCTTAACAATAACAGCCTCCATATTTTTGGCTGTAAAGATTTTGTTTATGCATATATACTAAGAGCAAGCCCCAAAAGTTATCTGCATGTAGCTTTAGCTTTGTGGAATTTATCCGCCAGAGAGGGAATTCCCTGGGGTGGCATAACTGTTCTCTGATTTTCAGACAGGGAAGTTGGGCACTGCTTAAACATTGGTAAGAGATTGGCACAAGGTTAGAGCACATTGGATCACTGCAAATATCTGGACAGTGGTTGACCTGATCAAGACTTAGGGTCTGATTTATGTAAGATGTGTGTAGGCACAGAGTAGAACTACTAAACATGGACCATGACGGGGTCTTCTAGGGGAAGTATTTTACTCCAGGAAGTAGAGGATGACCTTAATGATGCCTGAACAAAGATGGTGCTGACAATCTGGACAGAAAGGCAGATGAAGAGATGGCCATAAGGAGTACTGAGATCTGTTTGACAAGTAAGAAACACCTTTGAATGTTAGAGTTGCACAGTAGTTAGCTTGTATATACACATAACATGGAATATATACCTGATGCTTGGTCCACTTTAACTCAGAGTTGTGCTGCATAATGTGTAGAACTGGCACGATAGTACTTAAAGTGATTGTAAAGTCTTGTTTTTGTTTTCTAAAAAAAATAACAAACCTGTTATACTTACCTGCTCTGTGCAGTGGTTTTTCACTGAGCAGCCCGTATCCTCCTCTTCTCTGGTTTGTCTTCTGTGCTCCCAGCCCTTCCCTCCTGTTGAGTGCCCCCACAGCAAGCAGCTTGCTATGAGGGCACCCAAGTCGAGTCACAGCTCCCTGTGTCCATTCCCCCTCTCTCTTCTGATTGGCTGGCTGACTTTGATTGACAGTAGTGGGAGCCAATGGCCCTGCTGTTGTGTCTCAGACAATCAGGAGGGAGAGTCTCGGATGGCCAAGACATGGTTGGACAGAGAGGGGGTATCGGTAAGTATTAGGGGGGCTGCTGCACATAGAAGGCTTTTTATCTGAATGCATAGAATGCATAAAGATGAAAAAACCTTCTGACTTTACATTCCCCTTAAGCAGTCATCATGTCTTCTGTCATGTGTACTTGTTTACTAGTGTAGCGGGGTGTCACTTTATGGTGTTTATAAGAGACTATATTGCATTAAGTGGGTCCCGTTCTCCTCTAGTTCCTATTGGGTAATATGCTGGCTATTGCTTGACAATAAGAAGGGAAGTACATGGTGGGATTTGTGGTACCGGGAGAGTTGGACTCCAATGGCAAGGGTACTACACAGACTACCATACCCACAGTGCAACGGAACATCCATTGTGCATTGCCCGGTGCAAGGTCTGCTGGGGATGCACTATTTAAGAGAAGGAGGAGCAATGCGCGGTCTCTTTGGACATCGCCCGCCCAGCAACTTGGATCCTGTTGGGGCCTGTCGCGTTGGTTTAGGCCGGAGAGTCCGGGCCTACAGAGCGAGAGCAAGCCTGCTGATCGGAGAGGGAGAGAAGCCTCATCCAGAGAACCTGCTGACATCTCAGAGTTCCTGAGGGTCGAGCCATCTTCACCTTTCCCTTTGGTTGTCCGGAAGATCAGAGACTGTGGGTGACCGGGAGATTGCGTGCTGAAGCTCAGCAACGGGATCGGTTGACAGATTGGTCTGGTTGGGTGAGAGAGCACTTGCTCAGGAATTCTTACCTGTGCTAGGCCTGTGATTCTTTACCTAGGCCCCACCGCCATCACAGCAGTGTGCCGCGCACCCAGTGATAGTGTGCTGCGCCGTTGAAGTTGGGCGTCTCATTGCCTGTGACTTTAGACCCAAAACTACAGTAGGATTACAACAAACTGTGTTATTCCTTGGATTACAAATGTAAAAGTGCACCAACGTTGCTAGCGAAGATCCCTTCTATAGGAGTGACTATAAATCACGGGGATATTGTTCGGGCGCCATATTGCCCACGAGGGGGAAGCTCGCGAGCGCAGTTCTATTAGAGACAATTAGTGTGTATAAGATTGGTATATCAAGACAGTGATTATATTGTGCATAACTTTGGCTTTGCAGGGCCCTGCATATTTAAATGCCTGTCTGTTAACCTGACCTTTTCATTACCTAGTAAAGATACTTTATGGTTAAGCAATCACGGTGTGTGGACTGTTAACTGTTCCAGAGAGACGGCCAGCACAGGTACTTTAGTTTTAAACAGTGAAGGTATATTGCATTGTGGTTTTCATTATTCGTGTGCTGCAGAATCTCCCTTGTTTAACCGCTGTGCCAGCGGAGGGTCAGGGCCAGTTTATCGGGGGTTGACAGCAGTAAGGTACAGGCCCAAATTAATACCAGCAGCCCTTTTAACTGGGGGTAGTGCTACACTCTTAAGCCATGTATGGAAATCTATCTATACATTACAGTTAGAGACATTTTGCAGTAAACATCTTTGCTGGCCATGTCCTTGACCCAGATTTACATTTGGAGTAGAGCATGTTCACCTTGGAAAATAATTTTCACTTGTCTATCCAGCATGCCGCGTTTTACCTGCGATGGGCAGCACAGTGGTTTAGTGGTTAGCACTTTCACCTAGTAGCAAAAGCTTAGTATACCCAGCAACCAACCAGCTCCTGATCAGCGCTCTCAGCCAATGGCTGAGAGCAATGACCGGAGTGTTCTGGTGGGGTGGCCACCCCCCTGTAAGAACACAATAGCACAGCAGGAGAGATCGCTGTACTAACATCGGATTGTTAGTACAGCGGCTCTGACCTGAGCTGTGAGTTTTTTTTTTTTTCAATCATCCCGTTGGGTTGAACAAAAAAAAGTGGTATGTACTAGGCTTAAGAGAAAATTCACTTTGTAAAAAGAAACATCAGTTTGTAAAGAGAATTCACTTAGCATAGTGAATGTGTCGAAATTTTGCTGACTTCAATTATCCAATCGTGTGCAAGCAAAATTCCATGTTTCTTTTTTCTTGCACATATTCGGGTATTCTTTGCAAAAAGGATTTTCACTTTGTTTCACTTTATTTACTAACATAAGTGAAAAAACTTTGCAAAGTGAAAATTAAAGGCAACTCCAGGCAGGATTACTTTCACAGGTTTCCAGCTGGCATACATTCTCAATCCTTGGGAGAGCCTTGCTGTTAGACAGGCATACTTCTATGTCCTGCAGATCTGTTAGTTTCCACTGTACTTCCTAAAGTATTAATTTCCTAAAATACTGTTGTCAGCAAAATACTGCATTGTGGCCACTAGATGGAACTGACGATCATAGGAAATGTACATTTTAGACATATTGCAGGGTTTATTTTCAATGACTGTGCGAATGCTGAGGCAATTGCACAGCAAATTTTTTATAAATATTGCAACTGCCTCCTCACTGGCCTACCTTTACATAATTTTGCCCCTTCAGTCCATCATGTTTGCTGCTGCCAGGCTCATCCACCTTACCAACCACTCAGTGTCTGCTACTCCTCTCTGCCAATCCCTCCACTGGCTTCCACTCGCCCAACAAATTAAATTCAAAATACTAACAACTTACAAAGCCATCCACAACTCGGACCCCAGCTACATCACTCAGCTAGTCTCAAAATACCAACCTAATCGTTCTCTTCCTTCCTCCCAAATCCTCCCGATCTTTAGCTCCCTTGTCGCCTCCTCCCATGCTCGCCTCCAGGACTTCACCTGAGCCTCCCATCCTATGGAACTTCCTATCCCAATCCGTTCGACTATCTCCTACTCTGTCCACTTTCAGATGATCCCTGAAAACCCTTCTCTTCAGAGAGGTCTACTCTGCCCTCACATAAGAACTGTACTTTTATTTTCTCCATCAGCTCATCCCCCACAGTTATTACCATCTGTATCTCTTGACCTTCCCTCCTTAGATTGTAAGCTCTAATGAGCAGGGCCTTCTGATTCCTCCTGTATTAAAATGTATTTTTATTGTACTGTCTGCCCTTATGTTGTAAAGCGCTGCGTAAACTGTTGGGACTATATAAATCCTGTATAATAATAATTTGACTGTGCATAGTGTGCACTTGGAGAGTACCTTACACTAATGCTGAAACAGAATTCCCATATACTTACGACTATCCCAATAGGTAGGAAAGTATGAAGTGACCCAGCTTTTCTGTTCTATACATGCTGAGAATTAAAATCGCTTACATGCGTCACATCCCTTATATAGAACTTAGTTTTGTAAGCTATTATTTAATATACGAAAATGCCTCTCATATGAATCCTCTATCCCATGATTTTTATATATTTTACTCTATATTAATTACATTTAATATTGTTTAGAGACATTGTGGTCACACAGGGAGTATACCGAAATATAGGTGGATGTTTTCTTTCATCTTGGCCTTGCTCCAAACACCAGGGATAGAACTTGACTTAACCGTCATCTACAGTTAATTACCTGAGGTAAAACCAAGAAAACAAATGCAGTTTTTTTTTCATTTCCTGTGACCAGTGAATTCCATTTCTGCTGTTGACAGAATCTGCCATGTGACCTTCATTGAGGCGCTTTTTGATGGCTTCCCCTCATTAAAACTTGTGGGAAAAAAAGTTATTGAAAACTCTCTGGACTGACGGAACCATTGACAGCAATTAAATGGAAGCTGGGAGCTTGTACAAGGAAGATTACATTCGGAGTAAACATTTTCCCTTTACATTTTAGTTGGCAGATTCTTTATATTGAATGGTTTTACTTTAACAGAATATTTTTAATTGTGTAGTTTGTATCCTTGCTGTTAGTTTTTGGGGGGTTTGTCCAACTAAATGTAGCAATATCGACTTCAATCGTAAAGTACCATGCCCTCTGGTATTTCAAAGCATAGCCTGTCCCTCTAGTGATCAGTGTATCAGGTCACATCATATTTTTGTGCCAAACAAAAGGGATTGTGGGATGAGTAGTTCTCCCATACGATAATTGCTTTGCATAATTATGTGCCTGGACTACATATCCCAGGCATCTTTACTGCCATTAGGAAGATTGCTGGGAGTAGCTATAAAAGAAGCAAAAGCCTGCACGGAGCTCTCTTCCTCCCGGGCCTGATGCAAGACGGACCTCTCTGTGCATTAAGAAAAAGGTTGCGGCCTACCACGCGGAGCACCACCTTCCAACCCATACCTGAGGGGCCTATCGCTGTCGTTTGAAGTCCATCCAGCACCGCTCCGGTCACCTGCCAGTCGGTGTACCAAGCTTTACATTGGGAGATTAAGGGTCTGGTCGTTGGTGAGAGGGCAGTCGTCCAACCTTTACCCATCCTTTGTCATAGTTTCACTGGAACACTTTGCACAGACATCTCTAATGGAAAAAATAAAGCTGCGCTCCCCTTATAAATTAAATTAATTAAATAAACCAAACATTGATAATCATTTGAGTGATATTCAAATAAATCAGTATGAATTGACCCCTAGGGACCATCACATATTAACCATATAACATATTGACCAGTGACATAATTAAAAATATGTGATAGAGTGAAAATGTTGAAATATGTGATAAAGTGAAAATATTAGAATCCTTATTAAATGTGAATCAAGTTAAGGAAGAGTCCATGAGTGGTAAGTAATGGTATAAGTCCATAAAGCCAGAAAAATTTAAGGTCCACAAGTTGAGATATAACTCAAATGACAGGTGTCCACTAAAGAATCCGTGCACCACCACCATAAAGATTGCAGGCTTACCAGAGGCAAGCTTTAGACAAGTATGCGGCTATCACCCAGCCCGGATCCAAAACCAGGAAGCAGCAAGCGACTTAATCCAAGCACAGTTCTCCATAGGCAGATAATTCCGGCTGGAAGCCCAGGTACACCAGCAATCCAAAAACAAGAGGAACTCACATAGTGTAAACCCGTTTAACAAGCGTAATTTATTAAAAAAACAAGGTGCACTTACATGGTTTAGGAGATCACAGAGCATAAAATAAAGCCGGCCGGCACACAGGCATACACCCGTCCACAGCGAGGGTAGCGTGATGGCGTCAGTACGTCCACGTCCCGATGCACGTTTGAATTTTTTTTAATTGTGTAGTATCCTTGCTGGTAGTTTTTGGGGGGTTTGTCCAACTAAATGTAGCAATATCGACTACAATCGTAAAGTACCATGCCCTCCGGTATTTCAAAGCATCGCCTGTCCCTCTAGTGATCAGTGTATCAGGTCACATCATATTTTTGTGCCAAACAAAAGGGATTGTGGGATGAGTAGTTCTCCCGTACGATAATTGCTTTGCATAATTATGTGCCTGGACTACATTTCCCAGGCATCTTTACTGCCATTAGGAAGATTGCTGGGAGTAGCTATAAAAGAAGCAAAAGCCTGCACGGAGCTCTCTTCCTCCCGGGCCTGACGCAAGACGGACCTCTCTGTGCATTAAGAAAAAGGTTGCGGCCTACCACGCGGAGCACCACCTTCCAACCCATACCTGAGGGGCCTATCGCTACCGTTTTGAAGTCGGATATCCATCCAGCACCGCTCCGGTCACCTGCCAGTCGGTGTACCAAGCTTTACATTGGGAGATTAAGGGTCTGGTTGTTGGTGAGAGGGCAGTCATCCAACCTTTACCCTTCCTTTGTTATAGTTTCACTGGAACACTTTGCACAGACATCTCTACCCTAGGAATACACAGACATCTCTACCCTAGGAATACTTTACTGAATTTATTTGAACACTGTGCTTAGACATCTTTAGCCTTCCTCACTACAAGAAATCTATTGCTTCCTACCACACCTAATTGGATTATAGTTAACGAGCTCCTTTGTGCCAGTGAAGACCATCAGATCTGCAATGGGGACATTGATGCTAGTGCTGATACAAGGGCCATTACATTATTGTTACTAGACCTACACTTTCTCCTTAGGGTAGCAGTATAGGCTGGCCAGGTTACATCCGCTGCATAGTGTCAGTATAATCTGCTAGCATAAAGCATCCTTTAAGGGGGTAGCATTATTTCTTTAAGGAAGTTGTATGCATGTACTGTATGTATGTGTGTGTGTGTGTGTGTGTGTGTGTGTGTGTGTGTGTGTGTGTGTGTATATGTGTGTATATGTGTATATATATATATATATTGTGGGGGGGTTAGCTCGGCAGCGGGTGTGTGAGATCCCCTGGATGGGCTCCCCACACAAAAACAGGCCCAGCAGACGGAGGTTGTGGTTTTCAAGATCAAAAAGGTGCGGTTTATTTCTCTATTTACAGTGACAAAAAAACACAGCAAAGCAAAAAGAAACATAAACAAAATAAACCCTGGTCAGCTTGACCTCTGACTAAACATGCAGGTTTCCTAACTAACAACTGGGATCAGCCTGGTGCTGTCCTAGTCCCTAAGTCCCTGGTTTAGTAAATGTCCAAACAAATAGCCACACAGGCTTTGTCTCACCGCACAGGGGTTCACTCTCCCTAGACAGTCCACACAGGTCTGGTTCCAGGCATGAGCAAACACCTAATGAAGCTGGGAGTTTTTATAGAGGCCTTAAACGAGCTGACAAGCTTCAGCTGGTCTCATCAACTTCCTGCCTGCACGACGCCCAGCACTCTCCCTAGAGGTATGAATCATCCATGAGCCCACTAGCCTCAGCTGGGCTTCATCAACTCCCTCCCTAGTTGTATAAGTTGGCATAAAGCCTGAATCTGGGAGAAATATATCTACCCCCCTGGATGCAACCAGGTGACTTTACCTTCCTGCTGTCACATACCCCCCCCTCTTGTTTTAACCTTGGGGTTGGAACACCAGCAATCAGGCATTCATGTACTCGAGACAAAGCATCCACATTCCCCATTTAAACGCCAGGGCGATGCTTTACTGTGAAGTTGAATTCCTGTAGGGCCAGGAACCACCTATTCACTCTTCTATTTGTCTCCTTGTTTTGAGCCATCCACTTTAACGGAGCGTGATCCGTAACCATGTCAAAGTGCCTACCTAGCAGATAGTACCGAAGGGAATCTAGAGCCCACTTCACCGCTAAACACTCCTTTTCAACCGTGGCGTAATTTACCTCATGGGACTTCAACTTCCTGCTGAGGTAAATGACTGGGTGCTCTTCCCCGTTCCAGACCTGGGACAATACTGCTCCTAACCCCACATCTGACGCATCACTTTGTACGACAAAGTCTTTAGAGAAGTCGGGTGAGTACAACACTGGCTGGCTACATAAGGCTTGTTTCAAGAATTGGAATGCTGCCTCAGCCTCGGGGGTCCATTTAATCATGACCGACCCTTTCCCTTTCGTCAGGTTGGTTAGGGGCACAGCCTTAGAAGCAAAGTGGGGAATGAAGCGCCGATAATAACCCGCGATTCCCAGAAAGGCCCGTACCTGCTTCTTGCTGTTGGGACGTGGCCAACTCTGGATGGCCTCGACTTTGTTGAGTTGGGGTTTTATTACTCCCCTGCCAATGGTGTACCCAAGATATTTGGCCTCCTCCTGCCCAATGGTACACTTCTTGGGGTTAGCCGTAAACCCTGCTTCCCGAACAGAGTCTAGGACTGCTTGCACTTTTGGCAGATGTGAGGCCCAATCTGTGCTATGGACAATTACGGCATCCAGGTAAGCCGCAGCATACTTCCGATGGGGCCTCAGTATCTGGTCCATTTTCCGCTGGAATGTGGCCGGCGCATTCTGTAACCCGAACGGCATTCTCTTATATTGGAACGCCCCGTCTGGGGTTACAAATGCGGTTTTCTCTTTGGCCGACTTGGCCAGGGGAATTTGCCAATACCCTTTTGTGAGGTCAAGAGTCGTCATGTATCGGGCTGTTCCCAGCCGGTCGATCAACTCATCTATACGTGGCATGGGGTAGGTGTCAAATTTTGTAACTTTGTTCAACTGACGAAAATCGTTACAAAATCGCCAGCTCCCATCCGGTTTAGGCACCAACACAATGGGACTAGACCAATCACTTTGGGACTCCTCTATCACCCCTAAGTTCAGCATTTTCTGTACTTCCTCCCGTATTGCCTCCCGTCGGGCCTCTGGGATCCGATAGGGTTTTAACTTCACCCTTTCACCGGGCGGGGTAATAATATCATGCTCTACCCCAGATGTTTGTCCCGGCAGCTCAGAGAACACCTCCTTGTTGCGAAGCACAAACTCCTTCACCTCCTGTTGTTGGGGTTGTGACAAGGTGGCTGCTATTCCAACCTTCGGAATCACGCAACCAGTTTGAGCTGGTGACCAAGTTTCTGCGACTAGGGACTCTCTATCCCTCCAGGCTTTCAACAGATTAACGTGATAGATCTGTTCGGGCTTTCGCCTTCCTGGTTGTCTGACCTTGTAATTCACTTCGCTCACTTTTTCCATTATCTCGTAGGGGCCTTGCCATTTGGCAAGGAATTTACTTTCAACCGTAGGGACAAGTACCAATATCCTATCCCCCGGGGAAAAGGTACGGGTCTTGGCTCCACGGTTGTACACTCTCTGCTGTGCCAACTGCGCTTGGGCCAAATGTTCCTTCACGATGGGCATTACCTGTGCAATTCGATCTTGCATCAGGGCGACATGCTCAATCACACTCCTGTGGGGAGAACTCTCACTTTCCCAAGTTTCCTTGGCAATATCCAACAGTCCTCTTGGTAGTCTCCCATACAGTAACTCAAAGGGGGAGAATCCCGTAGAGGATTGGGGCACCTCCCTAATAGCAAACATCAAATAAGAAAGTAGACAGTCCCAATCCTTTCCATCTCTATCCACCACTTTCTTCAACATTTGTTTTAGGGTTTTGTTGAATCTTTCAACCAGCCCATCGGTTTGGGGGTGATACACAGACGTACGCAATTGCGTCACTTTGAACAATTTACACAGCTCTTTCATAACCCGGGACATAAAGGGTGTACCTTGGTCCGTAAGCAGTTCTTTACAAATACCCACCCGGCTAAAAACAAGAGATAGCTCTTTGGCTATGGTTTTGGCCGAGGTATTTCGGAGAGGGATCGCTTCTGGATAACGGGTGGCATAGTCCATTATAACTAATATGTACTGGTGCCCCCTAGCGGACTTGATTATAGGACCTACCAAATCCATTGCGACCCTCTCAAACGGGACCTCAATGATGGGTAGAGGGACCAGCGGGCTACGGAAATGTGGCATCGGGGCCGACCTCTGACACACAGGGCAGGAGGAACAATAATTTTCTATGTCCTTCATCACCCCAGGCCAATAGAATCTCTGTAATACCCTCTCTCGGGTTTTCTCTGTCCCCAGATGACCTCCAAGAATGTGCCCATGGGCCAACTCCAACACCAACTTCCTGTAAGGTTTGGGCACCACAAGCTGCTCCACGGTTTCTTCTGCCCTTTTTGCCACCCGATACAGTAGGTCCTTCTCTACGCTGAAGTATGGGTAAGTGCAGGTATTATCTGGGTTCACTAACTCGCCATCTATTTCCACTACGTTTTCCCGTGCCTTTATTAGGGCGGGGTCTTTTAACTGTTCTGTGGCAAAATTTTCCCTGTGAACCTCAAGATCAGAAAACTCCACAGACGGTAGGTTTTCGTCTGAGGAGGTGGGCTCCTCTCCAGTTTCTTGAGTCTCGCCTGCCAATACTGACAAGGGAAATTCTGGAGAGTCCTCACCACTCTCAGAGGAGTTCTGGCTATCACCTTCCTGGTACATAGGGGCACCAGTGGGGGGCTCAGGATCATCCCACAGTTCCCAGAACTTCGGAAAATCCCTTCCCACAATGGCATCATGCGGTAATTGAGATACTAACCCCACTGGATGAGAGAGGGTACCTTTGGGGGTCTTGAAACACACTGTAGTCACTGGATACTCTCGGGTGTCCCCATGCACACAAATCACAGCTACCTTGCTATTCCCAGAGACCTCTGTTTTAACTAATTCAGCCTTTATCAGGGTCACAAGGCTACCTGAATCCAGTAATACCACAACATTTCTACCATTAATACACATTTTGCATAAATGTTTCTCAGTTCCCCGAATGGCAGTGCATGCGACTGTCGCACACAGCGACTGACGTCTGTCCGTCAGAAAGTCACATTGCATGGGTTCCTCCACAACCGGGCAATTTGCTGCAATATGTCCCGCTTGCCGGCAGCGGTAGCAAACAATCCATTTGGCTGCCTCTTGAGCCCCTGACTTCCCAGGCTGTTCTCGCCAAACTTTGGGTAGAGCTCCCACCCTCTCACTCTCTCCACCCTCACCCCTTGGAATCCTCTTATCCGCCCCTGGGGATGGTCTGGTCTTAGGGTGGAAAGTCCGAGAGTCTCTGGAAGAGGCCGTCAGGTTCTCTGTAGCCAAGTATTTCTCTACACGATCCACAAGACCACCGGCCGTCTCTGGGTCTCCATGGCTTACCCACTTTTGGATGGCAGTAGGAAGAGCTCTCAAAAACCGATCCATTACAACACGTTCCACAATCTCTGGTGCGGACAAAGTCTCTGGCTGTAGCCACTTCCTGCTCAGGTGAATGAGATCATACATTTGAGACCTGGGGGGTTTTCCAAGCTGGAAAGTCCAGTTATGCACACGCTGAGCCCGGACAGCCAGGGTGACACCCAGCCTTGCCAATATTTCAGCTTTTAGCATCACATAGTCTTTTGCTTGGTCAGGCTCTAGGTCATAGTAAGCCTTCTGCGACTCACCAGTTAACAGAGGAGCCACCAGTCCAGCCCACTGCTCCTCAGGCCACTTTTCTCTTTCAGCAGTCCTTTCAAATGTGGTCAAAAATACCTCTGGATCATCCTCTCCAGTCATTTTTGTCAATAAACGACTCACCCCAAAGGACGCGGTATTAGTGGGACGGCTTTCCTCACTGGTCTGCGGACGTTGCTGCATTACTGCTTCCATTTGTTGTAGTCTCTGCTCTTGCTTCTGTAACAGGTCTATGAAGCGGGCCTCAGATTGCTGCTGGGCTTGTTGCTGAGCTTCCTGACTCTGTTGGTGAGCTTGCTGCTGGGCTGCAAGGCTCTGTTGATGAGCTTGCTGCTGGGCTGCGAAGCTCTGTTGTTGAGCTGCAAGGCTCTTTTGCAAACCTGCATTTGTCTGCTGTTGATTGGCATTTGCTAGAGCCAGCTGTTTCAGTATCTCCTCCATGCTGGCTTAAAAAAAAACTGCCACTGGTTCTCCACCAACTGTGGGGGGGTTAGCTCGGCAGCGGGTGTGTGTGATCCCCTGGATGGGCTCCCCACACAAAAACAGGCCCAGCAGACGGAGGTTGTGGTTTTCAAGATCAAAAAGGTGCGGTTTATTTCTCTATTTACAGTGACAAAAAAACACAGCAAAGCAAAAAGAAACATAAACAAAATAAACCCTGGTCAGCTTGACCTCTGACTAAACATGCAGGTTTCCTAACTAACAACTGGGATCAGCCTGGTGCTGTCCTAGTCCCTAAGTCCCTGGTTTAGTAAATGTCCAAACAAATAGCCACACAGGCTTTGTCTCACCGCACAGGGGTTCACTCTCCCTAGACAGTCCACACAGGTCTGGTTCCAGGCATGAGCAAACACCTAATGAAGCTGGGAGTTTTTATAGAGGCCTTAAACGAGCTGACAAGCTTCAGCTGGTCTCATCAACTCCCTGCCTGCACGACGCCCAGCACTCTCCCTAGAGGTATGAATCATCCATGAGCCCACTAGCCTCAGCTGGGCTTCATCAACTCCCTCCCTAGTTGTATAAGTTGGCATAAAGCCTGAATCTGGGAGAAATATATCTACCCCCCTGGATGCAACCAGGTGACTTTACCTTCCTGCTGTCACAATATATATATATCTCATATTGTCATTTGTTAATATTTGCCTTGTCTTTCCGAGGAATTCCTTTACTGAGTTGGCGCTGTTGCCTAGAACTCAGCAGATCTATTACCTCCTTTTCTCTCATCATCCATGGACCGAAACAGCGGCTCTTATTCACTGAAAGTGTGGGTTATGTCCCTGCTTGCAGGAGAAGACCTAGGCAGAATGTGAGATGTTATACATACTAAAAGCCAGAGCTGAACAGCCCCGCCCAGGGGGCGGTCCCTCCGGACATAACCCACCCCCTGCAGTCAGCAGACCTCAGTTTTTTTCTGCCTAGCAGAAGGAGAAGACGTGGCTCTCTCAGGAGCCAGTCTCCTGGAAGATTTTACTTTAATCTTTATTCCTTTGGGAATTTTATTATTTTATTTTTGAGACCTTCAATCAACTGTCGGCTGGGCAACAGGTTGGGTAAACTAGTATCCTGGTAAACTTCCCTGTCCGATCATCGAGCGTGCTGATCCTCGCCTTGTGTGCGTGAGACTCAGTTCACGACATGCCCCATGACTCCAGGGGTGGCCGGGTTGCTTTCATGCTCCCCGCGGTCCTCTCAAGATTGAACAGTACCTGACGGACTGTTTCTCTCGCGGTGGACCGGGCCGACAGCTACGCAGTACGACTCTGTGATAGGTCTGTCAGAAACACACCAGTGGGTCCCTCAGGGGACGGGTAAGTAATCTCTCCTGCCTGCAGGTGAGTACAATATGCTGTGTGTGTTTCTCTGTGGGGGATTTTCCCTGTCTCCCCCTGTGTTTTATTGTCACTCTCTGTCACCATTGCTGGCGCTGTGCTGTGGGGGGTGCCTGGGGGTCATACTGTCCTGGGGGGGGGCTCATGCTGGTCTGCATATCGCTGGGGGCCTTTTGTGTTATTTTGGGGCCTGGGCGCCGTTTGGCGCTGTGTGTGTGCTGTTTTGAATTTTATCCGCGCATGGCGGCCATTTTGCTGCGGATCGCCTCAGTGAAGTGCGGTGGCCATTTTCTTGTAGCCCGCGCGCTTTTCAGCACTAGTTTGGCCTCTATCACAGCTGTAAACAGCGCAAATCTCCTCGCAATCTCCTCACAGCTCACTCGCGCTGACACAGCGCAGTACAGACAGACGTATCTGAGCGGTCCTGGTCCGGTCTGGTGAGTCCCCTGGGCGCCCCCTCCTCAGTCAGCACAGCATGTGGGTGGACTTTTTTTTATCTGAGGAGTCTCAGAGAGGGGCAATATGGAATCAGTGTCACAGCTTCCCCTTACATGTTTGAGGCAACAGGCAGTGCTCCAGCACCTGCGGTCCCTATGGACCAGTTGTCGGCAGTCCTGGAATCATTAATCTGACCAGGAGGGAAGCTGTGTGAGCGCAAGGGAGCAAAAAAGCCCCTCTCCCCACTTTATTTCCAAAAAAAAAAAGAAAAAGAAAAAGAAATAAATAAATAAAGGGGGTGTGCGCTGATTCAGATATGTGCCTAGCCACTACCGCTCAGGACCCTAGCTCTGAATATTAGATGGTTTTGAACATGAAATGCCTTGCAAGGAAGACTCCAGTTCTGAGTCAGTAAATGACAGGGTGCTTGTTAAGTGAACTCATTCCTGCGGTGAGGGACACTCTCAAGCTGAATGCTGCGGATGCAGAACCTCAGGCGGACAGTCTACTTTGGTTCTTTAAGGCCGGGCCTTCTAAAAAGGTTTTTCCATATGTACCTTTCTTTGACCAGCTCATTGATAAGGTCTGGGGAAAAAGCCGCAGAAGACTTTTATGGTCCCGCGGCGTTTGTCTATCAGATACCCCTTGAAGATGCCCTACCTAAAACGTGGGCTTCTCCCCCAGTGGTCGACCCTCCAGTCGCCCGGTTGAACAAGGCCACCACTCTCCCGATGGAGTGGACTCCTGTATTTAAGGACCCCGCTGACAGGAGGTCAGAAGTGGTGAGCAGAGCCATGTTTGCCTTGTTGGGGTCCGCCCTACGGCCTGTGGTAGCGGCGACCCTTGTGTCTCAGACACTTACGGGATGGGCAAAATTTTTTGCACCAGACTGTACAGGAGCATATTCTTCCTCCAGACACTATTTCTCTGGCCCACCAAATGGTGCAGGGCCTGGTTTAGGTTGCGACACCACCCCTAATATTCAGGGCCTCTGTCTCGGCGGTGGTATTGCGTCATCTTATCTGGTTGAAATGCTGGTCTGCTGACCTAGCCTCCTAAGGAAGCTTCTGATGGATCTACCATTTAAAGGTGGTAGCCTTTTAGGTGCTGCACTGGATGACATCATCGAGGATGTCACGGGAGGTAAAAGCACTCTTCTTCCTCAGTCTAGCTAGGGTAAGGAGGCCCGCCGTGAGCAGGGTCCTTCCTTTCCAGCAAAAAAATTTTTTTTTCGTCAGTCAGAGTCCACGTGTAGGCCATCCCAGACTGACAGCGGTGCGTCTGGTGGACACAAGCGCCCCTGGGTGCGTAAGCCAAACAAGCCGGCTCCCAAGCCCACCTCCGCGTGAAGTCTTGCCCCCACCCGACTCTGGGGTAGGGGGGACGACTTTGCAGGTTCACGGATCGGTGGACCTCCCGGATCTCCTACCGGTGGGTGTGCGAGGTGGTCACCTCAGGTTACAGGATAGGTTTCTGTTCCTGGTCCCAGACAGATTCTTCCCTCGAATCTTGAATCTTCCTCTTCTTCCTGCCCGTCGGGCAGCCCTATGGGGGCTATTCAGGATTGATCAGGTCCGGAGTGATTGTGCCGGTTCCGTCACAGGAGAGGTTTCAGGGATTCTACTCGAATCCGTTTGTCGTCCCAAAAAAGGGACAGGGTTCGGCCTATCCTGGACCTCAAGGTCCTGAATGCCTTTGTGAAGGTTCAAAAGTTCCGCATGGAATCTATTCGCACGGTGATCGATACACTCTGCCAAAGGGATTTTCTGACGACCTTGGACATCAAGGACGCCTACTTGCATGTTCCGATCTGCGCAAGTCACCAGATGTTTCTGCGCTTGCGATCGGTGAAGTCCACTATCAATTTGTGGCTCTTCCTTTGGCCTGGCCTTGGCACAGAGGGTGTTCTCCAAGGTGCTTGCGCCGGTTCTAGCTTTGCTAAGACGGCGAGGCATCGCTGTCGTGGGCTATCTGGATGATCTTCTCAGAGCAGAGAGTGGCTCAGAATTAGAAGACAGTGTGACGATCGTCAGTCGGACCCTCAGGGACTTCAGGTGGCTCCTGAACATTCAGGAGTCAGTCCTGGTCCCGACTCAGCATCTGGAGTTTCTAGGTCTGATTCTGGACTCCTTGGAGGCAAAGGTATTCCTACCTCCGGGAAAGTTACTGACACTTCTGTCTGCAGTGCGTGTGCTGACATCCCGAAAATGGTCGTCAATCCATTTTTGCATGAGAGTCCTGGGACTCATGGTGGCCTCTTTCGAGGCCGTTCCGTATGCCCAATCACACACCAGGGCATTGCAGAAGGAGATCTTGTTCACTTGGGACAAATCCCCGTTGTCTTTGGATCTTCCGATCCAGGCGAGTCACCTGGTCAGGGCGTCCCTGACATGGTGGTTGGGGTCCCCGGCTCTTCGGTCCGCGAAGTCGTTCCTCCCCATCCAATAGACAGTGTTCACTACGAACGCCAGCCTGATGGGCTGGGGTGTAGTCTGGGGAGTCCTGTCGGCCCAAGGGCTTGGACTCCAGACGAAGCCTGTTTACCGATCAATGTTCTGGAAATACGGGCCATCAGACTGTGCCTCTCCTCGTGATCTGAGAGATTGCAGGATCGCTCCATTAGGATCCAGTCGGACAACGTCACGGCGGTGGCGTATGTCAACCATCAAGGGGGGACTCGGAGCTCAACTGCGGCTTCCGAGGTCGCCCGTACCCTGAAGTGGGCTAAAAGAAGCGTGCCAGCTCTGTCGGCCGTTTACATTCCGGGCATAGACAATTGGCAGGCGGACTATTTGAGTCGCCAGACGCTGGACCAGGGAGAGTGGTCCTTGCACACGGAGGTATTTCAACTCCTTTGCCGACGGTGGGGCACGCCGGATGTGCACCTGATGGCCTTTCGACTCAATCGCAAGGTGTCGGTTTGTGGCCAGATCCAGGAATACTTGGGTGGATGCCTCAGAGGCGTTAGTGGCCCCATGGGGTCATTATCACCTGATATACGTTTATCCTCCGCTGCAGTTGCTCCCTCGCCTGCTGCGCAGGGTGGCGACCGAGGGAATTCCGGTGATCCTCATTGCTCCGTATTGGCCTCGGCGTCACTGGTACGCCGATCTGGTACGTCTCGTAGCGGACATTCCCTGGCGGTTGCCAATAAGGGAGGACCTTCTGTCTCAAGGTCCTATATTTCATCTTGCTTTACAGTCTCAAGCTTTAACGGCATGGCTGTTGAAAGCCAGGTGTTGAGAGACCGAGGTCTCTCGGACTCGGTCATTTCGTCCATATTAAGGGCACGGAAGTCTTCCTCCAGAATGATCTATCACTGTACCTGGAAAGCTTACATCGCCATGTGCGAAGAGCTGGACTGACGTCCTCGGACGTATTCCGTCCCTAGAATCCTGTGTTTCCTGCAGCATGGAGTGGCCCAAAAGCTCGCTTTGAGTATCATTAAGGGTCAGATTTTGGCCTTAGCCGTCTTCTTTCAGCGACCACTAGCGGGTCATTCCTTGGTTAGCACCTTTGTGCAGGGGGTTCGCCATGTGCTCCCTCCTGTCAAGTCTCCTCTCCCCCCGTGGGATCTGAATTGGTACTCTCGGTTCTCCAGGAACCTCCTTTTGAGAATATCAGAGATATTCCCCTCTTGACTTTTTGTCTCAGAAGGTGGCCTTTTTAGTGGCAATCACTTCTGTTAGACGAGTGTCTGAGTTGGCGGCCTTGTCCTGCAAGTCGCCATATTTAGTCATCCATAAGTATAAGGCGGTGTTGCATCCGCGACTTTCTCTTTTGCCAAAGGTGGTCTCGACCTTTCACCTAAATGAGGACATTGTCCTTGTGTCCTCACCCATCGCATCCCAGAGAGTTTGCGCTGCACATATTGGATGTGGTAAGAGCCTTGCAGGTGTACCTGTCTGCTACTGCTTCTATTCGGAAGTCTGACTCACTGTTTGTGACTGTCTCTGGTCCAAAACAGGGCCAAGCGGCTTCGTCTGCCACCATTTCTAGGTGGATCAGACACACCGTCATTCAAGCCTATGCTCTCAAGGGGCGGGCGCCTCCCTTTCCGGTGACGCCGCATTCCACCAGGGCATTTAGTGCTTCCTGGGCTTTCCAACATCAAGCGTCGGTTGCACAAGTGTGCAAGGCGGCGACCTGGTCGTCTGTTCATACCTTTTCTAAGTTTTATAAGGTTGATGTGGCTGCATCTTCGGATGCTTCCTTCGGCCGCAAGGTGTTGCAGGGACATCCCACACGTTCAGTGAATAAGAGCCGCCGTGTCGGTCCATGAATGATGAGAGAAAATAGGATTTTTGTACTCACCGTAAAATCCTTTTCTCTGACATCCATGGACCGACACGGCACCCACCCTTCCTTTTAATTTTGTACTGCTTTGTTACAAACTGAGGTCTGCTGACTGCAGGGGGTGGGTTATGTCCGGAGGGACTGCCCCCTGGGTGGGGCCGTTCAGCTCTGGCTTTTAGAATGTATGTATAACATCTCACATTCTGCCTAGGTCTTCTCCTGCAAGCAGGGACATAACCCACACGTTCAGTGTCGGTCCATGGATGTCAGAGAAAAGGATTTTACGGTGAGTACAAAAATCCTATTTTTTGTGGTAACATCTCCTTTAATTTGTTCCAGTAAATATTCTCAGAACATAAATATGCAGAGTTGTCTGATTTATTACTCTACAGTGATACAAGGATGTCTGAACCCAGAGTGTCAGGTGGGTTGCAAAGTTCACCAGGTCATTGCCGTGCAGATGAGCATGTAATTTCAAGCAGTCCTTTAGGGGGCCGTGCTACATAAAGAAAATATTTCACTCATGAGTGGACACTGCTGGGTTGACTCGCCCACTGGCTTCACATATAGATTATGGACCGCAACG
Organism: Rana muscosa; assembly: GCA_029206835.1. Taxonomy (NCBI): domain Eukaryota; kingdom Metazoa; phylum Chordata; class Amphibia; order Anura; family Ranidae; genus Rana; species Rana muscosa. The sequence goes on from CM055123.1 coordinate 197,557,061, forward strand.
AGAAATCTTCCCACCCAGACTGCTACCACGGCAGTTTTCATGTTTGCTGGAATTCTTACTGTATCCAAGAAGGTTTGTGGTGGTGGGATCTCCTATGGGCTGTTTGGCCTTAGTTCCATCAAAATGTTCTATTTTGTTTTAGCTGACTATTGGCAAATGTAATTACATATTGGTTCCTTATATCATTTGGAGGCTGCAGTGGTAAGATATTGCTATCAGAACTCAGTTGTTCCTAACTGGCCCTGGTGATCCCAAAACCAAATGATAGTGACTTGCTACCCCAAAGTGTTCTTCAGCATATAGAACAGGCATCACTAAATGGTAGAACATGGTCCGCAATCAGACTGAATGACAGTTCTATCCGGACCACCAACCAGCCAACCATTCCCAAGTGCAGGTTCCCTCCCCCGCATCCTCTGAAGGGATGGATTGTTAGGACCGCTGGTGTCCTAACAATGTAAAGGTGCACACTGAAAATTGACAGATATTATTGAATTGGTATGGAAATTGTCCATTGATTATTTTTGATAGACATAAAACTATATACAGGTCCTTCTCAAAAAATTTGCATATTGTGATAAAGTTCATTATTTTCTGTAATGTACTGATAAACATTAGACTTTCATATATTTTAGATTCATTACACACAACTGAAGTAGTTCAAGCCTTTTCTTGTTTTAATATTGATGATTTTGGCATACAGCTCATGACAACCCAAAATTCCTATCTCAAAAAATTAGCATATCATGAAAAGGTTCTCTAAACGAGCTATTAACCTAATCATCTGAATCAACTAATTAGCTCTAAACACCTGCAAAAGATTCCTGAGGCTTTTAAAAACTCCCAGCCTGGTTCATTACTCAAAACCGCAATCATGGGTAAGACTGCCGACCTGACTGCTGTCCAGAAGGCCATCATTGACACCCTCAAGCAAGAGGGTAAGACACAGAAAGAAATTTCTGAACGAATAGGCTGTTCCCAGAGTGCTGTATCAAGGCACCTCAGTGGGAAGTCTGTGGGAAGGAAAAAGTGTGGCAGAAAACGCTGCACAACGAGAAGAGGTGACCGGACCCTGAAGAAGATTGTGGAGAAGGACCGATTCCAGACCTTGGAGGACCTGCGGAAGCAATGGACTCAGTCTGGAGTAGAAACATCCAGAGCCACCGTGAACAGGCGTGTGCAGGAAATGGGCTACAGGTGCCGCATTCCCCAGGTCAAGCCACTTTTGAACCAGAAACAGCGGCAGAAGCGCCTGACCTGGGCTACAGAGAAGCAGCACTGGACTGTTGCTCAGTGGTCCAAAGTACTTTTTTCGGATGAAAGCAAATTTTGCATGTCATTCGGAAATCAAGGTGCCAGAGTCTGGAGGAAGACTGGGGAGAGGGAAATGCCAAAATGCCTGAAGTCCAGTGTCAAGTACCCACAGTCAGTGATGGTCTGGGGTGCCATGTCAGCTGCTGGTGTTGGTCCACTGTGTTTTATGAAGGGCAGGGTCAATGCAGCTAGCTATCAGGAGATTTTGGAGCACTTCAGGCTTCCATCTGCTGAAAAGCTTTATGGAGATGAAGATTTCATTTTTCAGCACGACCTGGCACCTGCTCACAGTGCCAAAACCACTGGTAAATGGTTTACTGACCATGGTATTACTGTGCTCAATTGGCCTGCCAACTCTCTTGACCTGAACCCCATAGAGAATCTGTGGGATATTGGGAAGAGAAAGTTGAGACGCAAGACCCAACACTCTGGATGAGCTTAAGGCCGCTATCGAAGCATCCTGGGCCTCCATAACACCTCAGCAGTGCCACAGGCTGGTTGCCTCCATGCCACGCCGCATTGAAGCAGTCATTTCTGCAAAAGGATTCCCGACCAAGTATTGAGTGCATAACTGAACATAATTATTTGAAGGTTGACTTTTTTTGTATTAAAAACACTTTTCTTTTATTGGTCGGATGAAATATGCTAATTTTTTGAGATAGGATTTTGGGGTTTTCATGAGCTGTATGCCAAAATCATCAAAATTAAAACAAGAAAAGGCTTGAACTACTTCAGTTGTGTGTAATGAATCTAAAATATATGAAAGTCTAATGTTTATCAGTACATTACAGAAAATAATGAACTTTATCACAATATGCTAATTTTTTGAGAAGAACCTGTATATATTAGGATCTGAGTAATGGCACAGACATGAGGTTCGGTCTTCTGCTGGAAGAAATTTTTATTGGCTGGACCTCCCTGAATTTGAATTCAATACCCCTGATATAGACTAAACAAAATAAAAGGCTACTAAAGGAAAAAGGGATTCTAGCAAGGCTCCAAAATTCTGTTCTTCAGCAGTATATTTGGTGTGTGTATGTGTATAAGTGTGTATATGTATGTGTGTGTGTGTGTGTGTGTGTGTGTGTGTGTGTGTGTATAATACCATCCATATGATGAACAAGAAAATGTGATTCATCAGACCAAACCACCTTCTTCCATTACATTTTTATATATATATATATATATATATATATATATATATATATATATATATATATAAAATGTGTAATGGAAGAAGGTAGAAGGTGGTTTGGTCTGATGAATCACATTTTCTTGTTCATCATATGGATGGTCAGGTGCATGTCTGTCACTTCCCTGGAAAAGAGATGGTACCAGGGTGCCTTATGCAAAAAAGGTGCACCAGCATAGGCAGTATGGTGCTTTAAGCAATATAGGTGTTACTCTGACACGTACCACCTACCTAAACATTGTTGCTGACCAAGTACACTCCTTCATAGAAATGGTATTCCCTGATGACAGTGCCCTCTTTTAGCAGGATAATGCACACTGAGAAAATAGTTCAAGAATGGCTTGATAAACACAACAATGAGTTTAAGGTGTTGATTTGGCCTCAAAATTCTCCAGATCTCAATTCATTGAGCATCTGTGGGATGTGCTGAAAAACAAGTCCAATCTATGGTGGTAACGACTCAAAACTTACAGGACATAAAGGGTCTGCTACTGACATTGTGGTGCCAGATTCCAAAGCATACCTTCAGAAGTCTAGTGGTGCCCTAGCCGTAACAGGGCTGTTTTGGTGGCAAAAGCGGGACCTACTCAATATTAAAGTGGTCGTAATCCCTGTTATACCACTTGTACCTATAGGTAAGCCTATAATAAGGCTTACCTGTAGGTACTGTAAATATCTCCTAAACCTGCACGGTTTAGGAGATATTTACCATATACGCTTGCGTCGCCGTCATCGGCGCATGCGCACTGAAGAGATGGCTCGATTGTGCCAATTCTTCAGCAGCGTGCCATGACTGTCGGCTCTCGTGCACATGTGTGGGAGTGACGTCATCGCGTCTCCGGGCAATCACAGCGCTGGAGCCCGTAAAACCCAGAAATAACTCCGGGAGACATGTCGCCGGTCACAGCAGTGTGCGGGGCCGCTGCAACCGCTTCAATCTAAGGAAAAGTATTTCATAACGAGTTAGTATGCGATGCGGTATGTCTTACAGGGTTTGTTTTGTTTATTTTTCAGGTTTACAACCACTTTAAGTGGGTCATTTCATATATGTAATTAATTATAGTAGTTATTATTATGGGTTTGAGGGGGGATATCTGAATGATGCCTGCAGCTAGAGACATCATTCAGATATCATTTTGTTGTGCCAGCGATTCTGTGCCCCATAAGAATGATCATAGTGGCGGTCCCCCCCTCCCGCCGCCATCCGGTGCTTCTCCGGGCTCTCCCGTGCCATCAGGGACCCGGAGAGAATCCTCCGGCGCCGGTGGTGGGTCACGTGACGAGCATAGAGATGACTGGTGACCAGATGGTCATCAGTCATCTCTATGACCGTCGGAGGCCTGGGCGCGATGTGATGATGTCACGCCCGGGTCCTCAGATGTAAACAAAGCCGCCATCGCGGCTAGTAAACATGAGATCAGTGAAAAAAAATTCACGATCTCATGCTTTCCAGCCTGGAGGAGAGATGTGGGGTCTTATTGACCCCGCATCTCTCAATAAAAAGGACCTGTCACACACATTCCTATTACAAGGGATGTTTACATTCCTTGTAATAGGAATAAAAGTGATAAAAAAAATGTAAAATAAGTGTAAAAATAAAAAAACAGTAAAATAAAATAAAAAATTAAAACGCCCCTGTCCCAGGTAGCTTGCGATCAGAAGCGAACGCACACGTAAGGTCCGCCCTGTAATGGCAAGATAGGTTGTTTGCAGAGCACACAGCCATCTTTGCCTTGTGCTAAATAAGCACACTTCAGATTCATCTTTTTGCAATAATGCTATCTATAACTAAGGTTTGCTTAGATCCACTCACCGTTCATTCCATCATTTTTTCAAGGAAAGCCAGCACCACACAGCTTATGTTCTCATCTCAGCAGACCAGCATGACTGCCAAACCGACACCTAATCCTAGACTTTTATTAAACTCAAAAAAACTCACCAGCAGGTAATCACCTCCCCCATGGGAGTGGTCACAGCATGTGACCTCCATGGGAGTGGTCATCACATGATGTCCTCTTTACACAGCAAACGTCCATATAAGGACATCCCTCTAACACGATGTACCATATAATAAAGTACATGAGCTTAAAGGATTCAATACAATAATAACCAATCACAGACATGTATAAATTCAAATAGACTATCAGTGACATGCACTGCTTCCAATGACGGAAACTATACAACAATTATGGCTCAATGGACCACAATTGTTGTATAGTTATGCTACTGTTCTTGTGGACACAGATCTGTGGGCTCGGAGTCATTTAACGCCCCCCCCGTCAGGAGGTGGCCAGTCCCCAGACGGGGCGTAAAACATCTCTAAATGGAGCAAACATCGCTGTTTCCATAGGAAGATTTTCCCGCCACTGATCTTCCACCAACGTCTGTATGTGCAAATACGCTCAGATGAGCGCATTACAGCAAAACTGACACTGGGGGGACATCTGACAACATACATTAATACATTTTTTCCACAACAGCCCACATATGTAAACGCCGTTCAAACCACATATGTGAGGTATCGCCGCGTGCGTTAGAGCGCGTGCAACAATTCTAGCACTAGAGCGCCTCTGTAACTCTAACCTGGTAACCTGTAAAAAAAAATTAAGCGTCGCCTATGGAGATTTTTAAGTACCGAAGTTTGGCGCCATTCCATGAGTGTGCACAATTTTAAAGCGTGACATGTTAGGTATCTATTTACTCTGCGTAACATCATCTTTCATATTTTCCCCAAAAATTGGGCTAACTTTACTGTTTTGTTTTTTAATTCATGAAACCATTTTTTTTTCCAAAATAAAGGCGTGTGAAAAATTATTGCGCAAATACCGTGCAAGAAAAAAAGTTGCAATGACCATCATTTTATTCCCTATCGTGTCTGCTAAAAAAAACATATATAATGTTTGGGGGTTCTGAGTAATTCTCTAGAAAAAGAATGATGATTTGTACATGTAGAAGAGAAGTGCCAGAATAGGCCCGGTATGGAAGTGGTATAAAAAGCCTTGTATAGAAGTGGTTAAGAGGCGCCACTGCATAGAAGAGTTGAGGACAAGGCCTAGGTGCTGCTCATATTTTTCTCCGAAAGAGGCAAAGATCACATCATAGAAATTAGCATTTTCATCAAGATGGTCAACATTCGGGCCTAACCATTAACTGGATGAAATTAGCTTTACTTCTATTGGATGGTGGTTCGGGGCAGTCAATTTCAGAAGCCTGTCCTATACCTACATTATGGTCATTTAAACATCTGGGGATACATGTTACTTCTAACATACTGGACTATTGCCACCTCAATATTTACTGTATATACTCGAGTATAAGCCGAGTTTTTCAGCCCTTTTTTTAGGGCTGAAAGTACACCCCCTCGGCTTATACTCTGGTCAGTACCTGAAAATCTTCTTATCCTGTGGCCGGCGTCCATTGTTTAAATATCGCGGCTTTCTCCTGGTCCCTTCCGTGATAGGCGTTTCCAGCAAACACTGTGTTGAGTGTTCCGCCTATCACGGAGGTCCTCTCATTCTCGGACTCCGTTTCCCAGCAGACAGTGTGTTCAGTGTTCCGCCTATCATGGACGTTCTCTTGTCCGAGGATGAAAAGACGTCTGTGATTGGCGGAACACTGAACACAGTGCCTGCTGGGAAACGGAGTCCGAGAATGAGAGGATATCCCTGATAGGCGGAACACTCAACAGTGTTTGCTGGAAATGCCTATCACGGAAGGGAACAGGAGAAAGGCGCGATATTTAAACAATGGACACCGGCCGCAGTATAAGAAGATTTTCAGGTACACTCGGGCACAGGGAGGCTGCAATGGACACAGTGAGGTTGGGCACAGTAAGCTGGCAATGGGCACAGTAAGGTGGCACAGTGAGGTGGCAATGGATACAGTGAGGTTGGGCACAGTAAGCTGGCAATGGGCACAGTAAGGTGGCACAGTGAGGTGGTAATGGGCACAGTAAGGTTGGGCAATTGGCACAGTGAGGTGGCAATGGATACAGTGAGGTTGGGCACAGTAAGCTGGCAATGGGCACAGTAAGGTGGCACAGTGAGGTGGTAATGGGCACAGTAAGGTTGGGCAATTGGCACAGTGAAGTGGCAATGGGCACATTTCCCCCCCTAGGCTTATACTCGAGTCAATAAGTTTCCCAGTTTATTGGGGTAATATTAGGTACCTCGGCTTATACTCGGGTCGGCTTATTCTCAAGTATATACGGTATCCTTTATTGTCTGTCCAGGTTTAGAGATAGTCGCAGCTTACTCCAGGAATTTACCCTATCGGTAGCAGGTAGGATCAATTTAATTAAATTGACTCTAATGCCCCAGCTACTGTACCCCCTACATAATTCACCAGTGGTAGTCCCCCTAAAAACCTTCAGAATAGTCCACTATATTTTCAGATGCCTGATTTGGAACAATCGCCTTCCTCGTACCCGAATTTGAACAACTTCAAACCCCAAGGATGAGGCTGGCTTGGCACTTTCTAATCCCTGGCTGTATTATATTGCAGCTCAGCTGCAACATTTAACTGGCATGCCTCTCGCCCTACCTTGTAGCTTTTCTGTCCCTCTAAGATCAACTTACCCGCGTTATGTTAAAATACACTGGAGCTGACTCTGTGCCCATTGACTTAGAGGCCGGAATGTTTGCTAAACCACATAAAACCATTCCTACCAACAACCTCTTACATAAAATTTGGAATAAGGCTAAACAGCTGCAGGGGGTTGAGGGGTTTACAGCATGTAGCCCGATCTGGGGAAATAAATCTTATGGGGAACTGTTTAAATTGCAACAGGGTCTCAGATGGAAGGCATATGGGGTGACTCATTTGAAACACATTTTTCACAATGGGAGCCTTCTCCCGTTTTCAATTCTTCAGGAGAAATTCAATCTGCCCCCTTATATGCAATTCTATTATATTCAATTGCAGCATGCAGTTAGGGCTCAGGGTGATGAGTCTCCTTGGACCTTATCGCCAACCCCTATCTTAACGCTGATTACCTCAGTAGAGCATGCTTTATGAAATATGTTTATGAATGACTGTTTGGATGGCTACCCCACCAAGGCTCGAGAGAGATGGGAGGGGGACGTGGGATCACTGTCTGGCGAAGAGTGGGGAGATATGCTGCAGGCAGTTGTAACTTTCTCCTTAATATCATCACAAAAACTATCCCAGTTATACATAATTCTGAGAACTCATCTTACACCTGCTAAATTGCATAAAATGGGCATACTTGCTGACCCACTGTTACAGATGTAAACCAGATAAAGGTGACCTCATTCACCTTCTGGAGATGCCCTAAACTACATCGTTATTGGATGTCTGTCTGGGTACCCTTAATAGGGTATTCCAATCCTCTGTCCCGTTAGACCTTAAATATTGTCTGTCTGGGTATATTATGTGAGGAGCCTACGGGAGTGGCCATTACCCATGCTCTTTCAAGCCCGCAAAATACTTCTAATGTGGAAATCACCTGACCCTCCTTTATATCAAATGTGGGTAACAAATATGGGCCATGCCCTTATAATACGTATACCAACACAGAGGATACTCAGGAGTTTAAGAGGTTATGGGCACCGTGGCTGGGCACTCCTGGACTTGGCATGCGAGAACTTGTTCAGTTGCGGCTTGTGCAGTGTCCAGGCAGAACAGATCAGGTCAAGACAAATGTGCTGAAAGCTGTGTATATGCAAAATAGTTTTCTGAGGTACATTTTATACATGAACATCTGAAGTGTGCATGTACAGTTGTGCTCATGCGCTTTACATACCCTGCCAGAATTTATGATTTCTTGACCATTTTTCCAAGAATATGAATGATAACACAAACTTTTCTTTCACTCGTGGTTAGTATTTGGCTGAAGCCATTTATGATCAATCAACTGTGTTTACTCTTTTTAAATCATAATCGCAGCACAAACTACCCAAATGACCCTGATCAAAAGTTTACATACCTCGGTTCTTAATACCGTGTATTGCCCCCTTTAACATCAATGACAGTGTGAAGTCTTTTGTGGTATTTGTGGATGAGGCTCTTTATCTTCTCAGATGGTGGAGCTGCCCATTTCTCTTAGCAAAAAGCCTCCAGTTCCTGTAAATTCTTGGGCTGTCTTGCATGAACTGCACGTTTGAGATCTCCCCAGAGTGGCTCAATGATATTGGGGTCAGGAGACTGAGGTGGCCACTCCAGAACCTTCACTTTATTCTGCTGTAGCCAGAGACAGGTCGACTTGGCCTTATGTTTTGGATCATTGTCATGTTGGAATGTCCTAGTACGTCCCCTGCAGAGCTTCCTGGCTGATGAATGCAAATGTTCCTCCAGTATTTTTTGATAACATACTGCATTCATCTTGCCAACAATTTTGACAAAATTTCCTGTGCCTTTGTAGCTCACTCAACCCCAAAACATCAGCGATCCACCTCCGTGTTTCACAGTAGGAATGGTGTACCTTTCATCATAGGCCTTGTTGACTCCTCTCCAGGTGTAGTGTTTATGGTTGTGGCCAAAAAGCTAAATTTTGGTTTCATCGCTCCACATGACTTTGTGCCAGAAGGTTTGAGGCTTGTCTCTGTGCTGTTTGGCGTATTTTAAGCGGGATACTTTCTGGCATTTGTGTAGTAATGGCTTTCTTGTGGCGACTCAACCATGCAGCCGATCTTTCTTCAAGTGCCTCCTTATTGTAGATCTTGAAATAGCCACACCACATGTTTTCAGAGTCCTGTATTTCACCTGAAGTTATTTATGGGTTTTTCTTTGCATCCTGAACAATTTTCCTGGCAGTTGTGGCTAAAATTCTAGTTGGTCTTGGTCTACCTGACCGTGGTTTGGTTTCAACAGAACCCCTTATTTTCCATTTCTTGATTAGAGTTTGAACACTGCTGATTGGCATTCTCAATTCCTTGGATATCTTTTTATATCCCTTTCCTGTTTTATGGAGTTCAACTACCTTTTCCCGCAGATCCTTCGACAATTCTTTTGCTTTCCCCATGACTCAGAATCCAGAAACGTCAGTGCAGCGCTGGATGAAAGATGCAAGGGTCTGTCAGGAGTTCAGAAACTCATTGACCTTTTATACACACACACACACTAATTACAAACAAACAGATCCCAGGTGAGAATGGTTACCTTTAATAGCCATTCAAACCCCTTTGTGTCAACTTGTGTGCATGTTATCAGGCCAAAATCACCAGGGTATGTAAACTTTTGATCAGGGTCACTTGAGTAGTTTCTGTTGTTATTATGATTTAAAGAGTAAACACAGTTGATTGATCATAAATGGCTTCAGCCAAACATTAACTATAAGTGAAAGAAAAAGTTTTTGTGTTATCATTCATATTCTCTGAAAAATGGCCAAGAAATCATAAATTCTGCCAGGGTATGTAAACTTATGAGCACAACTGTATATGTGCACGATTTTTGTGAGTATACAAATGCATTCTTTTCCTTATGATATAAATGTAGCGCCCTCACTCCATCCTTCTTGTCTAGGGGTATGTTATATGTGAGGGTGAGATGCGCTACGGCCCATGTCCTCCCCATTGCGGCAGGTGAGGTGAAGGCCAGTACCAGTTGTTCTTCTCTGGCCTGTGTATTTCAATTAGCAACGAAGTTCTGCTGTGCTGACACTTCCCTTTGCTCCCATCAGCCAGAGTCTCACACACCGATAAGGATCCAACACTTGCTTTATTGTCATATACAATAACAGTTCTTCTTTAGTTCACTAGTTGAGATCCATATACAACTCAATACGGTGGGACGAGCAGGTCGAGGCACTGTCCTAAACATAAACTAAACCACTGAGGTTTCACCAGCGGTTGCTATAGCCATTTGCTATCAAGAGAACTTGGAACTTGTGAGTCTCTACCAGCGACTCTGAAGAACATGAATAGGAGTACCTTCGCTGCGTTGCGGCCCCTGTCAGGGGGAAGACGTCCCTCTAAGGGAGTTACCAGAGGCCCATCCGTCACCGGGTTGATGCTGCTCCGGACTCTTCAGACGGGTAACCTCTCCGGGCCTCCTCGCCTCAGACATGGGTCCCACCCCTCTCGGGACCCTCGGACTCATCCACCCTTGCGGGACCCAGTCGAAGTCACTGGGCCCCAGGCCTCCGGTGTAGTACCTCACCCCAGGCTGAAGGTGCCTGGGATGGACGCCAACTCCGCTCCGACCAGGCCTAGGGCGCCTGGTCCAGAACTCCGGACCGCCCGCATCCAGGCCTAAGGTGCTTGGGCGCGTGATAAAGAAGAGGACGAAGACCCCCGTGGCGAGCGCGTCTCCCCCTTTTATCTCCTTCCTTGACGTCACGGCAGGTTCCCCGCCCTTGCCGTACCATCTCCGGAAAGGGACAAAAAGGACAGCACTGCGGCAGCAAATCTACCTTGAGCCTGCGGGTACCCCGCCACCCACAGGCCAAGGAGAATAATACACCATCCAGTCCTCCATGAATACAAATGGTCTAAATCCTCTCATGATTTACACACCTGGGTCATACTATTACCCAGGTGTATCCCACCTAAATTTAGACCCCCGCTACATATACAATTTAGAATCTTTGGATGACTGCCACATCTCGGTATCTGTATGTGTTAGCTGTTTTCATTTCAATAAAAAAACTTTTTGATAAAAAATAAAAAAAAAGATAGTCAACCCAAGCCAGGGAGCTAGCATACTAAGGGGGAGGGTCAAATTACAGCTAATGAACTAGCATCCTGTACCAAAGGGTAAACCTAACAGGCGGTGACCTCGCTTTCTCACCGAGAGAATATCTCTTTTGGCACAGATTTTATTTTAAATTGACTATTTTGCTAAAAAGAAACAGCTACGTAGACCAAAGAATCTTCAACATTTGTCTGTGTAGCCCATTGCACACTGTGGTTCCAAGCGTCGGCGACTATGTCAATACAGCTTTGCAGGGACACAGTAGGGATAAAGTGGCCAAACGGTGGAATCACAGCAAACAGTGGGGTGTGCAGGCATCTGACACACCCAGAAGATGGATGCTGAACATTCTTCAGCTGGTGTAACTCTGTGGCGGTGGGACTGGTAGGTATCATATTTTTCTTTTAACGGGTGGCTGTTTTTACATAATTTTTAGGGAATGGAGGCAATACCTGAAGCACCTAATTCATTGTTGATGCTTCAGAAGAAGCTTGTTGTCACGTGATATTCTTTACATGCCAATTATACAGTAAATGAGCAAACTTGCCTGTAATATAGAGCACAGTACAGGTTAGAGAATTGAGAGAAATTATTTTATTCTGTTCGGATAACATGGCTCTTCTATTTTTGCAGTGATCTATTATTGAGAGTTGGGGAGATTAATCATTAATTCAGCGTTTAATTCTACCATAGCATTGTGGTTGGCAATGATAGATAGGGCTTTTATTCCAGTTTGGATCGGGGAGAACTAATCATAGATAACATGTATAAGAGACTTAGAGACAGCAAGATGAATTACCTTGATCATTTAATAATCAAAGATTGATTTAAATAATTCTGAAATGCTACTGCATTCATTACCTAACTTCTGTTTGCTAAGGGTTCAGAAACAATAAATGTATAGGGTTGTAGATAATTTTGCTTTATTATGGGCTTTTGTTTTTTTGTGCTAACCTTGCCTTTACTGCTTTTTGCTTGGCAAAGGAATTATAGTTTTATCTGATTTGGGATTGGAAGGCATAGGGCCTAAATTGCTCTAGCCATTTTTGACTGGTTTCCCACAAGATGAATTGCTTAGCTGCAATCTCACCATTTGTATTGCGGTTATTGCTATAAACAGAGTCACAGAAACAATATTTAAAGGGGAATACTAACTTATACCATGATTTTTCTAAACAATAAAAACAGTGCCCAAACTACCACTATGAATGCATATATTAAGCAAATGTAGCAGATAGGCGATAGATTAATTACACACCAGAGCCCATATTGTCTTCAAGCCATTTACGACTACGTGCTCAACACAACCTTTTCTAAAGCTGTAAAAATTGCTCAGAAACCAGTAATATAAAATGACAGCTGGTTTGTGAGAGATCTCATGATTAGTGAAGAATTTCTGCATGTATCTGTAGCACACGGATCTTTCTCCCCCTCTTACCTTCTCAAGCAGGGGGATAAGACACATCATGCCACATGCAACGCTGTATCCTGGCCTAGGCCAACAAGGCCCAGGCCTAGGGCAGCACTGTGCAGGGGGGCAGCACAGAAAGAGTCCCCACCGGCTTGCGCTACACTGTCAGTGTAAAGCAAGCTGCTTCTAATTTTGACTGTCCTATTAGCCTGGACCACAAACCTTCCTCACTGTGCTCCATGTTTTCTGCTGCACCATTGGCATGGTTATATCTTCTTAGTCCTCTCCATAAAATTATCATAAATTTGTGCTTAAAGGAGAACTATAGGCAACACTTTTTTTTTTTTCATTTTGGATAGAGTAAGGAAGGGTTACAGCCCCCGTCAGTTTATTTTTTACCATCCCTGTCCCATTGCAGAGATTTCCATTCACTTCTTACCCCATAGCCAAACAGGAAGTGAGAGGAAATCTATGCAAATTAAGGTAATCCAATGCCCCCCCCCGGCCCTAAGAACTAGTGTCCCCACTCAAAAATTTCAGGGCGGGTCTTAAACAGAAAGGGGTGTGGCCTTGACAGGAAGTGGTGGGTCATATTTAAATTAGGGGGTGCACGAGTTTAGTCAGGCCTCAGGCAGCACAGAACCTAAATACACTACTGGCCACATGCCCATGTCCTCTAGATTATACAGGTCAGGCGGTATTACATACTTGGGTCCTGCAGCAAGTTGCTTCCTTCTTCTGGTTCTCCCCTCTATGTTTATAGAGACAAGTCTTTATCTTTCCCAAATGAGGTCCATGTCCACACAACATATCAACTCCAACGTGAGTTTATTTTATCTTGCTTTCAGGAACCAGAAAGTTGAAGTAAGAAAAAGGTTAGCAGATAGAATTGGATTCAGGCACACTCTTGGCTTCGTCGCCACTCGGTCCCGGATAGTCACTCAATAGAACTAGCAGCCGGCGTGATGCTGGAACAACAACTGTCCCCTCCAAGGACCAAGTCAAGGAGAACCCTCCTGAACTTTCAACACTCAGCAGAGGCAGTCTGCGAAGTGAGGAATCCTTCCCTCCGACAGGTCACCAGGCCTTTCCCGAGTCAGCAATACTTTATCACTCGCCCTCTTGGTATGGGATCGATCCTCCCCTGGTTTCCTCTGTGTCACAGCGGTTACCCTCACGCGGGTTCCCTGGGACTGGGCCTACCTGGAACTCTGTAGCCTCGGGCTGAAGGTATCCGAGACTCCTCGATCAAGATGGGGCGCACCCCCCTCTGAAGGGTAGCTCCCTCTGGGCATGGGCCCCGGAATCGCACCACCGGGCATGGGCCCCGGGCAATTGCTCATCGTATAATGGCGTCTGCCCTTTATATACCCTCTCCCGGCATGCACAGCAGGCCAGAACCGCCCACCAACGGCAGCCGAGAGAGGACATCCAATACCTACTCCACCACCTGTGTTTCAACCCCGGGAACAGGTGACAGCACCACCTATACGCCAAAGGAGAACTGCACGCCAGGTGACACAGCAGTAAGGCAGAGTCCAAATAATGAAGAGACCCGAGCCAACTATTGCTCTGGTCACCCCTAAATTTAGGTATAGTGGGGTTAAATTTGGGGACCCCGCTACATATCATATAGTGAAGGCAAGAGACTCCATTGTATCATGCATGCCCACCAGGGCTGCTATTAGGTAGGCTGTATGGGGCCCCATGATTTCTAACAGAGGCCCCCCTTGACCGCGCCCACAATACCGCCTCTGGCTCCGCCCCTGACCCTGCGCTGTCACAGGGGATCTGGGGGACTGGTGGCAGGAGCTGCAACACGAAACATGTTCCAAAAGGTGAACCTTTAATAACCATTATTCTAAACTTTTTACACTATTATAAAGCTGCAGAGATGTTCTATTTTAGAACTTTTTTCACAACAACTAATTAGCAGGGATGAGCTCAGGCGTGTTCGAACCGTAGTCTGAACCCACCTTAGCTATGACACCAGGAAACTTTACAAGGCCCCGCCTCATAACTGGAGCTGAATGGGAGAGATGTCAGTGTTTGGACATTCGTGCCCGTTCAGTTTGTGTCCACATACACCACGGACCTAGATCAGGCTACCTCTGATCTGTCACATTTAGGTCTGGAAAAATAGAAAAGGATATTCTTTTCCTTTTTTTTTTTTACCTGAATGGACACAGAGGTTTGTAACACACATTACAGCCATAAATTAAAGCGGAGTTCCACCTGAAAAAAATTATTAAAAGTCAGCAGCTACAAATACTGCAGCTGCAGACTTTTACCTGTCCAGGGCGCCCGCGATGTCCTCACCCGAAGCCGATCCGACCCCTCAGCTCCAGGTGCAGGTGCCAGCATTGCTAGTAAGGGAATTTGATTCCCTACTGTGCATGCGTGAGTCGCGCTGCGCGTTCTGAGTGGTCCCTGCTCTCATCTTGGACATGTGTCTCCCAGAAGACAGTGGGGGGGGGGGTCAGAGGAGGGGTCGGACATGGCGTGTATTGCCGCAGGTCCTGCGGCGATCTTTCGCCGTAAGTGGGGGCAAATATCTGTATTTGACAGATATCTGCTCCCCCCCCCCCTGAAAGGTGCCAAATGTGACACTGGAGGGGGGGAGGAATCCGGACAATGGAAGTTCAATTTTTGGGTGGCACTCCGCTTTAGGAAAGTCAGCACCAAACAGCAATATTACACTGACAGAGACATAGAGCACCTGCTGTGCTGTGATCATCATAATGATGATGACCATGAGCACACAATGGGGACTCTGGGGACGGCACATTCTAGAATAGTGTAGCCAAGTCCCGGGCCTCTCCAGGCCTAAGGGTGACCTCCAGAGTTAGGGACAGCTGACATGCTTCTGTGTAGAGTGGGTTACAAGGCATGGTGGGTGCGATGCAATGATTAGGCACTTTGTGTGAAACGCGTCTGCTGAACAGTGTGGATTCCTCGTGTCGTGTGTCATGTTTTTAATCCCTTGATTCTACAATAAACAACAATTTTTTTATCACTGGATGTGCTGCTTTCTCTTTGTGTTTGCGATGCAGGGTAGATTAATGGGTGCCAATCACTTCTTGAATGTGTAGCACCACCCCTGTAGGAGCTGCTGGTTTGTTTTGGGTTTGCACGTTTCCTCTTTAGCTTCGTTGTCAGGGTAGGAAAGTCCATAATAAATGCAATGTCCACACAAAGGTAAAACCTTCAACAGTCAGGCTTTATTCTTTTCTTCTGCAGTATAACTTGAGAGAAAGTAGAAGGTAGGAGAAGAATAGGGGAAGGTTCAGGCACGCGGTACAGAATGCACAAAATTTGTTCAAAGTACTCATCAATCATTCACCACTCTCACCGATAGAGTGGGTATTGCTCATCTGGATAGTCCCCTCTCACATGGCCTAGCAGCCGGGATGATGCACGAACCAGTAACAAGACAGCCTCTGCCACAGACTGCTTAGGATGGAGTCGGTCTCTGCCACAGACCTTCTTTTTTTTTGGAAATAGATAAATGGATAGTCCAGGAATCCTCTGCCACAGGATTTAAAGTCCCAAACTTCCAGCCGTGCAGTAAAAGAGCCTTTAAGCCGATCCGGCGAACTGCAGGGCTTTTGGTATATTGGATCCCTCCTCAACAAGGTCACCAGGCCTCACCCGAGACATCAGCACTTTGCTGGTCTCCTCCAGGGCAGGTCCTCCCCCGGTTTACTTCATCAAGACAGCTTCCTTCGTTTTGGACGGACAGCTTGAGATCCCCTCTTGGAATGTAGGCCCCAGCCAGAATAGCCGGGCCTACTCGATAGCGATGCAGCCTCGGGCCAACGTGGCCCCGAGACCAGAATCACACACACATACCTCGCGCCAGGAGGGCCACGAGGTGAAGACCCCGAACAATGGCATCTGCCCCTTTAAGTATCCCCTCCCAGCAGGCACAGTGGGTCAACCACTCCCACTGAACCACTGCCGAGAAGGGTCACTCAATACACCATGGTTTGCCTGCGTTCCAACAGGTGCCTGAGGTGGTAACGCCACCTACAGGCAACAAGGGAAAATGCTATCAGGCAGCACCACAGCCAGAACAGAGACAAATGTATATACAAATCGACAGCCTGAGCCCAACTATTGGCTCAGACACCCTTAAATTTGAAATGGCGTCCCAACCATTGGGGTAGGGCGCTACAAATGCAAAGAGATTTACTGTCTCTTAAACAGAACTGTGGGATAGAGGTTTTGGGGCCAGGACACCCTTTAGCAGTTGCAATGTTAATTTAGCAGACTCAGAGACTTCTATAGGTAGACAGCCACGCAGGGAAAGGCATCCAGCAAGACACCACATCTACATGAGTAGGACCGCTGTCTCCTATGGCAACAATCTTGAAACGGTTCCTAACAAAAGTTGTAATGAACTTATTCACTTCTTCTACAATCTCCTATTGTAGATCTTCACTCAACTGAGCTTCTAGTCTTTTATTAGATTTGCTGATCCACTGCCACTGGATCCCCTGAGTTTTTCCAAACTTCTCACTCAGTATCTTCCTCAAGCGTCACCCCCTGCGTTCCTGCTGGATCCCTAGTTTTGCACTCAGATACTCCTCAAGCGTCACCCCACTAGTCTGCTTGGTCCCTGGTTGACACCCGATATTGTTCTGCAAGCATCACCTCCACTGGCTTGACATCTACTGAAGTTTCCCAATTCTTCACTGTCCCCGGTTGATGAGAATACTGCTCTGGTACTTGCTTCAGCTACTCAGTGGCCCCTGGTAGTAAGGTGGATGCATACCTCCCAACTTTGTAAAGTCCCTTCGCGGGACATTCTGATGTCCCCTCTCCCCTGCCAACCGGGGGGAGGGGGGGATTGATGGTTGCCGCCGGAACATTTAAAAAAAAAGGACTTGCAAAAAAAATAAATTTTTAAGCGGGGGGGGGGGGGGGGGGGGTTTGGGGCACGGCGGGGGGCCGCCGATTGGGGGGGGCATACTAGTGCGCCGATCGCGGGGGGGGGCTCTTACCTGCTGCTGTTTCCTGCTGTGCTCCTCTTCTTCTCTTCATGTTTCCTGCTGTGCGGGAAACATGATAGTCTCGCGGGAGTGCGGGAAGGAGGAGCCTCTGCGGGTAAAACCCGCACAATCCGTGCCAGTTGGGAGGTATGTGGATGGTCCCTTAGAGGCGACAGCTTCCCCTCTACCTCCGACCACGACAGGTTCTCCGGCCAGCAGAACCGTCAAATCTGGTTGGACTGCAAGCCGCAATCCCAACCTTACGCTGCTCTCTTGCTTCTGGATAGGCCCTCAGCCAGCCTAGCAGCCAGATGTCCCCAGGATAGGCCTTCAGGCTCTGGCCTAGCAGCCCTGGGCAGCACAACACACATCCACCCAGACAGCCGTCCAGGTGGCACAGCTCCAGGAGCAGCAGAGTTTTGGCAGAAAAAACGCTTGACTCACCTAAACCTATTTAGTGCTTGAGGTTGGGTTCACACAAGTGCGATGTCAGACATTGCATGTGATTTGCTCCGCATTGCTGTATGGATTACATGTGATGTCTGTGCAATTCAAATTTAGCCAAACAGATCGGACCAAAATGGTGCAGGATCTTTTTTTTTTGGTCCGCATTGGAATCGGATCGCATCAGTGTTCACACCGATGCGATCCTATTCCTGCACCATTTCACAGTTCGCACTACGATCTGCGAACCAATCTGGGGGTGTTATTAACTTTGTTTTGACACCCGCAGCGGTTCGCATAGGGCAGTGTGAACTGCCTGCAAGAGACATGCGATGCGGGAACCGCACAGGAATCGCGCTGGTTCCCACATTGCATATGTGTGAACCCAGCCTCAGGGTAATTAATTTCAATAGCCAGAATAAATTCTTATTCTGGCCAAGGTAATGAATTAATGTCCAAACACTTGATACATTTAGATGCAATACACAAATTTACAAGTGTTAAGCATGTTTTCGGCCAAAACTCTGCTACCAGGAGGAAAGGAGCTACACAGAGACACATTTGCATGTCAAAATCTGACATGTGGGCAGAAGCGGGTGCACGGATCTGAACACGCAGAATTTCAGCATTTGGGTTCAGATCTGTGCACTCATTTCTATAGGCTGCCTGAACACAGCTCCAAGGTAGATGTAGACACAGCAAAATGTGACCCAGCCCAAAGGACCTGTCTCGGGGCCCGTCTGAATGAGCCCTTGGAGGAATTTATCAAAACTGAATCAGAATTTGGAGCAGCTTGAATGTTCCTGCTGTATGTATGTATGTGTGTGTGTGTGTGTGATTGGCTCTTATGTTTGTTTTTTGGGGTACTTCTGTTATTGCAGTCTGTTTATGCACTCATTTAAACTTTATGGACGATTCCATCTACAAGCTCAATTGTCAGACTGTACTGTTTTTGATTTATTTTGTATTGTTTCTTTTAAAAATCTGAAAATAAACACCTTTAAAAAAAAAAAAAAAAACTTGGAGCAGCAGTGCATGGTGACCAATCAGCTTATAACTTTCATTTTTAAAGCCTAACTGAACAAGCAGAAGATAGAAGCTGATTGGTTGCCATGAAACATCTGCTCTAGATTCTGTCTGCTCCAGTTTTGATAAATATCTTTGTTAAGGCAGGCTGTGTGTAGAAAAGTATATGCCCCTTTTAAGCACCGTTGATGCACACCCGCAGTGCAAATTGTTTTTTTGGGGAGGTGCCGAAAAAATGACCAGCCCCGGGTGCCAGATGTGCTAGCCACACCACTGCCCTAACCTGTCCATATACTCAGGGGAGGGCTGGCAGCCTTAGGCCTGGGGGGCAAGTCCAGACAAGTGGCCCATTGAACCACTGAATCAGCTCACCATTCATGCCCACCTGGTTTTTCAATGCAGCCTGATTAGTGTCCATGCAATGCAGCCTCACCAGTGTCCATGCAATGCAGCCTCACCAGTGGCCATCAATGCAACCTCACCAGTGGCCATCAATGCAGCCTCACCAGTGGCCATCAATGCAGCCTCACCAGTGGCCATCAATGCAGCCTCACCAGTGGCCATCAATGCAGCCTCACCAGTGGCCATCAATGCAGCTTCATCAGTGGCCATCAATGCAGCTTCACCAGTGGCCATCAATGCAGCTTCACCAGTGGCCATCAATGCAGCTTCACCAGTGGCCATAAATGCAGCCTCACCAGTGGCCATAAATGCAGCCTCACCAGTGGCCATAAATGCAGCCTCACCAGTGGCCATAAATGCAGCCTCACCAGTGGCCATAAATGCAGCTTCACTAGTACCTATAAATGCAGCTTCACCAGTGCCCATGAATGCAGCCTCATCAGTGCCCATCCCATCAGCTCAGCTTTACCTGTGACCATCAATTTAGCCTGATCAGACAGCAGTGCCCATTAGCACAGCCTTGCCAGTGCATGGGGACAGGGGAGAAAGGAGAGAGGAGAGCCGCCGGTTTACACATTGCGGGTATCTCCCGCTTACCTGGCCATTGTCACATTAAGTCCTGCCTGCTGGACTGGCTCCTAAGATGGACATCACACCTCCCAGCATTGGACCAGTATGATGTCCATCACAGAAGCTGGTCCAAGAGGTAGGTCTTCATATGTCTCTCGGCCGCGTCGGGTAAAAGGGAGATGGAGATCCCCGCTCTGTGTAAACCGACTAGCCTAAGTTCACATCTATGCGTGTGGGTAACGCATGCAAAATTACATGTTTCCCAACATGCAAGGAAATGTGCCGTCCTTAAAGTGGAAGTAAACCCATCGATTTAACAGTTTAAAAAAAACTGTTAGCATTTCCGGCATGCCGGGAATTTAACTGCCACATTGGTTGTGCTCTCAACCAAACTGTCAAACCAGCCAATGGCTGGTGTCATAACTGATCACATGTGCAGCATCACGGCAGTTGAATATTAAACAGAGGTCAAGATGGCAGCTTCCTTGGCTGAAAACGATAGGAGGGTTTACTTCCACTTTAAGCAGATGTGCAGCAGTGCCATTTTTTGTTATTGACACCTCCATGCATATGCAAACATGTGGACCAAACTACAGGGTGCTGCACACTTTTGGAAAATATTCAGGACTTCTTTTCCATGTTGCTTGTGTGTAGGGCAGCCCATTGAAATTAATGGGCTGCCCTACACGTAATGCATGAAAACCATGCCTGTGCACGTGTGTGTGCACATTGTAACTTTGTGTGAAAAAAGCCTAACTGAGTAGATGCAAAATAACAATTCTCAATAAATAAAAAAATCTCTAGATAATCAGTGTTCATACAATTGCACTACCATGTAAATAACTGAACACTGTGCTCTGCTCTGTTTATTGAGGACAGGTAACATGTATATAGAGTGTTTAGTGTATGTGGGGAATTTACATGTTGATTGTACAGAGTTTGGAGAACACAGGGTTAAACTGAATGCTTATAAAGTTTTTTTCACATTATCTGTACATACACAGAGGGTGGGGGTTGTTTATATAGTGATATGAGGCAGCTTCCAAGATATCTGTTTGCTGTGAGCAAGGCTCAGCTGACTCCCCCCATACACACTCTGCTCTTCCATCCTTTATTCTCATCACACTGCAAACAAATCCTCCTGAATAGTTCTGATGTGAAACTACCAGCTTACCTCTCCAGACTGACATTTCTTAGAACATCAGCTCTGCTCACCCCCTTCCCTGCACAGTGTCAGCAGCACCTGGCAGTAGCAGTGCCCCGCCTCCGGGTTCTCTGGGCAGATGGCACTGGAGATAGGGGGAGGATCTAAGTAAATGAGGGCACAGATCGAACATACAGGAGACTCGGGGGGGGGGGGGGGGGGGAGATAGAAAAAACGAGCTGCAGACTACAACACCCAGAATGCACTGCAGCAGCCAGCCAGCCAATCAGCGGCCGCCGCGGCCGAATTTTACAATTTACAGGAAAAAAATAGCAAACAGGCAGCGCGGCCGTTTTGAATATAAGGTAGCCGGCCTGGGGGGAAATCTCCACCCTTCCCCCCGCCCAGCCCGCCCCTGCATATACTACTGTAGCGCCCTTCTCCCAATGACTGGGCGCTATGTTCAATTTAGAGGGTATCTGAGCCAATAGTTAGGCTTAGATGTAAATAATTTAAGTTAAATTGGCCTCGGTTCCGGCTATAGCTGTGTTGGAAGACTTCCCACTGTTTGCCTGTAGGTGGCGCTACCACCTCAGGCCAGTGTGGAAGATTGACAGGCCAGAGTGTACTGGGTGCCTTCCCAGTTCAGCGGGCATGGTCTACCCACTGAGCATGCTGGGGAAGGGTACTTAAGGGGCAGACGCCATCTTTTGTGGTCCTTCGTCCCCTCGCGGCCCTCCTGTCGTGAGGGGTGTATTGTGTGATTTTTGGCCTCGGAACCATGCTGGTTCGAGGCCGCAACTCCAACAAGTAGGCCCAGTTATGCTGACTGGGTCTGCACTTTGAAGGTGATCCTGTGCTGTCCGTCCTGAGGGAGGAAGCCACTCAATGGAGGAAATTAGGGGAGGACCTGTCCTGGAAAAGACCAAGCGGAAGGCTGGTGTCTTGAGGAGGGCCTGGTAATTCTATTGGAGGATGCACCGCAGCTAAAGTTCACCTTACAGTCTGCCGGGTTGGCTTAAAGGTTCTTGACTGTTTGGCTGGAAGTCTGGGTGTTAAGTCCTGTGGCAGAGGACCCCGGATTATCCAAATTTGTCCACAACCGGTCTGTGGCAGAGACTGGTCCTGATTATTATTTGTGCGACATACTGGCTGCTAGGCCAGGTGAGAGGGGCCTATCCGGGTGAGCAATACCCACTCAGAGAGGAGTGGTGACTAACTTTGTACTTGAGAAGTTTTCCCCAGTGATCTGTACTGTGTGCCTGAACCTACCCTTTCCCTTCACCCTTAAGCCCCGTACACACGGTCGGACTTTTGCCCAACAAACTTCGTTTTAAGCAAGTTGGACCAACAATCCGACCGTGTGTATGCTCCATCGGACAAACTTTTTTCGTTTGGTTTTGGATTTCATCGGACAAAAGTTGGGTCTGCAAACGGACAAACTTTTGCCCAACAAAAGTCTGCTGGAGGAAAGTCCGACCGTGTGTACAGATAACCATCGGACTTTAGTCCGATGGACAAAACAACTAATGTTAAAATCAACCAACAATAGCAGAAGTTGACCAAAGGGTGGCAGTAAAGAGCAGAAAAAACACGCGATGTTGTAAGAAGTTTTAAGAAAGTTTGCAGAAAAGTCCAAGCGTGTGTATGCTATGGGTGTTCCCAACCAACTCCATTCGGACAAAAAAACACGGAAAAGTCCGATGGAAGTCCGACCGTGTGTACGAGGCTTTATACTACTCTTCAAATGTTTATGCAAAAGGAAAATAAAACCTAACTGCTTAAGGTTTTACATCTTGCGTGGACATTGGAGTTTCCCCTAGACAACGAACATTGAGGTAACGTGCAAGGCCCAAAATTAAACCAGCAGCTCCTACGGGTGTGTGCTACACTACCCTAGCCTGTTCACACACATATATATATATATATGTATGTAGCGCTACCCCCAGTTAAGAGAGCCGCTGGATTTTTGTTTCGGGCCCTGTGTACAGCACCGCCAACCCCCGGCAATCTTACTCGACCCACTCTGGCACAGCTAGTCTAGGGATTATACTTGTATAACAATCAAACAGTATTGCAAGGGTAACCTCTTTGCAATAAGACAACACACTGTTGCGAGAGATCAAGTATAACGGTTTTACTTTAGTTTTAAAAGCGTAGGCAGAACATAACACATACAATTTGCTTACAGAGCCCTGCAGCAATAGGTATAGCACGCAATAATGGCGCAGCGTGGTAATCCACCACGCGCAGCTATTATTGTATACGCGCCCTGTGGTGCACTAAACCAATAGTCTATCTCCCCTCCCTGGTCAGGCCTGACACAGAATAAATCTCAGTCTTTTCATTAAGGATTTCTTTGCATGCAAACTTTCGGTTGTGCACTTGATGAAACAGTATTTTGTAATCCATAAAGTAGGCAGTCACAAGGAACACTATACTGGAGACCCTTTAAGTCTGTCCCGCTACTGGTCTCCAGTGGAACAACAAACAAATGATCGGTGGGCCAAGGCAGTCTATAGGCCTAAACACGGTACAGTCTATTGGATTGAGCAAGTGCTCGCTCACCACTCTGGACGCGATCCCAGTCCGGGACTTCCACCTGCTGTGTCTCCGCACACAGCGTCCGCCACGATCAGGTCCCCGATCCAACCAATGTCCTCACTCGACAAGTCAGATACCACTCAGGCTCCCCAGTGGGTGGAAGGCTCTTCGGAAGTTGCGCAAGGCCCCAGGCTTCAGGCCTTGCACTGCAGCAGATCCGCACAGGAAGAACTGTTGCTTGCAGCGCGGTGTCCAAAGAGACCGAGCTCTGCCTCGCCTCCTTCTTAAATAGCCCCTCCCATGAGTCTCTGCGGTGGCCAATTGCACTCTGGGTGCCAAACGGGGTTCTGGGTAACGTAGTCCCGGGGCCTTAAAGGAGACCCCGCTACATATATATATATATATATATATATATATAATTACAGTTGTGTTCATAAGTTTACATACCCTGGCAGAATTTATGATTTCTTGGCCATTTTTCAGAGAATATCAATGATAACACAAAAATATTTCTTTCACGCATGGTTAGTGTTTGGCTGAAGCCATTTATTATCAATTAGCAAACTGTGTTTACTCTTTTTAAATCATAATAACAACAGAAACTACCCAAATGACCCTGATCAAAAGTTCACATACCCCAGTTCTTAATACTGTGTATTGCCCCCTTTTGCATCAATGACAGCTTGAGGTCTTTTGTGGTATTTGTGGATGAGGCTCTATCTTCTCAGATGGTAAAGCTGCCCATTCCTCTTGTCAAAAAGCCTCCAGTTCCTGAAATTTCTTGGGCTGTCTTGCATGAACTGCACATTTGAGATCTCCCCAGAGTGGCTCAATGATATTGGGGTCAGGAGACTGAGATGGCCACTCCAAAACCTTCACTTTAGTCTGTTGTAGCCAATGACAGGTCAACTTGGCCTTGTGTTTTGGATCATTGTCATGTTGAAATGTCCAAGTACGTCCCATGCGCAGCTTCCTGGCTGATAAATGCAAATTTTTCTCCAGTATTTTTTGATAACATACTGCATTCATCTTGCCAACAATTTTGACCAAGTTTCCTGTGCCTTTGTAGCTCACACATCCCCAATACCTTAGCGATCCACCTCCGTACCTTTCATCATTGGGGATGAGCCGAACACCCCCCAGAACATGCGAACGGGCCGAAAGTTTGCACAAACTTTCGAACACCGTTAAAGTCTATGGGACTCGAACATGATAAATCAAAAATGCAAATTTTAAAGGCTAATATGCAAGTTATTATGATAAAAAGGGTTTGGGGACCCGGGTCCTGCCCCAGGGGACATTTATCAATGCAAAAAAGGTTTTAAAAACAGCCGTTTTTTTTGGAGCAGTGATTTTAATGATGCTTAAAGTGAAAAAATAAAAGTAAAATATTCCTTTAACGACTTAAGCCCCGGACCATTTGGTAGCTAAAGAACCAGAGGTGAATTCAGAATTTTGCACTGTGCTGCTTTAACTGTAAATTGTGCGGACATGCAATGTTGTACCCAAACGAAATTTGCGTCCTTTTCTTCCCACAAATAGAGCTTTCTTTTAATGGTATTTGATTGCCTCTGCGATTTTTATTTTTTGCGATATAAACGGAAAAAGACCGAAAATTTTGAAAAAAAATGATATTTTCTACTTTTTGTTATAAGAAAAATCAAATAAACTCAATTGTAGTCATACATTTAGGCCAAAATGTATTCAGCCACATGTTTTTAGTAAAAAAAATGTCAATAAGCGTATATTTATTGGTTTGCGCAAAAGTTATAGCGTTTACAAACTAGGGTACATTTTCTGAAATTTACACAGCTTTAAATTTATGACTGCCTATCTCATTTCTTGAGGTGCTAAAATGACAGGGCAGTACAAAACCCCCCCAAATGACCCCATTTTGGAAAGTAGACACCCCAAGGAAATTGCTGAGAGGCATGTTGAGCCCATTGAATTTTTTTTTTTTTGTCTTAAGTGATTGAATAATGACTAAAAAAAAAATTACAAAAAGTTGTCACTAAATGATATATTGCTCACACATGCCATGGTTATATGTGGAATTTCACCCCAAAATACATTTTGCTGCTTCTCCTGAGTACGGGGATACCACATGTGTGGGACTTTTTGGGAGCCTAGCCGCGTACGGGACCCCGGAAACCAAGCACCGCCTTCAGGATTTCTAAGGGCGCAAATTTTTGATTTCACTCCTCACTACCTATCACAGTTTCGAAGGTCATAAAATGCCAAAATAGCACAAAACCCCCCCAAATGACCCCATTTTAGAAAGTAGACACCCCAAGGAAATTGCTGAGAGGCCTGTTGAGCCCATTGAATATATTTTTTTTGTCCCAAGTGATTGAATAATGACAAAAAAAATAAAAATAAAAAAAAATTACAAAAAGTTGTCACTAAATGATATATTGCTCACACATGCCATGGTTATATGTGGAATTGCACCCCAAAATACATTTTTCTGCTTCTCCTGAGTACGGGGATACCACATGTGTGGGACTTTTTAGGAGCCTAGCCGCGTACGGGACCCCAAAAACCAAGCACCGCCTTCAGGATTTCTAGGCACAAATTTTTGATTTCACTCCTCACTACCTATCACAGTTTCGAAGGCCATAAAATGCCAAAATAGCACAAAACCCCCCCAAATGACCCCATTTTGGAAAGTAGACCCCCCAAGCTATTTGCTGAGAGGCATGGTGAGTATTTTACAGCTCTCATTTGTTTTTGAAAATGAAGAAAGAAAATATATATATATATTTTTTTTTTTTTCAATTTTCAAAACTTTGTGACAAAAAGTGAGATCTGCAAAATACTCACAATACCTCTCAGCAAATAGCTTGGGGTGTCTACTTTCCAAAATGGGGTCATTTGGGGGGGTTTTGTGCCATCTGGGCATTCCATGGCCTCCGAAACTGTGATAGGCAGTGAGAAGTGAAATCAAAAATTTACACCCTTAGAAAGCCTGAAGGCGGTGCTTGGTTTTTGGGGTCCCGTACGTGGCTAGGCTCCCAAAAAGTCTCACACATGTGGTATCCCCGTACTCAGGAGAAGCAACAGAATGTATTTTGGGGTGTAATTCCACATATGCCCATGGCATGTTTGAGCAATATATCATTTAGTGACAACTTTGTGCAAAAAAAAAAAAAAATTGTCGTTTTTCTGCAACTTGTGTCAACATATAAAATATTCCATGGACTCGACATGCCTCTCAGTATATAGCTTGGGGTGTCTACTTTCCAAAATGGGGTCATTTGGGGGGGTTTTGAACTGTTCTGGCATTTTATACACAACATTAGGAAGCTTACATCCACTCTTCTAACCACTTGAAGACAAAGCCCTTTTTGACACTTTTTGTTTACATGAAAACATTTTTTTTTTTTGCAAGAAAATTATGTTGAACCCCCAAACATTATATATATTTTTAAAGCAAAGGCCCTACAGATTAAAATGGTGGGTGTTGCATTTTTTTTTTTCTACACAGTATTTGCGCAGCGATTTTTCAAACGCATTTTTTGGGTTAAAAAATACACTTTTTTTAATTTTAATGCACTAAAACACACTATATTGCCCAAATGTTTGATGAAATGAAAAAGATGATCTTAGGCCGAGTACATAGATACCAAACACGACATGCTTTAAAATTTCGCACAAACGCGCATTGGCGACAAACTACATACATTTTTAAAAGCCTTTACAGGTTACCCCAGTAGATTTACAGAGGAGGTCTACTGCTAAAATGACTGCCCTCGATCTGACCTTCGCGGTGATACCTCACATGCATGGTGCAATTGCTGTTTACATATGACGCCAGACCGACGCTTGCGTTTGCCATTGGGCAAGAGCAGGGCAGGACAGGGGTGCTTTTTTTTTTCTTTTTTTTTATTATTAATTTTGCTTTTTTATTTTATTTTTAAATTGTTCCTTCCAAGTATTTTTATTTTTTATCATTTTTATTGTTAGTAGGTAGTGACAGGTACTCTTTTTTTTTAAAAACTGGGGTCTTCTAGACCCTAGATTTTTCCTCTGCCCTCAAAGCATCTGACCACACCAAGATCGGTGTGATAAAATGCTTTCCCAATTTCCCAATGGCGCTTTTTATATCCGGGGGGGGCATTCCCTCCCACTGCTTGTAAAAGCAGTCCAGAGGCTAATTAGCTGCTAGGATTGCTTTTACATGAAAGCCGGCCGCAGGCTGAAAAGAATGATACCAAGATGATACCTAAACCCGCAGGCATCATTCTGGTATAAACATTCAAAGTCCAGCAACATACCAGTACGTTGCTGGTCCTTGGACATGTATTGTAATCTTTTTTTTTTTCATGCAGCCAGTTGGCTGAACGAAAAAAGAGATTGATCGGTGGGTATGCCCACCATTAGAATACCGCCCTTCATCCACCCACTTCCAATGATGGGCATACATGCACCATTTATATATGCCGAAGCATGGGGGCATCTTCCCGCAAAAAAGTTATTCCGCACACACATGGTCGGACTTTTCCACGGGCAAGCCTCCGTCGGAATTTCGACCGTATGTACGCGGCATTAGGAGCAAAATCGCTCCTCCGCCCCTGCTGCCCCAATGCTTCGGCATATTTGCTTTTTTTTTTTAACTGTGGTGGTGAAATCACCTCCTACAGTACTGGAGTCGCAGGGATCAGGCCTGTCTCTGCGAACGCTGCAGTTATGTGTGTTTTTGTTTTGTAAGTGACAGTGATCGATCGATACTGCACTTGGGTGGCCTGGGCTGGACGGAAGGGGCAAAACGCAGGTGCCAGCAGGTATCTGGGCTGATCCCGCTAACACTGCGTTTTTGGGAACACTAAACTGATGGGGACGCTAGTATAGATCTGATCTGATCAGATCAGATATTGATCTGTTCAGATACTATACCACTAAGGGGGGTGTATGCTTCACGCGTGGGTGTTAGCGTTACTGGCACTAACCTGACACTGCCTGGGGTTTGACGCAGACCCTCTCTGACGCTAAAACCTAATTGATATCACCCGCCGGGCGATCAGGGGGTTAAACCTTTATTGGGTTATATACGGCGGGTGCCCTGACACTATAAAAAGCAAACTAACTAACCAGCGTCATCCGTAACACATATATGGTGATCACTGGTGAAAGGGTTAACTAGGGGCAATCAGGGGGTTAAAACCTTTATTAGATAATATATGGGGGTACCTGACGCTATAAAAACCTGCGGCGAACCTAAAAAAAATTACCAGCTACCGATCTGCATCACCGACACTAAGACAGCGTTTAGAAAAATGATCGCTTAGCGACAGTGGTGATGGGGGTGAAAGGGTTACCTGGGGGGCGATCAAGGGGGTTAAACCTTTATTAGATAATATATTGGGGTACCTGACGCTATAAAAACATGCGGCGAACCTAAAAAAAATTACTGGCTACCGATCTGCATCACCGACACTAAGACAGCGTTTAGAAAAACGATCGCTTAGCGACAGTGGTGATAGGGGGTGAAAGGGTTACCTGGGGGGCGATCAAGGGGGTTAAACCTTTATTAGATAATATATTGGGGTACCTGACGCTATAAAAACCTGCGGCGAACCTAAAAAAAATTACCGGCTACTGATCTGCATCACCGACACTAAGACAGCGTTTAGAAAAACGATCGCTTAGTGACAGTGGTGATAGGGGGTGAAAGGGTTACCTGGGGGGCGATCAAGGGGGTTAAACCTTTATTAGATAATATATTGGGGTACCTGACGCTATAAAAACATGCGGCGAACCTAAAAAAAATTACTGGCTGCCGATCGGCATCACTGACGCTAAGACAGCGATCAGAAAAATGATCGCTTAGCGACAGTGGTGATAGGGGGTGAAAGGGTTATCTGGGGGGTGATCAGGGGGTTAAACCTTTATTAGGGGGGGTTAGGGGGCTACACTGGACCTAAGACTAAACTTTGGTGACACTTTTACAGTCACAAATGTCACTGATTGCAGTGATCACTAAATAAATGGTCACTGCAATCAGTGACACTGTGACTGGGGGCTGGGGGGGTGATCTGGGGGGTGATCTGGGGTGTCTGGGGGGGCCTGGGGGGGCGATTTATGTCCCTATGTGTCCTGGTGTCAGTGTAGTGTTGTGTGCACTGACCTGATGTCTTCTCTTGTACGGCGCTCGGTATATGTGAGCGCCGCACCAGAGATGACATCACTTCCTCCTGCTTCCTCTGTCTGACACAGACAGAGGGGGCATTTCCATTTGCCGGGAGCGATCGCGAGGGGTGGCCGGAAACGAATGGCTGCCCCCTCATCCCGGAACGCTCCCGGACACTTAGCCACCGCTCACTGTATAGGAGGGGGGTCCGATTGGACCCCCCAACTATACAAAGGCAATCACGTATGCTCTACGTGATTGTGCCTGTCGGTGCCATTCTGCCGACTAGGGATGAGCTTCGTGTTCGAGTCGAACATACGTTCGACTCGAACATTGGCTGTTCGATCGTTCGACGAAGATCGAACGATTTGGGCCGTTCGCGCCAAATTCGAGTGACGCGAACGGCCCACAATGCACTACGCCATCGCAGTGTCATCCAGGCGCTGTGATTGGCCAAGCATGCACTGTGACCCCGCATGCTTGGCCAATCACAGCGCCGGCAGCGAGGAGAGCAATGATTGGCCACAGGCAGGATGCCTGTGGCCAATTATTGCTGAGGGTGTTTAGTACACGCCCCACACTATAAAAGGCCGCCAGCACGGCGGCCTAGTGTAGTGTGTTCCGGAGCAGGGATAGAGTAGCATAGGCAGGGACAGTGACTGTTATTTCTTTCTTGCTTAACCTGGATTCCTTTAGTTTAGGGAAAGAGAAGGATAGGTAGGGAGAGTGTCAGTGTGTTTTGTGCTTCTGCTATAGTGTGCTTAAAAAAAACATTTATTCTAGGGACAGAAAACTCTAGGTAGGGACAGTGTCAGTTTCTTTCACTCTGCAAGTCCTTGTTTCCAGGGACCTGTAAGGACAGTGAGTTAATTGTCCTTGTGCTATATTGTGCTTAAAAAAAACATTTATTCTAGGGACAGAAAACTCTAGGTAGGGACAGTGTCAGTTTCTTTCACTCTGCAAGTCCTTGTTTCCAGGGACCTGTAAGGACAGTGAGTTAATTGTCCTTGTGCTATATTGTGATTAAAAAAAACATTTATTCTAGGGACAGAAAACTCTAGGTAGGGACAGTGTCAGTTTCTTTCACTCTGCAAGTCCTTGTTTCCAGGGACCTGTAAGGACAGTGAGTTAATTTTCCTTGTGCTATATTGTGATTAAAAAAAACATTTTTTCTAGGGACAGAAAACTGTAGGTAGGGAGAGTGTTTTTTTTCTTTCACTCTGCAAGTCCTTGTTTCCAGGGACCTGTAAGGACAGTGAGTTAATTGTCCTTGTGCTATATTGTGCTTAAAAAAAACATTTATTCTAGGGACAGAAAACTCTAGGTAGGGACAGTGTCAGTTTCTTTCACTCTGCAAGTCCTTGTTTCCAGGGACCTGTAAGGACAGTGAGTTAATTTTCCTTGTGCTATATTGTGATTAAAAAAAACATTTATTCTAGGGACAGAAAACTCTAGGTAGGGACAGTGTCAGTTTCTTTCACTCTGCAAGTCCTTGTTTCCAGGGACCTGTAAGGACAGTGAGTTAATTTTCCTTGTGCTATATTGTGATTAAAAAAAACATTTATTCTAGGGACAGAAAACTCTAGGTAGGGACAGTGTCAGTTTCTTTCACTCTGCAAGTCCTTGTTTCCAGGGACCTGTAAGGACAGTGAGTTAATTTTCCTTGTGCTATATTGTGATTAAAAAAAACATTTTTTCTAGGGACAGAAAACTCTAGGTAGGGAGAGTGTTTTTTTTCTTTCACTCTGCAAGTCCTTGTTTCCAGGGACCTGTAAGGACAGTGAGTTAATTGTCCTTGTGCTATATTGTGCTTAAAAAAAACATTTTTTCTAGGGACAGAAAACTCTAGGTAGGGAGAGTGTTTTTTTTTTTTCACTCTGCAAGTCCTTGTTTCCAGGGACCTGTAAGGACAGTGAGTTAATTGTCCTTGTGCTATATTGTGCTTAAAAAAAACATTTATTCTAGGGACAGAAAACTCTAGGTAGGGACAGTGTCAGTTTCTTTCACTCTGCAAGTCCTTGTTTCCAGGGACCTGTAAGGACAGTGAGTTAATTTTCCTTGTGCTATATTGTGATTAAAAAAAACATTTTTTCTAGGGACAGAAAACTGTAGGTAGGGAGAGTGTTTTTTTTCTTTCACTCTGCAAGTCCTTGTTTCCAGGGACCTGTAAGGACAGTGAGTTAATTTTCCTTGTGCTATATTGTGATTAAAAAAAACATTTTTTCTAGGGACAGAAAACTCTAGGTAGGGAGAGTGTTTTTTTTCTTTCACTCTGCAAGTCCTTGTTTCCAGGGACCTGTAAGGACAGTGAGTTAATTTTCCTTGTGCTATATTGTGATTAAAAAAAACATTTTTTCTAGGGACAGAAAACTCTAGGTAGGGAGAGTGTTTTTTTTCTTTCACTCTGCAAGTCCTTGTTTCCAGGGACCTGTAAGGACAGTGAGTTAATTGTCCTTGTGCTATATTGTGCTTAAAAAAAACATTTATTCTAGGGACAGAAAACTCTAGGTAGGGACAGTGTCAGTTTCTTTCACTCTGCAAGTCCTTGTTTCCAGGGACCTGTAAGGACAGTGAGTTAATTGTCCTTGTGCTATATTGTGATTAAAAAAAACATTTATTCTAGGGACAGAAAACTCTAGGTAGGGACAGTGTCAGTTTCTTTCACTCTGCAAGTCCTTGTTTCCAGGGACCTGTAAGGACAGTGAGTTAATTTTCCTTGTGCTATATTGTGATTAAAAAAAACATTTTTTCTAGGGACAGAAAACTGTAGGTAGGGAGAGTGTTTTTTTTCTTTCACTCTGCAAGTCCTTGTTTCCAGGGACCTGTAAGGACAGTGAGTTAATTGTCCTTGTGCTATATTGTGCTTAAAAAAAACATTTATTCTAGGGACAGAAAACTCTAGGTAGGGACAGTGTCAGTTTCTTTCACTCTGCAAGTCCTTGTTTCCAGGGACCTGGAGAGACATTGAGTGAATTGTCCTTGTGCTATATTGTGATTAAAAAAAACATTTATTCTAGGGACAGAAAACTCTAGGTAGGGACAGTGTCAGTTTCTTTCACTGTGAAAGTCCTTG
This sequence comes from Rana muscosa, assembly GCA_029206835.1. Taxonomy (NCBI): domain Eukaryota; kingdom Metazoa; phylum Chordata; class Amphibia; order Anura; family Ranidae; genus Rana; species Rana muscosa. Next base: position 197,589,957 of record CM055123.1, read on the forward strand.
TTTCAAGGGACAGAGAAGGACACCTGAAGGTAGCCCTTATTGCTTTTTTCCCATCTCCCTGCAGGCCATCTATTAGAATGTCTGGAAGGCAAACAAGGAGAGGCAGACAGTCAGGAGGCAATAAAAGAGGGCAAGCAGGCTCTGTGTCTGGGGGCAACAGTGCTGGTCGTGGACGCGGTGCATTGTCATCAGCACATGGCCATGGGACACGCTTGTCCTTCTTTTCGGCAGCTGGACATGTTGAGCCACATCATGCCGAAGACTTGGTAGAGTGGATGACCAAGCCCTCCTCCTCCTCCTCATCCTCTCTCACCCAGGCTCAGGGTACTGGAAAAGCAGCTGCCAAAGCGTCGTCTTCCCTGGTATCAATGTCAGACAAATCATCAGTCACTCCTTCCCTAGACCCACCATGTCCTCCTCCTGAGGAGTCCCCCGAACTGTTTCAGCACAGTGTTGGGTACATGCTCCAGGAGGATGCCCAGCGTTTCGAAGGGTCTGATGATGAAACCCAGCTAGAGGAAGGCAGTAGCGTGAGAGCAGACAGAGGGGATGCTCAAGAAGGACACCAATCTGGCAGTCATGTTCCAGCAGCTGCAGCATACTGCCAGATTGGCTCCAGTGATGAGGAGGGAGGGGATGATGAGGTCAATGACTCCACGTGGGTGCCTAATAGGAGAGAGGAGGAGGAGGAGGATGAGGAGGAGGCACATCTCCAACGAGGCAGGATGCCCTTTGGTGGCCAGCGTAAGGGCAGTACACCGACGGAATCACACCGCAGAGCTCCGCCTGTGCAGGGCGCTGCCTCTGCCCGTCATTCAAAAAGTTCTTTGGTGTGGGCCTTTTTTGAGGCTAGTGCATCAGATCGCACAGCTGCTGTTTGCAACATATGTCTCAAGCGTATATCGCGTGGCCAAAACATCAGCCGCTTGGGTACCACATGCCTGACCAGACATATGTTGACCTGCCATGCAGCTCGTTGGCAAGCCTACCTCAAAGACCCACACCAAAGAACCAAGCGGACCTCTCCTTGCACCGCATCAGCTGGGATCTCCAACCCCACTATAACTTCAGTCCTCTCTGAAACATGCACTGAGAGGAATGAAGGTGTAGAATTAGGTGTGTCACAGCCAAGTACTTGCGCCCACTCTGCTAGCAGTACACCGACGTCCGATTCTAGCAGGCAAATTTCCCTGCCCCAGCTGCTGGACCGTCGAAAGAAGTTCACTCCCAGCCATCCACATGCCCAGCGGTTGAATGCTAGCTTGGCTAAATTGCTAGCGCTTCAACTGCTGCCTTTTCAGTTGGTAGACTCGGCCCCCTTCCGTGAGTTTGTGCAATGTGCGGTTCCTCAGTGGCAGGTTCCCAAACGCCACTTTTTCTCACGGAAGGCTATTCCGGCTCTCTACCGGCATGTGGAAGGCAATGTCTTGGCCTCGCTGGACAGGGCGGTCAGCGGTAAGGTGCATATTACCGCTGACTCATGGTCCAGCAGGCATGGACAGGGACGTTACCTTTCTTTCACGGCCCATTGGGTCACTCTTTTGGCAGCTGGGAAGGATTCAGGACAAGGTGCAGTAGTGTTGGAGGTTGTCCCACCGCCACGCCTCCAAAATGCTACTACTGGTTGTGACACACCTCTCTCCTCCACCCCCTCCTCTTCTTCTTCCTCCATGGCCTCTTCCTGTGGTTTGTCCTATGAACCAGCGGTGCTCCGTAGCCGTTCACGGGGCTACGCAAGTACGCAGGCAAAAAGATGCCATGCCGTGCTTGCGCTGGTGTGTTTGGGGGACAGAAGCCACACTGGGGCAGAGGTCCTGTCTGCTCTGCAGGGCCAGGCCGAGAGGTGGTTGACGCCACGCCAGCTTAAGCCAGGAATGGTGGTTTGCGACAATGGCACCAACCTCCTCTCCGCCCTCCGACAGGGACAACTGACCCATGTGCCCTGTGTGGCTCACGTCCTTAACCTGGTGGTGCAGCGCTTCTTGGGCAGGTACCCGGGCTTACAGGATGTCCTGAGGCAGGCCAGGAAAGTCTGTGTGCATTTCCGCAGATCTTATAATGCCAGTGCTCGCCTGGCTGAGCTGCAAAAGGAGTTGAACCTGCCCAAGAACCGCCTTATATGTGACATGCCCACCAGGTGGAACTCAACGTTGGCCATGCTGCAGCGGCTGCACACGCAGCAGAGGGCCATCAATGAGTACCTGTGCGACTACGGCACCAGGACAGGGTCAGGGGAGCTTGGTTTTTTTTCTCCACGCCAGTGGGGCATGATCAGGGATGCATGCACTGTCCTGGCACCATTTGAGGAGGCCACGAGGATGGTGAGCAGTGACAGTGCATGCATCAGTGACACTGTACCTCTTGTCCACCTGTTGGAGCACACGCTGCGTGGAATAATGGACAGGGCACTTGAGGCAGAACAGAGGCAGGAAGAGGAGGACTTCCTTGCCTCTCAAGGCCCCCTTTACCCAGACAGTGTTCCTTCTGTCCCACCCATCGCACAGGAAGAGGAGGAGGAGGAGGAGGAGGAGGAGGAGGAGGAGGATTGTGTCAGCATGGAGGTGGAGGCTGGCACTCAGCATCATCAGCAGCAGTCTTTTAGGGATGATTTACAGTCCCAAGAAACCAGTGGACTTGTACGTGGCTGGGAGGAGGTGGCTGCGGATCATGTCGTCCTTAGTGACCCAGAGGACTCCGGAGCGAATGCCTCAGCAAACCTACGCTGCATGGCCTCCCTGATCCTGCAAAGTCTGCGGAAGGATCCTCGTATTCTTCGGATCAAGGAGAGGGACCATTACTGGCTGGCCACTCTCCTTGATCCACGGTACAAGGGTAAGGTTGCGGACCTTATGTTACCGTCGCAGAGGGAGCAGAGGATGAGACAACTCCGGGAGGCCTTGCAGAAAGGTCTGTGCAACGCGTTCCCAGAGACTGGGAGGTTGCAAACTCCTGGTCCTGGACAACGAGTTGCTGAGGCTTCGGCCAGTCAAAGAAGGAGCGGTGGGGAAGGTGGCCGTCTGACCGATGCGTTCAGACAATTCTTTAGTCCGCAGCCCCAAAGTATGATCGGTTCCAGCAACCATCGCCAGCGTCTGATAAACATGGTGCAGGAATATCTAGGGGCAAGGTCAGACTTGGACACCTTCCCCACCGAAAATCCTCTGGCTTACTGGGTCTTGAGGATGGATCACTGGCCAGAGCTTGCACAGTATGCAATTGAGCTACTGGCCTGTCCTGCATCCAGCGTTCTTTCGGAACGCACATTCAGTGCTGCTGGAGGATTTGTCACGGATCACAGGGTGCGCCTGTCCACCGACTCGGTTGATCGACTGACTTTCATCAAGATGAACCAGTCTTGGATCACCACCAGCTACCACACACCTGATGCTGATATAACAGACTAATTGATTTTAAAATGTCACATCCCTTCAAGACTGATGCTGATGCTGAGTGCCTGTGCTGTTATGTTGACTGGCTATCCTCCTCCTCCGAGTCCTCAATGATACGATTGATGATGATAGCTTGGAAGATCATTTTTGTTTATGGGTGCCGCCACCAGTGCCTAACGCCCAATTTTTCAGCCCCTGTTTAACATTGGCGTGTAATTACAATTTTTGAAGCAATACTTTGCAACAGGGCTCATTGCTGTGCTCCAAGTACAGTATCTGTGAGGAGTTGCAGTGTTGTGCCACCAGTGCCTAAGGCCCAATTTTTCAGCCCCTGTTTAACAGGGGCGTGTCATTACAATTTTTGAAGCAATACTTTGCAACAGGGCTCATTGCTGTGCTCCAAGTACAGTATCTGTGAAGGGTTGCAGTGTTGTGCCACCAGTGCCTAAGGCCCAATTTTTCAGCCCCTGTTCAACAGGGGCATGTAATTACAATTCTTGATCTAATAATTCACAGCAGGGCCCATTGCTGCACCCACCAAGAGTAACTGTCAGGGCTTACAGTGTTGTGGCACCAGCACCACCATCAAAGGCCCAATTTTTACTACCACTGTTCAACAATTATATGTAATTAAAATTCCTGATATAATAGTTGACAGCAGGGCGTTCCAGCACCAACCAAGAGTAACTGTGAGTGCTTACAGTGTTGTGCCAACACCAACAACTAAGGGGCCTATTTCTGCAGAGTATATACGGCAGGTCCCTACTTTCAAACATCCAACTTACAAACGACTCCTACTTGCAAACGCAAGAAGACAACAGGAAGTGAGAGGAAATCTACCACTAGGAAGGAAAATTCTCTCCTGTAAGAATAAATATGGGAGAAAGGTGTCTCCTCTGTACTGATGCTTTATCAGCAATCCTTGTTTCAAGAAAAACACCACATTTCAAAAACAGTTGTCATTAGGACGGAAAGTGAGGTGAAATGTTCTGAACAGGGGCACAGACAGCAAAACAAATGTTACAGGGGTGATAACCCTTACCTATGTTTTCCAAAAAGTTTAAAAATAGATTTTTGGTCTGGAGCTACACTTCAACAATGTACCTGTTCAAAATTACAAACAGATTCTACATAAGAACAAACCTACAGTCCCTGTCTTGTATGCACCGCCTGTATACGGCTGTTCAGAGTATATAGGGCCTTTTTTATTTTATGTGCGGGGTTCCCCTTAATATCCATACAAGACCCAAAGGGGCTGGTAATGGGCTGGGGTAGGGGGGGGGGTCATGGGGTAGCTATGCCATTTTTCTTAAAGATTTTCATCCATATTACCGGGACCAGACATTACATTAAAGCCGCAAGCAGTTTTAAATGGCTTTTTTTTCCTTTAGAAGTGTCATTTTGTGCAGGGACAGTTCTAAACACGGGAAACACGTGGCACTTCACAGGCATACTTTAGACACCCCCCAGGTACGATATTTAAAGGAATATTTGACTTTTTTTTTTTCACTTTATGCATCATTAAAATGACTGCTCCCGGAAAACGACCGTTTTTAAAACTTATTTTTGCATTGATACATGTCCCCTGGTGCAGAACCCGGGTTCCCAAACCCTTTTTAGGACAATAACATGCATAATAGTTTTTATAATTAGCACTTTAGAATTCGAACGTTCGCATCCATTGTATTTAATAGGGTTCTAATGTTCGTTCGAACTTTCGGTCCGTTCGCGGGTTCTGGTGCGAACCGAACCCGGGGGTGTTCGGCTCATCACTACTGCCGACGTATATATACAGTGAGCGGTCGTTAAGTGGTTAATTATCGTACCTGGGGGGTGTCTATAGTATGCCTGTGAAGTGGCGCTTGTTTCCCGTGTTTAGAACAGTCCCTGCACAAAATGACATTCTAAAGGAATAAAAGTCATTTAAAACGGCTTGCGGCTGTAATGTAGGTTTGTTCTTAAGTTTAATCTTTTTGTAATTTGGAACAGGTACATTTTGTAAGTGTAGCTCCAGCCAAAAAATCTATTTTTAAGCTTTTTGGATAACATAGGGAAGGGTTATCACCCCTGTAACATTTGTTTTGCTGTCTGTGCCCCTGTTCAGAAGATTTCATCTCACTTTCTGTCCCAATGACAATTGGATTTAGAAAATTTGGGGTTATTAGGGAAACAAGGATTGGTGATAAAGCATCAGTGGAGACACCTTTTTCCCATATTAACTCTTACAGGAGAGAATTTCCCTTCCTAGGGGTAGATTTCCTCTCACTTCCTGTTGTAAGTAGGAGTCGTTTGTAAGTCGGATGTTTGAAAGTAGGGGAGCGCCTGTATATACTATACGGCCTGCCCTATATACTCTGCAGAAAATTGGGCCTTAGGTGTTGGTGGTACCAGAACACTGTAAGCCCTCAGTTACTCTTGGTGGGCACTGGAACAGGACCTGCTGTGAAATATTATATCAAGAATTGTAATTGCATGACCCTGTTGAACAGGGGCAAAAAAATTGGGCCTTTGGTGGTGGTGCCACAACACTGTAAGCCCTCACAGTTACTCTTGGTGGGCGCTGGAACGGGCCCTGCAGTGAAATATTATATCAATAATTGTAATTACATGCCCCTGTTGAACAGGGGCAGAAAAATTGGGCCTTTGGTGGTGGTGCCACAACACTGTAAGCCCTCAGTTACTCTTGGTGGGCGCAGGAACGGGCCCTGCTGTGAAATATTAAATCAAAAATTGTAATTACACGCCCCTGTTAAACAGGGGCAGAAAAATTGGGCCTTAGGCACTGGTGCTGCTGCCACAACACTGCAACCCCTCACAGATACTCTATTTGAGTGCAGGAATGAGCCCTGCTGCAAAATATTACAGCAAAAATTTTAATTATACATGCCCCTGTTAAACAGGGGCAGAAAAATTGGGCATTAGCCACTGGTGGTGGTGCCCAGAACCAAAAATGTTCTTAGAAGCTATCAACATGAACATTGAGGAGGAAAGGGATAGTCACTCAGCATAACAGGATCGTCACTCAGCATCAACATAGGCAGTCTTGAAGGGATCTCACATTCATAAAAAAAAAAATTGGGTTACATCAGCATCAGGTGCTTGGTAGCTGATGATCCAAGAGTGATTCATTTTTCTTAAGGTGAGACGATCAACCGAGTCGGTGGACAGGTGCACTCTGTGATCGGTTACAAAGCCTCCAGCAGCACTGAATGTGCGTTCCGAAAGAACGCTGGATGCAGGACATGCCAGTAGCTCAATTGCATACTGTGCAAGCTCTGGCCAGTGATCCATCTTCAAGACCCAGTAACCCAGAGGATTTTCGGTTGGAAAGGTCTCCAAGTCTGATCTTGCCCCTAGGTATTCCTGCACCATGTAAATCAGACGCTGGCGATGGTTGCTGGAACCGATCAGACCTTGGGGCTGCAGACTAAAAAATTGTCTGAACGCATCGGTCAGACGCCCCTTCTGTGACTGACCGAAGCCTCAGCAACACGTTGTCCAGGACCAGGAATTTGTAACCTCCCAGGCTCTGGAAAGGCGTTGCACAAACCTTTCTGCAAGGCCTCCCGAAGATTTTTCATCCTCTGCTCCCTCTGCAATGGCTGGATAAGTTCCGCAACCTTACCCTTGTAACGTGGATCAAGGAGGGTTGCCAGACAGTAATGATCCCTCCCCTTGATACCACGAATCCGGGGGGCCTTTCGCAAGCTTTGCAGGATCAGGGAGGCCATGCAGCGTAGGTTTGCTGAGGCATTTGGTTCGGAGTCCTCTGGGTCACTAAGGACGACATGATCCGCAGCCACCTCCTCCCAGCCATGTACAGGTCCATGGGTTTCTGGGGACTGTAAACTATCACTTGAAGACTGCTGCTGATGCTGAGTGCTAGGCTCCACCTCCATGCTGACACAATCCTCCTTCTTTCTTTGTGATCGGCGGGCCCGCAGGAATACTGTCTGGATAAAGGGGGCCTTGAGAGGTTAGGAAGTCCTCCTCTTCCTCCCTCTGTTCTGCCTCAAGTGCCCTGTCCATTATTCCATGCAGCGTGTGCTCAAACAAGTAGACAAGAGGGACAGTATCACTGATGCATGCACTGTCACTGCTCACCTCAAATGGTGACAGGACAGTGCATGCATTCTTGATCATGAGCCACTGGCGTGGCGTGGCGAAAAAAAGCCAATCTCCCCTGACCCTGTTCTGGTGCCATAGTCGCACAGGTACTCATTGATGGCCCTCTGCTGCGTGTGCAGCTGCTGCAGCATGGCCAACATTGAGTTCCACCTGGTGGGCATGTCACAGATTAGGCGGTTCTTGGGCAGGTTGTATTCCTTTTGGAGGTCAGCCAGCCAAGCACTGGCATTATATGACCGGCGGAAATGCACACAGACTTTCCTGGCCTGCCTCAGGAGATCCTGTAAGCCCGTGTACCTGCACAAGAACCGCTGCACCACCAAATTAAGGACGTGAGCCAAACAGGGCACATGGTTCAAATGTTCCTGTCGGAGGGCAGAGAGGAGGTTGGTGCCATTGTCGCAAACCACCATTCCTGGCTGAAGCTGGCGTGGCGTCAACCACCTCTGAGCCTGCCCCTGCAGAGCTGACAGAATCTCTGCCCCAGTGTGGCTCCTGTCCCCTAAGCACACCAGCTCAAGCACCGCATGGCATCTTTTTGCCTGAGTGCTTGCGTAGCCCCTTGAATGCCTACGGAGCACCGCTGGTTCCGAGGACAAATCTATAGAGGAAGAGGCCATGGAGGAAGAAGAAGAAGAGGAGGAGGTGGAGGAGAGAGGTGTGTCAGAATCACCACTAGTAGCATTTTGGAGGCGTGGTGGCGGAACAAGCTCAAACAATACTGCACCCTGTCCTGCATCCTTCCCAGCTGCCAGCAGAGTCACCCAGTGCGCCATGAAAGATAGGTAACGTCCCTGTCCATTTATTTTTATTTTTATTTTTATAACGTCCCTGTCCATACCTGCTGGACCATGAGTCAGCGTAATATGCACCTTACCGCTGACCGCCCTGTCCAACAAGGCCAAGACATTGCCTTCCACACGCCGGTAGAGAGCCGGAATCTCCTTCCGTGAAAAAAAGTGGCGTTTAAGAACCTGCCACTGAGGTACCGCACATTCCACAAGTTCACGAAAGGCGCAGAGTCTACCAACTGAAAAGGCAGTAGTTGGAGTGCTAGCAATTTAGCCAAGCTAGCATTCAGCCGCTGGGCATGTGGGTGGCTGGGACCAAATTTCTTTCGCCGGTTTAGCAACTGGGGTAGGGAAATTTGCCTGCTACAATCGGACATTGGTGTAGCGATAGCAGATTACCCGCAAGTACTTGCCACACCTAATTCCACACCTTCATTCCTCTCTGTGCAGATTTCTGAGAGAACTGAAGGTATAGTGGGGTTGGAGATCCCAGCTGATGAGGAGCAAGGAGAGTTCCGCCTTGTTTTTTGGTGTGGGTCTTTTAAGTACGCTTTCCAACGGACTGCTGGGAGTTTGACATATGTCTGGTCAAGCATGTGGTGCCCAAGCGGCTGCTGTTTTGGCCACGCTTGATACGCTTCAGATATATCTTGAAAACAGCAACGGTGCGATCTCAAAAAAGGCCCACACCAAAGAACTTTTGGAAAAAACGCGCGGAGTCAGCAGCAGCCTGCACATGCGGAGCTCTGCGGTGTGATGCAGTCGGTTGGCTGCCCTTAAGCTGGCCCCTGGAGGGCATCCTGCCTCGTTGGGGATGTGCCTCCTTCTCATCCTCCTCCTCTCTCCTATCAGGCACCCACGTAGAGTCAGTGACCTCATCATCCCCTCCCTCCTTGTCACTGGAGCAAACCTGGCAGTATGCTGCAGCTGGGGGAACATGACTGCCAGTTTGTTGTCCTTCTTGGGCACCCCCTCTCTCTGTGCTCACGTTACTGCCTTCCTCAAACTGGGTACCATCATTGGAGCCTTCAAAACGCTGCGCATCCTCCTGCAGCATGTACCCAACACTGTGGTCGAAAAGTTCGGGGGACTACTCCGTGCATGATGGTGGGGCTAGGGAAGGAGTAAATGATGACCTGGAGCCGATGGAATAGGCCGCTTTGGCAGCTGCATTGGCAGCCAAAGTACTCTGAGCCTGGCTGACAGAGGATGAGGAGGATGAGGATGGCTTGGTCATCCACTCTACCAACTCTTTTCTGCATGTTGTGGCTCAACACGGCCAGCTGCCGAAAAAAAGGACAAGCGTGCCCCACGCCCACGTGCTGAGGATGTGCCGTGTCCACGACCAGCACTGTTGGCTATAGAGTCCGCTTGCCCTATTTTAGTGGCCTGTGAGCGTCTGCCTCTCCTTGTTGGCCTTCCAGACATACTGTATTTGATGTGTTTGTAATGTATTTGAATAGGTACACCAGGAATGGCCTGCAGTGAGATGTAGCTGCACAAAGCTGGGATGTGTGTATGTATGTGTGTGTGTGTGTGTGTGTGTATATATATGTGTGCATATATATATATATATATATATATATATATATATATTAGAGGTCGACCGATATGGGTTTTTCTCTGGCCGATGCCGATATTTAGAAATCGCTGCGGCCGATGGCCGATATACAGGGCCGGACTTACCATTGGGCTTGACTGGGCGCAAGCCCATGGGCCCCGCCCAATAGGGGGCCCCCTGCCTTAAAATCGGCCCGCTCAGCCAGCAGTATAAGCCCGATTTTCTCCTGTCCATAAACGTCTATGGGAAAGGAGAAGCTGTGTGTAAATACAGGGGTGTCTGGCTGCGCCTGTGTTGGCTCACTGTGGTTATTCAATGTCACAGTGCACAGTTCCCCCCTACACAAATGGGAGAGGAGAGAGGCTGGGTCGGCTCTGCCTTCCCCCTCCCCTTTCTCTCCTCTCTCTCTGTGTGAAGTCCGTGCAGTGAAGGAGCCGTGTGCAGGGCCGGCGCTCCCACTAGGCGAATTAGGCAGCCGCCTAGGGCGCACTGCCGCCTAGGGGCGCAGCCACAGCTGCTGGGTCCCCTCAAGAGGATTGGTTCCCCCCTGGCGGGTGGTGGATGGTGCGGTGCAGAGTGTAGTGGGAAGCGGCTCCATCTGGCTGGCTGCAGAGTTACTTGGCGGGGAGAAGGAGCAGGCAGAGCCAGGGGCGACCATACCAATGTCCTGTCCAGCAGCCATGAGTGTTAGCTCTCTGCCCACCCCGCCTCCCTCCCTGGGTGATGTGCAGGCGTGCAGCCATTGGAGGAGCAGGGCGAGCGGCATTGTGCAGAGACAGCTGGATGGACTGGCCATGGGACACACGATGGGTCGAGGCCGCCGGGCCACTTGTCTTTGAGGAGCTGGAAGCAAAGCTACTCCTGCAGCCCGCCCTGCTTACCGAGCCTCTCCGCGGTCGTCCGTCGTAGCCCGGGGGTGGAACCAAGCGACCAGCTGATCGGATGGGGGACGAGCTGGAGGAGATCTGTGCGTGAGCTGTGACTCACAGCCTGTAGAGACCCCATCTCCTAATCCTGGGACTTGTGACAAATCGACTGCTGCCGCTGCCATGTGGAGGGAGCTGGAAAGAAGTGCCCTAAGGTAAGAACTTGTCAGGTGGTTGGGGAAGCGCTGGGGATGAAGGCTTCCGAGTTCCAGTCAGACCTTTTCACTGGTGTGTGACTCCCTCCACCTGGCTACACCCCTCCTATCCACCTGGCTCCATCCATTCACCTTGCTACACCCCCCCCTTCCTGTCCACCTGTCTCCAACCTCCCCCCACCTGGCTACACCCCCCCCCCTCCTGTCCACCTGGCTGCCCCTCCACTGTCCACCTGGCTATTGCCTCCCTCCACCTGGCTGCACCTCCTCTCCTGTCCACCTGGCTCCATCCCTCCACCTGGCTGCACCCCCTCTCTCTTGTCCACCTGGCTCCATTCCTCCACCTGGCTGCACCCCCTCTCCTGTCTACCTGGCTGCACCCCCTCTCCTGTCCACCTGGCTGCACCCCCTCCTATCCACCTGGCTACACCCCCCTCTTATCCACCTGGCTTCATCCCCCTACCTGGCTGCACCCCCCTCCTGTCCACCTGGCTCCATCCCTCCACCTGGCTGCACCCCCTCCTATCCACCTGGCTACACCCCCTCTTATCCACCTGGCTTCATCCCCCTACCTGGCTACACCCCCTCCTATCCACCTGGCTCCATCCCTCCACCTGGCTACACCCCCCTCCTATACACCTGGCTCCATCCCTCCACCTGGCTACACCCCCCTCATGTCCACCTGGCTCCATCCCTCCACCTGGCTCCACCCCCCTCCTGTCCACCTGGCTCCATCCCTCCACCTGGCTACACCCCCCTCCTGTCCACCTGGCTCCATCCTCCCCCCACCTGGCTGCACTCCCCTCTCCCATCCACCTGGCTCCATCCCCTTACCTGGCTGACCCACCTCTCCTGTTCACCTGGCTCCATCCCTCCACCAGGAGTACTGGTGCTAAAATGATTGAATTCATTTAGATTTATTTATTTTTTATAAGGGGGGGGCGCAAGTAGCTGGTCTCGCCTAGGGTGAAAAATAGTCTTGCACCAGCCCTGCCCGTGTGGGTGGGAAATTATGAACAGAGCAGCCGGCAAATAAGGTGAACACAATATCTGAGTGATAAGCCTCCAGGGACCATCCAAGTGTGAGCTCAATGACTGGACTTTTCTCTCCCTTCCCTCTCCCTCTTTTTTTTAACTCTTTGCTTCAGCAGTAGCTGTTATTACTGCAGCCAAAGTGTTTTGGAATTGTGTCAGCCTGTAGTAGTACTTGGTTCCTTGTGCTTTTAGGTGGGTTCACACTGGTTTGCTATGTTTTGGCCCATTGCTTGTGTATCCGCAGTTTTCCTGCATTTTACCCACAGTCCTATAGATTTCTATTAGGTTGTGTGTTTTTTCTGCATTTTCTGAAAGCGCACCAAAATTCCTGCATGCTGCAATCTTTGGCACACTGTCAGAAAATGCAGCAAAAACCTGCAACCTTATATAAATCAATAGGACTGCAGCTAAAACTGCAGATACACAAGCAGTGCAGCCAAAACTGCAGCACACCAATGTGAGCCCAAAGACTTGTACACACAATACAAAATAGAACTTGGTCTGATCAATACTCCTGGCATTCATTTCACACACGGCCATACCATCCCAGCTCAGGAGGGGTGGGGGCTCCAGGGATTTGTTTGACTTTGCAGGCCCCGTCCCTTCTATCCATCCGGGCAGAGTCCTGGAGGGAGTGGCAGGCTGCTGGTGGCAAGTGGAACATTGTATCTGGTGGCAGGCTGTGGGTGGTAAGTGGAACATTGTATCTGGTGGCAGGCTGTGGGTGGCAAGTGGAACATTGTATCTGGTGGAAGGCTGTGGGTGGCAAGTGGAACATTGTATCTGGTGGAAGGCTGTGGGTGGCAAGTGGCACACTGTATCTGGTGGCAGGCTGTGGGTGGCAAGTTGCACACTGTATCTGGTGGCAGGCTGTGGGTGGCAAGTTGCACACTGTATCTGGTGACAGGCTGCTGGTGGCAAGTGGCACACTATCTGGTGGCAGGCTGCTGGTGGCACACTGTATCTGGTGGCAGGCTGCTGGTGGCAAGTGGAACATTGTATCTGGTGGCAGGCTGTGGGTGGCAAGTGGAACATTGTATCTGGTGGCAGGCTGTGGGTGGCAAGTGGAACATTGTATCTGGTGGCAGGCTGTGGGTGGCAAGTGGAACATTGTATCTGGTGGAAGGCTGTGGGTGAAAAGTGGCACACTGTATTTGGTAGCAGGCTGCGGGTGGCAAGTTGCACATTGTATCTGGTGGCAGGCTGCGGGTATCTGGTGGCACACTGCATCTGGTGGCAAGTGGCACATGGTATCTGGTGGCAGGCTGCGGGTGGCAAGTGGCACACTGCATCTGGTGGCAGGCTGCTGGTGGCAAGTGGCACACTGCATCTGGTGTCAGGCTGCTGGTGGCAAGTGGCCCACGATCTGGTGGCAAGTGGCACACTATCTGGTGGGAGGCTGCTGGTGGCACACTGTATCTGGTGGCAGGCTGCTGGTGGCAAGTGGCACACTGTATCTGGTGGCCCACTATCTGGTTTCAGGCTGTGGGTGGCAAGTGGCACACTGTATCTGGTGGAAGGCTGTGGGTGGCAAGTGGCACACTGTATCTGGTGGGTGGCAAGTTGCACACTGTATCTGGTGGCAGGCTGTGGGTGGCAAGTCACACACTGTATCTGGCGGCAGGCTGCTTGTGGCAAGTGGCACACTGTATCTGGTGACAGGCTGCTGGTGGCAAGTGGCACACTATCTGGTGGCAGGCTGCTGGGGGCCCACTATCTGGTGGCAGGCTGTGGGTGGCAAGTGGCACACTGTTACATAGTTACATAGTTAGTCAGGTTGAAAAAAGACACAAGTCCATCCAGTTCAACCATAAAAAAAAAAATATATATCGTACAATCCCATATACCCAATTCTATACCCACAGTTGATCCAGAGGAAGGCAAAAAAAAAACAGAAGAGCATGATCCAATTTGCTACAGCAGGGGAAAAAATTCCTTCCTGATCCCCCGAGAGGCAATCGGATATTCCCCGGATCAACTTTACCTATAAATGTCAGTACCCAGTTATATTATGTACATTTAAGAAAGAATCCAGGCCCTTCTTAAAGCAATCTACTGAGCTGGCCAGAACCACCTCTGCAGGGAGTCTATTCCACATTTTCACAGCTCTTACTGTATCTGGTGGAAGGCTGTGGGTGGCAAGTTGCACACTGTATCTGGTGGCAGGCTGCTGGTGGCAAGTGGCACACTGTACTAAAACTGCAAAAACTGGCCGGGGTTTACTTCCAGTGACAGGCTGCTGGTGGCAAGTGGCACACTATCTGGTGGCAGGCTGCTGGTGGCACACTGTATCTGGTGGCAGGCTGCTGGTGTCAAGTGGCACACTGCATCTGGTGGCAGGCTGCTGGTGTCAAGTGGCACACTGTATCTGGTGGCAGGGTGCTGGTGGCAAGTGGCACACTGTATCTGGTGGCAGGGTGCTGGTGTCAAGTGGCACACTGTATCTGGTGGCAGGCTGTGGGTAGCAAGTGGCACACTGTATCTGATGGCAGGCTACGGGTGGCATGTGGCACGCTGCATCTGGCAGCAGGCAATGGTGGCAAGTGACATGCTGCCTCTGGTGGCAAGTGACAAGCTCAGGTACCCACTGATTCTGCGTTATGATGAGTTGAACTATTTCACTATATATTACAATGTAGTAAAATAAATAATGGAATTTGATCACCCTGACACCATATCAACCATGGTGCCAGGATGATTTTAAGTGTGAACACCAGCCATTTGCCTGTCAAATCACCCTTGCTGACGATTTCCCCATCAACCCCTAGACTACACACCCCCCCCCCTTCATTTTTTGTTAAGAGTAGGGTGGTTTTCCCTGAATGGCAGTTTGGAAATGAGGTCACCCTATGTTGCTGCTTGTGAGAGACAGCATAGCAGGTGGTATTGGTAATGTTGCTGCTGCTGAGAGGCTGAATGGCTGGTATTACTGGTGAGAGTATATTTAATTTGTTTTAGCAAAAATTGTTTTCATTTTTATTTTGTTTCCATAAAAGGGCCCACCAAAAACCTCAGCACCAGGATGCTCTTAATCTGGCCCTGACATTAGCCCCTCTAACCCGGCATTTAAATCTTGCCGGAATGCAGTCTGTGAGAACTTCCCCTCTCTCCGGCACAGAGGAGAAGTCTTGCAGTGTTTAGCTCCTTCCACTCTTCCTGATACTCCCCCTGATACTCCCCCGTGTGACTAAAGAATACGTCACAAAAGGGGAGTGAAAGCAGCAAACAGCAAAAAATTTTTATAAAACAGCACCCGCAGACACAGCAACGAATGGTTACGGCGCAACGGCGCATGCGCGAGATTACCGACAGGGACACAGTGAGGGCGGAAGCGACGTCATAATTTGAATCACATAACAGCAGTATGAATGGCGCTTGAGATACCTGGAAATACAGAGAACGAAACCATCCTAAAAAAGGTATTTGCAGGCCTCGTTTTTGGGAGATATATATATATGTATTGCATTGCGATGAGCTGTTATAACTTAATTGAAAAACTGCAAAAACTGGCCGGGGTTTACTTCCTCTTTAATTTTTCATTGAATTGTTCTATTTAAAGTAATATATCCACCTCCCTACTGTGCACGAAAACCCCCTTCCTGCCCAAGCCATTTTTCAGCTTTCAGCGCTGTCACATTTTGAATGACAATTGCGCGGTCGTGCGACGTGGCTCCCAAACGAAATTTGCGTCGTTTTTTCCCCACAAATAGAGCTTTCTTTTGGTGGTATTTGATCACCTCTGCGGTTTTTATTTTTTGCGCTATAAACAAAAGAAGAGCGTCCAGTTTGGAAAAAAAACACTATTTTTTACTTTTTGCTATAATAAATACCCATTTTTTTTTAAATAAAATTTTCCTCAGTTTAGGCCGATACGTATTCTTCTACATATTTTTGGTAAAAAAAAAAAATCGCAATAAGCGCGTATTGATTGGTTTGCGCAAAAGTTATAGCGTCTACAAAATAGGGGATAGATTTATAGCATTTTTATTTATTTTTATTTTTTATTAGTAATGGCGGCGATCTGCGATTTTTATTGTGACTGCGATATTGCGGCGGACACATCGGACACTTTTGACACATTTTTGGGACCATTCACATTTATACAGCGATCCCTGCTATAAAAATGCATTGATTACTGTATAAATGTGATTGGCAGGGAAGGGGTTAACCACTAGGGGGCGGGAAGGGGTTAAATATGTTCCCTCAAAGTGTTCTTACTGTGGGGGGAGGGGACTGACTGGGGAGGTGACGATGGTTGTCCCTATGTACAAGGGACACACCATCGGTCCCCTCTCCCTCACAGGACATGGATCTCTGTGTTTACACACAGAGATCCACTTTCCTGCTCGTTTCCCGGGCAATCGCGGGTGCCCGGCGGCAATCGCGGCCGCCGGGCACGCGCACCGGGGCCTTGTGAACGCGGCGGGCACGCGCGCCTACTAGCTCGTTTTAAAGGGAGGACGTCATATGACGTCCTCCCAGAACGAGAGTGTCCTCCGCCCGCCGTCAATTGACAGTGGGCGGGGGACAAGTGGTTATAGAAGGTAGGGCCCAAAAGTGACTCAAGCCCAGGGGCCCCCACCACCCTAAGTCCTGCCCTGCCGATATATGATGCCGATTTTTTTGGGCCGATATGTTAGGCCGATTTTTTTAGATTTTATGAGATGAAGGGGAAAAAAAAAAAAACTAACAGTTGGACCCCTTTCACACTGGGGCGTTTTTCAGGCACTTTTGGGCTAAAAATAACACCTGTAAAAATGGCTGCAAAACAGCTCCCCTGCAGTCTCAGTGTGAAAGCCTGAGTGCTTTCACACTGAGGCGGTGCGCTGGCAGGACATAAAAAAAAAGTCCTGCAAGCAGCATCTTTGGAGCGGTGTATACCGCTCCTCCACCACTACTGCCTATTGAAATGAATGGGCACTGCTGCTGAAGCGCCTGCAAAGCGCTTCTGCAGCGGTGCTACACGGGCGCATTTAACCTCTTCATCGGCCGCTAGCTGGGTTATAAGCTCCCCGCTAGCAGCCGAATATCGCCGCTAAAATTATGGTAAAGCGCAGCTAAAACTAGCTGCGTTTTACCGCCAACGCCTGCCCGCTCCAGTGTGAAAGCAGCTGAGTTCCGCCAAAAAAAAAAATATTAAAAGTCAGCAGCTACAAATACTGCAGCTGCTGACTTTTAATATATGGACACTTGCTTGTCCTGGGCGCCCGCGATGTCGGCACCCGAACCCGATCTCTCTCTCGGCTCTCGGGTGCTGCCACCGCCATCTTCGGAAAGGTATCAGGAAGCAGGCACAAAAACAGGTAATCAAATCTTTGACGAAAAAAAAAGTTTCGTTTTGATTAACATTCATTAAAGTGTATTTTTTCCCCAAAAATTGCGTTTGAAAGACCGCTGCGCAAATACCGTGTGACAGAAAATATTGCAACAACCACCATTTTATTCCCTAGGGTCTCTGCTACAAAAAAATATATGATGTTTGGGGGTTCCAAGTGATTTTCTAGCAGAAAATACAGGATTTTTACTTGTAAGCTACAAGTGTCAGAAAAGATTTAGTCTTTAAATGGTTAAACTGAGAACTTCTTCACAAGGAGTTCAGTTCATTGATAAGAAGAAACATTTGTAACACTTTTCTCTCACACTTGGCAGGCTGCCCAGAGATGAGTCACTGCATGGGAAACTTCAGGCAACTTGTATTGACTTCTATGAGAGATGTCATTTCCAAGCCGCGCTGAAGTTTTTTTTTTTTTAATATCGGCTTCTGATTTCAGAATATCGGCCGATGCCGATTAATTAAAAAGTGGCAAAAATCGGCCGATATATCGGCCGACCGATATATCGGTCGACCTCTAATATATATGTAGCGGGGTCTTCAGATTTAGTGGGATACACCTGGGGGTAGTGTGACCCAGGTGTGTAATTATGTCAGGGTTTAGACCCCTTTTTGTTATTCGTGGAGGATTGGCGGATGTAATATTCTCCTTTGCCTGTGGGTGGCAGAGTACCTACAGGCTTCAGGTAGAATCATCACCATAGTGCTACCCTTTTGGTTCCTTCCTGGAGATGGTACGGCTGGGGCGGGGAACCCGCCGTGGTGTTGATGGGAGGAGATAAAAGGGGGAGACGCCCTCGCCACGAGGTCTTCGGGGGGGATCATCTCGTCGCGCACCCAGGCACCTTCGGCCTGGGTGCGGGCGGTTCAAGGTTCCGGCCTAGGCGCCCTAGGCCTGGCCGGAATGAAGCTGGGATTCCATCCCAGGCACCTTCAGCCTGGGATGAGGTACTATTGAGGAGGCCTGGGACCCAGTGACTCCGACTGGGTCCCGCAAGGGTGAAGTGATTCCAGGGTGCCCCTCGCGAGGGGACCCGCATCTGAGGTGAGGAGGCTGGGGAGGTCACCCGTCCGAAGATTCCGGTGCAGCGTCAACCCGGTGACGGATGGGCCTCCGGTAACTCTCTTGGAGGACATCTTCCCCTGATAGGGGCTGCAACGCAGCGGAGGTGTTCGAATTAAGACTCCTGCAACCCTTGGTCATAGCACAGGGGGTGTAGGGACCCGGATCAGTATAGTGCCTCGACCTGCTCATCCCACCGTATCCTGCCATCGCATTGCCTGTATGTGCAGATACGAAATAAAACCAACAGTTGGACTGTGATCGGTGTATGGACTCTGTTAATGGGAGCAAAGGGTGGTTTAGTGGTTTTCTGCCCAACAGACTCGGTACATGCCCAAGACACACCGGCCCGAGGAAACATCAGATATTGGCCTTCACCTCACCCACCGTTATGGGGAGGACATGGGCCGTAGCGCACCTCACTCTGTCGCGTGACATGCCCCTAGCTAAAGAGGACGGGGTGAGGGGGCCGCTACATATATATATATATATATATATATATATATATATATATATATATAATATAATATATTGTGGTAGTGTGGTACCCCACCACAGGGGCGGATCCAGGGGGGGGCAATAGGGCAATTCCCCCCCCCCCTTCCCGAGACCATCTGTCACACTCGCTTGCTCTGTTTGTTTTTTTTGCGCCTGATCTCCCGAACTTTGGGGACCCAGTACCGGTCGGCCATAGGTCCCCTGGACCCCACATGTAGCCCCATGTCTCCTCTACAAGTGTGCAAAGTTTGGTGTCTGGGAGACCTACGGCTGGGGAGAACCGATTTTTCAAAGCCGGGCACTCCTTCCATAGACTCCCATGTTAAACATCAGTCTAGTCATGGGCACAGTGAAGCATGGGCACAGTGAGGCATGGGCACAGTGAGGCACAGTGAGGCATGCAGATGGACACCCTAGACTTTTACTTGAGTCAATACGTTTTCCCAGTTTTTTGGGGTAAAATTAGGTGCCTCGGCTTATATTCGGGTCGGCTTATACTCGAGTATATACAGTTCTTGTTCTGCGGCTGCCGCTGCCTCTCTGAGTCTCTCTCTCAGTTTCTCACATCAACCGATCAGCGGCGCAGAGAGAGAGACTCGTCTAATGTAGTTGCATGGCGCACTGACACGATACCAGGAGCGGAGGAGGAGGTGGGTGGAGCCTCTTCCCTGCACTCATTGCTAATGCCTGGGCCGCTTGGCGTCTAGCAACGAGTGACGTCAGTGAGTCACGTTGGGCCGCTCTGTGGGCAGGTGCGATAGCGTGTGGCTCCACAGACGGGTAAGAAAGCGGGCGGCTCCGCTTGCGGCGCAGTTTGTGGGCGGGCGGCGCGGTTCGTGGGCAGACCGTGCTGCTCAGTGTGTTGGCAGCGCAGGTGAGAGAGCAGGCTCAGTGTGGCAGCTGGCCAATCAGCTAGCCGGGAGCGGGGGAGCAGAGAGATGAGATCATCTCTCACCGCCCGTGCCTGCCCTGCATTCCTGCAGTGACTTCCGCCCTCACTGTGCAGGCAGCAGAGAGATTACATTATCTCTCTGCTGCCTGACTCTGGGAGTCTGGGATACAGCAAGAGACAACCAAAACTACACCTTAGCAGGCAAGTTAGTGACAATCAGCAAGGTGTGGCAGGTGACGTGGCAAGTGACAATCCGCAAATTGTATCAGGTGACGTGGCAAATGACAATCTGCATCTGGTGGCAGGCAAGCGACAATCAGCAAGGTGTGGCAGGTGACGTGGCAAGTGACAATCCACAAGATGTGGCAGGTGACGTGGCAAGTGACAATCCGCAACATGTGACAAGTGACACGTTCAGGGCTCCCACTAATTGCAGGCGATGGTGGCAAGTGACACACTCGGGGCTCCTACTGATTCTGTATTGAACTATTTAATTTTTTATTACAATGTAATAATAGAAATAATGCGCTTCAATCATCCTGACACCATAACAACTATGGTGTCGGCATAGGTGTGCGCAGCCTATTGCATTAGGGTGTGCACCCCAAAGTTCAAACACACATTAACGATAACTCACAATGTTCATTCAGAAAGGGAAGGGGTCAGTGAATTACATATTTACCGGCCCCTTCCCCCACTCATCCTAAAACATCTTCACAGTAACAGCTGGCGGGAAAGGAGAGGAAATAAGCCAGAAGCGCAGTGGGAGGAAAGGGAGGGCAGTAGTGGGAATCTGTGCTGCACAGGGTGATTAGGGTGTTCCTGGGCACACCTGGCACACCCTGTGCGCACGCCTATGGGTGCCGGGATGATTGAAGCGCCGACACCAGCCATTTCCCTGATAAATTTCCCACAAAAAAAACATATTTTTTGGCAGTGCCCCTCCTGAGAAAAGACTCTGGATCCGCCCCTGCCCCACCAGTGGATGAATACAAGATTCTCAACCAGGCAGGTTGAGGGGCTCCATGGTATTTGCTTGTTTTGGAGGAAACTGGCTTTTCAGTTTCCTCATGATGTACTAAAGTCCACTTTGGGACCTGGAGCCTGGGGATTTCTTAGAGATCCGGGTGGGATGAAATCCCCAGTCCTGGATCAGGGTTTTGAGACTCACCGGCACACTGATTGTTCAGGTGTGTGTGGGCCTGATAGTAGAGTCAGGACCAGCATTCTGGGCTCCACCCTCCCGACATGTGCAGGTGTGCACTGGGGAAGCCATAGAGTGCAAGTGTGCACTGGAGAAGCCAGAGAGTGCTTGTGTGCACAGTGGAAGCCAGAGACCCAGGTCTGAGGGTCAGAGCAGTGGACCCAAGTCTGAGGCTCAGAGCAGCGAGGGGCTGCTATTAGGGATGAGCTTCGTGTTCGAGTCGAACATACGTTCGACTCGAACATCGGCTGTTCGATCGTTCGACGAAGATCGAACGATTTGGGCCGTTCGCGCCAAATTCGAGTGACGCGAACGGCCCACAATGCACTACGCCATCGCAGTGTCATCCAGGCGCTGTGATTGGCCAAGCATGCACTGTGACCCCGCATGCTTGGCCAATCACAGCGCCGGCAGCGAGGAGAGCAATGATTGGCCACAGGCAGGATGCCTGTGGCCAATTATTGCTGAGGGTGTTTAGTACACGCCCCACACTATAAAAGGCCGCCAGCACGGCGGCCTAGTGTAGTGTGTTCCGGAGCAGGGATAGAGCAGCATAGGCAGGGACAGTGACTGTTATTTCTTTCTTGCTTAACCTGGATTCCTTTAGTTTAGGGAAAGAGAAGGATAGGTAGGGAGAGTGTCAGTGTGTTTTGTGCTTGTGCTATAGTGTGCTTAAAAAAAACATTTATTCTAGGGACAGAAAACTGTAGGTAGGGACAGTGTCAGTTTCTTTCACTCTGCAAGTCCTTGTTTCCAGGGACCTGGAAGGACAGTGAGTGAATTGTCCTTGTGCTATATTGTGCTTAAAAAAACATTTATTCTAGGGACAGAAAACTGTAGGTAGGGAGAGTGTCAGTTTCTTTCACTCTGCAAGTCCTTGTTTCCAGGGACCTGTAAGGACAGTGAGTGAATTGTCCTTGTGCTATATTGTGCTTAAAAAAAACATTTTTTCTAGGGACAGAAAACTGTAGGTAGGGAGAGTGTCAGTTTATTTCACTCTGCAAGTCCTTGTTTCCAGGGACCTGGAAGGACAGTGAGTGAATTGTCCTTGTGCTATATTGTGATTAAAAAAAACATTTATTCTAGGGACAGAAAACTGTAGGTAGGGAGAGTGTTTGTTTTTTTTCTTTCACTCTGCAAGTCCTTGTTTCCAGGGACCTGTAAGGACAGTGAGTGAATTGTCCTTGTGCTATAGTGTGCTTAAAAAAAACATTTATTCTAGGGACAGAAAACTGTAGGTAGGGACAGTGTCAGTTTCTTTCACTCTGCAAGTCCTTGTTTCCAGGGACCTGGAAGGACAGTGAGTGAATTGTCCTTGTGCTATATTGTGATTAAAAAAAACATTTTTTCTAGGGACAGAAAACTGTAGGTAGGGAGAGTGTTTTTTTTCTTTCACTCTGCAAGTCCTTGTTTCCAGGGACCTGTAAGGACAGTGAGTGAATTGTCCTTGTGCTATATTGTGCTTAAAAAAAACATTTATTCTAGGGACAGAAAACTGTAGGTAGGGAGAGTGTCAGTTTATTTCACTCTGCAAGTCCTTGTTTCCAGGGACCTGTAAGGACAGTGAGTGAATTGTCCTTGTGCTATATTGTGATTAAAAAAAACATTTTTTCTAGGGACAGAAAACTGTAGGTAGGGAGAGTGTCAGTTTATTTCACTCTGCAAGTCCTTGTTTCCAGGGACCTGGAAGGACAGTGAGTGAATTGTCCTTGTGCTATATTGTGATTAAAAAAAACATTTATTCTAGGGACAGAAAACTGTAGGTAGGGAGAGTGTCAGTTTATTTCACTCTGCAAGTCCTTGTTTCCAGGGACCTGTAAGGACAGTGAGTGAATTGTCCTTGTGCTATATTGTGATTAAAAAAAACATTTTTTCTAGGGACAGAAAACTGTAGGTAGGGAGAGTGTTTTTTTTCTTTCACTCTGCAAGTCCTTGTTTCCAGGGACCTGTAAGGACAGTGAGTGAATTGTCCTTGTGCTATATTGTGCTTAAAAAAAACATTTATTCTAGGGACAGAAAACTGTAGGTAGGGAGAGTGTCAGTTTATTTCACTCTGCAAGTCCTTGTTTCCAGGGACCTGGAAGGACAGTGAGTGAATTCTCCTTGTGTTATATTGTGCTTAAAAAAAACATTTATTCTAGGGACAGAAAACTGTAGGTAGGGACAGTGTCAGTTTCTTTCACTCTGCAAGTCCTTGTTTCCAGGGACCTGTAAGGACAGTGAGTGAATTGTCCTTGTGCTATATTGTGATTAAAAAAAACATTTTTTCTAGGGACAGAAAACTGTAGGTAGGGAGAGTGTCAGTTTCTTTCACTGTGAAAGTCCTTGTTTCAAGGGACAGAGAAGGACACCTGAAGGTAGCCCTTATTGCTTTTTTCCCATCTCCCTGCAGGCCATCTATTAGAATGTCTGGAAGGCAAACAAGGAGAGGCAGACAGTCAGGAGGCAATAAAAGAGGGCAAGCAGGCTCTGTGTCTGGGGGCAACAGTGCTGGTCGTGGACGCGGTGCATTGTCATCAGCACATGGCCATGGGACACGCTTGTCCTTCTTTTCGGCAGCTGGACATGTTGAGCCACATCATGCCGAAGACTTGGTAGAGTGGATGACCAAGCCCTCCTCCTCCTCCTCATCCTCTCTCACCCAGGCTCAGGGTACTGGAAAAGCAGCTGCCAAAGCGTCGTCTTCCCTGGTATCAATGTCAGACAAATCATCAGTCACTCCTTCCCTAGACCCACCATGTCCTCCTCCTGAGGAGTCCCCCGAACTGTTTCAGCACAGTGTTGGGTACATGCTCCAGGAGGATGCCCAGCGTTTCGAAGGGTCTGATGATGAAACCCAGCTAGAGGAAGGCAGTAGCGTGAGAGCAGACAGAGGGGATGCTCAAGAAGGACACCAATCTGGCAGTCATGTTCCAGCAGCTGCAGCATACTGCCAGATTGGCTCCAGTGATGAGGAGGGAGGGGATGATGAGGTCACTGACTCCACGTGGGTGCCTAATAGGAGAGAGGAGGAGGAGGAGGATGAGGAGGAGGCACATCTCCAACGAGGC
Source organism: Rana muscosa (assembly GCA_029206835.1). Classification (NCBI taxonomy): domain Eukaryota; kingdom Metazoa; phylum Chordata; class Amphibia; order Anura; family Ranidae; genus Rana; species Rana muscosa. Next base: position 197,613,981 of record CM055123.1, read on the forward strand.
AGGATGCCCTTTGGTGGCCAGCGTAAGGGCAGTACACCGACGGAATCACACCGCAGAGCTCCGCCTGTGCAGGGCGCTGCCTCTGCCCGTCATTCAAAAAGTTCTTTGGTGTGGGCCTTTTTTGAGGCTAGTGCATCAGATCGCACAGCTGCTGTTTGCAACATATGTCTCAAGCGTATATCGCGTGGCCAAAACATCAGCCGCTTGGGTACCACATGCCTGACCAGACATATGTTGACCTGCCATGCAGCTCGTTGGCAAGCCTACCTCAAAGACCCACACCAAAGAACAAAGCGGACCTCTCCTTGCACCGCATCAGCTGGGATCTCCAACCCCACTATAACTTCAGTCCTCTCTGAAACATGCACTGAGAGGAATGAAGGTGTAGAATTAGGTGTGTCACAGCCAAGTACTTGCGCCCACTCTGCTAGCAGTACACCGACGTCCGATTCTAGCAGGCAAATTTCCCTGCCCCAGCTGCTGGACCGTCGAAAGAAGTTCACTCCCAGCCATCCACATGCCCAGCGGTTGAATGCTAGCTTGGCTAAATTGCTAGCGCTTCAACTGCTGCCTTTTCAGTTGGTAGACTCGGCCCCCTTCCGTGAGTTTGTGCAATGTGCAGTTCCTCAGTGGCAGGTTCCCAAACGCCACTTTTTCTCACGGAAGGCTATTCCGGCTCTCTACCGGCATGTGGAAGGCAATGTCTTGGCCTCGCTGGACAGGGCGGTCAGCGGTAAGGTGCATATTACCGCTGACTCATGGTCCAGCAGGCATGGACAGGGACGTTACCTTTCTTTCACGGCCCATTGGGTCACTCTTTTGGCAGCTGGGAAGGATTCAGGACAAGGTGCAGTAGTGTTGGAGGTTGTCCCACCGCCACGCCTCCAAAATGCTACTACTGGTTGTGACACACCTCTCTCCTCCACCCCCTCCTCTTCTTCTTCCTCCATGGCCTCTTCCTGTGGTTTGTCCTATGAACCAGCGGTGCTCCGTAGCCGTTCACGGGGCTACGCAAGTACGCAGGCAAAAAGATGCCATGCCGTGCTTGCGCTGGTGTGTTTGGGGGACAGAAGCCACACTGGGGCAGAGGTCCTGTCTGCTCTGCAGGGCCAGGCCGAGAGGTGGTTGACGCCACGCCAGCTTAAGCCAGGAATGGTGGTTTGCGACAATGGCACCAACCTCCTCTCCGCCCTCCGACAGGGACAACTGACCCATGTGCCCTGTGTGGCTCACGTCCTTAACCTGGTGGTGCAGCGCTTCTTGGGCAGGTACCCGGGCTTACAGGATGTCCTGAGGCAGGCCAGGAAAGTCTGTGTGCATTTCCGCAGATCTTATAATGCCAGTGCTCGCCTGGCTGAGCTGCAAAAGGAGTTGAACCTGCCCAAGAACCGCCTTATATGTGACATGCCCACCAGGTGGAACTCAACGTTGGCCATGCTGCAGCGGCTGCACACGCAGCAGAGGGCCATCAATGAGTACCTGTGCGACTACGGCACCAGGACAGGGTCAGGGGAGCTTGTTTTTTTTTCTCCACGCCAGTGGGGCATGATCAGGGATGCATGCACTGTCCTGGCACCATTTGAGGAGGCCACGAGGATGGTGAGCAGTGACAGTGCATGCATCAGTGACACTGTACCTCTTGTCCACCTGTTGGAGCACACGCTGCGTGGAATAATGGACAGGGCACTTGAGGCAGAACAGAGGCAGGAAGAGGAGGACTTCCTTGCCTCTCAAGGCCCCCTTTACCCAGACAGTGTTCCTTCTGTCCCACCCATCGCACAGGAAGGAGGAGGAGGAGGAGGAGGAGGAGGAGGAGGAGGAGGAGGATTGTGTCAGCATGGAGGTGGAGGCTGGCACTCAGCATCATCAGCAGCAGTCTTTTAGGGATGATTTACAGTCCCAAGAAACCAGTGGACTTGTACGTGGCTGGGAGGAGGTGGCTGCGGATCATGTCGTCCTTAGTGACCCAGAGGACTCCGGAGCGAATGCCTCAGCAAACCTACGCTGCATGGCCTCCCTGATCCTGCAAAGTCTGCGGAAGGATCCTCGTATTCTTCGGATCAAGGAGAGGGACCATTACTGGCTGGCCACTCTCCTTGATCCACGGTACAAGGGTAAGGTTGCGGACCTTATGTTACCGTCGCAGAGGGAGCAGAGGATGAGACAACTCCGGGAGGCCTTGCAGAAAGGTCTGTGCAACGCGTTCCCAGAGACTGGGAGGTTGCAAACTCCTGGTCCTGGACAACGAGTTGCTGAGGCTTCGGCCAGTCAAAGAAGGAGCGGTGGGGAAGGTGGCCGTCTGACCGATGCGTTCAGACAATTCTTTAGTCCGCAGCCCCAAAGTATGATCGGTTCCAGCAACCATCGCCAGCGTCTGATAAACATGGTGCAGGAATATCTAGGGGCAAGGTCAGACTTGGACACCTTCCCCACCGAAAATCCTCTGGCTTACTGGGTCTTGAGGATGGATCACTGGCCAGAGCTTGCACAGTATGCAATTGAGCTACTGGCCTGTCCTGCATCCAGCGTTCTTTCGGAACGCACATTCAGTGCTGCTGGAGGATTTGTCACGGATCACAGGGTGCGCCTGTCCACCGACTCGGTTGATCGACTGACTTTCATCAAGATGAACCAGTCTTGGATCACCACCAGCTACCACACACCTGATGCTGATATAACAGACTAATTGATTTTAACATGTCACATCCCTTCAAGACTGATGCTGATGCTGAGTGCCTGTGCTGTTATGTTGACTGGCTATCCTCCTCCTCCGAGTCCTCAATGATACGATTGATGATGATAGCTTGTAAGATCATTTTTGTTTATGGGTGCCGCCACCAGTGCCTAACGCCCAATTTTTCAGCCCCTGTTTAACAGGGGCGTGTAATTACAATTTTTGAAGCAATACTTTGCAACAGGGCTCATTGCTGTGCTCCAAGTACAGTATCTGTGAGGAGTTGCAGTGTTGTGCCACCAGTGCCTAAGGCCCAATTTTTCAGCCCCTGTTTAACAGGGGCGTGTCATTACAATTTTTGAAGCAATACTTTGCAACAGGGCTCATTGGTGTGCTCCAAGTACAGTATCTGTGAGGAGTTGCAGTGTTGTGCCACCAGTGCCTAAGGCCCAATTTTTCAGCCCCTGTTTAACAGGGGCGTGTCATTACAATTTTTGAAGCAATACTTTGCAACAGGGCTCATTGCTGTGCTCCAAGTACAGTATCTGTGAGGGGTTGCAGTGTTGTGCCACCAGTGCCTAAGGCCCAATTTTTCAGCCCCTGTTCAACAGGGGCATGTAATTACAATTCTTGATCTAATAATTCACAGCAGGGCCCATTGCTGCACCCACCAAGAGTAACTGTCAGGGCTTACAGTGTTGTGGCACCAGCACCACCATCAAAGGCCCAATTTTTACTACCACTGTTCAACAATTATATGTAATTAAAATTCCTGATATAATAGTTGACAGCAGGGCGTTCCAGCACCAACCAAGAGTAACTGTGAGTGCTTACAGTGTTGTGCCAACACCAACAACTAAGGGGCCTATTTCTGCAGAGTATATACGGCAGGTCCCTACTTTCAAACATCCAACTTACAAACGACTCCTACTTGCAAACGCAAGAAGACAACAGGAAGTGAGAGGAAATCTACCACTAGGAAGGAAAATTCTCTCCTGTAAGAATAAATATGGGAGAAAGGTGTCTCCTCTGTACTGATGCTTTATCAGCAATCCTTGTTTCAAGAAAAACACCACATTTCAAAAACAGTTGTCATTGGGACGGAAAGTGAGGTGAAATGTTCTGAACAGGGGCACAGACAGCAAAACAAATGTTACAGGGGTGATAACCCTTACCTATGTTTTCCAAAAAGTTTAAAAATAGATTTTTGGTCTGGAGCTACACTTCAACAATGTACCTGTTCAAAATTACAAACAGACTCTACATAAGAACAAACCTACAGTCCCTGTCTTGTATGCACCGCCTGTATAGGGCTGTTCAGAGTATATAGGGCCTTTTTTATTTTATGTGCGGGGTTCCCCTTAATATCCATACAAGACCCAAAGGGGCTGGTAATGGGCTGGGGTAGGGGGGGGGTCATGGGGTAGCTATGCCATTTTTCTTAAAGAATTTCATCCATATTACCGGGACCAGACATTACATTAAAGCCGCAAGCAGTTTTAAATGGCTTTTTTTTCCTTTAGAAGTGTCATTTTGTGCAGGGACAGTTCTAAACACGGGAAACACGTGGCACTTCACAGGCATACTTTAGACACCCCCCAGGTACGATATTTAAAGGAATATTTGACTTTTTTTTTTTCACTTTATGCATCATTAAAATGACTGCTCCCGAAAAACGACCGTTTTTAAAACTTCTTTTTGCATTGATACATGTCCCCTGGTGCAGAACCCGGGTTCCCAAACCCTTTTTAGGACAATAACATGCATAATAGTTGTTATAATTAGCACTTTAGAATTCGAACGTTCGCATCCATTGTATTTAATAGGGTTCTAATGTTCGTTCGAACTTTCGGTCCGTTCGCGGGTTCTGGTGCGAACCGAACCCGGGGGTGTTCGGCTCATCACTAGCTGCTATCTAAGTGGACGGTGTTGCCAATGGAATAGTCTGTGGAAGGCCTGAGCAACACTGCTGTATGTATAAGCCAGGAGGCTGAATGTCATGTTATTGATGAAAAGGAGTGCTGAAACCCCTGCGAGGGAAACCTTTGATTTTGTTTGAACTTCTTTTAATAAAAATGGGCAAATAAAGCCCTCAAAAAGAAGACCCAGTGAGTGGCGGTGTCCTTCAAGCTCTACCTTTGATGCTAGTCCTTCACAATATATATATATATATATATATATATATATATATATATATATATATATATTGAATATACTTCAGCTAACTGAATCAACTGTCTGACTGTAGTATATTAGGAAGAGAACAACAGGAATGGTCTGCAGTGAGATCTAGCTGAATACTGTGCACAGGATACAGTACTGAATATACTGCAGCTAACTGAATCAAATGCCTGCCTGTAGTATATTAGGAACAGTACACCAGGAACGCTCTGCAGTGAGATCTAGCTAAACTGTATACAATATATTTATATGTAGCACTACCCCCGTAGGAACTGCTGGTTTAAAGTTTTGGGCGTACCGCTACCTTTTCTGTTCACCGCACTCGTGTCAGTGATCCCTCTTGAAGAGCTTTCATAAACGTTCACACCAACACTTGGATACGTTTTCTTGAAGGCTTTATTTTACCAGTTCCAACAGAGGGATAGAGGGAGAGGGGAGGTTCAGGCACCTTGCTTTGCGGATCACGGGCACAATCCTATATCCAGAGGACAAATCAGTTCCACGCTGGATTCAGAAACCACCGGATAGGCCTACTCTCACTGGCCTAGCAACCGGTGCGAAGCTCGTTCAAAGTCTCCACAGACTCGATGAGTGCCGTCAAGTCGTTCCACAACCTCCTGCCACAAGATCGTGTAACCACACTGACACTTTGCAAAAAGTTCCTTCCAAAGTACGTAGCTCGCGGTGCCAGAATCTTTCAGCCGTCCGGCAGTACCGTGAGGCAAACTGGCCAGGATGCGTCCTTCAATTGAGTCCCCAATTGTTCTGCTTCTTCCCGCAGCCAAGACCACGTAGGACCATCCCTGGACTAGTAGGCCCCAGCAACTCCTGGGCCTACTTCTCAGTTGCAGATTCTTGGTCCAGCAGGCCCCGAGGCCGAAAATGGCTCGCACATCCCTGAGGCCAGGAGGGCCCTGAGGTCAGGATCCGGCAACGAACCCCCGATAGAGCGGTCTCTGTCTCTTAAGTACCCCCTCCCAGAATGCACAGTGGATTGACCACGCCCCCTGAGCCACTTCTGGGAAAGGAATACCCTATACACCCAGCCTGCTGCATTTACAACCCTGACCTGTGGTGACAGTGACACCTACTGTCAGGTGGAAAACATGCAACCCAGCTAGACTGAAACAGAGCCAACAATTTAGCATAATCCTTCTGAGCAGAACTACAGCTCAGATAACTAAATTTAACATATAGCGTCTACCCAACAGGAGTAGGGTGCTACACACTTCCTCTACCGCAAAAAGACAATATCCTCATCGTCGAGAAAAAAAACATGACTCTCACTCCTGAGAGTCGGTACTTGATACCCAAAAAAAAACTTAGGGAGGGGGGTAAAAACAATATAAGAGGTATAAGTTTAACATACACACAGTGAAATCACATCAATATATATATATATATATATATATATATATATATATATATATATTGTGACAGCAGGAAGGTAAAGTCACCTGGTTGCATCCAGGGGGGTAGATATATTTCGCCCAGATTCAGGCTTTACGCCAACTTATACAACTAGGGAGGGAGTTGATGAAGCCCAGCTGAGGCTAGTGGGCTCATGGATGATTCATACCTCTAGGGAGAGTGCTGGGCGTCGTGCAGGCAGGGAGTTGATGAGACCAGCTGAAGCTTGTCAGCTCGTTTAAGGCCTCTATAAAAACTCCCAGCTTCATTAGGTGTTAGCTCATGCCTGGACCCAGACCTGTGTGGACTGTCTAGGGAGAGTGAACCCCTGTGCGGTGAGACAAAGCCTGTGTGGCTATTTGCTTGGACATTTAAAACCAGGGACTTAGGGACTAGGACAGCACTAGGCTGATCCCAGTTGTTAGTTAGGAAACCTGTATGTTTAGTCAGAGGTCAAGTTGACCAGGATTTATTTTATTTATGTTTCTTTTGCTTTGCTGTGTTTTGTCACTGTAAATAGAAAATAAACCGCACCTTTTTGATTTTGAAAACCACAACCTCCGTTTGCTGGGCCTGTTTTTGTGTGGGGAGCCCATCCCGGGGGTCACACACACCCGCTGCCGAGCTAACCCCCTCACAGTTGGTGGAGAACCAGTGGCAGTTTTTTTTAAGCCAGCATGGAGGAGATACTGAAACAGCTGGCTCTAGCAAATGCCAATCAACAGCAGACAAATGCAGGTTTGCAAAGGAGCCTTGCAGCCCAGCAGCAAGCTCATCAACAGAGCCTTGCAGCCCAGCAGCAAGCTCACCAACAGAGTCTGGAAGCTCAGCAACAAGCCCAGCAGCAATCTGAGGCCCGCTTCATAGACCTGTTACAGAAGCAAGAGCAGAGACTACAACAAATGGAAGCAGTAGTGCAGCAACGTCCGCAGACCAGTGAGGAAAGCCGTCCCACTAATACCGCGTCCTTTGGGGTGAGTCGTTTATTGACAAAAATGACTGGAGAGGATGATCCAGAGGTATTTTTGACCACATTTGAAAGGACTGCTGAAAGAGAAAAGTGGCCTGAGGAGCAGTGGGCTGGACTGGTGGCTCCTCTGTTAACTGGTGAATCGCAGAAGGCTTACTATGACCTAGAGCCTGACCAAGCAAAAGACTATGTGATGCTAAAAGCTGAAATATTGGCAAGGCTGGGTGTCACCCTGGCTGTCCGGGCTCAGCGTGTGCATAACTGGACTTTCCAGCTTGGAAAACCCCCCAGGTCTCAAATGTATGATCTCATTCACCTGAGCAGGAAGTGGCTACAGCCAGAGACTTTGTCCGCACCAGAGATTGTGGAACGTGTTGTAATGGATCGGTTTTTGAGAGCTCTTCCTACTGCCATCCAAAAGTGGGTAAGCCATGGAGACCCAGAGACGGCCGGTGGTCTTGTGGATCGTGTAGAGAAATACTTGGCTACAGAGAACCTGACGGCCTCTTCCAGAGACTCTCGGACTTTCCACCCTAAGACCAGACCATCCCCAGGGGCGGATAAGAGGATTCCAAGGGGTGAGGGTGGAGAGAGTGAGAGGGTGGGAGCTCTGCCCAAAGTTTGGCGAGAACAGCCTGGGAAGTCAGGGGCTCAAGAGGCAGCCAAAAGGATTGTTTGCTACTGCTGCCGGCAAGCGGGACATATTGCAGCAAATTGCCTGGTTGTGGAGGAACCCATGCAATGTGACTTTCTGACGGACAGACGTCAGTCGCTGTGTGCGACAGTCGCATGCACTGCCATTCGGGGAACTGAGAAACATTTATGCAAAATGTGTATTAATGGTAGAAATGTTGTGGTATTGCTGGATTCAGGTAGCCTTGTGACCCTGATAAAGGCTGAATTAGTTAAAACAGAGGTCTCTGGGAATAGCAAGGTAGCTGTTATTTGTGTGCATGGGGACACCCGAGAGTATCCAGTGACTACAGTGTGTTTCGAGACCCCCAAAGGTACCCTCTCTCATCCAGTGGGGTTAGTATCTCAATTACCGCATGATGCCATTGTGGGAAGGGATTTTCCGAAGTTCTGGGAACTGTGGGATGATCCTGAGCCCCCCACTGGTGCCCCTATGTACCAGGAATGTGATGGCCAGAACTCCTCTGAGAGTGGTGAGGACTCTCCAGAATTTCCCTTGTCAGTATTGGCAGGGGAGACTCAAGAAACTGGAGAGGAGCCCACCTCCTCAGACGAAAACATACCGTCTGTGGAGTTTTCTGATCTGGAGGTTCACAGGGAAAATTTTGCCACAGAACAATTAAAAGACCCCGCCCTAATAAAGGCACGGGAAAACGTAGTGGAAATAGATGGCGAGTTAGTGAACCCAGATAATACCTGCACTTACCCATACTTCAGCGTAGAGAAGGACCTACTGTATCGGGTGGCAAAAAGGGCAGAAGAAACCGTTGAGCAGCTTGTGGTGCCCAAACCTTACAGGAAGTTGATGTTGGAGTTGGCCCATGGGCACATTCTTGGAGGTCATCTGGGGACAGAGAAAACCCGAGAGAGGGTATTACAGAGATTCTATTGGCCTGGGGTGATGAAGGACATAGAAAATTATTGTTCCTCCTGCCCTGTGTGTCAGAGGTCGGCCCCAATGCCACATTTCCGTAGCCCGCTGGTCCCTCTACCCATCATTGAGGTCCCGTTTGAGAGAATCGCAATGGATTTGGTAGGTCCTATAATCAAGTCCGCTAGGGGGCACCAGTACATATTGGTTATAATGGACTATGCCACCCGTTATCCAGAAGCGATCCCTCTCAGAAATACCTCGGCCAAAACCATAGCCAAAGAGCTATCTCTTGTTTTTAGCCGGGTGGGTATTTGTAAAGAACTGCTTACGGACCAAGGTACACCCTTTATGTCCCGGGTTATGAAAGAGCTGTGTAAATTGTTCAAAGTGACGCAATTGCGTACATCTGTGTATCACCCCCAAACCGATGGGCTGGTTGAAAGATTCAACAAAACCCTAAAACAAATGTTGAAGAAAGTGGTGGATAGAGATGGAAAGGATTGGGACTGTCTACTTCCTTATTTGATGTTTGCTATTAGGGAGGTGCCCCAATCCTCTACGGGATTCTCCCCCTTTGAGTTACTGTATGGGAGACACCCAAGAGGGCTGTTGGATATTGCCAAGGAAACTTGGGAAAGTGAGAGTTCTCCCCACAGGAGTGTGATTGAGCATGTCGCCCTGATGCAAGATCGAATTGCACAGGTAATGCCCATCGTGAAGGAACATTTGGCCCAAGCGCAGTTGGCACAGCAGAGAGTGTACAACCGTGGAGCCAAGACCCGTACCTTTTCCCCGGGGGATAGGATATTGGTACTTGTCCCTACGGTTGAAAGTAAATTCCTTGCCAAATGGCAAGGCCCCTACGAGATAATGGAAAAAGTGAGCGAAGTGAATTACAAGGTCAGACAACCAGGAAGGCGAAAGCCCGAACAGATATATCACGTTAATCTGTTGAAAGCCTGGAGGGATAGAGAGTCCCTAGTCGCAGACACTTGGTCACCAGCTCAAACTGGTTGCGTGATTCCGGAGGTTGGAATAGCAGCCACCTTGTCACAACCCCAACAACAGGAGGTTAAGGAGTTTGTGCTTCGCAACAAGGAGGTGTTCTCTGAGCTGCCGGGACAAACATCTGGGGTAGAGCATGATATTATTACCCCGCCCAGTGAAAGGGTGAAGTTAAAACCCTATCGGATCCCAGAGGCCCGACGGGAGGCAATACGGGAGGAAGTACAGAAAATGCTGAACTTAGGGGTGATAGAGGAGTCCCAAAGTGATTGGTCTAGTCCCATTGTGTTGGTGCCTAAACCGGATGGGAGCTGGCGATTTTGTAACGATTTTCGTCAGTTGAACAAAGTTACAAAATTTGACACCTACCCCATGCCACGTATAGATGAGTTGATCGACCGGCTGGGAACAGCCCGATACATGACGACTCTTGACCTCACAAAAGGGTATTGCCAAATTCCCCTGGCCAAGTCGGCCAAAGAGAAAACCGCATTTGTAACCCCAGACGGGGCGTTCCAATATAAGAGAATGCCGTTCGGGTTACAGAATGCGCCGGCCACATTCCAGCGGAAAATGGACCAGATACTGAGGCCCCATCGGAAGTATGCTGCGGCTTACCTGGATGACGTAATTGTCCATAGCACAGATTGGGCCTCACATCTGCCAAAAGTGCAAGCAGTCCTAGACTCTATCCGGGAAGCGGGGTTTACGGCTAACCCCAAGAAGTGTACCATTGGGCAGGAGGAGGCCAAATATCTTGGGTACACCATTGGGAGGGGAGTGATAAAACCCCAACTCAACAAAGTCGAGGCCATCCAGAGTTGGCCACGTCCCAACAGCAAGAAGCAGGTACGGGCCTTTCTGGGAATCGCGGGTTATTATCGGCGCTTCATTCCCCACTTTGCTTCTAAGGCTGTGCCCCTAACCAACCTGACGAAAGGGAAAGGGTCGGTCATGATTAAATGGACCCCCGAGGCTGAGGCAGCATTCCAATTCTTGAAACAAGCCTTATGTAGCCAGCCAGTGTTGTACTCACCCGACTTCTCTAAAGACTTTGTCGTACAAAGTGATGCGTCAGATGTGGGGTTAGGAGCAGTATTGTCCCAGGTCTGGAACGGGGAAGAGCACCCAGTCATTTACCTCAGCAGGAAGTTGAAGTCCCATGAGGTAAATTACGCCACCGTTGAAAAGGAGTGTTTAGCGGTGAAGTGGGCTCTAGATTCCCTTCGGTACTACCTGCTAGGTAGGCACTTTGACATGGTTACGGATCACGCTCCGTTAAAGTGGATGGCTCAAAACAAGGAAACAAATAGAAGAGTGAATAGGTGGTTCCTGGCCCTCCAGGAATTCAACTTCACAGTAAAGCATCGCCCTGGCGTTCAAATGGGGAATGTGGATGCTTTGTCTCGAGTACATGAATGCCTGATTGCTGGTGTTCCAACCCCGAGGTTAAAACAAGAGGGGGGGGTATGTGACAGCAGGAAGGTAAAGTCACCTGGTTGCATCCAGGGGGGTAGATATATTTCGCCCAGATTCAGGCTTTACGCCAACTTATACAACTAGGGAGGGAGTTGATGAAGCCCAGCTGAGGCTAGTGGGCTCATGGATGATTCATACCTCTAGGGAGAGTGCTGGGCGTCGTGCAGGCAGGGAGTTGATGAGACCAGCTGAAGCTTGTCAGCTCGTTTAAGGCCTCTATAAAAACTCCCAGCTTCATTAGGTGTTAGCTCATGCCTGGACCCAGACCTGTGTGGACTGTCTAGGGAGAGTGAACCCCTGTGCGGTGAGACAAAGCCTGTGTGGCTATTTGCTTGGACATTTAAAACCAGGGACTTAGGGACTAGGACAGCACTAGGCTGATCCCAGTTGTTAGTTAGGAAACCTGTATGTTTAGTCAGAGGTCAAGTTGACCAGGATTTATTTTATTTATGTTTCTTTTGCTTTGCTGTGTTTTGTCACTGTAAATAGAAAATAAACCGCACCTTTTTGATTTTGAAAACCACAACCTCCGTTTGCTGGGCCTGTTTTTGTGTGGGGAGCCCATCCCGGGGGTCACACACACCCGCTGCCGAGCTAACCCCCTCACAATATATATATATATATATATATATATATATACATTATTATACAGTATTCCTATCTCTCTCTCTCTCTCTCTCTCTCTCTCTCTCTCTCTCTCTCTATCTAACCCACCCATTCTCCGGTGGTTCTTGATAGAAGATTTCAATGCCTGAAAAAGAACAAAGCAAGCAGACCACGAGGATATATAACAAAGTATTGAGATGAACTTTTGATATTGACCAAATACTTATTTTCAACCATAATTTGCAAAAAAAGAAAATATTTCCAAATCAGACAATGTGATTGTCTGGATTTGTTTCCACGTTTTGTCTCTCATAGTTGAGGTATACCTATGATGACAATTACAGGCCTCTCATCTTTTTAAGTGGGAGAACTTGCACAATTGGTGGCTGACTAAATACTTTTTTGCCCCACTGTATATATACTAAATATACTGGAGCTAACTGAATCGCCTGCCTGCTCAATCTAGCTAACTGAATCGCCTGCCTGCTCAATCTAGCTAACTGAATCGCCTGCCTGCTCAATCTATCTAAATGAAATTAAATGACTATCTCTCTCTCAATCTCTCTCTCAATGCCGCAACACACTACAGAAGGCCGACGTGCAGCAGGCTTATACAGTGTGGGGCGTGTACTTAATCCCCTGAGCCATGATTGGCCAAAGGCACCCTGCCTTTGGCCAATTATGGCTCTCTGTGCTGACGGCGCTGTGATTGGCCAAAGCATGCGGGTCATAGTGCATGCGTGGCCAGTCATCAGCCAGCAATGCACTGCGATGACGCAGTGCATTATGGGTCGTGACGCGCCGCTCGAATTTGGCGCGAAAGGCCCATAATGTTCGATCTTCGTCGAACAATCGAACAGCCGATGTTCGAGTCAAACTCATGTTCGACTCGAAGCTCATCCCTATTCATCATAGTAGGGTGCCCACGTATCCCGGATTGCCCGGGATTGTCCCTGATTAGAGATTTTTGTCCCATGTCCCGGGCAGCTCAATCCGGGACAATACAGACATCCCGGAATGAAAAAAAAACAGTGACCAGTCCGCTCCGCCGACTCCGCCTGTCTGCCGCCACCACCTTATAAATTTTATTACACTGATAACACATAGGCTGCGGCTGCGGCTGCCACTGCCAGTCTGGTTGCTAGGCTAGGGGCCGCTCCGCGTCTAGCAACTGGTGACGTCAGCTGAGCTGAGGCCTGTCAGTGTGGGCAGTGAGTGCACCCGCCCGGCGCACACTACGCTGAGTCTGAGAGCAGCGCGCGCGCCTCCCTCCGCAGCCACCAGCCAGTCCAGAGCCAGCACAGAGTGAGTGACCGTGACGCTCACGCTCACACCAGTGACCATTCAGACAGAGCCACTCACCTGTGCACAGCCAGCCAGGCCAGCCTGAGCCTCGTCGTCTGAGTCCTCCTCCAGTGACTGTCTCAGAGACAGCGCCACTTTCCTGTGCAGCCAGCCAGCCTGAGCCGGGCGGTCCGTGTGTGTGAGTGGGAGGAGCGGTGCTCGGTGCAGACGAGCGTGCGGCGGCTACTTGCAGAGTTCTCGGCCTGCGGGGGATACCAAGGAGCGACTGGGGGATAGCAGTCATCTATGGAATGGATGATCTTCATGGATGGAGTCCTGGCCTGGAGTGGTGAGTGAAATCCACTGATCTACCTTGTGTTTGTGTGGGGGAGTAGTCAGTAGTGTGAGTACTGCAAGAAGGAGTGTAGTGGTCAGAGGGTTCAGGTAGGTCAGTGTAGAGGCCAGGTAGGTAATAGTGGTCAGGTGGGTCAGTGCAGGGGTCATTGTAGTGGACAGGTCATTTTAGGGGTCAGGTAGGTCAGTGTAGTGGTGCTCCCTTTACTAACTTCAGAGTGCTCCCATACCTCCCCTTACTTTCTCCAGAGTGCCCCTTTACATTTCTCCAGAGTGCCCCTTAGTACAGTAGTACTAAGGGGACACTCTGGAGGAGGATGTAAGGGGGCACTCTGGAGGAGGATGTAAGGGGACACTCTGGAGGAGGATGTAAGGGGGCACTCTGGAGAAGAATGTAAGGGGGCACTCTGGAGGAGGATGTAAGGGGACACTCTGGAGGAGGATGTAAGGGGGCACTCTGGAGTAGAATGTAAGGGGGCACTCTGGAGGAGGATGTAAGGGGACACTCTGGAGGAGGATGTAAGGGGGCACTCTGGAGAAGAATGTAAGGGGGCACTCTGGAGAAGAATGTAAGGGGGCACTCTGGAGGAGGATGTAAGGGGGCACTCTGGAGGAGGATGTAAGGGGGCACTCTGGAGAAGAATGTAAGGGGGCACTCTGGAGGAGAATGTAAGGGGGCACTCTGGAGGAGAATGTAAGGGGGCACTCTGGAGGAGAATGTAAGGGGGCACTCTGGAGGAGAATGTAAGGGGGCACTCTGGAGGAGAAAGTAAGGGGGCACTCTGGAGGAGAAAGTAAGGGGGCACTCTGGAGGAGAAAGTAAGGGGGCACTCTGGAGGAGAAAGTAAGGGGGCACTCTGGAGGAGAAAGTAAGGGGGCACTCTGGAGGAGAAAGTAAGGGGGCACTCTGGAGGAGAAAGTAAGGGGGCACTCTGGAGGAGAAAGTAAGGGGGCACTCTGGAGGAGAATGTAAGGGGGCACTAAGGGGGCACCCCGGAGGATGTAAGGGGGCTCTGACTAAGTACCGCCAGAGTGTCCCCTCACATCCCCCCCTTACAACCTCCAGGGTGCCCCCTTAGTGCCTCCAGAGTGCCCCCTTACATCCTTCGGAGTGCCCCACCACCAAGGTAAGATAGCAGTGGCTGACAGACTATCAGGAGGTGGTATTTCACTCCTCTTCCTCCTCTCTCCACTAACTACCCCCGCCATACACTCCGCACTCCTCTCATATACATACTACCCACCACCATGCACTGCACTCCTCTCCTGTACATATTACTCACCACCATACACTCCGCACTCCTCTCATATACATACTACCCACCACCATGCACTGCACTCCTCTCCTGTACATATTACTCACCACCATACACTCCAAACTCCTCTCCTGTACATACTACTCACCACCATACACTCTACATTCCCTATTTAACATTACCACATTCTGCACTATATAGGTCATCTCAGACTCTTTAATAACACCCCCTTTAAGCCACGCCCATTATTTAGCGCAATTTAAGACATGTCCACTGTTCACTGCTTTGCGCGCCATATTGTTGTTCTTCTTGATGCCTAGGACCCACTTTTGATCTTGCACATGGGCCCGCTGATTTCATGATACACCCCTGCCCCAAAAATCTGCATTTTTTTTTTGTCAAAAATCATCATTTTTTTTGGGGGGGGGGGTGTCCCTGAATGGCAGTTTGGAAATGTGGTCACCCTACATCATAGGCGTTGTTGACTCCTCTCCAAATGTAGTGTAGCGGCCTCCTCACTCCCCTCTTTGCATCAGCTCGTCTTTCTCTTGTCTAGGGGTACCTTAGAGGGGATTTTCCTTCCAGGCGGTCTCCGATGGGAGGCTCACCTGTCACTGGCAATCTGCTGCACCCGGTCTTCAAGTGAGTAGCTCCCCCTGGTCCATTACGCCTTCTGGATTCGGGTACCCAATCCCTGGGTTCCCTAGGACCTCCTTCCCTTGCGGAACTCAGTGTTGGGCACTGAGCTCCAGACCTCCATCCGAGTACCTCACCCCAGGCTAAGGGTGCCTGGGATGGAACACGACCTCCGGACGTCGCCTAGGCCGCCTAGAGGACCGACACGAACCACCGCCCTCAGGCTGAAGGTGCCTGGGACTCGACCCCGTGACAATATGGCCGGCCCCTTTATACCCTCTCCCAGCAAGCACGGCGGGTTCCCCGCCCCACCATACCGCTGCCGAGGGAGGACAAAAAGGAGGCACAGCACACAGCAATGGTTCAACCCCAGCCCAAGGCGACAGCGCCACCCACTGGACCGCAAGGAACTGCACATCACTGGTGTCTCTGCCAGTTTGAATTACACCCGGGAAAGTACATACCCGCTACAGTAGCGTTTACGGTTGTGGCCAAAAATCTCATATTTGGTCTCATCATTTCAAAATACTTTGTGCCAGAAGGTTTAAGGGTTGTCTCTGTTTGGCGTATTGTAAACGGGATACTTTGTGGCATTGGCGTAGTAATGGCTTTCTTCTGGCGACACCAAGTGTCTCCTTATTGTGCATCTTGAAACAGCCACACCACATGTTTTCAGAGTCCTGTATTTCACCTGAAGTTATTTGTGTTTTTTTCTTAGCATCTCAAACAATTTTCCTGGCAGTTGGGGCTGAAATTCTAGTTGGTCTACCTGACCGTGGTTTGGTTTCAACAGAACCCCTCATTTTCCATTTCTTGATAAGAGTTTGAACACTGCTGATTTGCATTCTCAATTCCTTGGATATCTTTTTATATCCCTTTCCTGTTTTATATAGTTCAACTACCTTTTCCCGCAGATCCTTTGACAATTCTTTTGCTTTCCCCGTGACTCAGAATCCAGAAATGTCAGTGCAGCACTGGATGAAAGATGCAAGGGTCTGTGAGGAGTCCAGAAACTCATTGACCTTTTATACACACAAACTAATTACAAGCAAACAGATCACAGGTGAGGGTGGTTACCTTTTTAATAGCCATTCAAACCCCTTTGTGTCAACTTGTGTGCATGTTATCAGGCAAAAATCACCAGGGTATGTAAACTTTTGGTCAGGGTCACTTGGGTAGTTTCTGTTGTCGTTATGATTTAAAAAGAGTAAACACAGTTGATTGTTTGGCTAAAGCCATTTATTATCACTAACCATGATTGAAAAAAGTTTTTGTGTTATCATTCATATTCTTTGAAAAATGGGCAAGAAATCATAAATTCTGCCAGGGTATGTAAACTTATGAGCACGTGTGTGTGCGTGTGTGTGTGTGTAATGTATATGTGTGTGTGTATATATATATATATATATATATTGTGAGGGGGTTAGCTCGGCAGCGGGTGTGTGTGACCCCCTGGATGGGCTCCCCACACAAAAACAGGCCCAGCAGACGGAGGTTGTGGTTTTCAAGATCAAAAGGGTGCCGTTTATTTCTCTATTTACAGTGACAAAAACACAGCAAAGCAAAAAGAAACATAAACAAAATAAACCCTGGTCAGCTTGACCTCTGACTAAACATGCAGGTTTCCTAAACTAACAACTGGGATCAGCCTGGTGCTGTCCTAGTCCCTAAGTCCCTGGTTTAGTAAATGTCCAAACAAATAGCCACACAGGCTTTGTCTCACCGCACAGGGGTTCACTCTCCCTAGACAGTCCACACAGGTCTGGTTCCAGGCATGAGCAAACACCTAATGAAGCTGGGAGTTTTTATAGAGGCCTTAAACGAGCTGACAAGCTTCAGCTGGTCTCATCAACTCCCTGCCTGCACGACGCCCAGCACTCTCCCTAGAGGTATGAATCGGCATAAAGCCTGAATCTGGGAGAAATATATCTACCCCCCTGGATGCAACCAGGTGACTTTACCTTCCTGCTGTCACATACCCCCCCCCTCTTGTTTTAACCTTGGGGTTGGAACACCAGCAATCAGGCATTCATGTACTCGAGACAAAGCATCCACATTCCCCATTTGAACGCCAGGGCAATGCTTTACTGTGAAGTTGAATTCCTGTAGGGCCAGGAACCACCTATTCACTCTTCTATTTGTCTCCTTGTTTTGAGCCATCCACTTTAACGGAGCGTGATCCGTAACCATGTCAAAGTGCCTACCTAGCAGATAGTACCGAAGGGAATCTAGAGCCCACTTCACCGCTAAACACTCCTTTTCAACCGTGGCGTAATTTACCTCATGGGACTTCAACTTCCTGCTGAGGTAAATGACTGGGTGCTCTTCCCCGTTCCAGACCTGGGACAATACTGCTCCTAACCCCACATCTGACGCATCACTTTGTACGACAAAGTCTTTAGAGAAGTCGGGTGAGTACAACACTGGCTGGCTACATAAGGCTTGTTTCAAGAATTGGAATGCTGCCTCAGCCTCGGGGGTCCATTTAATCATGACCGACCCTTTCCCTTTCGTCAGGTTGGTTAGGGGCACAGCCTTAGAAGCAAAGTGGGGAATGAAGCGCCGATAATAACCCGCGATTCCCAGAAAGGCTCGTACCTGCTTCTTGCTGTTGGGACGTGGCCAACTCTGGATGGCCTCGACTTTGTTGAGTTGGGGTTTTATTACTCCCCTGCCAATGGTGTACCCAAGATATTTGGCCTCCTCCTGCCCAATGGTACACTTCTTGGGGTTAGCCGTAAACCCCGCTTCCCGGATAGAGTCTAGGACTGCTTGCACTTTTGGCAGATGTGAGGCCCAATCTGTGCTATGGACAATTACGTCATCCAGGTAAGCCGCAGCATACTTCCGATGGGGCCTCAGTATCTGGTCCATTTTCCGCTGGAATGTGGCCGGCGCATTCTGTAACCCGAACGGCATTCTCTTATATTGGAACGCCCCGTCTGGGGTTACAAATGCGGTTTTCTCTTTGGCCGACTTGGCCAGGGGAATTTGCCAATACCCTTTTGTGAGGTCAAGAGTCGTCATGTATCGGGCTGTTCCCAGCCGGTCGATCAACTCATCTATACGTGGCATGGGGTAGGTGTCAAATTTTGTAACTTTGTTCAACTGACGAAAATCGTTACAAAATCGCCAGCTCCCATCCGGTTTAGGCACCAACACAATGGGACTAGACCAATCACTTTGGGACTCCTCTATCACCCCTAAGTTCAGCATTTTCTGTACTTCCTCCCGTATTGCCTCCCGTCGGGCCTCTGGGATCCGATAGGGTTTTAACTTCACCCGTTCACCGGGCGGGGTAATAATATCATGCTCTACCCCAGATGTTTGTCCCGGCAGCTCAGAGAACACCTCCTTGTTGCGAAGCACAAACTCCTTAACCTCCTGTTGTTGGGGTTGTGACAAGGTGGCTGCTATTCCAACCTTCGGAATCACGCAACCAGTTTGAGCTGGTGACCAAGTTTCTGCGACTAGGGACTCTCTATCCCTCCAGGCTTTCAACAGATTAACGTGATAGATCTGTTCGGGCTTTCGCCTTCCTGGTTGTCTGACCTTGTAATTCACTTCGCTCACTTTTTCCATTATCTCGTAGGGGCCTTGCCATTTGACAAGGAATTTACTTTCAACCGTAGGGACAAGTACCAATATCCTATCCCCCGGGGAAAAGGTACGGGTCTTGGCTCCACGGTTGTACACTCTCTGCTGTGCCAACTGCGCTTGGGCCAAATGTTCCTTCACGATGGGCATTACCTGTGCAATTCGATCTTGCATCAGGGCGACATGCTCAATCACACTCCTGTGGGGAGAACTCTCACTTTCCCAAGTTTCCTTGGCAATATCCAACAGCCCTCTTGGGTGTCTCCCATACAGTAACTCAAAGGGGGAGAATCCCGTAGAGGATTGGGGCACCTCCCTAATAGCAAACATCAAATAAGGAAGTAGACAGTCCCAATCCTTTCCATCTCTATCCACCACTTTCTTCAACATTTGTTTTAGGGTTTTGTTGAATCTTTCAACCAGCCCATCGGTTTGGGGGTGATACACAGACGTACGCAATTGCGTCACTTTGAACAATTTACACAGCTCTTTCATAACCCGGGACATAAAGGGTGTACCTTGGTCCGTAAGCAGTTCTTTACAAATACCCACCCGGCTAAAAACAAGAGATAGCTCTTTGGCTATGGTTTTGGCCGAGGTATTTCGGAGAGGGATCGCTTCTGGATAACGGGTGGCATAGTCCATTATAACTAATATGTACTGGTGCCCCCTAGCGGACTTGATTATAGGACCTACCAAATCCATTGCGATCCTCTCAAACGGGACCTCAATGATGGGTAGAGGGACCAGCGGGCTACGGAAATGTGGCATCGGGGCCGACCTCTGACACACAGGGCAGGAGGAACAATAATTTTCTATGTCCTTCATCACCCCAGGCCAATAGAATCTCTGTAATACCCTCTCTCGGGTTTTCTCTGTCCCCAGATGACCTCCAAGAATGTGCCCATGGGCCAACTCCAACACCAACTTCCTGTAAGGTTTGGGCACCACAAGCTGCTCAACGGTTTCTTCTGCCCTTTTTGCCACCCGATACAGTAGGTCCTTCTCTACGCTGAAGTATGGGTAAGTGCAGGTATTATCTGGGTTCACTAACTCGCCATCTATTTCCACTACGTTTTCCCGTGCCTTTATTAGGGCGGGGTCTTTTAACTGTTCTGTGGCAAAATTTTCCCTGTGAACCTCAAGATCAGAAAACTCCACAGACGGTAGGTTTTCGTCTGAGGAGGTGGGCTCCTCTCCAGTTTCTTGAGTCTCGCCTGCCAATACTGACAAGGGAAATTCTGGAGAGTCCTCACCACTCTCAGAGGAGTTCTGGCTATCACCTTCCTGGTACAAAAGGGCACCAGTGGGGGGCTCAGGATCATCCCACAGTTCCCAGAACTTCGGAAAATCCCTTCCCACAATGGCATCATGCGGTAATTGAGATACTAACCCCACTGGATGAGAGAGGGTACCTTTGGGGGTCTTGAAACACACTGTAGTCACTGGATACTCTCGGGTGTCCCCATGCACACAAATAACAGCTACCTTGCTATTCCCAGAGACCTCTGTTTTAACTAATTCAGCCTTTATCAGGGTCACAAGGCTACCTGAATCCAGTAATACCACAACATTTCTACCATTAATACACATTTTGCATAAATGTTTCTCAGTTCCCCGAATGGCAGTGCATGCGACTGTCGCACACAGCGACTGACGTCTGTCCGTCAGAAAGTCACATTGCATGGGTTCCTCCACAACCGGGCAATTTGCTGCAATATGTCCCGCTTGCCGGCAGCGGTAGCAAACAATCCTTTTGGCTGCCTCTTGAGCCCCCGACTTCCCAGGCTGTTCTCGCCAAACCCTGGGCAGAGCTCCCACCCTCTCACTCTCTCCACCCTCACCCCTTGGAATCATCTTATCCGCCCCTGGGGATGGTCTGGTCTTAGGGTGGAAAGTCCGAGAGTCTCTGGAAGAGGCCGTCAGGTTCTCTGCAGCCAAGTATCTCTCTACACGATCCACAAGTTTACCGGCCGTTTCTGGGTCTCCATGGCTTACCCACTTTTGAATGGCGGTAGGAAGAGCTCTCAAGAAACGATCCATCACAACACGTTCCACAATCTCCGGTGCGGACAAAGTCTCTGGCTGTAGCCACTTCCTGCTCAGGTGAATGAGATCATACATTTGAGACCTGGGGGGTTTTCCAAGCTGGAAAGTCCAGTTATGCACACGCTGAGCCCGGACAGCCAGGGTGACACCCAGCCTTGCCAATATTTCAGCTTTTAGCATCACATAGTCTTTTGCTTGGTCAGGCTCTAGGTCATAGTAAGCTTTCTGCGATTCACCAGTTAACAGAGGAGCCAGCAGTCCAGCCCACTGATCCTTAGGCCACTTTTCCCTTTCAGCAGTCCTTTCAAATGTGGTCAAAAACACCTCTGGATCATCTTCTCCAGTCATTTTTGTCAATAAACGACTCACCCCAAATGACGCGGTATTAGTGGGACGGCTTTCCTCACTGGTCTGCGGACGTTGCTGCATTACTGCTTCCATCTGTTGTTGTAGTCTCTGCTCTTGCTTCTGCAACAGGTCTATGAAGCGGGCCTCAGATTGCTGCTGGGCTTGTTGCTGGGCTGCAAGGCTCCTTTGCAAACCTGCGTTTGTCTGCTGTTGATTGGCATTTGCTAGAGCCAGCTGTTTCAGTATCTCCTCCATGCTGGCTTAAAAAAAGCTGCCACTGGTTCTCCACCAACTGTGAGGGGGTTAGCTCGGCAGCGGGTGTGTGTGACCCCCTGGATGGGCTCCCCACACAAAAACAGGCCCAGCAGACGGAGGTTGTGGTTTTCAAGATCAAAAGGGTGCCGTTTATTTCTCTATTTACAGTGACAAAAACACAGCAAAGCAAAAAGAAACATAAACAAAATAAACCCTGGTCAGCTTGACCTCTGACTAAACATGCAGGTTTCCTAAACTAACAACTGGGATCAGCCTGGTGCTGTCCTAGTCCCTAAGTCCCTGGTTTAGTAAATGTCCAAACAAATAGCCACACAGGCTTTGTCTCACCGCACAGGGGTTCACTCTCCCTAGACAGTCCACACAGGTCTGGTTCCAGGCATGAGCAAACACCTAATGAAGCTGGGAGTTTTTATAGAGGCCTTAAACGAGCTGACAAGCTTCAGCTGGTCTCATCAACTCCCTGCCTGCACGACGCCCAGCACTCTCCCTAGAGGTATGAATCGGTATAAAGCCTGAATCTGGGAGAAATATATCTACCCCCCTGGATGCAACCAGGTGACTTTACCTTCCTGCTGTCACAATATATATATGTAGCGCTACCCCCAGTTAAGAGAGCCGCTGATATTGATTTGGGCCCTGCAGTGCACCGCTGTCAATCCCCGGCAATCGGCTCTAACCTCCCGTGGCACAGCTGGTGATAGAGAGATAGGACCGCGTGATCGCAACTGTTGGTGACGCAGTCCTATAACAAACATACACAGAATATACTTTAAAACTCCTATTAAAGTAAGCGGAACTGACACCAAATGTACTTTACCCAGATATTTTACTGAGGCTAATGGGCAAGTAATAAACAACAGTATAACAAGTTGCAGATCCCTGCAATAAACAGTAATAAAGATAAACAGAGTAATCAGAATAATAAAGTATTGCTATGCAACTCTAGCGCTGCCCTTTTACAGCTACTTCCCCTCATGGGTAGACTAACACCCAGCAATGTCTACCTATGCAGTCAGGCCTGACTGATCTAAATGGAAGTTCAGTGAAACAATATTCGCTAGCAATCTCTCGGTGGTGCACTTGAAGAACAACTTTGTAATCCCAACGAATAGTAAAGATAAAGTATCTGTCTTTAAACAGCTCTCACCACCTGGACAAGTCCAAGTCCCTTTCCTCCATCGATTCGTCTAGGAACAGGAATCCACCGACATCCAAGTCTTCAATCCTTCTGGTGTACTGCAGCAAGGAGGATTAGATGTCTCTAAGGCTCTTCTAGGCTGGCAGAGGGCTCTTTGGAAAGGAGCACACGGCCTGGGCTTCAGGCCTTGTGCACACAGCAGTTCAGCACAGACATCCTCTTGCTAGGAGAGGGGGGTCCAAAGAGGCCGACCAAAACTCTGCCTCCCCTTTATAAAGTCTGCCCCAGCAGTCTCTGTTCTGGAGCAATGCACCCTGGGTGCTGCAAGATGTACTGGGAGATGTAGTCTCTCTCTCCTCTGCTTTCACTTCCATAATGTCTCTTTACTTCCTCCCGACTCACCTCTCACCTGGAACTTCTTGTCTCTCTGCATTAAAGGGGAACACCCCGCTACACACTCCCCCCACTTGAACTCTTTGGTCCCCAAAGATAAACTTCAACAAATACTGTTTACCATTTTGGACAATGTCGAGCATGATGTTGGCATAGGGAATTCCCACCAAAACTTTGGGATGGAACTCTCTTGCCCACAGGTCACACTACCATGAGTGGCCTGCCTAACTGTGCCAGAGAGTGAGCTGGGGTTGCCCTCCACCAAATGGACGGTGGAAGGATCAGGTTGTTCAACACTTCTCCTAGCCGTTACAACAGAGTCCTCTGAGCTCGTCCCCATTTGGGGGTAAGTTAGTTTCTTGGGAGGCCTGATGACTCTGCGAGCCCTCTGCTCTCTTGGTGCTTCGGACTCTGGCACCACAGGCTCTTCTTCAGGAGTAAGTTCAGGTAACATTGCTGGTTCTGGAACCTCTGATTCAGAAGTCGACTGACGTATGGAATCTCTAGAGTCCTCCTCTGCGCAAGTGTCAGGAAACTCTTCCCAGTAATCAGCTGAGGGACTGAAGGGTATGAATTCAGTAGCCTCCGGATTCAGCGTTGCATCTGGGGTATCCCCTCCATTTGGGAGATCTATGGCGGACGTTCCCAGAGTCGAGGGAGGCCACAGCCAGTCCAGTTCTCCACCTTCTTCTGTACTCAATTGGGAGGCCTCCCCATCTTTGGCTCGAGTGGTCTGGGACCGAGTGTTCGGCCTAGGAATATCCAGGATAGAGGCCGGTTCAGGGGAGTCTCTCACGGGAGGTATTCTGACTGCCTCAGCAAGTGGGAGCAGGTGGTTCCGATGCCACGTCTTCAGTGGACCCACCTTTCCTTCTGGCTTTAGTTTGTAGACAGGCAAACCGGGCAACTTCCTACAGACAACATAGGGCTCAGATCTCCACCTGTCGGCAAGCTTGTGTTTTCCAGGGACCCCCAGATTGTGTAGCAGTACTCGGTCCCCGGGCTGCAGATCTTGCACTCGAACCTTCAGATCAAAATTTCTCTTGTTGCGGGCCCCCCTTTGATCCGAAGCCGCCTGGGCTTGTTCATAGGCCACCTGCAAGCTACGTCTAAGTCTGTCCACGTATCCCTTGTGGGATGTAGCTGAGGTATTGTCTATAGAAGTGCCAAAGGCCAGGTCCACAGGTAGCCTTGCTTCTCTCCCAAACATAAGTCGATAAGGGGAGTAGCCAGTGGTGTCACTTGTGGTACAGTTATAGGCATGTACTAGGGCTGATATGTGCTGACTCCAGTGTTGCTTCTTCTCTGTTTCTAAGGTTCCCAACATGTTGAGCAGGGTCCGGTTAAATCTCTCCGGCTGAGCATCTCCTTGTGGGTGGTAAGGCGTGGTTCTGGTCTTCTTTATTCCTAATGAATCCAAAAGTCTTCGGATCAACCGACTCTCAAAGTCCCTTCCTTGATCTGAGTGGAGTCTCTGTGGTAGTCCGTAATGGACAAAATACTTCTCCATAAGTATCTTGGCCACGGTGGATGCCTTCTGGTCTTTGGTTGGGAAAGCTTGAGCATAGCGGGTGAAATGGTCGGTTATTACCAGAACATTCCCCAATCCACTCAGGTCGGGTTCGAGGCAGAGAAAGTCAATGCATACCAGATCCATTGGGCCTTGACTCTGTAAGTGGCCCATTGGGGCAGCTTGATGGGGTAGGGTCTTTCTCTGAATGCATCGTGCACAGGAATGGCAATACTCCTCTACTTCTGCCCTCATGCAGGGCCAATAGAACCGATTTCTGACAAGCTGGAAGGTCCTTTCTGCCCCTAGGTGACCATGATGGTCATGCAGGGCAATTAGTACAGTCTCTCGGTGCTTCTCTGGAAGAAATAACTGCCACTTATCTTCTGAGTCATCAGAGGGGCCCCTTCGGTAGACCACTCCCTGATGTACCTGTAGCCTGTCCAATTCCTTCCTCAACAGGTGAGCCTCCTTTGAGGGGTGATGTAGGAATTTGTTGGGATCCTGATTCTCCAGGGCTTCGAGGACCAATCTCCCCATGGGGTCTTCCAATTGGTCACACCTCAACTCCTTCTTGGACAGTCTCGGTAGGTTGTCTTCCTCCAGTTGAGTTACCCCACAATAGTGTTTGGGGACTCCTACCATGGTAACCCCTATTTCTTCTGCTCTGGAGCCTCCTCTGGCTTGGAATTCAGCCCCTTGACAAAGGGCCCGCACCCCGTCCGGTGCCACTTGGGTCCAATCTTCCCAGTCATTTGTCGTTGCATGAGACCTCCGAGACAGGGCATCTGCATCCCTATTTCCGGCTCCTGGTCTGTACTTCAGACTGAAGTTGAATCCAGACAATGCGGCCAACCACCTGTGTCCGGTGGCATCTAGTTTTGCGGTGGTGAAGAGGTAGGTCAGGGGGTTGTTGTCTGTCTTCACAGTAAACTCTGCCCCATACAAGTAGTCTTTTAGCTTGTCTACTACCGCCCATTTGAGGGCCAGGAATTCCAGCTTATGAGTGGGGTAATTCTTTTCTGAGGGGGTCAGGCTCCTGCTCACATAGGCCACTGGTCGCAGTTGTCCTTCATGTTCTTGGTAGAGTACACCACCTAGACCCTCATGGCTGGCATCCACATGTAATTCATAAGGTCTGGTAGGGTCGGCGTAGGCCAGGACTGGGGCAGTGGTTAAGCTCCTCTTCAGAGCATGAAAGGCCTCTTCACACCTTGGGTTCCACTGATCTTGAACTGACTCACCAGGCCTCCTGGGCCCTGAGTCATCCTCTTCCCCTTCTGCCTTTAGCAATTCATTCAACGGGCGGGCAATCCGAGCAAACCCCTCCACAAACCTCCTATAATAGGAGCAGAACCCCAGGAAGGATCTGAGCTCTGTTACTGTGGTGGGTCGTGGCCAGGAAGTGACTGCTTCCAACTTCTCAGGATCTGTGGCCACCCCTTCTTCAGACACTATGTGCCCCAGATAGTTCACAGAAGACTGGTAGAACCGACACTTCTCGGGGGAAAGCTTAAGTCCCTCTTCGCTGAGTCTTCTCAATACTTTCTCCAACCTGGCTTCATGTTCTTCCAAGGTTCTTCCAAAGACAATGACATCGTCCAAGTACACAAGGACTTCTATAAGATTCATGTCTCCAACAGTCTTCTCCATAAGGCGTTGAAAGGTAGCAGGAGCTCCAGACAGACCCTGAGGCATCCTATTGAATTCGAAGAATCCCACCGGGGTTATGAAGGCTGTCTTCTCCCTGTCTTCTGGGTGCATAGGGATTTGATAGTACCCACTCTTGAGGTCCATCACACTGAACCATTTGGCTCCAGACAAACTTTGTAGGGCATCTTCTATCCTTGGCGTGGTGTATTGGTCAGGGATGGTTCTCCTGTTGAGAGTCCTGTAATCGATACAAAGCCTCAACGACCCATTCTTCTTTCTGACCACCACGATTGGGGAGGCATAGGGACTTCTAGACTCCCGGATCACACCAGTCTTCTTTAGTTCTACAAGTTGTTCCCTCAGATCCTCCAGATCTGCCAGGGGGACCCGCCTGACCCTCTCTCGGAAGGGCTTATCTTCTTGGAGGCGGATCCGATGGGTGGCACTTCTTGCACACCCCACATCGAATTCATCTTCGGGAAAGATCTTCTCCCACCTGGTCAGCTGGGCCTTGGCTCTTTCTTTCCAAGCCCTGGGTAGGTTCGGGTTTTCCACGGACAGTTTCTCCCAAACATCTCCTCCGTCACCCGTCCCCTTGACTTCGGACCAAGTGACCGGGGCAGCAGGGCTCACCTGACCAAGCAACACTCTGGCAGGGATCTCCATGGGTCCTCCCGTAGTGTTCCTAACACTCACCGGAACTCTGCCATGGGCCTTCTTCAGGGCCTTGAAGGGAATCACTTCTGGTATCACTTCCAGGCCTGAGGACTCTTCCCTTGGGTCTGATTCCAGCATGACAAATGGGCCAGGTTGTTCCCACGAAAGCTTCACAGTGGCCCTAAGACAGGTTACTTCTCCGGGCTGTAGCACTACTCCTTCTCTGCCAAGTCTCCACACCTTCCCTATCCCCTCTCCCGGGGTCTTCTGCTCTAAGACCAGTCGTTGGTAGGCCGTCTTTAGCATGGGATGGATTTTGGTGGCTGAATGGTTTCTCTCTTTCACTAGAGGGGTCAGGAGTCTCCTGACTAGATCCGTGTTTGTCCCAATGATCAGGGAAATCTTGCTGGCTCCAGGCGGCCGGGGACACACAACTGCCAGGGTGTCAAACACTTCAGCCTTCCCAGCCATGGATGGGTCGAAAGTCATCTTTATGGGCAGGTACCCATCATAAGGGAAACTCTGGGTTCCAAGTCCCCATATCTCCAGCTCTTCTATCTTCTGGATAGGCAGATGACTCAAGTGCCTATCATAGAAGTCCCGGTATAGTAAAGTCACCTGTGCTCCGGTGTCCAAAAGAGCTTTAGTATAGACTCCTTCCACTTGAATGGGCACAGTAGGAGACGGGCCCACCAGTTCCTTTGGGTATGGCCGGACTGGGGTCACCTCTTTTTTTTGGCTTTCGACCCTTGCCCTGCTCCTTTTGGACTTTAATTTTTCCTGAGCCTGGCATGCATTGACTTTCTCCCTCTCAATGGGGGCACAAACCCGCTGAGGGATGTTATTGTTCCTTTTAGGTGGATGTTCCTTCTTTGGGGTGCTGTACTTCCACTGAGGGGTCTTGCCCCCTCCCTCTGGGGTACATCTTGGTGGGGGTGTACTATACCTCCTCCTAGGAGTTTTGTCTCCTCCATTCTTGGCCTTTTTTTTTAGTTTGGAGCGCACTGAAGATGATGGGCACCCGGTTGACTCCTTCACCGGGGCCCTTTGGAGTTTCCCGCCGGCTTGCAATTATCTGTTCTCTTCTTCTTTGGGCTGGAGCATACGTTAGCAAAGTGGCCACTCCCTCCGCAGTTATAGCAAATCACCTCTTCTCGGTCCTGTAGGGAGGCCGGTGCTGAGGTGTTCGGGAACAACTCCTTTCTTGGGCTTGGTTTCTCTCGTCTTCTCTGATCTTTCTCCATCAAAGAGGTCAGCATCTCCAACACTTGGGCCATTTGCGATTTCAGAGTGTCAACCTCCGCATCTCTTTCTGGGCTCTTGACCGAATGGACCAACACTGGTACAGGTGTGACATTCGCCTTGGCCACCTGCTGATCTTCCTCCAGCGCCTCTTCGTCCCTAATAATTTTTATTAGATCAGAGTAGGTTAGTGACATTCCTCCTCCTGAGGTTTTCAGGTGCAGCCAGACCGGGTCTGAGCGCCGCGCTCCCCTCATGATCTGCTTCATGCGTGCTTCATCTGCATCTTTGGGCAGCATTCCCTTCTTCAGTACAATCTTGCATAACTGCCTGTTCAGCCTTCTAACATATTCTGACAGTTTCTCATTCGGCTGCTGGAGAGTGTGTTCAATTTGATAAATCATCTCTGACACCTTCTCCAGCTGACCAAACTCTTCCTGCAGCATGGCCAGGCAATCTTGAGCTGTACAGTTTTCATTTCCAAACCGGAAGCTCTTCACCGCTTCTGCCGCGGCACCTTTCAGACTTTCTAAGACTCGCTGTCTCTTCTGTGCCTCAGGCACCTCCCATGCTTCTACTGCCTGCAATGCCTGTTCCACCCAAGTGTCAAAATCTTCCTCCCCCGCAGGGACGGGGAGCTTCCCTGAGAAGGTGCTAAGCTTCCGGTAAATGGCCTCCATATGCACCGTACTGCTTTTCTGGCACTTAATTACAAGGTCTCCTAGAGCATTCAACAATTCAGGCCCTATAGCGGCCAGCGGTGATCCCGGGCTTAATAGTTCCTTAAGCTTTTCTGCTTTAGGGGATAGTGGTGGAGATAATTGTGGGAGTGATGGCTTTGGTGTCTGAAACCATTCTTCCTTCACTGGCAGCGTATGTATCAAGTGATAGATCTGATTATCTATGGCTTGTATACTCTGACTTTTAAAATGCTCTGGGATTTCGTTTTTCCATTCTACCAGTGCGTATGTAAACGAGATCACTGGATCTGGCCTAAAATCCATCACCCATGCTTTGTGGCTCGGAGACAGTAACAATACGAGCTGTTTTATCTCCTCTTCCTTCCATCTTTCCCCCGGGAGTACAATGACTACCGCCGCGGTTGGATCGGCGCCAATCGCTGCGCACCACTGTGACATTGCCAGCGGGTCCATGCTGGTACTTCTGACCGGCTTGATTGCAGCGTGCAACGTACAAGGATCCCGGACGAGCCCCCACGTGTAGCGCTACCCCCAGTTAAGAGAGCCGCTGATATTGATTTGGGCCCTGCAGTGCACCGCTGTCAATCCCCGGCAATCGGCTCTAACCTCCCGTGGCACAGCTGGTGATAGAGAGATAGGACCGCGTGATCGCAACTGTTGGTGACGCAGTCCTATAACAAACATACACAGAATATACTTTAAAACTCCTATTAAAGTAAGCGGAACTGACACCAAATGTACTTTACCCAGATATTTTACTGAGGCTAATGGGCAAGTAATAAACAACAGTATAACAAGTTGCAGATCCCTGCAATAAACAGTAATAAAGATAAACAGAGTAATCAGAATAATAAAGTATTGCTATGCAACTCTAGCGCTGCCCTTTTACAGCTACTTCCCCTCATGGGTAGACTAACACCCAGCAATGTCTACCTATGCAGTCAGGCCTGACTGATCTAAATGGAAGTTCAGTGAAACAATATTCGCTAGCAATCTCTCGGTGGTGCACTTGAAGAACAACTTTGTAATCCCAACGAATAGTAAAGATAAAGTATCTGTCTTTAAACAGCTCTCACCACCTGGACAAGTCCAAGTCCCTTTCCTCCATCGATTCGTCTAGGAACAGGAATCCACCGACATCCAAGTCTTCAATCCTTCTGGTGTACTGCAGCAAGGAGGATTAGATGTCTCTAAGGCTCTGCTAGGCTGGCAGAGGGCTCTTTGGAAAGGAGCACACGGCCTGGGCTTCAGGCCTTGTGCACACAGCAGTTCAGCACAGACATCCTCTTGCTAGGAGAGGGGGGTCCAAAGAGGCCGACCAAAACTCCGCCTCCCCTTTATAAAGTCTGCCCCAGCAGTCTCTGTTCTGGAGCAATGCACCCTGGGTGCTGCAAGATGTACTGGGAGATGTAGTCTCTCTCTCCTCTGCTTTCACTTCCATAATGTCTCTTTACTTCCTCCCGACTCACCTCTCACCTGGAACTTCTTGTCTCTCTGCATTAAAGGGGAACACCCCGCTACATATATATATATATATATATATATATATATATATATATGTATATATCTCTATATATATATATGTGTGTGTGTGTGTGTGTGGGTCTATATACCACCCTAGCCTGTCTATATACCACCCTAGCCTGTCTATATACCACCCTAGCCTGTCTATATACCACCCTAGCCTGTCTATATACCACCCTAGCCTGTCTATA
The DNA here is from genome assembly GCA_029206835.1 of Rana muscosa. Lineage (NCBI taxonomy): Eukaryota > Metazoa > Chordata > Amphibia > Anura > Ranidae > Rana > Rana muscosa. The sequence continues at coordinate 197,644,682 of CM055123.1, forward strand.
TACCACCATAGCCTGTCTATATACCACCATAGCCTGTCTATACACTACCCTAGCCTGTCTATACACTACCCTAGCCTATCTATACACTACCCTAGCCTGTCTATACACTACCCTAGCCTGTCTATACACTACCCTAGCCTGTCAGTATATATATATATATATATATATTTATAATCATCAGCCTGCGGACCATGGCTGGCGTGAGGAAGTGAGTGGGTGCCACCACTCTTTGTCTTTAGGCCGGGTCCAGAGGCACAGGTGTGGGCCTGTGGACCACGGCTGATGAAATAGGTGGATGGACAGCACACAAAGAAGGATGTTTGTCTGATTAAAATAAACCAAGTTGTTTTAACCACCAGAAGCCAATCTAAAGAAGGTTTTTCTTCCTTGGCCTAAATAAACGCCTAATAAGGTAAAGAAAAACTATTGTCTGTGGAGTGCCCTGAGGACTATGCAACTGTAGCAAAGTCCCGAGCCTCTTTAGGCTTAATGGTTAACTCCAGAGTTGGGGAGCGCTGAGCAATGTAGAGTTGGTTACAAGGCATGGTGGGTGTAATGCAAGATGAACAGATGGGCGCCAGACACTTTTTTAATGCGAAGAGATTTATTGTCTCTTGGACAGAAATGTGGGAGAGAGGGTTAGGGCCAGGACACCCTTAGGTAGATGAAAAGATAAATAGCAGACTCCGAGACTTCTATAGGTGGACAGTTATACAGGTAAAGGCTTCCAGCCGGACACCACTTCTATATAGGTAGGATTGCTGTCTCCTTTGGTAGTAATCTTGTAGCTGTTACTGACGGTAATGGTATTCAACCATTTGCAACTCAAACAGTTCTCCTTACCCCTCACTCACTCACTCACTGTGGGTCTTCACTCAACAAGCTCCCAGTCTCTCTCTCAATAGACTTCAAATCCACTAGCCACTGAACCCCCTGAGCTCTTCCACTTTAGTACTCAGTATCTTCCTCAAGCGCCCCCCCCCCCAGCTTCCCTGCTGGGTTCCTGGCTTGCCACTCGCAGATACTCCTCAAGCTTCACCCCCGCTGACACGTTAGGTCCCTGGCTTGGCACTCACTGATGCTCCACAAGCATCACCTTTGCTGTCCCGCTGGGTCCCTGACTTGTTAATTGCTGAAGTTTTCCCACTTCTTTACCATCTCCGGCTGGCGAGAAGTCTGCTCTGGTACTGGCCTCACCTCACTCACTGTGGTAGCTAGGTGAATGGTCCCTTATTGGCGACAGCTTCCCTTCTACCTTCAACCGCAACTGGTTCCCCGGCCGGCGGAACCATTACTTCTGGTTAGACTACAAGTCCGCAGTCCCAACCCTACGCTGCTCTCCTACTTCTGGATAGGCCCTTAGACAGCCTAGCAGCCAGATGTCCCTGGAATAGGCCTTATGCCCCGTACACACGGTCGGATTTTCCATCGGAATAAACTCCAACGGGTTTTTCCGACGGAATTCCATTCAAGCTGTCTTGCATACACACTGTCACACCAAATTCCGACCGTCAAGAACATGGTGACATACAACACTACGACGAGCCGAGAAAAATTAAGTTTAATGCTTCCGAGCATGCGTCGACTTGATTCTGAGCATGCATGGTTTTCAGTCCGTCGGAATTGCATCCAGACGAACGGAAATTCCGATAGAAAATGTTTTCGTCGGGAAAAAAGGAGAGCATGTTCTCTTTCTATTTCCGATGGAAAAAGTCCACTGGGGCATACACGCGATCGGAATATCCGATGGAAAAATTCCATCAGACTTTTTCCATCGGAAATTCTGAGCGTGTGTACACAGCATTAGGCTTACGGCCTAGCAGCCCGGGGCGACATAATGCATGTCCAGGTTACGGTGACCAAACGTTCCCGGTTTCCAGGGACAGTCCCCAGACTGAGGACACTGTCCCCGGAGCGAGCCTGTCTCCGGATAGCAGGGGTGGCGGCAGGTGCAGGGCCAATCCTGGGCAGGTGCTGAGGCAGAGGGGGGGCCATCTGACGGAATCGCCCGCTGTGACAGCTTTAATTTGAATTTCTAGGTGCCAGCTGTAATACAAGTCCCATCTCCTAGTTTGACGATAGTAGTAGTGTGCTGTCTATCATAGGTAGTAGCCGATCCAGAAATCGGAACTTGTGTAGAGGCGGACACCCACCTATTCAAATGAAAGCTGTGTTACAGTGGGCGGCACTGGCCCGCATGACACCGGTTCTCTTCTCTGATCCCCTGCACAGATGTGGCTGCATTGCTGGGCACAGGTGAGGCTGCATTGCTGGGCACAGGTGAGGCTGCATTGCTGGGCACAGGTGAGGCTGCATACAGGGGCACAGGTGAGGCTGCATACAGGGGCACAGGTGAGGCTGCATACACGGGCACTAATGAGGCTGCATACACGGGCACTAATGAGGCTGCAATGCTGGGCACTGGTGAGGCTGCAAAGATGGGCACAGCTGAGCCCTGCATTCTTTATGTAGCGCACTACTGGGCACTTCATTCTTTATGTAGCGCACTCCTCGGCCCTGCATTCTTTATGCAGCGCACTCCTGGGTCCTGCATTCTTTATGTAGCACACTCCTGAGCCCTGCACTCTTCATAGCATTTGGTAGTCATATGTCAAAAAATTCTAAATAGTATCTGTAGCGCCTGCCCCTCTTCTCTCTCTGTGCGGCTCGCACTGTCTCTCGTCTAGGGGTATCTGGTAGGGTGGAAAGAGAGAGAGCGGGTGGGCTACGCCTAGCCTCCACCACATGGGAATGCCTGTAGTATCAGCAATGTCCTGTTTACCTTCGGGTCTGTGCCGTGCACCCGGATCCTCCCTCCAAGAGTTACCGTGAACTTCGTCCGCCAGGAAGTGAGCCTCACACCATTAAAGTCCAACACTCCTTTATTAGAACACACCATACAGGGACTTCCTTGATAGTTAGGACAGAAAAGGAGGTGTGAGTGTGAATAGGCCCAGACACAAATTCGCTCCTCCACTCTCCTCCTGGAGAGTGGGATATGGTCTCCGCACGAGAGGAAGGGGATCCTTCTGGACGGTCTCCGACAAGAGACTCACCCGTCACCGGCAGTCTGCTGCACCGGGTCTTCGAGTGAGGAGCTCTACCCGGTCCATTGCGTCTTACTCAGATTCAGGCCTCCATCCCCGAAGTGCCTTAGGACCCTTCCCTCGCGGAACTCAGTGTTGGGCACTGAGCTCCGGACCTTCTTGCAAGTACCTCACCCCAGGGCTGAAGGTGCCTGGGGTGGAACACGATCTCCGGTGGTCCTCTAGGCCGAGGCCTCCTAGAGGACGGGCACGAACCCACGTCCGCAAGCTGAAGGTGCTTGGGACGAAGACCCCGTGACCAAAATGGTTGGCCCCTTTTATCCCCTCTCCCAGCAAGCACGGCGGGTTCCCCGCCCCACCATACCGCTACCGAAAGAGGACAAAAAGGAGACTCGACACACAGTGATATTCGTCCCTCCGGCCACGGCGGCAGCGCCACCTCGTGGACCGCCGGGAACATAGCACTGATGTCACGGCTAGATTCAAAAAATGCACCCGGGAAAGTTAGTACCCGCTACACATTCCCCCCTGTCTTTTGACACTGGACCCCAGTGTCTGGAGTGAATCACGCCCTCAACGGCTGACATAATCCAATCCAGAAACCAACTAACCATTTAAAAAAAAAAAAACATTTTTTTAGGAAACTATCCTAATGGAGAAGTTGTGTCTGAGCCCCTGCAACAAAAGAGAAGTGAAAGACAACATTTAAAACATTATACTTTTCCCTCCCATCCTAACTAAGAACCACCCCAGATTCCATAATCTTGACGGGACGCTCTCCTGCAGAGGGAAGAGAAAAGAAACAATAAACCCTAACACATGTGTACGTGTGAGAGGAAAAGAAACTCCTCCGAAGAGAAATATCTTTTCCTCCAGTGTGAGCGTGTACAATGTGTAACGTTGCACAAGACTGCCACCTGGTGACAGCCTCGCGGTAACTGCACCCGTTGAACCATCTTTCTTTTCTTGCTGCTCGATTCCGGGCCCTATCTACCCCAAAGTCTGCAACTTCTCATCGGAGAGGAAAGAACAACAACTGGAACAGTTCTTCCTTGGAATGACACAAGCACCCCTCTTGCGGGGTAAAAGCACTGATGAAGGCACCAACAAGAAAGTCAAACAGCAAAGTTCAGGGGTGCAAAGTCCTTTCAAAAAGCAAACAAATGGAGTCCTTTTTTTTTTTTTCTCAGAGGTAGAAGCGGGGATGCGGCAGAACGATAGGTTTTAGATGCCGATCCATGGTCTCCAAATGGTACTCCACATCCTCGCCTTCTTTGCGTCGGACCAACACTTTATCCGTATGGATGTGTCTTCCCCTCATCAGAGAGCGACTCCAGATCCGAAGTATCACACTCCTCCGCGGGTATGTAGCCCGTTGTAGAGACAGAGCTAACACCTCCCTCGGACATACTGGGCCATGCCTTCCCGGCATCTCCGCCCTTACACCAAGTCTCTTTGCCCGGCTTACCTCGGCCTTTACTTGAAGCAGGACGTCCGGAACACTCGTCGACGGATCCGTCTAGGCCTGGCGTAAGCTGGCGAGATGGTCCGCCACCACCACTGGTCGGGGCCACCATGCTGGTTCTCTTCTTCAGTGGCGGACGCTGTGAGACAGTGGTGACCGAGTCAGCATCCTCGGATTTCTCCCGTTGAGTTTTAACAACCTCCTCCTCGGTCGCTGCAGTGCGCGCTGGGATGGCTTTTACAACAGTAATTCCTCCTCTGCGAGTAGTGTTACCTAAAGCCCGGCCTGGGTAGATGGTTCTCGGCCTGTCTACTACCGGATCCACCTCGAACAGGAATTCCCCACAGGCTTCACATTGTCCGAAGGGCTTCAGGTGGCACACTAGTCCCAAGCACCCGGGACAAATTACACCCAGGGCCTCTACGTCCATGCACGAATACAGGGCGAATCGACCCCTTGGCTTCAGCCGGATCCCGGTATCTGTTATCGGAGCAGCAGCAGTCATCGTGGTAGTAGCAGGGTGAACTGGAATCCATGAAGTATGTCCAAACCTGGTGACTTGTTGCTGGTCCATCACGCACTGCAGAGTTTTCGCGCCAATGTCCCACGTGTAGCCCTCTCACGTATTGGACTCCTCCCCTTTGCTCCAGTTCGCAGGCCTTTTCACTTTCTTTGGATGAGCCACGCCCACGAACTAAGCGGCGGGGGTTGTGTCTGTTGGCGCAGTGCAATTAGAAGCCCCCACGTGTAGTACCTCACACGGCTGGGCCTCCCCCCGTTCACCGCTCTTCCTGCGCGGGCCTTTCCCTTGTCTAGGGTCAATTCCACGACTTCGAGCAGGGCTGCACTTTGGCCTATTCAGTTAACTCATCCAGCAGACGTGTTCAATACTGTGATGCACAACACAATCCCGGACCCGAGCCCCCACGTGTAGCGCCTGCCCCTCTTCTCTCTCTGTGCGGCTCGCACTGTCTCTCGTCTAGGGGTATCTGGTAGGGTGGAGAGAGAGAGAGCGGGTGGGCTACGCCTAGCCTCCACCACATGGGAATGCCTGTAGTATCAGCAATGTCCTGTTTATCTTCGGGTCTGTGCCGTGCACCCGGATCCTCCCTCCAAGAGTCACCGTGAACTTCGTCCGCCAGGAAGTGAGCCTCACACCATTAAAGTCCAACACTCCTTTATTAGAACACACCATACAGGGACTTCCTTGATAGTTAGGACAGAAAAGGAGGTGTGAGTGTGAATAGGCCCAGACACAAATTCGCTCCTCCACTCTCCTCCTGGAGAGTGGGATATGGTCTCCGCACGAGAGGAAGGGGATCCTTCTGGACGGTCTCCGACAAGAGACTCACCCGTCACCGGCAGTCTGCTGCACCGGGTCTTCGAGTGAGGAGCTCTCCCCGGTCCATTGCGTCTTACTCAGATTCAGGCCTCCATCTCCGAAGTGCCTTAGGACCCTTCCCTCGCGGAACTCAGTGTTGGGCACTGAGCTCCGGACCTTCTTGCAAGTACCTCACCCCAGGGCTGAAGGTGCCTGGGGTGGAACACGATCTCCGGTGGTCCTCTAGGCCGAGGCCTCCTAGAGGACGGGCACGAACCCACGTCCGCAAGCTGAAGGTGCTTGGGACGATGACCCCGTGACCAAAATGGTCGGCCCCTTTTATCCCCTCTCCCAGCAAGCACGGCGGGTTCCCCGCCCCACCATACCGCTACCGAAAGAGGACAAAAAGGAGACTCGACACACAGTGATATTCGTCCCTCCGGCCACGGCGGCAGCGCCACCGTGTGGACCACCGGGAACATAGCACTGATGTCACGGCTAGATTCAAAAAATGCACCCGGGAAAGTAAGTACCCGCTACATATCTATTTTTTGTATCTCATGGACGAAATGCGAGAAATAACGTATATATCGTACAATCATTCCATAAACACATACCACAAACACTGCATATATAATTTGAGGAAAATATGCTTATAAAATAGCTTACCATTTGCCAATAAAGAAAAATGTCCCTGGATTTCATTTAAAAAATCTTAATCCCGGTGGCACAGAACCCTGATCAAGGCACTCCACACAAATAAATAGGCTCTCCCAGCAGGCCAAGGGACCCAAGAAAATCCCTTGCCCATTGGTTGAGACACCCTATTCTTTCATAAAATGTCCTTGCTATGCCCTTGTCTTATCCGATGTCACCAGATACCCGGCCACCTAGTGACAGAAGAGAGAAGTGCAGCAATTCCAGAATTAAGGGGAAATCAATTGATCACCTAACAATTGGCCAAGGCAACTATCGCCTGGCAACTAAATTTAATGGCAGCCATGCCTAAACATGAGGGTGCTATACAACCAGTGTCAGAGGGCCTAGAGTTGGGCACCAGGACTAGATAGACACTGCATTGAGTCAACTAATATCTATAGGCGGAAATAAGAAGAATATTGCGCTAGTCCTATGACTAAACCAAAGGTGAAAAACAACAAGTGGAAATAAAACAAAAGCGGCTGCACAAAACGTGACCAAAATTCAAATACAACTTATAACTAAAATGCTGATGCCCCAGTTGAAGTACTTGTGTACGAAACGCGTCGGTCTTGGTTTACCACTCCACTTATTGCCCTTTTTTATCTTTTGTACTGTGATCACTTTTAAAATGTTGTCGGTTTTCCAATAAACCTACATTTACCCGCACCATTGGAGCACCTCTTTAGTTTCCCTTTCTTTCATGATTGTGGGTGATTGAGTTGCTGCTTGGAGTTTTTTTCCATCATACCATCCTTCAGTCCTGAAAAGGATTCCTAGATTGGAGGTCATTTTGTCATCACTTGAAGACCACAGGGATATCCAGTGAATCCAGAGTTTCTTCGACGTTGTGATTCCCTTGCAACGAACGACCATCTGCGATTCGTGTGGTACATCCAGAGTCTTTCTGCCAGCTGATGCGACTTGCCATTGGGATTTCATACGCTTTAACGATCTGCCTAATAAGTAGATTCATCAGTTCCGGTAAGAGTATTCTCCCTTACTCCTTTGTCTGAAGGTTGATGAGATGACCGATATTGTCACACGTCTGGTTCTGAACATCACATTCCACGGTCTTTGAACGGACTTTATGTGGACTTATTTAATTATTTTTTACACTGAGCACTTTATGACACCTTTCACTTGGTGCGATTCAGTTTTTAGCGCTGCATTTTAGTTATAAGTAATATCTATAGGCACCTTCAGGGAAATGTAAACCATTTTGGTAGTCAATTAGCACACTTGTTTATACGGGTCCATTAAGAATGGATTGGGCAATCCAAAAGGATTCTTTTTTGTTATAGGGTGTTCCTGTCCACCTCTACATGTTCCTGTTGCATTTGTCATAATATAAAATAAATACAAAATCTGACTGGGAGAAAGCAGGGCCCCTCAACACATTTCTGAAATTGATTACATCGCCAATTTAAGTTACAGAATACAATTCCTCACAAAGGAGCTGTTAAAATTCATATACAGTAATCCATCTTAAAGGGGTTGTAAAGGTTTGTGTTTTTTCACCTTAGGCATCCTATACATTAAGGTGAAAAAACACCTGGCAATGATGGGCCCCCCCCCCCCGTTTTACTTACCTGAGCCCGTTCACCTGCTGGGCTCGTCCTGGTGTCCTCTTCTCCACGGAGTCTCTGCGATGATTGGATAGATTGATAGCAGCACAGCCATTGGCTCCCGCTGCTGTCAAACAAATCCAATGACGTGGCCGCCGGGGGGCGGGACCGAGTCATACACTCTGTGTCTATGGACGCTGAGTGTATGAGATGGAAGCGCGCCTGCAAGGTGACCCCCTTGGGAGAGAGCTTCCCAGAGGGGGTTAGCTATTGCGGGGAGGAGCTGAGAGATCCACCGTGGGACCCCAGAACAGGAGGATCGGGGCCACTCTGTGCAAAACGAACTGCACAGTGGAGGTAAGTATAACATGTTTGTTATTTTTATAAAATAAAAAATGAACCTTTAAAACCCCTTTAAATTCTATGATTTTCTAACGACCCTGCAGTGACCACTCAAATAAAATAACCTCTCTCCAGGTTAGCTCAACCTGGCCAGTACCAGAATATTTATCAAAATAATCCAAAATCCATTACCAGGAGCTACATAATATCACCAGACAAAGCATTGGCCATAATGTTCCACCGCTAAAATGTCTCCTTCCCTTCCCACGCTTTGTTTTTACTTTCACTAAAGAGAAAAAAAAAAGGCTTTTGGTTTCTGTGGAAACCTGTAAATTACAATTAGATACATCTCTCGTATTGTTCCATTTCCAGTAAACCCTTTTAGAAGGTCATTTACTGCAGCGCTACCTCTGGTGAACTACAACTGCCAGTGTGTGTCAGCCGAGCAGGATTTGTAGCTGGAAACAGCTGGAGAAAGTCAACATTCATTACTCAGAGTAATAGCTGACTACACCACACACAGACAGGAACAAAACCTTCCAGAGCTTTCTTATGTGTTTATGTATGTGGACATGCGCTTCTGATGAAGAATCCTGCAGATACTTGTGAGGCTTTTGTAGAATTATATCTCATTAGTCTGACACAGTTCTTAAAAATATACCTTGAGAAAAGCCCATTAAAAGGAATTCATCAAAAGAGAACTATGGCAGCTGTTTCTGACTTGTTTCTGATGGTGCATATTCCACAGCTGTCATCCTTATCCTTCTTTCACGGCTTGGTCAGTTAGGCCCCTTTCACACTGAGGCGTTTTTACTGTGTTTTAGCGGTAAAAACAGCACTGTAAAAATGCCCAAAATAATCCTGCCCCATAATTCTCAATGTGAAAGCCCTGAGGGCTTTCACACTGAGGCGTTTTGCTGGCTGTGCGTTGGGAAAAATCCTGCAAACAGCTTTTTTGGAGCATCTTTGGGGTGCATAAAATAGCGCTGTAAAAACGCCTATCCCCATTGAAATGAATGAGTACCGCTGTAAAAACGCGGTAAAAAACACCCAGAAGCTGTGGGAAGGTCACATGACCGCAGTAGAGTGGAGGATTGTGGGATACCAAATAATCCTTTTTACCGCAAAAACGCGGTAAAAACGCATATGTGTTGGCGCTATTTTTACCGTGAAGGCGGTAAAAACGCAGTAAAATTGCAGTAAAAAAACTCATAATTTTTTTGCGTTTTTTCAACGCCTCAGTGTGAAAGGGGCCTTACTGACATGGAAAATGTATAGACATATTGGGGGTCCCCAAATGCATATTCCAAAGTCCATGCCAAAAAATGAGAAGGAAAAACAAACAGGAAAAATAGGGAGTACCTCATCTGAAATATTACTACAGAAGGATGTAAGAAAGCTACAGTGGACTTTCTAGGTATCACATGAACAACAATTACAAATGTAATATGATAAAATCCAGTTTTATTACATTATAATAAAAGAATATCAAAATAAAAAAATGAATTAAAACATACAATATTGCCCCTTAAAGCATGCTGGAGATTTGGCCAAATCACCACCAAAAAGAAAGCCACTCCAGGTGATCACATTAGCCATCCATCCACATCATAGTCAGGGTTTAGGTGAAGGTGCTAGATACACAATTGAAAAGAAATCCGGAAATTCGCTGCAACACTTTACCTTAATTGATCCTTCATGCAAAAGACACCACAGACAGTGCGGGGTACAGTAAAAGTTGACACGTTTCGAACTGTGGCTAGTGCTTACTCATAACCTCATCATATCAACTTTTACTGTACCCCGCACTGTCTGTGATGTCTTTTAGGAGTGTGTCTATGGGAATGTTTGACCATTCTTCCAGAAGTGCAATTGTAAGGTCAGGCCCTGATGTTGGCGGAGAAGGCCTCCACTCTAATTCATCCCAAAGGTGTTCTATTGGGCTGAGGTCAGGACTCTGTGCAGGCCAGTCAAGTTCCTCCACCCCAAACTCGCTCATCTATGTTTTTACAGAGCTTGCTTTGTGCACTGGTCCAAATCATTTGGTGGAGGGGGGATTATGGTGTGGGGTTGTTTTTCAGGGGTTGGGCTTGGCCCCTTAGTTCCAGTGAAGGGAACTCTTAAGGTGTCAGCATACAAGACATTTTGGACAATTTCATGCTCCCAACTTTGTGGGAACAGTTTGGGGATGGCCCTTCCTGTTCCAACAAGACTGCGCACCAGTGCACAAAGCAAGGTCCATAAAGACATGGATGAGCGAGTTTGGGGTAGAAGAACTTGACTGGCCTGCATAGTCCTGACCTCAACCCGATAGAACACCTTTGGGATGAATTAGAGCGGAGACAGGAGCCAGGCCTTCTCATTCAACATCAGTACCTGACCTCACAAATGCGCTTCTGGAAGAATGGTTAAACATTCCCATAGACACTCCTAAACCTTGTGGACAGCCTTCCCAGAAGAGTTAAAGCTGTTATAGCTGCAAAGGGTGGGCCAACTCAATATTGAACCCTACGGACTAAGACTGGGATGCCATTAAAGTTCATGTGTATGTAAAGGCAGGTGTCCCAATACTTTTGACAATATAGTGTATGCACTAACCATAAATATTGGTGGAAAGAATGAAGTGAGCGGGGTTAATATGGAGTCCAAGCAGATCACGCTGCCCCCAAATGATGGTACAGAAAAAAGGAACAAAAAAAGAGGTCACAAGCTTTTAAGATAATAATTAACTCCCCCACAAACAAAAGTACAAAAGAGGGTCACCAGTGTCCACAAATAGGGGGTCAGTAATAAGCTAGCAATTGTTCATATATCAAGTATCCAACAGTGGATATTGGGGGTTCTGACGTTTCAGTGGCTGCATGCATGTTCAAGGTTACTTTCTAAGTAGGGTAACAAAGATAATGATGACAGCCTTGGAATACGTACCTTCAAACACAAGTCAGCAAAGACAGCACCCTCATTTCTAGTTTGTCTATTCAGGAATAAAAACAAGTCAACTGCCATCCATCCAATTATGCTCCAATTCAGCAGGGTATCTGTTCACGGAATGGAGCGAACGGGTTCTTCTGTGAAGTCACCCTAAAGATGGTAGAGTTCGAATTAAGAAGGGATGTTTGACCAACATTTCCAAACATGCAGAATCATGACCATTCAGAATATGATACCACAAACCACAGGAATTTAGCTGGCAAATCACCCAGCTGCACAAAATGAATGCTGAAATAAAATGCCAGGTTTACTTCGAGTGACTGAAGTTTATTTTACAAAGGGACCAAAAATCTGCAGATTTCCGTAAGTCTGACACCATAGAGGACTAGGAGCCTTTGACTTGGGGGACTAACACAACCATCTAGCCCTTTCATGGTAGGGATGAAACTCTGTGGGCTTAATAAAATGTACCATGTAGGCAACCAGCATTTTGATAAGGAGGCCAGCAAGCGGTTTGGGGATTTGAAATACCCTCTCTTCTCTGTGCAGTGCTTCCGGGATGGACTGGGATAATTATGGTTTGTCCTGCATTGTAAATTGCGCTGATCTGTTCCAGAAGCACTGCACAAAGAAGATTGGGGATTTCAAATCCCTGGACCGCTGGACCAGCTGCGTGGGCACTGACAGCTCAGCATCTCTGAAGGTATATACAGTGGGGACTGGGGGTGGGGAGGGTGTAATTTTATAGGGTGAACTGATACCCACTGTAGTGCAAGCAGGCACAGCTTAAGAGTGGCAAATCTGCTCTGAATTCAGGAGCTGTGCAGCATTGTTGCCACCCCATTACAGGAAGCTGCATTAGGTGAACTTCACTGGTGGGGTCAACAAGTATTTGGGTGATTAAGAGAAAACTGTAAGTGGAGATGCTCTTATATATATCTTTTTTTAATAGGAGACCATTGTTATGCTTTAAAATAACAACTGCTCTATGTCCTCACACTGCAGTGCTCTGTGGTTTAAGAGCGAAGTAACAGCCACATCCCTTTATTCTATATACAAATGTAACACTGTGCACTGTTACTGCAATGCAGATTTGTATTTGACCACAAGATGGCAGTGTTTATCAGCTCTGCTCATCATGGTCCCAATCAAGGAGTACAGAGTCTGCTGGGATTTGTATGCTGGAAGCAGAATTCTTCCTCACAGTGAAGCTGTGACTAAACTACAAAATCCAGAAGCAATCGCCAGGGGGTGGGAAGCTAAAGCCTAGGAACACAGGCGAGTTGGAGCGAGGATTTGCTGCTGGAAGAAAGTGTGTGCGAGAACAGTGTGGAGCCACATAGGCCTGGACCCGACTGGGTTAGGCCGGAAAGCTGCCACTGGAAAGCTGCTGGGTATCCTGAGACGGGCAGTCTGTTGGGGACCCGTTCGCTGCAGGATCGGGAGGTCATTATCATCATCTCGAGGCCACATTTTCAAAAAGCAAGGGGACACCCCTATTCGGAGGCTCATCGTTTCTCTCTTCATTGCATAAGGACCGGGTGGGAGGGTCCCTAACCCACCTAATGTTACCCTTGTTGCAAATGTGTTTGCTGTTCAAGTCATTCAAGTTCAAGGAAATTCTCTAGTACAAGCCTTTGCAAGCAGCACAGGCACTATAGTCTATCAATTGCTGCAGTCTACCCTTCTTAATTGTTGCCACTGCCTGCAGGTTACCTCACTGAGTTAACTCCTTTATTACCTATTAGGCAGAACGCTGTGTTTACCTTGACCCAAGTTCAAGCCAATCAGGAAGGAGTGTACAAGTTCCATTTATCTATTTAAAGGCTGACACACCTTATATTATATTCTCCCCCCCCCTCTACTTAAAGTGACCCTCGCTTTGACTCAATACCCTTGGCTCCGGGTGCAGGTGCCGGCATCTTCAGTAAGGACTCAGGAAGTGAAGCCTTGGGGCTTCACAGCCTGGTTCCCTACTGCGCAGGCACGAGTCACGCTGTGCATTCTGAATGGTCCCAGCTGTCTTCTGGGACCTGTGTGTCTCCCAGAAGACAGCTGGGGGAGGGAGGAGGGGCAGGACATGGAGTAGTTTGCAGATTCTGCGGTGCTCTTTCACCGGAAGTGGGAGAAAATACCTGTATTAGACAGGTATCTGCCCCCCCCCCTGAAATGTGACACCGGAGAGGGGGAGGAACCAAATCAGCCGAAGTTCTATTTCTGGGTGGAACTCCGCTTTAAGGAGAAGTCTGCAAACCACTTTACTGCCAATAAGGATTACTCTATTTCTTCACATCTTAAAAGGGACTGCATCCTTCACTGCACACCAACTTAAGGGCCCCAACTAGCCAGCAGAAGAACCCAATACATGAGTTAGTGTGGGTGGTAGATTGTCAAACCTCCTGCCGCTTAAACTTAGTCTCTTCTGACTGAAGGCCTACAAGTGAGTTAGCCTTGTGTTTTATTTACTCCGCTTTTGCTCACTTGGGGAAAATCTCTGAGTCTGGAAGCTATTGTTTACACTTTCAGTCCTGCAGAACGGGTGGGCGTGCCTTTAAAGGAGTTCTGTACTGTGTTCCATTGTTTCTGTGTTGAACTACCACACTTGTTAACTTTTTGTTAACTGTTTATTTGCCTGCCTACCTTTCTTTTCACTGATCTTAATACAACCCAATCCTTTATTTTATAAGTGTGTGTATTTTTTTTCCTTGTGTGACAGCCAGGAAGCCCCCTGGCCAAGGTATTTTGGTGGTGTTAGCAGGTGTGGTGCTCCGCCCAGGGCTCAGTGACAAACAGAGGCCCTAAATATACCAGCTGCTCCTGCGGGGGGTAGTGCTACACACACTTGTATTGCAAAGAAGGGGATAGTGTGTGTCTTAACATGCTTGTTAAATTACCGAGAGTGCTAGGTCCAACTGCAGTTTCTTTCAAACTGCCCAATCCTATGTAGGCACCCTGCATCTGACTACATATGTATTTTTGTAATGTCAATGGGGCTTTAAGGCTCAGTTGATTCTAATATTCTATGACAGCACCCAAAGCCTTCATGTGCCTCCCTGCAACCAACGAGAACAGATCCTAATAGCTATACAGTTTTGTATATCACATATAAAAGAATTGCTGATTTTGCAAATAATTAAATGCCGTTTTTTATTGTTTTCAATCCTACACCACAGAGAAATTACATAATATAACAAAGCAAATAGCAAGAGGGAATTTTACTTTTTTTATGACACAGCTTACCTGATCTTTGTACATATCCAGTGCTGGCAGGCCAGCGTGTAATTACAGAGTAATCATCAGCACAGTGAAATCAGGTGGACAGACTGGGTAAGTGGCAGAGTCCCTTCCAATCTCTGTGTCTCCTATAGCGCAGAATACTGCAGCAACTGCATAATAGAGGAGGAATGAATACACTTCTATCTGTGTGGGTTCTGTGCTTGGCCCAGGATTCTCCATATCCAATCACTAGGCTGTTAAGCCAGACCATTGTGCTGAGTCTGAAATACTGTTTTACCACATACAGTATGTGCAGCTTACTGTTTTAGTGAGTAATTTTTATATTATATATATATATATATATATATATATATATATTCTTGGGAATGTAACATTTAAAGCACACCCTAATTTAAAATTCACACAATATAGCAGGGCGGTAAATGCATTGACTTTGTACATTTGTTGCCAGTGTTGCTGTCTTATGGTTGAACAGGCTGTATAACTATCTACTGTATGCCCTTATTCAGATGGACGCTTACCTGCATACTGCAGTACATACAAGAGGCGTTTGTTTTGGTGTCTGCATCTGCCCCCAGCTACATGCAGGCAGCCAATGGAAGTGGATGCAGTGGCTGCATTGACTCCGGGCCTTCCTCTTTTGAGGTGCTTCCAGTCAGGGTACCAGGTACCCTGCCAAGACACAGTGCACCATTGCTGCTAAGGTCACCACTGTGGCCATGTCATCTGCAGAGCAACCCCTGGGCTTTTCAGACCTGGCGGAGGAAGAAAGCACCCACCAGGATTCCCCCATGGACCATGGGGTTGAGAACTCCCCCAGTGACAGCAGGGTACAGCTCTGTCGAGAGTCTGCAACGGAGGTACCATTGATGAAGGCGATTGAAGCACTGCCACCTACAGCAGCACACCCAGCAGAGGTTAGTGGGTCTCTAGGACCATCAGAGGTATAGCCGTCTGCCCTACCCACCCTTGTGAGGAGCTCTATGAGTGGCCTGAGGCCACCAGTCCCCACCACTGTTTTGAGAGAGGGGGCGTTATCACAAGGTCCCCAACCCCTGGGAGACCTGGCACCCTCCTTACATGGATTCAGAGGAGGAGGAAGAGGATGAGACCAGCAGTGCCCCAGAGACCCCACAACGCCCACCATCCTACCTGCCCCCTGGACAGGGGCAGAGCCGCCACCTCATGCAGTTGGAACTCTGGGTATGTCCTGGAAGCTTTGTTTCTTACCTTAGAGGCACAGTGGCAGCACTGGTACAAGACTGCTGTCTGGGACCATTCACACATGCCTAAACACCATCAAGTGATTGTGGAAGGGACAGCCACCTGTACATAGTTCCTCGGAATATATCGGAATATATCGGAAGTGGAACTATGGACGTCATATTCACATAGAAAAGGTGGCGGTAGCCCGTCCCAATTCCGAGGACATCCATTATTATGTAGTTAGGGCATGTCCCAGGTACAGAGGAGTGGAGAGAGTACCCGGACCCCAAATACTATATCTAGTTTGCCCCGCAAAATTCTTTAATTCTGTTTGTTTTATCAGCATGCACTTTCATTACTGCATATTGTGTAAGTGATTTTGCTCCTTTGTCTCCAGAACAACTGTCTTCTTTGCCTGAGCACAAGGCCTGCTCAAAGTCCTATTCCCCTCCCCCTATTTCCTGCTACATCATATCCTTTAGCCTGACTTCCTGTGGTGAGCTCATAAACCAGTCTGATAGGTTCATTTGCTTATAAATGGGGGAAGCCTTCTCTTCCAAACACAACACATGTAACTAAAATGTTACTCCATAATAATGCTATGAAAATTGCCAAAAATAGCGATAGCAACACAATAGGAAAGGGGAATACTATAGAGTGTCACTTGAGTGTCTCAGCTGCTGGGCATCGCCATTTTGGATATCTCAAGCTTTTCAATGTCCACACAAGGGATGTTTTACAGGAAAACGCCATACATAAATCACATTAAATGCACATATAATCTGAAGGGAAGATTTTTTGTTGAAATTAGCAGTCTGGCGAAAGGATCACTTTTAATCCTAGACCAGTTCAACACTGCTTCTGTAACACTTGAGGCTCAGTGGTAGACCTAGGTGTTTTTTAGGTTTTCACTAACTATATTGTTTTTTTTTTGTTTTTTTAGCAAGGAGCAGTGATGTGCATTGATCTTTTGGTCACCAGATTTCACCTTTTGTTAGTTGAGAGCAGTCAAAACACTGAATAGAATGCTAATGTGCTGGCTGATATGGGATACTGTAATTTTTTATATTGATTTTCATTAAATAAAGCCCTAAGTGTGTTTCGATGTCAGGTTTGCTGGGGTCGAGCTGTCACTGATTTATTGATCCCTGCAGGAACTGAACCCTTTCTATGCATATGAATGCTTAAGTAGTATATGTCAGCTGTGCTTGTCACCAGTTGCCTATTTACAATGACAACTAACGACGCATCCACTAGCCACAACAGAGCTAGAGGCAGCAGCAAAGGCACAACTCCACACTTTCCTGAAATGTATGGGGTGGTGACTCCACCCTGAAGCAGAAGTGCCTATATTCATACTTGTCACTTTTGGGTAGATATGATTACTTTAAAAATTCCCCTTTTAAATGAGAAATTGGCATGCGGCAGACAGCAAAAACAAAAACAGGAAGACTGAAAGTGATTGTTTGTGCCATAGCCTGAACCACTATGCTGCCCTAGGCTTAAGCTAGACCTATATGTGTCTTGGCTGCCAGATGGAACACTCTCAGCATTGTTCTTTCACTCACTGGATGATATATTATAACTGCTACTTTCTGTCTTTGTGGTTTTGTATCCATTTCAGTAGCTAAGCAGTCTGTTCTGCTGCACTGCATGCAAAGACAGAGAGCTGATTTCCATCTGGAGGAAAGCTGTAAATATATAAATCAGGATACATGCAGCATCTGTGGTGGGAAAGGAGACAAAAGTTAAATTGTAGCTGGAAAGAGAATTATATTTATATCTTTAGAAGCCCATAGCCACAGTGCATGTGCCAGCTTAAGGCACCTGCCATGCATGGCTTTTCCATTCCAACCGTCCTTCTTTTGGAACCAAATGTCTATGTCCTTCTTCAGTTATCCTTTGTCTTTATTTGATATATGAATAATATATATAAATGGATACTGGCGCCAATAGTGAAACAAAAAGGAGAGAGGGGTTGCTGCACCTGAAATTAGTAAAAACGAATGAGGAATAAATGATGTAGTAAAAGGCACTCCTAAAACAATCACTATAAGTGCAAAAAGTGATCTATGCAAATAATATATACGGTATGCATTTGTGACCGTGTATAGACGTGTATTACAGAAAAAATTGATTAATATGTTTTTGATTGCTCAAACAAATATATCATGAAAAGTTCAAAACGGCTCCAGAAATCTTTTTAGATGATTCTGCTCCGACATCATGTGAAAAATAAAATCTGTGTTCCAAATAATATTCGTGACATTTCACCCAAAGTGGCAACAAAATGCGCTCACCAGATGGCTCTGGCCAGCAAGTGACCATAAGACATGAAGTAACTCCTCAATTCCTGGAAACCATTCAACGATCTCCTTCCAATCGATCATTCACGTGTGTGTGTGAACTTGGTCGAATGAACCCAGGACCAACCAGATCAAATCCTTAGTGTCTATCTTCTGCTCCAATCTCCCACATCTGCAAATCGAGCTCCGCCAAAAAGAACCAGGGAAGGCAGATATACAGGTGAAACTCGAAAAATTGGAAAATCGTGCAAAAGTTCATTTATTTCACAAATGCAACTAATATATGACATAGACTCATTACATGCAAAGCAAGATAGTTCAAGCCGTGATTTGTCATAATTGTGATGAGTATGGCTTACAGCTCATGAAAACCCCAAATCCACAATCTCAGAATATTGTGAAAAGGTGCAATATTCTAAGCTCAAAGTGTCCCACTCTAATCAGCTAATTAAGCCATAACACCTGCAAAGGGTTCCTGAGCCTTTAAATGGTCTCTCAGTCTGGTTCAGTAGGAATCACAATCATGGGAAAGACTGCTGACCTGACCGTTGTGCAGAAAACCATCATTGACACCCTCCATAAGGAGGGAAAGCCTCAAAAGGTAATTGCAAAAGAAGTTGGATGTTCCCAAAGTGCTGTATCAAAGCACATTAATAGAAAGTTATGTGGAAGGGAAAAGTGTGGAAGAAAAAGGTGCACAAGCAGCAGGGATGACCGCAGCCTGGAGAGGATTGTCAGGAAAAGGCCATTCAAAAGTGTTGGGGACTTTCACAAGGAGTGGACTGAGGCTGGAGTCAGTGCATCAAGAGCCACCACACATAGACGGATCCTGGACATGGGCTTCAAATGTCGTATTCCTCTTGTCAAGCCACTCCTGAACAACAAACAACGTCAGAAGCGTCTTACCTGGGCTAAAGAAAAACAGACCTGGTCTGTTGCCCAGTGGTCCAAAGTCATTTTTTCTGATGAGAGCAAATTTTGCATCTCATTTGGTAACCAAGGACCCAGAGTATGGAGGAAGAATGGAGAGGCACACACTGCAAGATGCTTGAAGTCCAGTGTGAAGTTTTCACAGTCTGTGTTGATTTGGGGAGCCATGTCATTTGCTGGTGTTGGTCCACAGTGCTTCATTAAGTCCAGGGTCAACGCAGCCGTCTACCAGGAGATTTTGGTGCACTTCATGCTTCCTTCCGCAGATGAGCTCTATGGGGATGCTGACTTCATTTTCCAGCAGGACTTGGCACCTGCCCACACTGCCAAAAGAACCAAAACCTGGTTCAATGACCGTGGGATTACTGTGCTTGATTGGCCAGCAAACTCGTC
Source organism: Rana muscosa (assembly GCA_029206835.1). NCBI lineage: Eukaryota > Metazoa > Chordata > Amphibia > Anura > Ranidae > Rana > Rana muscosa. The sequence continues at coordinate 197,664,127 of CM055123.1, forward strand.
TGACCTGGACCCCATAGAGAATCTATGGGGCATTGCCAAGTGTAAGATGGGAGACATGAGACTGAACAATGCAGAAGAGCTGAAGGCCACTATTGAAGCATCCTGATCTTCCATAACACCTCAGCAGTGTCACAGGCTGATAGTTTCCATGCCACGCCGCATTGAGGCAGTAATTGCTGCAAAAGGGGCCCAAACCAAGTACTGAGTACATATGCATGCTTATACTTTTCAGAGGTCCGATATTGTTCTATGTACAATCCTTGTTTTATTGATTGCATGTAATATTCTAATTTTCTGAGATTGTGGATTTGGGGTTTTCATGAGCTGTAAGCCATAATCATCACAATTATGACAAATCACGGCTTGAACTATCTGGCTTTGCATGTAATGAGTCTATCTCATATATTAGTGTAGCGGCCCCACTCTCTCTCCATCTTTATCGGTTTCACTCCAACTCATGTCTAGGGGTTCCTGCTTTGTGAGAGTGAGATGCGCCACGGCCCATGTCCTCCCCATTGTAGTAGGGAGGTAAAGGCCACTTACTGATGTTTCCTCTGGCCGGTGTGTTCTGTGAATGCACTGAGTCTGTAATTGCAAGCTCACCAGCCTCCCCTTTGCTTCCAGTAACTGGAGTTCACACACCGGAGAAAGGTCCAACACTTGTTTATTCGACACTCCAATAAGCAAAGCACAATAAACAGTTCTTTTGCAGCAAACTGGTTGGGACCTATAACCTTGCCAACGGGGAGGCGAGCAGATCGAGGCACTTCCTAAAGTTTAAGTTCTATGCCACTGTACTATGACCAGCGGCGCCTAAGCCAATCCGGCTGTTACAGAACAGGAAAGATGGGGTCTCTTCCAGCAACCCCTATGAACAGCAATGGAGCCCTCTTCGATACGCTGTGGCCCCTATCAGGGGGATGTGTCCTCCCAAGAGAGTTCCCAGAGGCCCACTGTCACCGGGTTGGTGCTGCTCCGGGTCTCCAGTGGGTAACCTCTCTGGCCTCCTCACCTCAGATACGAGTCCCTCCGCTCAGGGACCCTCGGACAGTCCACCCTAGCGGGACCCAGTCGAAGGTACTGGGCCCCAGGCCTCCTTGATAGTACCTCACCCCAGGCTAAAGGTGCCTGGGATGGACGCCAACATGACTCCGGACCAGGCCATGGGCACCTGGACCAGACTCCTGGATCTCCAGCACCCAGGCCCTAGGGCCCTGGGTGCGGACCGCAACCCTCCTCCTCCGAGGACCTCCTTCTCCGCAAGACCTCGTGGTAAGGGCGTCTCCCCCTTTTATCTCCTCCCATCAACGGCCCGGCGGGTTCCCCGCCCCAGCCATACTATCTCCGGGAAGGGACAAAACAGGGAGCACTGCAGGAGATGATTCTACCTGAAGCCTGTGGGTACCCCGCCACCCACAGGCAAAGGAGAATACTACATCCTCCAATCCTCCACGAAACAAAAAGGGGTCTGAACCCTAACACAATTATACACCTGGGTCACACTATTCCCCAGGTGTATCCCATCAATTTGAGGACCCCGCTACATTAGTTTCACCTTTTAAGTTGCATTCGTGAAATAAATGAACTTTTGCACGATAATTGAATTTTTTGAGTTTTACCTGTAGTGTAGTAACGCTTGTTTATTGTTAAAAATTGTCACTTACAATTTTTCCAGCAGGGGAGTGCACCAGTATATCAGGAACACCTAGTGCGGTGGAAGTCCGTTCAGACAGCGCTATCTGACCAGCGGTGTATACTATGCATTAGGCAACCCCCCAGGGGAAGTGACGTGGAGACGGAGTGCGTGTCAGACCTAGCTTTTATGCATTTCGCGTTCCAGCACGCGTCATTAGGAAGTGTCTTTATTTGATATATATGTAGCACCCTCCTCGCTCCCCTATTTCTCTCGTCTCGTCTCTTGTCTAGGGGTATCTTAGAGGGGAGGGAGCGGGGACACCACGCCTAGCTTCCACCACATGTGTCAGTGCGGTATAAGCAACGTTCTTGTATTACCTTCGGGTCAGTGCTGTGCACCTGGATCCTCCCTCCAATCTCTGTTAGGAAATGAGCCCCACCCCATTAAAGTTCAACATTCCTTTATTCTTCTTGAATGAACACAATCAGTTGAACGCCCTTAGTAGGAACAGAACAGGAAAGGAGGTGTGGATGCGAATAGGCCCAGACACAATGTAGTTCTCCACTTTCCTTCCTGAAAGTGGGTTAGGGTCTCCGCACGAGGGGGAAATTTCCTTCCAGGCGGTCTCCGACGAGAGGCTCACCTGTCACCGGCAATATGCTGCACCAGGTCTTCAAGTGAGGAGCTCCCCCCGGTCCATTGCGCCTTCCGGATTCGGGTACCCACTCCCGGGGTTCCCTAGGATCTCCTTCCCTCGCGGAACTCAGTGTTGGGCACTGAGCTCCGGACCTCCATCCGAGTACCTCACCCCAGGCTAAAGGTGCCTGGGATGGAACACGACCTCCGGTTGTCGCCTAGGCCACCCAGAGGACCGACACGAACCACCGTCCGCAAGCTGAAGGTGCTTGGGACTCCGACCCCATGACAAAGATGGCCGGCCCCTTTATACCCTCTCCCAGCAAGCACGGCGGGTTCCCCGCCCCACCATACCACTGCCGAGGGAGGACAAAAAGGAGGCACAGCACACAGCAATGATTCAACCCCAGCCCAGGGCAACAGCGCCACCTACTGGGCTGCAGGGAATTACACATCACTAATGTCTGCCAAATTCAAATTTACACCCAGGAAAGTACATACCCGCTACATATATTTATACATACATGTATTATGTACTTACAGAAATTGTTATATTACATTCCTTTCATCTAACTTGGAAACTATTAGAGGTGCCTCTTCCGCATCACACAATGTTGGTTGGCATTCTTTTCGATGAAACATGTTCGTAACTTTCGTTTTTGCTGCAACAGAAATTAATTATTCCATAAGGCTGTGTATACATGGTTGTTTTTACATGTATCTGTTTGTGTTTAACAATCTTATATTAAAGTAAATCTGTCAAAACCCAGATAATTCAAAATGAACACAGGATGTTCAAATTCATAAGCAGAGGTAACCTTCATTATAGGGTGCGCTTACTTTTTCTGCAGTAGCATACTTACCTTGATCTGACAGCTGCAACCTTCTGGGTTTTTTTTACTTCCTCTGTCACTTGTCCTGTGCTGTGCATGTACATAGATTATTATTAATTCTTCTTATTAAAAGACAGGATTTATAATGTATAGCAAAAACTGTTTGTGCAGCACTTTACAAAAATAAGGGGTACCTAGTTTTGACAGGTACATGCTCCGACTTCCGTTCGGGCTGCCTAGGCGATCCGAGCAGAAGTTTTCCTCTCTTCCTCCCTCCCTGCAATCTTCTGGGACACGTCAGAGGTCCCAGAAGATTGCCCGACCATTGAGGAGGCGCAGCGTGACTCACGCATGAAGCCCAGGCTGTCACAGCCGGGTGCCCACACTTGTAATGCCAGGTAAAGAGAGAGAACCGAGGGTTCGGGCAGACACAAATCATTTGGATCCTGGGACAGGTGAATGTGTTTAATAACCACTTCAGCCCTGGGAGATTTTCCTCCTTAATGACCAGGCCATTTTTTGCGATACGGCACTGCGTTGCTTTAACTGACAATTGCGCGGTCGTGCTACGTTGTACCCAAACAAAATTGACATCCTTTTTTTTCCCACAAATAGAGCTTTCTTTTGGTGGTATTTGATCACCTCTGTGGGTTTTCTTTTTTTTTTTTTAAATAAAATACATTTTTTACTTTTTGCTATAATAAATATCCCCCAATTTAAAAAAATAAAAACAAATTTCTTCATCAGTTTAGGCCAATATGTATTCTTCTACATATGTATTCTTCTACAGCCTGCTATGGCTCTTAAAGGCGCCAACATACAGGTACAGCGATTTGCGAGAACGATCCACTTTGCTGACGTATATGTATGTGAGCTGGTCGGCAAGTGGTTTAACCTAAGGCACAATTTTTGTTGCTGCTGACTTTTATTGAACACAAAAACGACTGGAACTCTGCTTTTGGAACCCTAGGGTTCTTAAAGAAGACAATTTTTTTTAATGTCCTTGTTACTGATCTCCTACCTTCACTAACTTTGCCATCCATGTTCTTCTGAGCTCTGTAGTTCCTCTGTAATAGGCTACTGAACTTGCTGAAAAAACGTTATTGCCTGCTGACTTCCTGTTTGTAAGACCGCTGGCTGCTATCCCTCTCCTAAGCTCAGCCAGTGGTCTGACGCCCCCTTGTTTAAGATATATGACTGAATTTTCAGGAAGTCAGCTTTGTGATTCAAATAATGCATCATCTTTTCTTGCAGGGAGGATCTCTTAGAACAGTGATTGCATCATATCCTCTTCTCTCTCTCTAACTGTAATCAGACTACATTACCTATAAAAACGAGTAGGGAGGAAGCAGACATGTTGTGGATGGAAGGGGTCTCACAGCCCCCGGTCTGTGCCGCCCATGGAGGAGGTGTCCTTCTCCTGTCTCCTCCCTCCTCCTCCTCTGCTCCTGCCAGTCACTGCCCCTCGACTCCGTACCCACCACACGGCCCCCCCCCCACCTGCTTTCTCCGTTCAGAGCGGGTATTATCAGTAATTACTTGTATGACACCGCGGGATCTCCCACTTTGTCAGGTATTGTATATCAGAACACCGTTCGTTGAGGTCCAGCCCCGCGGGGCATCAGCGATCGGTGTTCTCACATACAATACCTGACACCGCGGGCGATCCCCGCTATGTCATACAAGTGATTTCTGATAATAATCCCGGCTTTACACTAGTGGTCCCTGACATGGTGGTCCCTGAAAAGCGGCACTGGTGGTACCTGACATGGTGGTCCCTGACATTCGGCACTGGTGGTCCCTGACAAGCGGCACTGGTTGTCCCTGACATCGTGTTCCCTGACAAGTGGCGCTGGTGGTCCCTGACACGGTGGTCCCTGACAAGCAGCACTGGTGATCCCTGACAGGGTGGTCCCTGACATTCTGCACTAGTGGACATTGATAAGCTGCACTGGTTTGCATTTATATTAAATGCATTACATTTATTAAATTTATTTAAATGTATTTATTAAATGCAATCAATTAATATTATATTAATATGCATTTATATTAAAATGCTTTGCATTTATAAGGCTGTAACCTATCATACCGTGTGTTATGTATGGCTTGCTGGCTGCAGAATGAGGGGTGTGATTTATGTTGAAGTGGGCGAGTTGACATTTACATGTACAAGCCTAGTGTACCTCCCACATTCACTCCCATACCCATTCATGGGAAATGCAGTCTGATTACAGTTAGAGAGAGAGAAGAGGATATGATGCAATCACTGTTCTAAGAGATCCTCCCTGCAAGAAAAGATGATGCATTATTTTAATCACAAAGCTGACTTCCTGAAAATTCAATCAGTCGTATCTCTTAAACGGTAAGAAATTTCAGAAATGTAATAACTGTTTAGTGTTTTGTGTGGGGCGGTGTACTAATGGGGGATTTTTTGAAAATCCCGGAGTTCTGCTTTAAGGAATTTTATAAGGGTCCTATGAGTAGTGAGTGATTTTTGACAATTAAGATTTAATTGACACCAATGATCTCTTTAAGAGTTAACGCCACTTTCCTGGGGAAAAAAATATCAAATAAAGAAAAAATAATATAGCGTATACAATTGCGACACAAGTCATACTGTAATTGAATGTTCTTAAAAATGACCTTTCCTTTTTAATCTGCAGCCCTGTAATTTTCTGAAAAGGCAATGCAATATGGCTGCCTGGAGGTGTTCTGTACACAGAATGCGTACAGAACACCCCCCAGAAACATAATTTTCTGCTTGTGTGATTGGCTCACCAATTTTCCCAGAAGTCTACACTAAGATACAAGTCAGATTTCAGGCATACTCCCAATAGGAAATCACGTCTAAACCCACGTTCACACTGGGGCTGCGGGAGTGAAGCCTGCGAGTTCAGCTGAACTTGCACGATTTCACTCCCGCTGGCAGTCCCGATTTCGGCCGCGATTTCAAAGACATCTGAAACAGATGTCAATGTAAATCGCGGCTGAAATCGCAAAAAGTAGTACAAAAACTACTTTTTGTAATCGGTGCAGCGCCGCAGATGCGGCGTCGCACCGATTAGGACGGTGCCATTGGCCGCAATTTGCCGCAAATTTTGCCGATTTGACATATCAAATCACATGTCAAATCGCACCAGTGTGAACCAGGGCTAAAGGGATGCAGGCCCAGCAGATTTCCTCATTCGAACCCTGCAACTGCAGCAGCTGATATAACTAAGAAAGCACTCCCATTAGATTCACTTTCCCACATGGACACAGAGAAATACACAGTGATTTCTGCAGAATAACAAGAGGGAGGAATCTCCAACAAAGTTTGTTAACCACTTCCCTACCGGGCACGAAAACCCCCTTCCTGCCCAAGCCATTTTTCAGCTTTCAGCGCTGTCACACTTTGAATGACAATTGCGCGGTTGTGCGACGTGGCTCCCAAACGAAATTTGTGTCCTTTTTTTCCCACAAATAGAGCTTTCTTTTGGTGGTATTTGATCACCTCTGCGGTTTTTATTTTTTGCGCTATAAACAAAAGAAGAGCGTCCAGTTTGGAAAAAAAACACAATATTTTTTACTTTTTGCTATAATAAATATCCATTTTTTTTTATTATTAAAATTTTCCTCAGTTTAGGCCGATACGTATTCTTCTACATATTTTTGGTAAAAAAAAAATCGCAATCAGCGTATATTGATTGGTTTGCGCAAAAGTTATAGCGTCTACAAAATAGGGGATAGATTTATAGCATTTTTTTTTTATTTTTTTTTTACTAGTAATGGCGGCGATCTGCGATTTTTATTGTGACTCCGATATTTCGGCGGACAGATCGGACACTTTTGACACATTTTTGGGACCATTCACATTTATACAGCGATCCCTGCTATAAAAATGCATTGATTACTGTATAAATGTGACTGGCAGGGAAGGGGTTAACACTAGGGGCGAGGAAGGGGTTAAATGTGTTTCCCTAGATGTGTTCTAACTGTGGGGGGAGGGGACTGACTGGTGGAGGTGACCATTGGTTGTCCCTATGTACAAGGGACACACCATCGGTCCCCTCTCCCTGACAGGACATGGATCTGTGTGTTTAGACACACAGATCCACTTTCCTGCTCTGTTACTGGGCAATCGCGGGTGCCCAGCGGCAATCGCGCGTCCTCTAGCTCCTTTTAAAGGCAGGACGTCATATGACGTCCTGTCAGAACGAGAGAGTCTTCCGCCCGCCGTCATTTGACGGTGGGCGGTAGACAACAGGTTAAAATCCTTGCAATGTACATAGATCACCCAGAGGGGAATGTATTTTCTCAACAAAAGTGGAGTAATTCTCTTCCACTGACCACAAAACTAAGAAGCCTTCTTTCTCACAGACCCCCAGTGCAATAGGGCCCTTCTTTCACTAACTCTCCCAATGACCACCAATGTAAAGGGTTCCTTCTCCCACTGTTCACCAGTCTGAGGGTTTCCAACGGTTCCCCCTTATTAGAAAGGCTGCATTAGAAGATACCGTCACACAGTAATTATACAGTATGGGGGGGCTAAAATAAAGTTTGGATTAAACACCGCTATTTGTATTTGACCATATAATATTACCCTAATACAATATCAGAAAACAAACCTTCCTATTAAAAAATGATTATGGGTCTTTATGCTTGTAACAGTCCGAAGCCCTCTACACATGGGCTAAATGTCGGAGGGCATTGGTCGGTTCAATAGAAACTGGCCGACATTCGGCCCGTGTGTACTGAAGCTGGTCTGACCATCGTAGGGGCATGACCGTAAAAGGTCTGCTGACCGAAGTGTTCTGGTGGGGGTTCAGTCCCCCTGTCAGAACACAATAGACCAGCAGGGAAAATCTCTGTACTAACATCAGATTACTAGTACAGTGGCTTCAACCCAACCTGTCATTTTTTTTTTTCGTTTAGCCTGCTGGGTTGAACGAAAAAAACTAGCAGTGTGTACCAGGCTTTAGGCCCTATTCATACGTGAGTGACTTGAAATGAGATTTAAGCTTCACCAGAAGCGTTTCAATGCATATTATTATATTTAATAATGACCGTTTACATATGAGCACAGTGTTGCTTAAAGCTCATGTATTTGAAAAAGTACATGAGCTTCTTTTGGGGCAGAGTCGCATGTCTTGTTCCTAGTAGAGTCCCTGAAAAACCAGCAAAACCCACATTTTTCGTGTGCTCTCCACTAGAGCAAAAGTGCAACCTCCTCTGTCAAACAGTGTCATTTAGACCCACCCATCACTCTCCCTATCACTTACGGTCCTTCTCACCTCCTGCTGTCCATACAGCAGTACAGGCCCCGGCCAATTCCTTTACATTGTCTTATTCATGCTTTGCCACGGAAGGATTAACAACCATCACTGTATAATCAGGGTATTTCAAATACTCTTCTTCAGGAATACATGTGAATGGAATCAATATAGTGGAACCCCAATATTTTATTCTTAAAAACAAGCCAACTACCAATATCGGCTAGAACCATCATCCAGTGGATTCTTTCTATCACATAGGGGGAGAGGCTAATGTGGAGAAAATGGTCAAAAAACAGTACACAGGCACTTGTTAGTGTATCCAAAATCCTGTGGTACAAGAGTTCAGCAATCCATAAACAAGTCTTAGGAGCAACTCTATATGTAAAAAAGGTACATCCCGGGACCCTGTATAGGACAACAGAAGTCTCTCATCACAGCATTTTGGATAGAACCAGTGGAAGGATCATAGAAGTCATATAATCATGCCAAACATGATATCACATCACCATGTTTGGCATGATTCTATTATTCTTCCATTGGGTTTTATCCAAAATGTTGTGATGAATGAGACTTCTGTTGTCCCAGATGGGGTCCTGGGATGCAGTGGCGTAGCGTGGGGGGCAGGGGGGCGGTCGCCCCGGGCGCAAAATTTAGAGGGGCGCAGCAGCAAGCAGCAGGTTACCTGCAGCTCTTCTCCTGCACTGTGCAGTCTAGGAGCTTGTGAGCTCTTCCGCTTCGCTATGAGAAAGAAGTTGTGGTGCAGTCCCTGCTTAGGCTCCAGCGGTGACACTGACACAGCAGTGAGTAAATGAACACTGAAGACCATCCATGATGATCCCAGGGATTGTGACCGTGCGGAGACTGGGGGGAAGGAGGAGGGCAGGCGACTCACGAGGCATCCTCTCCATTACACGCCACTCCCCACACACAAGGTTCAGGATCCTGGCTCGTGCGACATGCTTTCCGTCCACTTAGCCTGCTCCACAGCCCAGACTTCCGACCACCACCGCTTCTCCTGAGTCCTGCCTGTGTCTGTCAGTATGCTGCTACACGGCCCCGGTGTTTCTCGACAGGTCACCGGCACTCTGACCCTGCACTGACCACCCCAGGACTGGAGGAAACCGGGGCCAGGAGGAAGAGGATGAGGCATCATCCACACAGACAGAAGCCCCTCCTCACCGGCAGCTGCACGGATATTGTGAGTACTCCTCTACAGAGGAAAGCTCTGTATGGGATGATGGCTGCCGGAGGGGGGTTGGGGCTGAGCTCTGAACTGGAATCTGTGGGAAAGAGAGCTTTGTATTTGGGGGGAGAGATGTACACAGTGCACCCCCCTCAACCCTGCACGCCACACACAGCGCACCCCCTCAACTCTGCACGCCACACACAGCGCACCCCCTCAACCCTGCATGCCACACACAGCGCACCTCTAAACCCTGCATTCAGTACACAGCACACCTCTCAACCCTGCACTCCATACACAGTGCACCTTTAAACCCTGCATTACATACAAAGCGCATCCCTCAGCCTTGCACTCACTACACAGCGCACTCCTCAGCCCTCATTGCTAATAATTAGTTCTAGTTCTTCTTTTCTGTCTATTGGTGGGTCCCGTGACTTCCGCTGTCTGTGGTGTGCAGGCAGTGAGATGATGTGCTGTAACCTTAAGCAACAAATCAGTGGGTTGTAATGATGTGCTGTAACCTTTAGCAACCAATCAGTGAGCCGTAATGATGTGCTGCAATGTCTAGCAACCAATTGGGGAGCATTAATAATGTGCAGTAACCTCTAGCAACCAGTGAGTGGTAATGATGTGCAGTAACCTAGCACCCGATCAGTAAAGAGTAATGATCTGCAGTAATCTCTAGCAACCAATCAGTGAGCAATAATATTTTTTAGTGACCTCTACAAACCAATCAGTTTGTAGTAATGATGTGCAGTAACCTCTAGCAAATAATGGGTAAGCGGTAATTATGTGCAGTATCGTCTAGCAACCAATCAGTGAGCAATAATAAGGTGTGTAGTGGACAGTGTAGGAATCAGGTGGGTCAGTTTAGTGGTCAGTGTAGGAATCAGGCAGGTCAGCATAAGAATCAGGTAGGCTAGTATAGTGGTAAAGTAGGTCGGTGTAGGAATCAGGTTGGTCAGTACTACTGTACTAGCTATAGGGACTCAGAGTGCTAAAAATCCGCGGGTTAGGGGGTGCAAATCTCTTGCACTGCCCCGGGCGCTGACAACCCACGCTACGCCACTGCTGGGATGTACCTTTTTACATAGTTACTCTTGTTAAGACTTGTGTATGGATTGCTGATCCCTTGTACCACAGAATCTTGTATACACTGACAAATGCCTGTGTACTGTTTTTTGACCATTTTTTGAGATTACACAAGTGTTGAAAAAGTGTGCCCCGTTTCTCCTTGTTGGCCTCTCCCCTTATGTGATAGAGATATTCCATTGGATGGTGATTCTAGCTGATATTGGCTGTTGGTGTGTTTTTAAGATTATTGATTCCATTCACATTTACTCCTGAAGAAGAGTATTCGAAATGTGCCGAGTTCGCATGTGATTTCTTTATGTCTACAAACAAATCCATGACTACTTAATTTTGTTTGCAATGTACACTTTTCTGTGACTGTAGACATATAGCACATGCTGTCCTGATAAGAAGTTAACAGACAACTTTTTATGCAGGATCTTGCAGCCTGCAAGACAATAGGTATAAATAATCTGGTCATGCGCATGAGGCCTGTATATACTATACCTATACTTCATTGTATTCTTTATTCTCAATATATAAAAATAAATCTACTATGACTGGTGTATTTTAAAGTACATTTCCTCAAAGTCATTTGTAAGATACAGTGACCAGATGTTCCCGGACTGAGGACGCTGTCCCCAGAGCCAGTTTGTCCCCGGATTGCAGGGTCGGCACCAGGTGCAGGGCTGATCCTGGGCGGATGCTGAGAATGGGGGGGTGGTCTGCCTGCATCGCCCGCTGTGACAACTTTAATTTGATTCGCCGGGTGCCCGCCATCATACAAGTCCCGCCTCCTAGTTTGGCGATAGACAGCACACTTGTCCAATGGAAGTGTGCTGTCTATCATAGGTGGTAGCCGATCCAGGAGGCAGAACTTGTGTGAAGGCGGGCACCCAGTGATTCAAATTAAAGCTGTTACAGCGGGCGGCGCCGGCCCGCATGATGACGCCAGCTCTCTTCTCTGATCCCCTGCACAGGTGAGGCTGCAAACATGGGCACAGGTGAGGCTGCATACAAGAGCACAGATGAGGCTGCATACAAGAGCACAGATGAGGCTGCATACATGGGCACAGGTGATGCTGCATACATGGGCACAGGTGATGCTGCATACATGGGCACAGGTGATGCTGCATACATGGGCACTGGTGAGGCTGCATACACATGGGCACTGGTGAGGCTGCATACACATGGGCACTGGTGAGGCTGCATACACGGGCACTGGTGAGGCTGCATACACGGGCACTGGTGAGGCTGCATACACATGGGCACTGGTGAGGCTGCATACACTGGTACAAGTGAGGCTGCATTGCTGGGCACTGGTGAGGCTGCACTGGTGAGGCTGCATAGATGGGCGCAGCTGAGCCCTGCATTCTTTATGTAGTGCACTCCTGAGCCCTGCACTCTGTTTTTTCTCTATCTTATTCTCATAACATTTGATAGTCATATCTCAAAAAAAAACATTTAATCTCATGGACGAAATGTGAGAAATAACGTATATATCGTACAATCATTCCATAAACACATACCACATACACTGCATATAAAATTTAAAGAAAATATGCTTCTAAAAAAAGTTTACCATTGGTTAATAAAGAAAAATGTCCCCGGATTTCATCAAAAAATCTGGTTACCTTATCTTAAGACAGAAGAGTGGAAGTATTCAGCAATGTGCCAGCATTCACTTCCTTGGCAATTAGCAGCTATAGGTTAGACCTTCATCATGACAGAATACATGGCTGCTGATAAGGGTTTTCTCGAGGTGTTGTTTGACTTGACAGAGTGTTTTACATGAAACGTGTGCGATGCTGTGGGGGTGACAAGCTGGAATGTTACAATGATTAGCATAACAGCTGGTCAGACTCTTCTTTTTACATTGAGGAAGTTAGAAAATTTGAGAAACCAAAATCAAACATACCAAAATAAATATGTTACATTTTGGTCCAAGTAACGCAGCTATCTGGCAATATATTAAAGTTTATGTACAATGCTGCTGACCAACACGCTGGGGTATATACATATTTTGCCGTTTGGAAACTTTAAGTTTAAAGAGACATTCAGGGGAATTTATAAGGAGTGTCTGGGGCATGCACGCGCGTGTGGGGGCGCTCTGAGGCCAACATGTCCATACAGACACCCTGGCCTGGGTGCATTTTTGTCAAACAAATCCAAAGAAAATTCCCAGCTCAACTTACAGACCAGTCTGCAACCCTCCTGAATTATCCTGTCTAACAGTATGCAGTAAAAATGGGGGTTTAGTTTGCACACATTTGCTAATACATGCGTAAGCTTCACGCTCGCTCCGGGCTCCTATCCATTATAATGCATGTGCTTCCACTGTGGAGGCTCTCAAAAATTTTAGTTAGGACTGCAAATAATACTGGGGTGCTGTGAAGTGGCTCTGAAGCTTATGCATGTATGTGCAAATGTTTGCAAACTAAACCTCTGTTTTTAACGCATACTGTTAGGATAATTTGGTTGGTTGCAGGCTGGTCGGTAAGTTGAGCTGGGAATTTTTTTTTCTTTTGTTTGACATACGTCACCCTTCCATGGGCTCCTTGCTGCAAAGGTCAGTTATAGGTGGAGGCAGTGGCCATTTGTTTGTACTGTTGGAATACTGGCGAGAGGACGCACTGGACACCTTCGCTGCCATTGTGCTATATGCTGGGTGTCCAGTGTGCCCCTGTGCCTTAAGGAGGGGTGGGCTCCCTCCAGGCTCACCTGCTCTCTGCCTATCCATTATAATGTGCTTCCACTGTAGAGGGTTTCGGGTTTCAAAATTTAGAGTTAGGACTGCAGATAATTCTGGGGTGCTGTGAAGTGGCTCTGCAGACTGGGAGAATTGTTCTGTACAGCAGTACTGCAAGCTCAAGAGGATCAGCAGTGGACAATGAAGGCAATTGCCTGTGAGGGGCAGCACCAGCGAGAGGGTGAGTATTGCAGTGAAAGCTAAATTTTTGTTTTCTGTTCTTGAACATTTAACTTTTTAACATTCTTCTTAGCTGGAGTTGTGCCTTAAGGGGGCACATTTTCTTTAAGTTCTATTGACAATAAACTTTGACCGATCCAAAACACGGTTTACATGGGATGGGCAAGCAAGAAGTGTGTATAGGAAAATGGTACACTAGCAGCTATGGTATGTAGAAAAAAAGCAGGGCGTATTAAATAAATAATTAATTAATACAGCAAGTTAAAATAGCCTATGGCCAGACCATTGCCTTTACTAGCCCACAGGAGGATTTGGGAATTGGGATCATTACTAGGAGAGAGAAGAAGCAGGCAGACTCTGGAGCGGGTATGGATATTGCGCTTCGGTTTATCAAATACTCCTAAGTATCTATAAAAGCATTTGATGAGTTGCCACTTAAAAAATTACTGAGCCAATTATTATAGTTATAAAAAAACAATTTATTTAACACCATTATCTCCTGAGGAGGTGTAGAGTAAGTGTTCCAAGTGGCACCACTACAACAGGACCCAACACGCCTTGGGTGTCTGTACTATGAGCCTTTTTTACTGCCAACTATCGCTTCTCGGTCTGGGCTGCTCAATGCCCCCTCCTCTTCCCTGCAGCTGTCAGTCTGTAACCACAGAGACACTCTATACAGAATTACAAGCCACTCTGTCATTGGATCCTGACAAGTAAAGAGAATACGCCGCAGTCAGACAGACATGTAGAATGCTGCATATCTTTTTGACACTCCACATTAAGTGAAGCATGGAAGCATGGGTAGCAGTTTATTTAAAAAAAAAAAAAACCTTCATTGTTTTTGGGTCAATTTTTATTTTTTAGGCTAGTAAGTTTTTAAACTGATGTTTTATATCTGTTTTACTATGCTATATGAATACAGCTTTTGTTATACAAATGCATATTTATTACATGGCAAAGGATTCCTAAAGCACTATGAATTACCAAAGAGACATCAAAGCAAAAGCTGCCTGCTTTGAGGCTTGCTTTATTTGATTGAGACTTTGGACTAAGCGATGAGTGACTCTTGTAATTCATTTATGTACACTGTGTAGCGGGTGTTTGCTTTAAGGCCCAGAGACTACCATACCCAGGATGCATTTCCCTGCGCAAGGACTGCTGGGGCGGGGTATTTAACCAGGGGGCGGGCCGGAGAACTTTCTCTTTGGACACTGCCCGGCCAGCAAGTGGACCTCCGTGCTGAGTCTGCTGATAATACAGGGCCTGAAGCCTAGGCCTGTATTATTCCAAAGAGCCTTCCATACCCACCGAGGAGCCTGAGGGACATTGCATCCTGCTGCTGTTCTGTTGCTGTCAGGAGGACCGAAGACCCGGGTGTCGTGGGATTTGTGTACCAAGACACAGCAACGGAAGATATGGACACGGACTGTTCCCGTTGGGTGAGAGAGCACTTGCTCGTGAGGATAATATAGGATCTCTAGACCCAGTAACTGTTGTTCGGAATTAACGTTAGTGTTTGCAGTTGCACACCGGAGGGACAGTGCATTGAATAACACTAGTAGATTTGTTCTGGGTCACCAAGTTATCACTTTCCTTTATTCTTGTGGATTACAAATTGTTCCCGAAGTGCACCACCGTTTGCTAGCGAAGATCTTTCTCTGCAGAACTTTCACATAGTACAGTCAGGCCTGACTTAGTAGTAGTGACATTGCTGGGTGCCATCTTGCCCACGAGGGAGAAGAGCTGCAGTGGAGTCCATTAGCTTCTTGTTATAAAATTGTATATCTGTCTGTGTGTTAAAACACTCTTTCATTGCAGGGCTCTGCACATGTCTATGTACCATATATATACTCGCGTATAAGCTGAGTTTTTCAGCACATTTTTTTTGTGCTGAAAATGCCCCCCTCGGCTTATACTCGAGTCACCTTTTTGCGCCTGATCTCCCGGACTTTGGGGACCTGGTACTTGGCACACATGTAGCCCCCCCTCTTCCTCTACAAGTGTGCAAAGTGTGTTGTCTGGGGGACCTACGGCCTGGGAGCACCGATTTTTCAAACCCGGGCACCCCTTCCATAGACTCCCATGTTAAACTGTAATTTCTCTGGTGAATTTGGGGACCTGGTACTGGCCGTTCGTAGGTCCCCTGGACCCGTAACTTGGCACACATGTAGCCCCATTTCTCCCCTACAAGTGTGCAAAGTGTGTTGTCTAGGGGACCTACGGCCGGGGAGCACCAATTTTTCAAATCCGTGCACCCCTTCCATAGACTCCCATGTTAAACGTCAGTCTATTAATGGACACAGTGAGGCATGGGCACAGTGAGGCATGGACATGGACACAGTGAGGCAAAGTGAGGCACAGTGAGGCATGCAGATGGACACCCTAGGCTTATACTCGAGTCAATACGTTTTCCCAGTTTTTTGTGGTAAAATTGGGTGCCTCGGCTTATATTCGGGTCGGCTTATACTCGAGTATATACGGTATATTGTTTGCCTGCTTAACCATTATTTTCAGTAAAGTACCAGGGTTAAGTATATCAGTTGTTGGTGTCATTTACTGTGCAGGAGAAACGGTTAGTGATAGTTACACCATACTGTTGTATGCTTTTATTGTGGGATTGTGCTGCCAAGAATCACAGGTTACACAATCCCATCATCCCCTACTGACTGTGCCAGGGAAGGGTAGAGCCAATTGCCGGGGGTTGACAGTGAGTGTTTTAGGGCCCGAAACAAATCAAACCAGCGGCCCTCTTAGCTGGGGGTATCGCTACAAGTATATTACCAAAAGTATTGGGATGCCTG
The DNA here is from genome assembly GCA_029206835.1 of Rana muscosa. Lineage (NCBI taxonomy): Eukaryota > Metazoa > Chordata > Amphibia > Anura > Ranidae > Rana > Rana muscosa. Next base: position 197,680,471 of record CM055123.1, read on the forward strand.
CACGCACATGAACTTTAATGGCATCCCAGTCTACACAAGGTTTAGGAGTGTGTCAATGGGAATGTTTGACCATTCTTCCAGAAGCACATTTGTGAGGTCTAGCAGTGATGTGAATGAGTAGGACTGTCTCGCAGTCTCTGGTCTAATTCATCCTATAGGTGTTCTATCGGGTTGAGGTAAGGCCTCTGTGCAAGCCAGCCAAGTTACTCCACCCCAAACTCGCTCATCCATGTCTTTATGGACCTTGCTTTGTGCACTGGTTCAAATCATTTGGCGGAGGGGGTATTATGGTGTGGGGTTGTTTTTCAGGTGTTGGGCTTGGCCCCATAGTTCCAGTGAAGGGAACTCTTAAGGCGTCAGCATACCAAGACATTTTAGACAATTTCATGCTCCCAACTCTGTGGGAACAGTTTGGGGATGGCCCCTTCCGGTTCCAACACGACTCTGCACCAGTGCACAAAGCAAGGTCCATAAAGACATGGATAAGCAAGTTTGGGATGGAGGAACCTGACTGGTCTGCACAGAGTGCATACCTGAATCAGATAGAACACCTTTGGGATGAAATAGAGCGGAGACTGAGCCAGTCCTTCATGTCCACATCAGTGCCTGACCTCACTAATGCGCTTCTGGAAGAATGGCCAAACATTCCCACATTCCCATAGGCACACTGTTAAACCTTGTGGACAGCCTTCCCAGAAGAGTTGAAGCTGTTATAGCTGCAAACGGTGGGCCAACTCGATATTGAACCCTACGGACTAAGACTGGGATGCCATTAAAGTTCATATGCGTGTAAAGGCAGGTGTCCCAATACTTTTGGTAATATAGTATTTACATATAGAATTCAACTTACAACGTTTAAAATAAAGGAGCAATGGAGACAGATGTTATCCTGTGAATAGATGCTGGTTGGATACCTGACTAAACTATATACTAATACATATTTTTTTAAATTTCTAACCATAATAAATACAATATATAAAAATCCACTAGGAACAGTTCCATAACGGTTTGTTTTGGTCTGCTTCTTTATGAGCGACCTTGATGAAATTTGTTGTTTTGACAATGATCTAACCACCATAGGCGAACAGAAAAAGTCTAGGACCATGGAGGTGAATTGGTCCCTGGTTGCAGATGTTTAGAGATTATTAGAAACCTAAATGATAGTGAAGAGAGACCCTTAATGCAGAACAGAAATGGGAATTTTTTATGGTATTTTTTGATGACACCATCACTCTGGGCAATGGTATCGGCTGCTGTGTCTGGGCCTGTTAAAGTAAATTCTTCTCTGGATATTAAGTAGCTCTACGTCTGCAGCTTCCCTAATGTTTTTAAAGAACAAAGTCAACCGTACTGAACTACCAAGTTGCAAGCCAGCAAACTGATACTCCAGCAATTAGTCTTGTTCTCAGCATTGAAAGCAGGTTGTGGTATCTGCACAAATCCAGGTAGGTTTTGTTTGCTCTACACTTAAAATAACAAATGTATGTGTTGAGAGCTGAAGGAGAGTCCCGTCCTTCTGTTTTTCCAGCACGATAGCTGCAAGCTTAAGAAACTCAGCAAAACAACATACAGTCGTGTGTACTTCAGCCATAATCAAGAGAGTGTCATGGTTTAAAAAGCATAGATCCTACAGATTAAATTGCTTTCGTGGTAGGTTTGTACTAACCAGACATGCATTCCTGAATCGTTAGACACAAGAAGAAAACGCGAGCTCGAGCAACTGTAATTATCTATAAATAAAATGTTTTCTGAAAACATTGGATTATATATCAGACAGTCTCTTCTAGCGTTTCTGTAAACGTTTCAATGGGGTCTCCTGCCTCAGGGGCGGATCCAGGGTCTAGTCTCGGGAGGGGCATTGCCAGAAAATGTTTTTTTGCAGGCAAATTATCGGGGAAATGGCTGGTGTTGGCGCTTCAATCATCCTGGCACCATGGTTGTTATGGTGTCAGGATGATTGAAGCGTATTATTTCTATTATTACATTGTTATATAAAATGAAATAGTTCAACTCACCATAATGCCGTATCAGTGGGAGCCCTGAGTGTGTCTCTTGCCCTGTCACCTGCCACCAGATGCGGATTGCCACTTGCCACATCACCTGCCGCAAGTTGCGAATTGTCACTTGCCACATCACCTGCCATAAGTTGCGGATTGTCACTTGCCACATCACCTGTCACCAGATGAGGCTTGTCACTTGCCACATCACCTGCCAGAAGTTGCGGATTGTCACTTGCCACGTCACCTGCCAGAAGTTGCTGATTGTCACTTGCCACGTCGCCTGTCACCAGATGCAGATTGTCATCTGCCACACGTTGTGGATTGTCACTTGCCACGTTGCCTGTCACCAGATGCAGATTGTCACTTGCCACGTCACCTGCGACACGTTGCGGATTGTCACTTGCCACGTCACCTGCCACATGTTGCGGATTGTCACTTGCCTGCTACAATTGTCACTTTCCTGCTAAGGTGGGGATTGCCACTTCCTGTGTCCCAGAGTGAACTGAGGCAGCAGAGAGATGATGTAATCTCTCTGCTGGCCACGGCTGCCTACACAGTGAGGGCGGAACTGCAGGGATGCCCGCTGATTTGCCAGCCACCCGCTCACCCACCGAGCCAGCCGCCCGCTCACCCACTGAGCCGCCGGCTTACTCACCTGCCAGTCAAGCTACCCACTCACGCACCCACTTGCCGAGCTGCCTGCCCGCCGACCTGCCCACTCACTTACCCGCTGACTGGCCGCCGCTCACCCGCAACTAATTTCTCGGGGGGGAGGCAATTTGCCCATTGCCCCCCCTGGATCTGACCCTGAGCTAAATAGGCAATATACTACAAGCTGCAGTGCTGCTTTACTACAGAGCCGCAGTCAGGACAGGGGCGGATCCGGGGGGGCAACAGGGCAATTGACCCCCCCGAGAAATTAGTTGCGGGTGAGCGGCGGGCCAGTCAGTGGGTGAGTGAGCTAGCGGCTCGGCAGGCAGGCAGGTCAGCAGGTGAGTGAGTGAGCGGGCAGCTTGGTGGGCGGGTGAGCGGGCGGGTAGCTCAGTGAGTGAACGGGCGGGCGACCAGCCGGCCAATCAGCGGGCCGGCGGGCGGGGTGACAATCCACAAATTCTGGCAGGTGACGTGGCAAGTGACAATACGCAACATGTGGCAAGTGACAATCCACAACTTGTGGCAAGTGAAAATCCGCAACTTGTGGCAGGTGATGTGGCAAGTGACAATCCGCATCTGGTGGCAGGTGACGGTGGCAAGTGACACACTCAGGGCTCCAACTGATTCTGCATTATGGTGAGTTGAACTATTTTATTTTATATAACAGTGTAATAATAGAAATAATGCACTTCAATCCTCCTGACACCATAACAACCATGGTGCCAGGATGATTGAAGCGCCAACACCAGCCATTTCCCCAATAAATTGCCAGCAAAAAAATTATTTTCAGGCAGTGCCCCTCCCGAGACTAGACTCTGGATCCGCACCTGATCTAGCTTAAAGTGATTAAAGCTTGGGTGCTCCTCTTCTTGGGTCCCTCTTTGCCGCCCTGGGCCCCTCCCTCCTGTTGAGTGCCCCCACAGCAAGCAGCTTGCTATAGGGGCACCCGAGCTGAGCCACAGTGACATCCACTAGCTTCTAGGTCCTGTGCCAAGCAGCTTCTCTGCTGCACAGTAAACACAGGAAGTTGCTTGCTAGTCAAAGCATTCTATGGACGAGATGGAAAGGCGTAACAGTGGCAAAACGATCTCCACCTCATCCAACCAGAAAAAATGTTATATCCATTGAGAAAGGGCAATGTGTTCTCTAAATAAATTACGGTAGGTATAAATGAATAGATGATTGAGCAAACTAGGGGGATTTTTAGTCATCCAGTCTGCTTCCTGTGTGTTCCAGAGGTCAGCATTGCAAGCTAAAGGCCGTGGCTGGGTTATAGCCAAACGCTCTTTATACTTGACATTCAGTACAGTGGCGTCACTAGGGTTGGTGTCACCTGGTGCGGTATAACATGGTGTCACCCCCCCCCCAATAATTTTTTTCACCCTAATAACACTGCATATATTGGCAACAGTAGTGCCGTTAATAACTATCAATCAACTAGCAAATTTGAATAACAAAATCATATGAAAATAATAGAAATCAAAGCTTAAACTGTTAAAGAACTGTATTTATTTTAACTTTAAACTTTACTGAATTAATAAATAAATAACACAAAAACAGGAACAAATATGAAAGCATTTAGTTAACATCTAAATCAAAACTTTGCTTTTCTAGCCTTGACAGCTGCAAAATTGTGAACAACATCATCAAAATCAATACATTTCGCTAGTTCACTTTCAACTGATAATATTGCAAGATCAGAAAGCCTTGCCTGTCCCATCGTTGAACGCAAATAGTTTTTTATCAGCTTCAACTTTGAAAAGCTCCTCTCACATGAAGCCACAGACACACAGATTGTCAGAAATATTTTTAGACATAGTGAAAGGGTTGGAAGAGATTCAATGAAGTCCCATTCTGCTATGAAGGTCAAAACTTGTAAAGCCGACCAATCTTTGACTTCTTCTAGGTTGATCTTGGCTGCTTTGAGATGTCTCCTCAGTCTGGGTATTTCCATTAACAGCTCACTCTCAGATATTTCGTCATAAAAAGTGGTCAGTTTTGGAATGGACACCTTTAATGTTTCTTCAGTTTCATATATGAGACTCTTTGCTTGAACAGCCTCAAACATGGCTGCAACTTCCATGATGGCTCTTAATCTGATCTGGAGTTCAGAATGGAAGCGATCAATGCACTCAAGCATTGCCCTCTTGTTCTCGTCTTGTAGACTTATGCCTCCAGCATCACGTGCCTGTTCCCCTGCCATCCTCTTCTTAAACCTGGCTCTTCTCTCTACGGCAATTCCATATTCTTTAGATTTTAAATGTGCCTTCTTAATTGCATGTTCCACTAGGTGACTGCGCTCTTCAAACAGAAAAAGTCTTAGTGTACTCCTGGAGAGTGGAGAGGAGGAGGGCTGGGCACTGTGGGCAGCGACCGTCACACACAGCAGCCGCGCCGCCCGGGCGGAGAAAGTTGTGTGTGTGCTGCAGTGACGTGTCGTCACATCATCACAGTGCAGTGTGATGATGTGACAGGCTGAGTCGCTCGCTGGCTCTGTAGGGTAGGGAGGAGGATTGGAATTTAGGAATAGGAAGAATAAGGAGCCGGAGGACACACACCAGGCGCGGCCGCGGCGCTGGAGGTGTTGTTCCAGGCTTCCAGCCCAGCGGGGTGAAATTAATCAATGAATGGGTCAGCTGTAAAAAAAAAAAAAAAAAAAAAAGGGAGGGTGTCACCCCTCTAGCGGGTGTCACCCGGGGGCGGACCGCACCCCCCGCACCCCCCTAGCAACGCCTCTGATTCAGTAAGCAGGTCTACATTAAGGTGGTTGGGCACTTTTTCTTTTTGAGGAGTCACTGTGGTGCCATTTAAAGGAGGACTGGTTCTTCATATGGACTATTAGTTTGCTCAATCATCTATTAATTTTTGAGTTTTTTTTCCCCTTTTTTTTCAGTTTACTAATGTGTGTATCCCACATTGAGCTGCTGCCTTTTGCTGGTTTATTTTTATATATTTTCACTAGTCTAAAAGAAAAAGTGCCTAACCACCTTAATGTAGACCTGCTTACTGAATGTCAAGTATAAAGGGCGTTTGGCTATAACCCAGCCACGGCCTTTAGCTTGCAATGCTGACCTCTGGAACACACAGGAAGCAGACTGGATGGCTAAAAATCCACCTAGGCATCTCACAGTCCGTAGCCGTGATTCAGTGATATGCTCAAAGGGAAAGAAAGCTGACCATAGCGTGATACAGTCTCATAAGTTTATTTAAAAAATAGTATTGCACTTACATGTTAGTGGATAAAAGATTGCATATATAAACAATGCCGGCCGGCAAATACAGGAGTCTGTCCTCCTCTAAAACGATGTGGTGACGTCAGTATGTCCCCTCACAGATGCGTTTCGTCACAGGCGACGTTATCAATGGGGAACGGGCAACGTAATGACTCACCACCTTATATAGAGCCAGACTTCGTTCTGAAACGCAAGCGTCAGGCTAAAAACGCCATATTGATTATGGGCAACGTATACCTAATGCAAAGCGGCAAAGACTGAGTCTAGCGGCTATGCAAAATATGGAAAAAATTTACAAAAAATATAAAAATTTAAATATTAAAGCAGCATCTAGACCAAAGAAAATAAAATTAAATAGTGCTAACCACTATTGAGCTAAAAACATATCCTCTGTAGGAGGATCATCAAAACCCATTAGTAACAGGTCCACATACTGCAGACTCAGCCTCTCGTATGGGGAGAATTAAAAAATTCTACATAAAGGCAATTTGTTAAACCAAAGGATATAACAATGGCCTTATAAATAAACATGAACTAATTAAGTGACCGTGATGACAAAATTAAATAATATCACAACTTAAATTAATCCAATAAATATATTAGTAATAATAATAATAGTGTCTGGTGACCCATTATATATCTAATACATTTATTGATATTAATAATAGTGTTTGGTGACCTAGCTCCCCCATTATAAATCAGAAATTAATAATGAAATTAATTGGACCAAAAATGTATTACCCCATACATAGCCTCTAGACTCAGTCTTTGCCGCTTTGCATTAGGTATCCGTTGCCCATAATCAATATGGCGTTTTTAGCCTGATGCTTGCGTCTCAGAATGAGGTCTGGCTCTATATAAGGTGGTGAGTCATTACGTTGCCCTTTCCCCATTCATAACGTCACCTGTGACGAAACGCGTCTGGGAGGGCACGTACTGACGTCACCACGTCGTTTTAGAGGAGGACGGGCTCCTGTAATTGCCGGCCGGCATTGTTTATATATGTGTTAATTATAATACTATTTTTTAAATAAACTTATGAGACTGTATCACGCTATGGTCAGCTTTTTTCCCCTTTGAGCATATTGCAGAATCATGGCTTTGGACTCTATAAGACGTCTAGGGGGATTTTTAGCCATCCAGTCTGCTTCCTGTGTGTTCCAGTGGTCAGCATTGCAAGCTAAAGACCGTGGCTGGGTTATAGCCAAATGCCCTTTATGCTTGCCATTCGGTAAGCAGGTCTACATTACGGTGGTTGGGCACTTTTTCTTTGTCATGGAGTCACTGTGGTGCCATTTAAAGGAGGACTGGTTCTTCATATGGACTATTAGTTTGCTCAATCATCTATTATTTTATACCGAATTTATTTTGTGTTAACTTGGCAGAGTTTTTTCCCCTTTTTTTTCAGTTTACTAATGTGTGTATCCCACATTGAGCTGCTGCCTTTTGCTGGTTTATTTTTATATATTTTCACTAGTCTAGCGCGGTTTCCCCTTTTTTATATGTTCTCTAAATAGCTCCTATGCCCAGTGAGCGTCGTGTGTTTCACTATGCAGCCAGTCAACATAGGGCCCAGTTATTTACCTACTACCTAGTACCCACTACAGTTATTTTCAGCTTCCACAGAGATCCCACAGGTATGATAGATGCATACTTAAAGGGGTTGTAAAGGTACATGTTTTTTCACCTTAATACATTCTATGCATTAAGGTGAAAAAACATTCGACAATACCGCCCCCCCCCCCGAGCCCCCGTTTTATTTACCTGGCCCCTCGAAAGTCCCGCGCTCGCTCCCGTCATCCTCCGAGTTCCTGAACCTGGCCGTTGATTGGCTACTGTGGATGGATTGAAAGCAGCGCAGCCATTGGCTGGCGCTGCTGTCAATCACATCCAATGACGTGGCGCGCCGGGGGGCGGGGCCGAGTGATAGTCGGCGGCTGCACAGTGGAGGTAAGTATAACATGTTTGTTATTTTTATTTAAAAAAACGGGAACCTTTAGTGTTCCTTTAAGCACAGTACACATGGGCCAAATGTCAGAAGATATTTGCCGGTTAAAAAAAAAATGTCCGACATTCAGCCCGTGTGTATGTCGGTCTGTCCGACAGAAGTCGGCCGTCTGGCTGGCTTCTGTCGAACGAGCATGCTGGAAAACCAGCAGCCGTCTGACTCGCGATCAACGCTCTCATCCAATGGCAAACTCGGAGACACGTCTGACGCATGTGATAACAACCAAAAAGGCCACTTTTCAGGAGAGGTCATCCAAGGGAATATCCCTGATGGTTTCAAAGAGTAATCTCTTACAAGGAAGAGTGAAGCCAGAAGTCTTTTCAAAGGACAGGTTTCATTTGTACATTCAGAGTGCTTAAAGTGACAAGCCCCCTCTCTCTCCTGATTGGCTAACTGACTTTGACAGTAGCGGGAGCCAATGGGAGGGAGAGTCTCGGAGTGCAGAGGCACTCGTGCACATCGCTCGACTAAGAGGGAGCTCAGGTAAGTATTAGGGGGGCTGCTGCACACCAAAGTTTTTTTTTTATCTTAATGCATAGACTGGTCCAGTGTTGCAGAGACATTTTATATTTCTCTGAGCTCAAGGATGTTGAAAGGGAGCATGCCTTCCACATGTGACAAGTGATAAGGAAGAAAAAACTTCCCTATTGTTATGCCTTGGCTTGAGATCCACCAAGTTAGGCAATGCTTGGCTGGATAGGAGTTAGCAGGTTGAGTAAAGGAGCATGCTTGTTTCAGGTCGACAAGATGTGTTGGAGAGGTCTCAAATTAAACTAGGTGCATAGTACAGCCTCAAAGAAGAGGCGGATACCATGAGGCCTAGGAGTTTCATGGTAAATCTCATTGTGGGATGTCTCCTTGACCTAAATTCTTGAGCGTGGGCTCTAAGAGAGAACTTTCTTCTCTGGAAGAAAAACCTTTGCTTGGGATGTGACCAGGACCAAGCTAAAGTATTCCAGGCAAAGAAAAGGCTGGAGAGCAGATTTTTAAAAATTGATCACTCATCTACAAGCCTGGAGCCTCTGAACTGTCCTGCGGCCTTTTGCAGACAGCTATAGGGAGATGAGTCCATCAGGAGAAGGCAGGGGCGTTGCTAGGTCTACAAAAGATATGTGGCTAGAGCCCATAGCAGCGAAGTAAAGAAAGTCTGTCAGGGAATCTAGTAGACCAGACTGTGTGACTACACAGAAGAGACCAAAAACGCACGTAAGTGAAATAAAAGGTGTTTATTTACAAGGTGACAAACGTGAAAACAACCAGTGCACAACCAACAATGAATAGTATATACAAATCAAGGGGAGATACCGTAATCGTAAACAAAGCCAGGCCAAGATCATACACCAGGGTATATCAGCAGATGGGTGAGGATGGAAACATAACAGGGCAGGGAGAGGGTGGATGGACAGGCTGAGGGGTAGGAATCCAAGGTCAACAGGTAACAGAAGGGGCAGGTCCAGGATGGCCTCAGGATAGGATCAGGTCGGGTCAGATGCAGGGTCAGATGCAGGCTCAGGGTCAGATGCAGGCTCGGGAGAGAGAGATACCAAGGCAAGCATGTGAGGGCTCGCCAGGTATTTATAGGACTGCAGTGATTGTCCTCATGTGACAGCTGAGAGGAGGAAGTGCTGCCTGCCCCACACTGCCGGAATACACCCACTGGTGGATGCCGGTACTACGGCCCATGGATCAGACCGCACCACCAGCAGGTGAGATCCCCTACTATAGATACTGGCTGCAAGAAGACAGCTGCTGGTGGACACTAGTACTGCAATCCATAGGACCAACAGTGCCACCAGCGGGTGAACCCTTTCCTGACAAAGTCATACGCTTGGGCAGACATACACATGTATATAATATACATGTGTGTGTGTGTATATGTATATATATATATATATTGTTACATATCTGAGTGCGGTTCCCCCCTTACATCAGGGTTCCCAGAGAGCCCCCCTTACATCAGGGTTTCCAGAGAGCCCCCCCATACATCAGGGCCCTCAGAGAGCCTCCCCATACACCATGGTCCCCAGAGAGCCTCCCCATACACCAGGGTCCCCAGAGAGCCTCCCCATACACCAGGGTCCCCAGAGAGCCTCCCCATACCCCAGGGTCCCCAGAGAGCCTCCCCATACATCAGGGTTCCCAGAGAGCCCCCCCATACATCAGGGTTCCCAGAGAGCCTCCCCATACATCAGGGTCCCCAGAGAGCCTCCCCATACATCAGGGAGCCTCCCCATACATCAGGGTCCCCAGGGAGCCTCCCCATACATCAGGGTCCCCAGAGAGCCCCTCTTACATCAGGGTCCCAAGAGAGCCCCCTTACATCAGGGTCCTCAGAGAGAGGAGGGTGAGAAAGAGGGGGGTGGATGAGAGGGGGTGAAAGAGAGAGAGAGCGGATGGAAAGAGAGACCCCTAGCCCTGCCTGCAGTCCCTACTGTCCCAGTCCCTGTCTGTGGGGGTAGGCATGTGTGATCCACCTACCTCCTGCCCGTCCCCGTTCAGCCTGTTATCTTCCTGTTCCATTACAGTCCCAGCGAGCTAGGAGAGGAGCTTGGAGAAGGAGTGCAGCCTCTGGGAGGCTCCGGGCTTGCTGCACAGCGTGGCAGTGAGGCCTCGCCTTCTCTCTCTCACTCCCTCCTGGGTTCTTCCCGGCTGACCAAGCCTCCCCCTCCCTGTTTGATGCCGCTGCCCTGCACCCCACTGCCACGGCGGCTCTAGCAACCAGTGGCCAAGAGTAGTCAGGTGGAGGCGGGGCAGAGCCAGAGCCAGCACTACCATGGCTCAGTCCGCCCCTGCCCCTTGCATTCCGGACCGGTGTTGCTAATTGTGGGACTGCACCCACCCGGTAAGAGACTCAAGACTATGGGCCCCAGACTCTGGGCTATAGCCCCAATAACCACCCCCTAGCGACGCCACTGGGAGAAGGTCAACTAGATAACCTGTGTCCTGTGACCTGGATGCCCAGAGTTCTAAGAAAGGCAAAAAGGTGCAAGGACCTTTGTGATTACTCTGGGACAGCAGGTCGAAATACTGAAAATGGCAAAGCACAGAAAGCACTGATGAAGTGGATACATGAATTATCTTGGATTTCTACAGATTCTTGGTATTCCCCCTGTCTCTGGGAGGCAATTACTGACTTTGTGGACTAAATGTGAAATTTTGGAATTTGCAGGTGTTTTTAAGTCCAGAATAGGACAAATACCTGTTGTGCGTTGGTACCAAAACCAGGTTTTAATCAAATTCTTTGAATCTGTCTTGTGGGGGTACTTGCAAAACTACTCCCTGGGACAAGACATTCTGCAAATCTTACCATCCCTGAACAGTTTGTTGTTCAGTTTATTGTTGTAATCTTGTGTTGTATTTAAGTGTGTCTGTGTCGTAACAATTTCCCAATTTCTCTTTGGGATTAATAAAGTCACCTGTAACTGTAACTAACTCTGTAACTGTTTTTGGTTGATTTGAGAGAAGAAATCAGTGGGGGGTAGTTTTTTAACTCTATTTTGTACCTGTCGGGTCACTTGAGGCCAGGTGACAGATGCACCTTGTTGGGGTCATGAGTGCACCGCTGAGGTAGTGGACCCTACGGCTGACTGCCGTGGATGGAGCTCTGGGTGGTTCAGGAAAGCAGGTACTCTGGAGCACCTGGACATCACACTGGGAGCTAGAGCATGAGATTTCCCAGGACGCGAAATCTAAGAGCCAGCGGGTGTTCTCCAGGGCCCCTGATGGTGGGGATGGACTTCCCTGCAGTCTGGCTCCAGCTCGCGGCCCCCAGGGTCTCCCAGTTCACGCTCACGGTAGACTGCTGGAGGATAGGGAGGAGGCAGCAGACCAGGACAACAAAGATCATCAGGAGATAAGCCAAAAGGTCAGGGCAACAAGCAGATAGGGATAGTCAAAGAACACGCCAAAGGTCAGGATACGAAGCAGACGAGGACAGTCAAGAAGAAGCCAAGGTCGGTAAACAGGATCAGACGTAGGACACACAGCAATGAGCACACGGAAGCCAAACACACAATATTGATCAACGAGGCTGGCTTGCAATGCACAGGTTAATATAGTGTTCCTAATTGGAGGCTGGGGTGGAGCCATGCTTGAGGGAAGATTACTTAAGCAGCCAGTTGAGAGGCGGACAGTCTTTTAAGCTGATCACACGGAGAGGTAAGCAGACAGGAACATTACTGCAAAACCTTGACAGTACCCCTTTGAAACCACCAATTAAACCCACGGGTCTGGGAGATCTGTGACCCAGAGAGAGGTAAATGAGATGTCCCCCCATTCTTAGGAGTGAGGGCTTCATTAAGATGAAGGCTTTGGGAAGACTTGTGCTAAAAGGAAGAGCTAAATGTAGGTTTTGAAGTTGAAGCCTGGTTAGATCCATTGGTTGCTCTGTATTTTGAGAAGGTAGTGGCTCGTGGGGAGGGAGGTTTCCTTGTGGAAGTAAAACTTCCCTCCTGTGACATCTTTGATGAATTGGTCAAGGGCCTCCCCAAAAAGACACCTGCCTTGAAAGAGCATACACGTGAGGGGGTCTTTTCAGGCAGCTTCAGCTGTCTAGGCTTTTATTCAGAAGAATCTGCACTAGGGATGAGCCGAACACCCCCCAGTTCGGTTCGCACCAGAACTTGCGAACAGGCAATAAATTTGTTCGAACATCCGAACACCGTTAAAGTCTATGGGACTCGAACATGAAAAATCGAAAGTGCTAATTTTAAAGGCTTATATACAAGTTATTGTCATAAAAAGTGTTTGGGGACCCGGGTCCTGCCCCAGGGGACCTGTATCAATGCAAGAAAAAGTTTTAAAAACTGCAGTTTTTTTCGGGAGCAGTGATTTTAATAATGCTTAAAGTGAAACAATAAAAGTGAAATATTCCTTTAAATTTCGTACCTGGGGGGGGGGGGTGGGGTGGGGGTGTATAGTATGCCTGTAAAGTAGCGCTTTTTTCCCATGCTTAGAACTGTCCCTGCACAAAGTGTAATTTCTGAAGGAAAAAAAGTAATTTAAAAGCACTCGCGGCTATAATGAATTGTCGGCTCCCGGCAATACAGAGAAAAGTCATTGATAAAAAATAAATTAACCACTTGACGACCGCTCACTGTATATATACGTCATTTTTTTGAAGAGGGATATCTCGGTAACGGCAGCAGCTGCTGCTACAACCGAGATATCCATCTCTTCAGTGAGCGGTCGTGTTTACGATAATGGTGGTCTCCGCAGCGGATTCGCCGCGAGATCACCGTTATCGGCGGCGGGAGAGGGCCCCCCCTCCCGCCGCCGCTTACCGGAGCCGTTGGTAGCGGCGGAGGCGATCGGGTCCTTCTCCCTTTGTGGTATGGATAAGAGTGAGGGCAAGATGGCCCCCACCCGTCTCCATACCATAGCAGGGCGGAGCTGACGTCAAAACGTCAGCTCCGCCCATACGTCTTAAAGGGAAAAAAAATTTTTGTCATTTTTTTTTAAATGACTTTTTTATTTTATTTTAATGTTTTTATTGCATTTTAGTGCAAATATGAGATCTGAGGTCTTTTTGACCCCAGATCTCATATTTAAGAGGACCTGTCATGCTTTTTTCTATTACAAGGGATGTTTACATTCCTTGTAATAGGAATAAAAGTGATCCATTTTATTTATTTTTTTAAAACAGTGTAAAAATAAATAGAATCCAGTAAAATTAATAAGAAAACAAAAAAAATTTTTTTTAAAGCGCCCCATCCCGACGAGCACGCGCGCAGAAGCATACGCATACGTGAGTAGCGCCCGTATATGAAAACGGTGTTCAAACCACACATGTGAGGTATCCCCGCAATCGTTAGAGCGAGAGCAATAATTCTAGCCCTAGACCTCCTCTGTAACACAAAAGATGCAACCTGTAGAATTTTTTAAACGTCGCCTATGGAGATTTTTAAGGGTAAAAGTTTGACGCCATTCCACGAGCGGGCGCAGTTTTGAAGTGTGACATGTTGGGTATCAATTTACTCGGCGTAACATTATCTTTCACAATATAAAAAAAAATTGGGCTAACTTTACTGTTGTCTTATTTTTTAATTTAAAAAAGTGATTTTTTTCCAAACAAAGTGCGCTTGTAAGACCGCTGCGCAAATACGATGTGACAAAAAGTATTGCAATGACCACTAATATATTCTCTAGTATGTTAGAAAAAAAACAATATATAATGTTTGGGGGTTCTAAGTAATTTTCTAGCAAAAAAAAATGTTTTAAACTTGTAAACACCAAATTTGAAAAACAGGCAAGGTCCTTAAGTGATTAAATGTGTGGGGGTCCCCCCAAATTCAATTACCAGGCCCTTCAGGTCTGGTATGGATATTAAGGGGAACCCTGTGTCAAATTATTTTTTTTTTTTTACGTGGGGTTCCCCCCAAATATCCATACCAGACCCTTCAGGTCTGGTATGGATTTTAAGGGGAACTCCACGCCAAATAAAAAAAAAAAGATGGCGTGGAGTTCCCGCCAAAAATCCATACCAGACCATTTATCCGAGCACGCAACCTGGCAGGTCGCAGGAGAAGAGGGGGGGACGAGAGAGCGCCCCCCCTCCTGAACCGTACCAGGCCACATACCCTCAACATGGGGAGGATGCTTTGGGGGTCTGTGACCCCTCAAAGCACCAAAGCACCTTCCTACTCTCCAGGTCCTTGAGGGCTTGTCTTTCGCCAGTTGATAGATTATCTGATGACTTTTTGGTCCAGTCAATCCTTTCCAGGTCCATTTGGACGATATCCAGAAAGGTATTGAGCCATCTATTTTTTGATAATGAGGGCATCTTTTGAGATCTTATCTTCAGATTTGCTCGTCTTATTGAGGGGACAGATTCCTCATCCGGTATGTCGTTCTCGTCCAGTAGTGAATTTAATATATCCAAAGCCAACTGATCATCTGGATCTGTCGGCTGAGTCGTCTCTACTACCGCATCCTTAGTACTGTAGAGTAGTCGAAAAAAGACCTTTCTTAGGTTGTTTATTGCCGTAGTACAGTGCTGTAGTTTCTCATACTGAAATTGAACTAGTTGCAATGCTGGTCCTGCAAGAGCAAAGAGCTTTTAGGAGTGCCTAACACTTTCTAGCTGCAGAAAGTTTAATGAAGAAACATCTTCAATTGGTACATTGAGATGTTTGTTTAAGACTGAGGCGGCGGGGCGAACTAAAAGAACAGACTACTTCTTAGTGAACTCTTTTTCCAAAGAGGAATGAAAATCTTTTCTGGAGTTTAATTGTCATAGATTGCACATGGGATCACATGCATCACGCATACTGCAAACATGCATAGAGTAAATAATACCCGGAAAACATAATATAACTTAAACATCTGAGTTTTATTCAAAATATTGCAGTATATATACAGATTTATACCAAAGCATAGATATATATATCTTTTGGATTATTATTGGCCACGGCCTGATTCATTGGTTTTCAAAAACTATTTAATCAAACACCAACACTTTAACTTCCAAAACCAAAATATTTATCCATAACCATACTCAACCCAGCCACTTAGGGCTCTTTCACACGGGGCGGATCCGTGCAGATCCGCCCCGTGAAGCTCCGCTTGCTCAGCGGGGATCGCTCCGTTGATCCCCGCTGAGCCGACGGATGACTGGGCGGTCCCCGCACACTGTGCAGGGACCGCCCTGTCAGAGCGCCGCTCTCCCCTATGGGGAATCGGATGACGACGGACCGTAGAGTCCGTTGTCATCCGATCCGCTCCGCCGACGGAAGGAAAAATAGGGTTTTCCTCCGTCACACTTTGGCGGAGCGGATGTCAGCGGACATGTCTCCGCTGACATCCGTGCCTCCATAGGGGTACATGGAGGATCCGTTTCAGGTCCGCCTAAAAAACTGACAGGCGGACCTGAACGGACCTCCGTGTGAAAGGTGCCTTAGACTCGAGCTGATTAGCAACGAAATTAAATTGTCTCAATTCTCCCCTCCGGGAAATCGCCTGAAGGAGCCACCACATGAATCTTAGGCCGCGACGGGGAAATAAAGGGGGGGGGGTAGGGCGGGGAGCTCCTCCTGCTGGAATCTTCAGGTAGCACAGCACTGACCCAGATGGCACCGTTCTTTAAATAGGCCAGAACCTGCTTCCAGAACTTTCCCAGATGACACCTGACCTTGCTGACCAATCCCTGACTGATTCTCAAAACCTTCCAGAACCCACTACCACAGCTGACCTGATTAACCATTCCCTGCCTGTCCTAATTTCGTCACCTTTACCTGACCCATCCTGAACTTTTCACCTTCGTGGCCCTGTGGCCATAACCTGGCCTAGCCTGTCATTTTTTTTTTTTTTATGCCCCATACACACGATAATTTTTCTTGTCATTTTTTTTCTTGCCGTTTTTCACGTAGTTTTTTTTCATGTTTCCTCTCAAGCCTGTCTTGCGTACACACGATCATTTTAAAAAACGATCAAGCAAAGCGCAGTGACGTATACCACGTACGACGGGACTATAAAGGGGAAGTTCCGCTCGAATGGCGCCACCCTTCATGTTAGTAAAGTTTGTTGAGCAACGATTCGCGCTTTTCAGCCTCGTGCTTTTCAGTCCGTTACTGCATGACGAATGTGCTATCTCCATTACGAATGCTAGTTTTACCAGAACGAGCGCTCCCGTCTCATACTTGATTCTGAGCATGCGCGTTTTTTTTCACGTCGTTAAAGCATACACACTATCGTTTTTCACGTCGTTAAAAAAAACGACATGAAAAACTACGTGAAAAAAGAGAGCATGTTCGAAATTTTTAATGGCCGTTTTTCACGTCGTTAAAAATGCTCTGGAGCATACACACGATCGGTTTTAATGCCCATTTTTAAAAATGGCATTTTTAACGGCATGAAAAACGATCGTGTGTATGGGGCATTAGACAACCTACATCATCCTAATTAATCACCTGCAGATACAGTGATCCCATGAGGAAAGGTGAGCCTAAAAGGCTACTCCCTTTCATTCCCCATTCTGTTTGTTCATGAAAAGGGAATGTCTTTATAGTTTTTGCAGGTCTCTGTATCTAAAGGGGCATGGCAAGACAAAAGCAAATCAAGTTCTACAGTGACAAGACTTTTGTGTAGGGCAGCAGTTTACACTAGTAAGCATGGCACATGAAGCTTCCATTTCAGGTGAAAAAGAGTGTGATAGAAAGAAATCATATGCAGCCTCTTCTAACTGTGGGGTAGATATACTAATACGTGTGCACTCAGAATCTGGTGCGGCTGTGCATAACCAATTGACTTCTAACCTCAGCTTCTTTAATTAGGCTTTGGCAATAAAACCTGGAGGCTGATTCGTTTCTTTGCAGACGTGAGCCTGATTTTGCACTCTCTAGTTTTAGTAAATAAACCCCACTGTTTCTATATCTTGCTCATTCCCTTTCTGTATCTGCCTCATCCAGGCATGTACTGGCCATCTGGACTACCGGGAGTCTCCCGGTGGGCCGATGGCTCAGTGGGTCGATTTTAGTGACAGAGAGCCTGTCAAAATAATGGCTACGCAGCCCGCGCAACCATTATTTTGAGCACTGCTGTACTGCCAGCCGCCCGGGGCCGGCCCTACCATGGGACCAAGGCGGCAATACAGGGGTGGACTGGGCCGGGAGAGTAGGAACTTCCTGGGTGCTTCCTTTTGGCTCTGCCGCTGCGATGTGTCTGAAAGGTCACGCTGGTGGGCGACGCCCGCTGCCGCTCCATCCTCCGGATCATCCCTGGTGTCAGTGTGTAGGCAGCGGGTGACAGCCGACTCTGCGCAGCTGCCCTAGAAGAGGGGATCCACACACTGTTCCGTTCAGCATGCCTGAGTGAGCTGACACACACCGCTTCTCCCGCCCCTCTCTCTCTGCCTGTGCGTTGCATGTATAAAGAGCAAGAGGGACCGGTAACATTAAACAAGCAGCCGACAGCCACATTAAAGACCATTCAAGTGAGTAAGCTGAGCACTGTCACTGACCAGACCCGGACCCCTCTCTCTCTGTCTCCCCCCTTCTCCCCCTTCCCCTCCTCTCTCCCCCCTCCTCTCCCTCTCTCTCTCCCCTCTCCCTGCCCCCTCTCTGGCAGCAGGCGACGGTGATAAGTGGCATGCTGCATCTGGTGGCAAGTGACACACTTCATCTGGTGGCAGTTGACGTGGCATGTGAGGTGCTGCATCTGGTGGCAAGAGACAGTGGCAAGTGACACGCTGCATCTGGTGGCAAGTGACGCGCTGCATCTGGTGGCAAGTGACGCGCTGCATCTGGTGGCAAGTGACACACTGAATCTGGTGGCAAGTGACACGCTGCATCTGGTGGCAAGTGACACGCTGCATCTGGTGGCAAGTGACGTGGCAAGTGACACGTGTCTGGTGGCAAGTAACACACTGAATCTGGTGGCAAGTGACGGTGGCAAGTGACACGCTGCATTTGGTGGCAAGTGGCAAGTGACATGCTGCATCTGGTGGCAAGTGACGGTGGCAAGTGAAACACTGCATCTTGTGGCAAGTGACATACTGAATCTGGCAAGTGACACGCTGCATCTGGTGGCAAGTGACACGCTGCATCTGGTGGCAAGTGACAGTGGCAAGTGACACGCTGCATCTGGTGGCAAGTGACGGTGGCATGTGACAGTGGCAAGTGACACACTGAATCTGGTGGCAAGTGACACACTGAATCTGGTGGCAAGTGACGGTGGCAAGTGATACGCTGCATCTGGTGGCAAGTGACACGCTGCATCTGGTGGCAAGTGACGGTGGCAAGTGACACGCTGCGTCTGGTGGCAAGTAACACACTAAATCTGGTGGCAAGTGACGTGGCAAGTGACACACTGCATCTGGTGGCAAGTGACGGTGGCAAGTGACACGCTGCATCTGGTGGCAAGTGACAAGCTCAGGGTTCCCACTGATTCTGCATTCTGGTGAGTTGAACTATTTCATTATATATTACAATGTAGTAATAGAAATAATGTGATTTGATCATCCTGACACCATATTAAGCATGGTGTCGGGATGTTTTCATTGCCTGCACCAGCCATTCACCTGACAAATCACCCCCACCGCTGAATTACCCATCAACCCTGAAGACTACATTTCCCCCCTGGTCCTTGGTAAAATTGTCACTGAATGGCAGTCTGGAAATGTGGTCACCCTACCGGGGGCGAAGGTGATGGTTTTCCACTGGGCCGCTCTGATGCCCTATACAAAGCCCACACCGCTTCCCTCAGATCCATCCCAAACTCAAGTATCCATATCGTGCAATTGCGTATAGTTTTATATACTGTTTTTGTGCATGTTTGCAAAATTAAAGTGGGCCGGTCTGGGTGAAGTCAGGGCCAAATTTTTGTCCCAGTCCAGCGCTGGCCTCATCTAGGGTAGGCAGAGATGGCGATACTGTAGAAGGGACATGGCGTTTTGGAGCCCTGGACAAATATGCCTGTATTAAATCCATTAGTAGACACAGACGCAAAAAGTTTTGCTTTTGTTAGGTAGGCCACTTGTTGGGTGCCTGAGATAGAGCTAGGATTGGATGCAGAGACTGGGGGTAATATCTGTTACTGCTCTGTTGCAAAGGGAAGCATTATTAAATTAAGGTTGAGTTTTGTGCAGGTCTTCAGCAGCCTTCACTCCCTTTTGTTTGGTTTCTGCCATTGCTACGGGTGAGAGCATTCTCCTGTGTGGTGCTTACATGGTAATGTATGGAATATAGGTTAATCGTGTTCAGATGGAGCACTCAGCAACTCAGGTGTAAATCATCTTGTAATGAATCCTCATGGTAAAAGGGTTGGAGGAAGTGCATGGAAGTAAGCAGGCAACCTGTGGTGTTAAGTAATACATGCTTTCCAACTCAAACAGGACCCTGTACAAAGGAATGGGACACCCGCCGCACCCCAATTACAAATCCAACTGCCTTTAAATGCTTAACCATATCCCAGATCTAGAGAAATAACCAGCTTCCTTTTTTCTCCCTCCCACATTCCTAGTAGCAAAGTGAAAGGTTGATTTCAGGGTATGCTGTCTGCTATCAAACTCTGTGCCATCCTCCAGCTTCCCTGTGTAATGCATGTTGAGTTGTCCTTTTACAAGATTGAATTGGGCAATTCTCCACTCTCTTCTTCACCTCAGTTTGTAACTTCTTGCTGCCTTGTTTAAAAAGCTGGGGGTAGCAGAAGAGAACAAGTAGGCACCACAAAGGCGTAAGTAACATTGTGTTCATGTCTGGCAAAATGAGCTTCTTGAAATTAGAAGTCACACACAGTCCAATGTCCCCTCCCCTGATCTGTCTGCAGCAGATAGTGCATTTTATCAGTGTGACACCACACCAGACAAGTGAAGTTCCAGCCATAACATTTGCCTGGAAGGTTTATCAGATCTTATTTTGCCTTTTAATGTTTAGGAGGGTAAATATAGTTTTAGTACATTTTTTATATTTGCATTTTTCCCTTATTACAATTAAAAAGGCATAAAACATGTAGAAAATTATATTTTTTACTGTTGCCCTAGTTCAAAGTAAATAATTTGCTTGTTGTTTACGGCTATTTAATATATTTGTGGTTTCAGGCTTGAAAGGCAATTTTTATTTTCAATACTTTTTTATTAGTTAGATTTTCAAAGTACAAAACAAGACGGGGTATAAAAATTTACAAAATGTGCTAGGTTACTCCAGACATAGCGTTATCAAAACATATAAGAACATATATTCAGAAGACAAAGAGAACAGAAAGAGAAAGGAAATTATTGCAAAAATATTTCAAGCCGTCCAATCCAGAAGTACTTGACATATTAAGCATTACCTGTCAAATAATTAATCCTGGGCTTACATGTTTTTTTAAATAGTGCAATCAGTGGCGGTTGGTGCTAATTTTTGGAGGGACGGCAAACCCCCATTGAAATCCAATGCATCCCTGCACCCCTAATGGAGTGGCCGCCACTGAGAGCAATGGTGTTGTTTTAGATTGCAGAGAAACATTGATCATAATCCACAACAATTTAGATTTAAAGAGGAAGTAAACCTCCTCTGCTTACATTAACCTATAGGTAAGCCTATATTAAGGCTTTCCTATAGGTAGTGAAAATATCTCCAAAACATGTGGACATATTTAGTATACATGCAGCCAGTGACATCACTGGCAGATGCGCTCTGGAGAAATGGGCACGGGTTCCGTTCCTTCTGAGCCCTGTCCTGTGAAACTCCGGGAAAAATGTCAGCCGTCTCAGCGGTGTGCAGGCGCTGCCGAAAGAGCTTTGTTCTAAGGTAAGTATTACGTAATCCGCTAGTATGCGATGCATACTAGCTCATTATGACTTTGTCTTACAGCTTGTTTTTTTTTGTTTTCGTTTTTTTTTTCCAACAGGATTTATGTGAAGGCTGGCTGTAGGCTGGCCTGAGTTTGTTGGAGGAGACGGGGGGTATTTAAACCCACCCTCCTCCTCCTTACTCCCACGGCCGGACTTTTGCTGTTTACCTAGCATCACTTCTGGTTGACCTTTCGACGTCACTTCCTGTTTTGCGGCTCCACGAGGACTCGGCTCCCTTCGGCTGTGTGTGGTGGCTCTCGGCTCTTGTCGGCGGCCCTCGGCAGGTTCGGGTTCCGCTCGGCGGCTCTCGTGGCCTTCGACAGTCTTCGGCTCTGCACGGCGGCATTCGGCTCCGCTCGCCTATATCTGACGGTGGCTCCTCGGTTCACCTCGTTTGCCATGCTCTCATAATTTTCTCGTTTTTACTTAGGGTCTGCTGCCACTGTGGTTTACCTATCTCATTTTAGGTCTTAGCGGGTTGAGTTGTTTCGTTTTTAATTGACTTGGGCAGTGGCAAGTCTCCTCACCCATTGGCTCAATCCTTCGTTTTAAGTCAATCATTATGAGATTATTTCTTTAAATCATTAGACCTGTTACGTTTCAGGTTCTGGGGGGCCTGAGTGTTCGTTCTTAATTTGTCTGCGACTGCAGGTGGCTCGGCCCTCTTAGTCGGGAGGGAGAGGGGGTGGTCGTTCTGGCCCAGATTAGGTTTGTTTTAGGGTTAAGAGGGCGGTGGGGGAATTGGGAGTCATCTCTAGTTTTTGTTGGTCTGAAGAGAGATCTGTCATGGTGTTTTCATTTGTTTCGATTGTTTTAGGTCATGTCTCAAGCAGCGGACATAGAGGATTTTGCCTCTGTTTCCCCTTCTCCAGCCAGGAGGTCAGATCAGGGCGGCACGCCTTCCTTGAGGTCCTGGACTGTTCCAAGGTTGATTGCGGAGTTGCGGCTCAGGGGCATCGCTCACCCGGCATCAGCTCGCAAAGCAGAACTTTTCAGACTATTGTTCCCCTCCTCCGCAAGTTCCGACATGGAACAGGTCACCCTACGTGCCATGGCCACATCCCTGACTCAGATCCATTCCACCCTCAGCTCTCTGGCGGGCTCATTTCAGGATTTAAGGGCCAGGGTGGAGCTTCTGGAGGCCAGTCCAATTCCTGCTTCGGTGGATCTGGCTGTTCCTGGGGTCACGGCAGGACCTGAGGTCCCTGTGGTTCCTGGGCCTTCACTCTCAGGTACTAGTACCAGTGTCCCTTCTGTCACCCCAGCCCATTTCATTCCAGGGAGCATCAGGAAAGACATTCTCGATGGAAAGGATGTCAACCTGGCGTCCTTGTTGATAGCCACTCACGATGTGGCTGACTAGTCGTACGCCTGTGGGAACGTTTGTCATCATCAAGTCCAGGGACCACAGGTTAAGCTGCAAGCTCTCTATCCCTGAGTTCGTGTTAGCGTTCAGTATGTTTAGAGACATTGTCTGCTCTGCGAGTCCCCAAAGGAGAGAGGAACTGGATCACTACCTCAATGCGGTGGTGGAGTTGGGTCACAAGTTCGGGGGTACGGCGTTTTATGATTCCACAGATCATTCTCGGCCAAAGCCGCCGCCTTGATGGCCCAGCATCAGATGGTTGCAGTCTGGGGCAGGATAGATACGGAGCTTTTCTGCCATCATTTTGCAGGGTTGAGGTCACCGGTCTGCGCCACCTGCCAATCGTCATCGTACACGGCTTATTGGTGCCCCAACGCGGAACCTCCGGTTCTTCCAGGCACTTCCAGATCTTTCCCTGCTTCACTACCAGCACCTACTCAGGCTGCTACCGTGGGCAAATTGGGTCGGCCCATTCAGTATCTGGGGAGGTCACCTATTTGCAACAACTTCAACCACGGTATCTGCAACTACAGTCAGTCAGTGTCGGTTGCTGCACATTTGCTCAAGCTGTTTCAGTGCCCATCCCAAGTCATCCTGTTCACTCAGACAGGGCAAGAACAGCTGACTGAGCCGCATCAAGTCGGGTTTCTGCAGGACTGCTTGTCCACTCACCCTTCCACTGAGTTATGTCCTTTTTTGGTAGAAGGTTTCACACGGGGCTTCCACAACGGTTTCATCACTTTGCCTTTAGACACGTTCAAGAGTCCCATCCTCAGGTCTTGTGGAGTGGATGTGGGGGCGGTGGACGTGTTACTCCAGTCCGAACTCGACAAGGGGTTCATCATCCGTCCTTTTTCTATGTCTCCATTCCAGTTCTGGAGGGTCAATCCGCTAGGGTTGGTCAAGGGAAAGTTTTCAAATAAATTAAGATTGATTTATGACTTGTCCGCCCCTCATTGCTCCGCTGTGCCTAGCCTAAATTCGTTAATCCCATCTGAAGGATTTCCCTTGAAATATGCGTCCGTAGACCAGGCCATCCAACAGGTTATCAAGGTAGGGTGGGGGGCTTGGCTGTCCAAAGCAGACATAGCCGACGCTTTTAAACTCCTCCCGATCCTGCCGACACTCTGGCAGTGGCATGGGGTAAAGTGGCCACCAGACTAACGTTCAGGTCCAAGAGTAGTCCATGGTTATTCAATGTTTTTGCCCAAGCTCTTGAGTGGATTCTCGTCCATGTGGAGCATTGTGATGAGGTCATTCATTACCTGGATGACTTCCTCCTCATCGAAAGTCCCCAGCGAGTCCCCACAGATTTGCAGAAGTTGCTGGCTGTTTTTTCGGCACTCAATGTGCCACTGGCAACAAAGAAGTTAGAGGGCCCGACATCAGCACTCACTTTTTTTGGGGATTATCCTGGACACCGAAGCCATGGAGGCCAGGCTTCCGGCTGACAAGCTTACCAGGATCAGAGAGTGCATCCATACCTTTTCGGTCTCTCAGGTCTGTACCAGGGTGGAGTTGTTGTCTCTCTTGGGCATGTTGAATTTCACCATGTGGATAATTCCGCAGGGAAGATCCTTCATTTCCAGGTTGTTAGTTTTGTTACCATCGGCCCCGGATTCGGACTCTCGAGTCAAGCTGGACGCTGCGGTGTTGGCTGACCTTCGCATGTGGGACGAGTTCCTCCGGTGTTGGAATGGGGTTGCCATGTTCATTCCTGCGGAGTCCAGTTCCTCTCCCCAGGTTGGAACTGACGCGGCCATTTTTGGCACCCACTGGTTTGCAGGGCCTTGGCCGGAGGACATGTTGGCTATCCCAGGGTTCACGGATTCATCTGCCTTATTCAAGATTTTCCCCATAGTGGCTGCGGCTTGGGTATGGGGCAGTTCATGGTCAGGGAAGAAGGTGGTCTTCTCCACGGACAATCAGGCGGCCGTGGAGATTATCACCAAGGGTAGGACTCGGTCCTTGATCATCATGTCTTTCATACGTAGGTTAATTTGGTTATCCCTGCAAAATCAATTTCACATTCAATGCAAGTTCATCAGTGGGGTGGACAATGTTGCGGCTGATGCGCTATCCTGGCTCAACTTTCCGTCTTTTTTTCGGCAGGTCCCGCATGCCGACGCATGTGCTACGCCATCCACGCTGGCTTCCCTTCTGATGTTGGATTAAACTCCCATTGGCTTGATGCGGCAGCCTTAGTCGGTGCATCGTTGTTAGTCAACACCAAGAAGGCTTACACCTCGGCCTAGAAGTCCTTTCAGGTTTTCCAGTCCCAGTACCCATGTGTCAACAGCCTTGATGTCCTTTATTTGTTGGCTTTCGTTGCATACTGCCATACTGAGGTTGTCTCATGGCACCATCAAAACATATCTTGACGGGGTTCAGCACCATCTGTCCTTGCAGGATACAAATCGGCCTTCCATTTTCTCTGGCCATGCCATCAAGGCTGTTTTGAGGGGCATCCGAAGGAGTTGTCCTCCGGCTACCATCTGTGCCCAGTCACAGGGCATATTTTCCGGAGTATGTCTGGTTTGCTGGATGCGCTGCCTTTCGGGAGGCTCCTCAGTGTGGTGCTCAAAGCTGCCATTTACCTAGCTTTTTTTGGGTTCCTTAGGCCGGGTGAGTTTTCCCGTTCTGGGCCTGGTTCCCAAATACTCATGATAGGCCAGCTGGTCAGACACCCGAACCATTACAATTTACATCTGTCAGCTTGCAAGACTCAGCAGTTCGGGGCTGGCACGGATGTTTTGTACTTCAAAACCGGCGGTGCATGGTGCCCTGTGACGGTATTGGATCAGCTCATGGCGCTGATCAGCGACAAACCCAGGGATAGTCCCTTGCTTCCTTTCCCGGTGGCTCCATTCACAGTGGCGCAGTTCTCCAAACACTGCCGCACATTGTGGGCCAACTTGGGTTTGAACCCGGCAAGCCGGTCGGGTCACTCATTTAGGATTGGGGCGGCCTCTGTGGCTTCACGCCAGGGTAACCCGGCTCATGTCATCAGGAAGTTGGGGAGGTGGAATTCGACTTGTTTCGCCAGGTATATTCCGGATCCCCAGGTTGAGATTGCTCGTGCCTTCATGCATCTGACTGATTGATGTTTTTGTTTACTGCCAATAAAATCTGTTACTGCTTACCCTAGTGTCCTCTTTTTGGCCCTTTTAGACGTACTGACCACGTGACCTTTGGCACACTCCGGGTCTTGCTCATATGTTATTTTCCACGTTCATTACTCATATCTCACGCAGAGACTCCGAGTACAAATGTGAAGGCTGGCTGTAGACTGGCCTGAGTTTGTAGGAGGAGTCGGGGGTATTTAAACCCGCCCTTCTCCTTACTCCCACGGCCCCTCCCGGCCTTTTTTATTTGGCTTTTCTTTTATCATGTCTTGTTTGGGTATGCCCCCTTTTAGGCGTACTGACCACATGACCTTTGGCACACTCCGGGTCTTGCTCATATGTTATTTTCCACGTTCATTACTCATATCTCACGCAGAGACTGAGTACAAACAACCTCTTTAA
The DNA here is from genome assembly GCA_029206835.1 of Rana muscosa. Lineage (NCBI taxonomy): Eukaryota > Metazoa > Chordata > Amphibia > Anura > Ranidae > Rana > Rana muscosa. The sequence continues at coordinate 197,706,529 of CM055123.1, forward strand.
CCAACCAAAATTGAATCGTGGGTGTCTTCCAAGATCTGGCTATTGAGATTTTCGCTGCTATAAATACAAAGGTGATCAGTCTCCTCATATGTCTTGGGGCCTTCTCCACTGGAACGCACAACTGTAGCTTACTTGGGTGAGAGAATAATAATAAAACTGTAAAGACATATCCAGAAACGTCTCACCTTCGGGCACTGCCACCAGGCATGAAAAACTGTTACCTCCTGCCCACAGCCTCAAACAGTGGAGAGGCGCCTGGAACATATGAAGCCACTCTGGACAGCACCATGTACCACCATAACATCTTGTGCATTCTGCACTAGCTTTTGCCAATTATCTATTTCAAGAGTTTTCACTCAAGTCAGATTCCCATTTTTCCCATATATGATAATTTTACAGACATCCATGTATGATAATTTTTCAGACGTTAAAGTTCATATCAAACAGATATAAGAAATATGACCTTTACGCTTATCATATTCATTCAAATGCTTTGTGTAAGTTAAGTGAGAGTAGTATATACCGTCTGTCTTCCATCGCGTCCCACTTGGAGTGGACAGCGGAGATAATATTAATTATTTGTCTTGCTTGGTCAGGAGCTTGTCTGTGTGGGAGGAATCCCACTTGATCCGGGTGTATATAACATCACAGCAAAGTATTAAGTCTGGTAGCCAGTATTTTATTCATAATTTTTAGGTCTGTATTAATAAGGGAGATGGGCCTGCAATTTGCATTATCTCTACAGCCTTTCCCAGGTTTAGGTATAGACAATTGATTTTTAATCTCCTATTCCGTCTTCAGCACTTATTGAGTCTTAAAGGAGACGTATGGGTGTTAGAAATATATACAGTGGGTACGGAAAGTATTCAGACCCCCTTACATTTTTCACTCTTTGTTATATTGCAGCCATTTGCTAAAATCATTTAAGTTCATTTTTTCCCTCATTAATGTACAAACAGCACCCCATGTTGACAGAAAAACACAGAATTGTTGACATCTTTGCAGATTTATGAAAAAAAAAAAACTGAAATATCACATGGTTCTAAGTATTCAGACCCTTTGCTGTGACACTCATATATTTAACTCAGGTGCTGTCCATTTCTTCTGATCATCCTTGAGATGGTTCTACACCTTCATTTGAGTCCAGCTGTGTTTGATTATACTGATTGGACTTGATTAGGAAAGCCACACACCTGTCTATATAAGACCTTACAGCTCACAGTGCATGTCAGAGCAAATGAGAATCATGAGGTCAAAGGAACTGCCTGAAAAACTCAGAGACAGAATTGTGACAAGGCACAGATCTGGCCAAGGTTACAAAAAAAATTCTGCTGCACTTAAGGTTCTTAAGAGCACAGTGGCCTCCATAATCCTTAAATGAAAGACGTTTGGGACGACCAGAACCCTTTCTAGAGCTGGCCGTCTGGCCAAACTGAGCTATCGGGGGAGCCAGTCGGGGCTTTATGGCAGAGTGGCTCAACGGAAGCCTCTCAGTGCAAGACACATGAAAGCCTGCATGGAGTTTGCTAAAAAAACACCTGAAGGACTCCAAGATGGTGAGAAATAAGATTCTCTGGTCTGATGAGACCAAGATAGAACTTTTTGGCTTTAATTCTAAGCGGTATGTGTGGAGAAAACCAGGCACTGCTCATCACCTGTCCAATACAGTCCCAACAGTGAAGCATGGTGGTGGCAGCATCATGCTGTTGGGGTGTTTTTCAGCTGCAGGGACAGGACGACTGGTTGCAATCGAGGGAAAATGAATGCGGCCAAGTACAGGGATATCCTGGACGAAAACCTTCTCCAGAGTGCTCAGGACCTCAGACTCAAGCAGTGCAAAAATAAGTGTACTACTGTGACTCAGAAAAGACGTATGACCAAAAAAAGCTTTGGCCATACTTCCCTTTCAATGTTTTGTCATTTAAGCAATAGAAGGGCCAATGGGACACCATTGTTGGGCTGTGCTTTGGGCCTCAGTTGACCTTAACTGGGCCCTGCCTCTACCCGTGCTGCCCTAGGCCCTGACCCACAAGAGTAATTTTAATAAATAAAGCCCTGTGCTTGACCCTTACTAAAACTTGCTGTGTGAATGACTGACCTTGCAATAAAATTGGATGTTTCATATTAGCTAGTGCAAAGCATAAGGGTAATTTCACACTGCTCTGTAGCAAAATTCGAGGTGCGTTTGCTGTGCGTTTCTGGTGTGTTTTTGGCTTGCCTGCACCTGTGAAAAATGGATGTGACTCAAAAACGCACCAAAAATGCGAGATCACGGTGCATTTTTACAGCAATTTTCATTTATTTTAATGGGTATCTGTGTTTTTGGTGCAGTTTTCAAAGATGCAGCATGCAGGACTTTTCAAAATGCACTGCACCTGTAATGCAGGGGAGAAACATTTTTCTTGCAAAAAAAAATGCAGGAAAAACATATCAGTGTGAAAGGACCTGCTTGCTAGTCACTTGGATCTTCAAGAAACAAAAGGCAGACCAGGGGCGGATCTAGAGTCTAGTCTCGGGAGGGGCGCTGCCAGAAAATACATTTTTTTTGGGGGCAATTTATCGGAGAAATGGCTGGAATTCATCCTGGCACCATGGTTGTTATGGTGTCAGAAATAATGCGCTTCGATCATCCTATTATTACATTGTAATATAAAAATGAAAAAGTTCAACTCACCACAATGCTGAATCAGTGGGAGCCCTGAGTGTGTCGCCTGTGACCAGATGTGGATTGTCACTTGCCACACATTGCGGATTGTCACTTGCCACGTCGTCTGCCACCAGATGCGGATTGTCACTTGCCACCTCACTTGCCACGTCACCTGTCAGCAGATGTGGATTGTCACTTGCCACGTCACCTGCCACACATTGTGAATTGTCACTTGCCACGTCACCTGTCAGCATATGTGAATTGTCACTAGCCACGTCACCTGCCACACATTGTGAATTGTCACTTGCCACGTCACCTGCCACACGTTGCGGATTGTCACTTGCCACGTCGCCTGCCAGCAGATGCGAATTGTCACTTGCCACGTCACCTACCACACGTTGTGGATTGTCACTTGCCACATTGCCTGTCAGCAGATGCGGATTGTCACTTGCCACGTCACCTGCCACCAGATGCAGACTGTCACCTGCTGTGTCACTTTCCTGCTAAGGTGGTCTCCTGCTGTGTCCCAGCATAGTCACCCGCGCTGCCTGTCACCCTTATTCTCACCTGCATTCTTGGAGGGGGCAATTGCCCCGTTGCCCCCCCCTGAGGCAGATTGGATGCAGTCAACAAAGATTGGTCTCTGTCAAATTTCCATGCTCATGAGGAATGCCACCTATGTGTGTCAACCTCGATTCTCTTTGTTTCATGTATTAAATGCATTTTTCTTATTGTCTATGCATATTGCCAAACAAAAGAGGTTACAGTACTTTGAAAGCTTGCACTTGAATCTATTTAGTCATTTAATAAACATGACCATAAGGACCAACTTCTATATAGCAGATGATGTTAATCATACACAGCTAATATTTGCATGCAGTGTGACCAATCTGACTGTTACAATGCCTTGAACAAGTATTCATACCCCTTGAAATTTTCCACATTTTGTCATGTTGCAACCAAAAATGTAAATGTATTTTATTGGGATTTTATATGATAGACCAACACAAAATGGCACATAGCTGTGAAGGAAGGAAAATGATAAATAGTTTACAATTTTTTTTACAAATAAATATGTGAAAAGTGTGGTGTGCATTTGTATTCAGTCCCCCTGAGTCAATACTTTGTAGAACCACCTTTAGCTGCAATTACAGCTGCAAGTCTTTTGGGGGATGTTTCTATCAGCTTTGCACATCTAGAAAGTGACATTTCTTTCTCAGTACATCACGGGACACAGAGCGACATAGTCATTACTAATGGTTATATAGATACCTTCAGGTGCTGGCACTGGCAACTTCCAAAACCGGAAGTACCCTCCCCTATATAAGCCCCTCCCATCCGGGAGCACCTCAGTTTTTTGCCAGTGTCTAAGGTGTTGGCCAAGAAGAAACGTGTTTTTCACTGAGCTTGCGTACAGGTTCTTTTGGGCCTCAGTAAGCTATTCCGGATCCGACCAAAAAAGCTTCATAGCTAAACGGTCGGTACCCGGGCCTTGCAGAGAAGAGCAAGGTTTTGCCTGTAATGCTTCTCTTAGGAGAGCTGGACCCTGGGATCCAGAGCTCTGGTCATACCCACGACCAAGATGTTTTCTGTGCAGGGTGCTATACAGGTCCAGGGGAGTGGAATCCTTGGGAACCCGGTCCCTGAAGGTTTGATTACAATGCCTGCCGTGATAGGTGAAGTTTGGGCTTCTGTGGACCAAACAAAGTCCTGCGGCGAGGAAAAGGTAAGTGGGGGCCCTCAGGAACTTGGTTCTATTGAGGGACCCCCAAGCCTATTTTGTCTTTCTGCCTGTTACCTAAGGTATTCCCGCTAATATTCTGTGTATGCCTGTTACTACTGAGAAAATGTAAAAATTTTAATAGTAGGCAAGAAAAAAAAAAAAAAAAAAATGTAAGACCGCAGTACCTGTGTTAAACACTAGAGGCCGCTATGGTTCTTTTTCTTGTAATGTGGATTTTTTTCTTCCAGAATCAAATCCAGGCAGTTGGTATGTTCTCTGCTGGGAAGCTGTCTCCTCTGCCCTGTTGCTGCGCTCATCCATCCCCGGGCCCTGCGGCAAAGGGGGCCCTGGCTCCCATCTAGCTCCTTATTGTTTTCAAAAAAGGCGCCGAAGGCGCACGTGCCCGTGCACGCGCCTCTATTCATAGAGGCGATCTGAAAAAAGGGGCGGAGCGGGTGGATGACGCTCAGGTGTGCGCCGCGGCGCTATTGCGCATGTTCGGGCGTCCAGCGTGTTTTAAAGCACATTATAGCTGGCTATTGAAGTGCACAGACAGAGCTAGCAACAGTATAAAGGCACACAGAGGCGGTTGATGCAGGCATCCCCTAGAAAGGCACTTTAGTAGACACCAACTGTGATATAGCAGCAATTGTGCTAGACTATTCTCAGTAAAAGTGGTGTATTACGGCTGGAATACCTCAGCTTTAGGCTTAGGAATATGCCGTCCAGAAGCTCCGGAACTGAATCTTCCAGGAAGCGAAGGGGGTCTCATCGGGCTCTGAGGATCTTGGGCATGCTTCTGCTGCACCAGTCTCCCCTAAAGTTCAGAGGTAAGTGACCGTAGAGACCCCGCAGGGGTACTTGGTACTGTGGCTGTCCTCAGTTCACCTGCTCCTGTGTATGTAACAGAGGAGGTTTTTTCCTCAGCTCTGGGAGGATTAGAGAGAGATTGTCAACAGTGATCGCTGTCTCCCTGTCAGGGAAAGCACGCCGATCTCCGTCTCCTCCTTCAGAGTGCCTGTTAGCAGAGCAACAGTCCCATACAGGGATCGACCTGCCTGAAGGGGATCAGGATGAGGTTGATTCTGTTATAGAGGAATCAACAGTGGGGGAACCTTTTCTCAGCATCTCAAGCTGAAAGATTATGGGTTCAGTCTCTGACTAACATGGTCCGATCGGCATTTAAAAATGCACCTTGCGGAACCATCAACCACTACTGTATCCTCGTTGGGGTCGCTAGAAGCCCCCAGACTGTCTGTTCTTTTCCACTTCACCCTTTACTGAAAGGGCTTATTTACCAGGATTGGGAACGTCCTGAGAAAATATTTATTCCCCCAAGAGATTTTCCGGTGGTCTTTCCCATGGAGGATAAGTTCATCAAAAAAAAAATGGAAGGTCCCTACAGTGGACGCAGCCATCTCTTGTATGTATAAATCACTGACATGTCCAGTGGATAATGTCCAAATGTTCAAGAACCCAATAGATAAAAGATTGGAGTCCTTATGAAAGTCTGCTTCTTTCTACAGCAAGCTTGGTGACACAACCAGCAGTAGCAGCTATTGGGGTCTGCTAAGCAGTGAAGGATCAGTTAAAACAGGTCTTGAGGGACTTGACAGATCAGCGGGCCTTGCCCTAGCTGATCTACCTAGAGCCTTAGGCTTTGCGGTTGACGCCATAAAGGATTCAATCCATCAGGCCTCCCGCCTTACGCTGTCTATAGTACATATGCGTAGGCTTCTATGGCTCAAAAACTGGTCTGCTGAAGCTCCCTGTAAAGAATGGCTGGTTAGCGTCCCATTTCATGGTGAACGCTTATTCAGGGAAAACCTGGACAAGTATATCCAGAAAATTTCCAGCGGTAAAAATACGCTCTTGCCGGTTAAAAACAGAGTTAGAGGTCCCTCTTTAAGAGGCCTGCTTCTCCAGTCCCTGGGGCATCGGCTGTGTAACAGTTCCGACGGCCTCCTCGGTCAATTCCCGGGGGTAAAAAACAGGGACAATAGCAGGGTAATGAGAAACCCTGGGTCAGGGGAGGTACAAAACCTCCCCCAAAGTTAAATTCATTGAAGGGTTGCCCCCACTCAGTCGGGTGGGGGGAGGACTCCAGTTGTTCGCAAGAGACCTGGCAGGACACGATCAAGACAGATAGGTGCTCTCCGCAGTATGTTTGGGATACAGATTGGAGTTAAAAGACTCTCCTCCTTCCCATTTTTGAGGTCAAACGTGCCAAGGGATCCCCGGAAGAGAGAGTCCCTCCTGTTGGCACTAGAACAACTATTGCTCCAAGGAGTAATTATGGAGGTTCCCCTGGAAGAATGAGGGTTCGGGTTTTACTCAAACCTCTTTACAGTCCCGAAGCAAACGCGGACGGGAGGCCCATATTAATTCTAAAAGGGCTATACAAATTCCTGTATATCAGGACTTGCCGATGAAGTCGATCCGATCGGTGGCCACTGCCCTACAAGGGGAGGATTGGTTAGCCGCGATCGACATCAAAGATGCTTATTTGCACATTCCCATCTTTCCAGTCCACCAAAAATTTCTACGCGTTGCAGTAGAAGGGCGCCATTTTCAGTTCAGAGCCTTACCCTTCGGTTTGGCCACAGCACCACGAGTGTTTACAAAAATTCTGGCCCTTTATTAGCCAATCTAAGAACACAAGGTGTAATGATAATGGCATATCTAGATGACTTGTTGCTGATAGACCACTCAGTGAAAAAACTAGACGTGGTCGTTCACAAGACAATCAAGTATCTGGAATCTCACGGTTGGATTATCAACCGAGACAAGTCAGCCCTAAAAACCAGTCAAAAGTCTGGAATACTTGGGGCTAAGGTTGGATTCAGGCCAGAGAAAAAATATTCTTGCCTCGAGGAAAGGTGTTGTTTTTGAAAGATTTGATCCACTTAGTGGGTACAAAAAAGACAGCCGTCCATACGCCTGTGCATGAGGCTGCTGGGAAAAATGGTGGCATCATTCGAAGCAGTACCCTACGGTCAATTCCATTCAAGGAATTTGCAAGGGGCCATACTGTCAGCCTGGAACAAAAAAGTTCAGGCCCTAGACTTACAATGTCCTTGTCCCCTTCCGTTCGCAAGAGACTCCGTTGGTGGTTGGTTCCCCAGAATCTGGAAAAAGGGAAATCCTTCAGTCCGATTTCTTGGAAGGTGGTCACTACAGATGCCAGCCTTATAGGCTGGGGAACAGTACTGGAGCAATAGTCTCTCCAGGGCAGATGGTCGGATGCAGAAAAGGCCCTGCCCATCAATCTCTTAGAGATACGAGCAGCCCGGTATGCCCTAGTAGCATGGACATCCAAACTCCAAGGGTCCCCTGTCAGAATTCAATCAGACAATGCCACAGCAGTGGCATATATCAATCATCAGGGGGGCACCAGGAGTCGTGCAGCCCAGAGGGAAGTAAATTACATCCTGAAATGGGCAGAAAGATATGTCCCAGCCATATCTGCGGTATTCATTCCAGGAGTGGAGAATTGGAAGGCGGACTTTCTAAGTCGCCAGCAATTATGCCCAGAGGAAGGGTCCCTTCACCCCAAGGTTTTCTGGACAATATGTCAGCGGTGGGGAACACCGGATGTAGATCTTCTAGCATCCAGATTCAACGCAAAGGTGGACAGGTTTGTCTCTCGGACAAGGGATCCCCTAGCTTGCGGCTCGGATGCCCTAGTGTTCCCTTGGGATCAGTTCAAGCTGATATATGCATTCACACCGCCACAATGGTTACCTCGATTATTCCGCAGAATCAGGGTAGAAAAGAAACCAGTGATTCTGGTGGCTCCAGCGTGGCCCCGAAGAGCGTGGTACGCGGAGATTGTAAAAGGTCAGTGGGGAGTCCTAGGACTCTCCCACGCCGTCCGGGCCTGCTTTCGCAAGGACCGATATACCACCCTTCCTTACCAGCCCTAGGTTTGACGGCCTGGCTATTGAAGCCCACATTCTAAAAAAGAGAGGGCTCTCTAATTCTGTGGTATCTACCATGATCAATGCCAGGAAGCCGGTATCCAGGCAGATCTACTATAGAATCTGGAAGGCGTACATCGCCTGGTGTGAGGCCAAGAAATGGCATCCACGTAAATACGTAATAGGTAGGATTCTGGACTTCCTACAATGGGCTGTAGATAGGAAGCTTGCCTTGAGTACTATCAAGGGTCAGATTTCGGCCTTGTCAATATTTTTTCAAAGGCCCTTGGCTTCGCATTCACTAGTCAAAGCCTTTATACAAGGAGTGATGCGTATTAGTCCTCCGGTTAATATCCCCATATGTCCATGGGATCTAAACTTGGTTCTGTCGGTTCTACAGAAACAACCATTTGAACCATTACAGCATATTTCTTTGGTTCTTCTCACCAGGAAATTGATTTTTCTAGTAGCCATTTATTCGGCTAAAAGAGTGTCGGAATTAGCAGCTATGTCCTGTAAGGAGCCATATCTGGTTATCCATAAGGATAGAGTAATGTTACGCCCTCATCCAGCCTTTCTTCCTAAGGTGGTATCGAGGTTTCATTTGAACCAAGATGTGGTTCTTCCTTCTTTTTTCCCCAAACCTACTTCGGTAGAGGAAAAGTTATTGCATTCTTTGGATGTAGTAAGAGCAGTTAAAGCTTATCTAAAAGCCACTGCTCAGATTCGCAGAACGGATACTTTGTTTATTCTGCCGGAAGGCCCCAGAAGGGGTCAGGCAGCGTCAAAATCTACTTTAGCCAAGTGGATTCGACAGGTCATAATGCAAGCCTATGGCTTGAGAAGTAGACCGCCTCCGTTCAAAGTTAGGGCGCACTCCACGAGAGCAGTTGGAACTTCATGGGCAGTGCATCACCAGGCCTCCCTGGCTCAAATCTGTAAGGCCGCAACATGGTCTTCAGTACACACGTTTACTAGGTTCTACCAGGTGGACGTTAGAAGTCAGGAGGATGTCGCCTTTGGGCGCAGTGTGTTGCAGGCCGCAAAAGATCCTCATGTCTGATAGCGCTCAGCTTATGTATGGTGTATCCCCCCCCTCGTTGGGCATTGCTTTAGGACATCCCATTAGTAATGACTATGTCGCTCTGTGTCCCGTGATGTACGAGAAAGAAAATAGGATTTTTATAACAGCTTACCTGTAAAATCCTTTTCTTGGAGTACATCACGGGACACAGAGCTCCCACCCCTCTTTAGGGACACTTATTGCTTTGCTACAAAACTGAGGTGCTCCCGGATGGGAGGGGCTTATATAGGGGAGGGTACTTCCGGTTTTGGAAGTTGCCAGTGCCAGCACCTGAAGGTATCTATATAACCATTAGTAATGACTATGTCGCTCTGTGTCCCGTGATGTACTCCAAGAAAAGGATTTTACAGGTAAGCTGTTATAAAAATCCTATTTTTTGCCCATTCTCCTTTGCAAAATAGCTCAAGCCATTCTAACACATGAATATGCTTTGATCTAAACCATTCCATTGTAGCTCTGTTTAGGGTCGTCCTTCTGGAAGGTAAACCTCCATCCCAGTCTCAAGTCTTTTACAGACTCTAACAGGCTTTCTTCTAAGATTGCCCTGTATTTGGCTCCATCCTTCTTCCCATCAACTCTGACCAGCTTCCCTGTCCCTGCTGAAGAAAAGCATCCCTACAACATGATGCTGCCACCACCATGTTTCACGGTGGGGATGGTGTGTTCAGGGTGATGTGCAATGTTAGTTTTCGCCACACATTCATTTTGCATTTGCTTTTAGGCCAAAAAGTTTAATCTTGGTCTCATCTGACCAGAGCACCTTCTTCTACATGTTTGCTGTGTCCCTCACATGGCTTCTCACAAACTGCAAACGGGACTTCTTACAACAATGGCTTTCTTCTTGCCACTCTTCCATAAAGGCCAGATTTCTGGAGTGCACGACTAATAGTTGTCCTGTGGACAGATTCTCCCACCTGAGCTGTGGATCTCTGCAGCTTCTCCAGAGTTACCATGGGCCTCTTGGCTGCTTCTCCGATTAATGCTCCTCTCCTTGGCTGGCCTGTCAGTTTAGATGGAAGGCCATGTCTTGGTAGGTTTGCATTTGTGCCATACTCTCTCCATTTTCGGATGATGGATTGAACAGTGCTCCATGAGCTGTTAAAAGTTTGGGATATTTTTTTTTATAAGCTAACCCTGCTTTAAACTTCTCCACAACTTTATCCCTGACCTATCTGGTGTGTTCCTTGGCCTTCATGATGCTGTTTGTTCACTAAGGTTCTCTAATAAACCTCTGAGGGCTTCACAGAACAGCTGTATTTATACTGAGATTAAATTACATACAGGTGGACTCTAGACTCTATTTACTAATTATGTAACTTCTGAAGGCAATTGGTTCCACTAGATTTAGTTAGGGGTATCAGAGTAAATGAGCCTGAATACAAATGCATGCCACACTTTTCAGATATTTATTTGTAAAATAAATTGAAAACCTTCATCATTTTTCCTTCCACTTCACAATTGTGTGCCAATTTGTGTTGGTCTATCATATTAAAATCCCAATAAAATAAATTTACGTTTTTGGTTGTAACATGACAAAATGTGTAATTTATTAGGAGTGAGGAATATGTTGGTTACCGTGATCATAGATCTGAAAACAGTAATATTTGGCAGGTGCATCCCTGTTGCTGTTGGGTGTGAAACATGGGAAGTCTTGATGCCCGAGAATGGACAGATATCACCATCCTTATGTTTTTTAGGCAGGTGTCTACTCGTCTATAGCCAGCCTAAGAACGATAACAGCATGGAGGCATTATAGTGTTTTTTTTTTCTTAAAGAAGGGAGGTTTTTCTGAAAGTCAATTTGTATGGTGCCTTCTTCATGGCTTCCAAGCTACAATCCATTCAGCAGTGAAATGCTGGAGGTGGGGGGGCAAGCAACATGAATGAGTGCTGCATTGTCAAAGCTAGCAGGCTACATTCATTCTTCTCCAACAAGTATGTATATCTCTGACCAGTCCCCGTGTAAGCCGAAAATCACCATAGTAGTTGGCGCTACTACAGCGATTGCAGCAGTCGTTCAGGGCCAGTGCAGAGCAGCGCAATTTTGCAAAATAACCAGTTTGTTTGCTCGGCCCTGCTGCCATTCAGAAAAGCCTTTGACTTTTTTTTTCAAGGTGTTCTGTGATTGTACAAGGTGAGATTGTGATGTCACCACCCCACTTCCCCACTTTTTTCGATAAGATAACATTGCTCAGGAGCACCTCTCACTATGGAAAAAGCCAGCTCAGCTGTGGCAACCTAAAGCCTTACATAGTTGGTGAGGTTGAAAAAAGACACAAATCCATCCAGTTCAACCTGTGTGTGTGTGTTTGTCAATAGTACATTGTATATCCCTGTATGCTGTGGTCGTTAAGGTACCCATCTATTTTTGAAATTAGCGATGCTCCCTGCTGATACCACTGCTTGTGGAAGGGAATTCCACATCCTTACCACTCTGACAGTAAAGAACCCTCTACACAGTTTAAGGTAAACCTGCTTCTCTTCTAATTTTAGTGAATGGCCACGTGTCTTTTTAAATTCCCTTTCACTGAAAAGTTTTTCCCTATGCTAGGGTCACCAGTACGATAATTGTACATCAATATCATATTCCCTCTCAAGCATCTCCTCTCCAGAGATAATAAGTTCAGTACTTGTAGCCTTGACCCATAGCTGAGATTCTCCAGTCCCTTTATGAGCTTTGTTGCTCTTCTCTGCACTCTCTTGAGCTCCAGTACATTCCTCTTGAGGACTTGTGCCCAGAACTGGACGGCTTACTCCAGATGCGGCCAGACCAGAGTCTTGTAGAGTGGGAGAATTATCGTTTTATCTCTGGAGTGAATCCCCTTTTAAATGCATGCAAATATTCTGTTGGCTTTGCTTACAGCAGCCTGGCATTGCATGCCATTGCAGAGTCTGTCATCTACTAGGACCCCCGGGTCCTTTTCCATACTAGATTCCCCCAGAGGGTTCCCCCCAAGTGAGTAATTTGCATTTGAATTTTTGGCACCCAAATGCCATACCTTACAATTTTCAACATTAAACCTCATTTGCCCACCGCAATAATTTGTTTAGGTCTTCTTGCAAGGTTTCCACATCCTGCATAGAAGTTATTGCCCTGCTTAGCTTTATATCGTCCGCAAATACTGAGATTGAGCTGTTTATCCCATCCTCTAGATTCTTTATGAATAAATTAAACAGCATTGGACCTAGGACAGATCCTTGGACGACCCCACTTCCTCACCAGACCATTTCGAGTACTCACCATTTATCACAACCCTTTGGACTCGCCCCAGTAGCCAGTTTTTAATCCAGGTACTAACCCTGTGGTCCATGGTTACATACCTTAGTTTTTACCGTAAACATTTGTGGGGAACTGTATCGAATGCCTTTGCAAAATCTAGATACACCACATCTACAGACCTTTATCTAGATGGCAGCTCACTTCTGCATAGAAGGTTAATAGATTGGTCTGGCCAGTGGCAGTGCGTCCATAAGGGGCGCATGGGCGCCGCCCCCTCTCTCCTGGCACCGCTCTATCTATCTATGGTCACCGCTGACACCCCCTATTCAGGTGGGGGGTGTTTTTTGGAAGCACCCGATTGAAGCCGTAGGTAAACAGCGGGCGCCATGCTGTGCGTTCGCTGTTCACTCAGCGTTGTGTTAGCAAAGAGTAGGAATTCGCTTTGTTAACACTGAACTGCCTCTCAGCCAATCAGGTCTTTAGGTCTGTTACCTGTCAACAGATTGGCTGAAACGTCAGGCGCTGTGATTGGACGCCTGATAGAGCACTGAAGAAGACAGCGAGGACGTGCAGGACACCACCACTGACCCACTGCGAGACAGGTAAGTGCCGGGCAATGCACACTGGCAGCATTTGATGGGGCACAGTAGTGGCAATTTATGGGCACACTGGCAGCATTTGATGGGGCACAGTAGCGGCAATTGATGGACACAGTGGCTGCGCTTGATGGGCACAGTGGCGGCAATTGATGGGCACAGTGGTGGCAATTGATGTTTGTTTGTTTTTTCAGTTTGTTTGCGCCCCCCCCAAAAATTTTGAGCACCAGCCGCAACTGGGTCTGGCAAGAACGATTCTTCGTGAATCCATGCTGATTTCTGCTAATGATACTGTTTTCATTACTAAAATCTATATAGTCCCTTATCAACCTCTCCAATAGCTTGCATACTATTGATGTTAGGCTAACTGGCCTATAATTCCCAGGGATATATCATGGCCTTTTTTTAAATGGTGCCACGTTGGCTTTTCTCCAATCAGCTGTTACAATTTCAGTCAGTAAACTGTCCACAAAAATTAGCAACAATGGTCTGGCTATCACCTGAGTTCCTTAACCACTTCCATATCTGGCCTATTCTGGCACTCCTCTCCTACATGTAAAAAGCATTATTGTTTTGCTAACAAATTACTCAGAACCCCTAAACATTAGTTTAACCACTTAAGCCCCGGACCATTTGGTAGCTAAAGGACCAGAGGTGAATTCAGAATTTTGCACTGCGCTGCTTTAACTGTAAATTGTGCGGACATGCAATGTTGTACCCAAACGAAATTTGCGTCCTTTTCTTCCCACAAATAGAGCTTTCTTTTAATGGTATTTGATTGCCTCTGCGATATTTATTTTTTGCGATATAAACGGAAAAAGACCGAAAATTTTGAAAAAAAATGATATTTTCTACTTTTTGTTATAAGAAAAATCGAATAAACTCAATTTTAGTCATACATTTAGGCCAAAATGTATTCAGCCACATGTCTTTAGTAAAAAAAATGTCAATAAGCGTATATTTATCGGTTTGCGCAAAAGTTATAGCGTTTACAAACTAGGGTACATTTTCTGGAATTTACACAGCTTTTAATTTATGACTGCCTATCTCATTTCTTGAGGTGCTAAAATGACAGGGCAGTACAAAACCCCCCCAAATGACCCCATTTTAGAAAGTAGACACCCCAAGGAAATTGCTGAGAGGCATGTTGAGCCCATTGAATATTTTTTTTTTTGTCCCAAGTGATTGAATAATGACAAAAAAAAAAAAAAATTACAAAAAGTTGTCACTAAATGATATATTGCTCACACATGCCATGGTTATATGTGGAATTGCACCCCAAAATACATTCTGCTGCTTCTCCTGAGTACGGGGATACCACATGTGTGGGACTTTTTAGGAGCCTAGCCACGTACGGGACCCCGGAAACCAAGCACCGCCTCCAGGATTTCTAAGGGCACAAATTTTTGATTTCACTCCTCACTACCTATCACAGTTTTGAAGGCCATAAAATGCCAAAATAGCACAAAACCCCCCCAAATGACCCCATTTTGGAAAGTAGACACCCCAAGCTGTTTGCTGAGAGGCATGGTGAGTATTTTACAGCTCTCATTTGTTTTTGAAAATGAAGAAAGAACATTTTTTTTTTTTCTTTTTTTTTTCAATTTTCAAAACTTTGTGACAAAAAGCGAGATCTGCAAAATACTCACAATACCTCTCAGCAAATAGCTTGGGGTGTCTACTTTCCAAAATGGGGTCATTTGGGGGGGTTTTGTGCCATCTGGGCATTCCATGGCCTCCGAAACTGTGATAGGCAGTGAGAAGTGAAATCAAAAATTGACACCCTTAGAAAGCCTGAAGGCGGTGCTTGGTTTTTGGGGTCCCGTACGCGGCTAGGCTCCCAAAAAGTCTCACACATGTGGTATCCCCGTACTCAGGAGAAGCAACAGAATGTATTTTGGGGTGTAATTCCACATATGCCCATGGCATGTTTGAGCAATATATCATTTAGTGACAACTTTGTGCAAAAAAAAAAAAAAAAAAATTATTTTTTCCGCAACATGTCAACATATAAAATATTCCATGGACTCGACATGCCTCTCAGTATATAGCTTGGGGTGTCTACTTTCCAAAATGGGGTCATTTGGGGGGGTTTTGAACTGTTCTGGCATTTTATACACAACATTAGGAAGCTTACATCCACTCTTCTAACCACTTGAAGACAAAGCCCTTTTTGACACTTTTTGTTTACATGAAAACATTTTTTTTTTTGCAAGAAAATTATGTTGAACCCCCAAACATTATATATATTTTTAAAGCAAAGGCCCTACAGAATAAAATGGTGGGTGTTGCATTTTTTTTTCTACACAGTATTTGCGCAGCGATTTTTCAAACGCATTTTTTGGGGAAAAATACACTTTTTTTAATTTTAATGCACTAAAACACACTATATTGCCCAAATGTTTGATGAAATAAAAAAGATGATCTTAGGCCGAGTACATAGATACCAAACACGACATGCTTTAAAATTTCGCACAAACGCGCATTGGCGACAAACTACATACATTTTTAAAAGCCTTTAAAAGCATTTACAGGTTACCCCGTTAGATTTACAGAGGAGGTCTACTGCTAAAATTACTGCCCTCGATCTGACCTTCGCGGTGATACCTCACATGTATGGTGCAATTGCTGTTTACATATGACGCCAGACCGACGCTTGCGTTCGCCATTGGGCAAGAGCAGGGCAGGACAGGGGTGCTTTTTTTTTATTATTATTAATTTTGCTTTTTTATTTTATTTTTAAACTGTTGCTTCCATATTTATTTATTTTTATCACTTTTATTGTTATCTCAGGGAATGTAAATATCCCCTATGATAGCAATAGGTAATGACAGGTACTCTTTTTTGAAAAAACTGGGGTCTATTGGACCCTAGATCTTTCCTCTGCCCTCAAAGCATCTGACCACACCAAGATCGGTGTGATAAAATGCTTTCCCAATTTCCCAATGGCGCTTTTTATATCCGGGGGGGGGGACATTCCCTCCCACTGCTTGTAAAAGCAGTCCAGAGGCTAATTAGCCACTAGGATTGCTTTTACATGAAAGCCGGCCGCTGGCTGAAAAGAATGATACCAAGATGATACCTAAACCCGCAGGCATCATTCTGGTATAAACATTCAAAGTCCAGCAACATACCAGTACGTTGCTGGTCCTTGTTGGACATGTATTGTAATCTTTTTTTTCATGCAGCCTGTTGGCTGAACGATAAAAAAAGATTGATCGGTGGGTATGCCCACCATTAGAATACCGCCCTTCATCCACCCACTTCTAATGATGGGCATACATGCACCATTTATATATGCCGAAGCATGGGGGCATCTTCTCGCAAAAGTTATGCCGCGTACACATGGTCAGACTTTTCCACGGGCAAGCCTCCGTCGGAATTTCGACCGTATGTACGCGGCATTAGGAGCAAAATCGCTCCTCCGCTCCTGCTGCCCCAATGCTTCGGCATATATGCTTTTTTTTTTTTTAACTGTGGTGGTGAAATTACCTCCTACAGCACTGGAGTCGCAGGGATCAGGCCTGTCTCTGCGAACGCTGCAGTTATGTGTGTTGTGTTTTGCAAGTGACAGTGATCGATCGATACTGCACTTCGGTGGCCTGGGCTGGACGGAGGGGCAAAACGCAGGTGCTAGCAGGTATCTGGGCTGATCCCGCTAACACTGCGTTTTTGGGAACCCTAAACTGCTGGGGACGCTAGTATAGATCTGATCAGATCAGATATTGAGCTGATCAGATACTATACCACTAAGGGGGGTGTATGCTTCACGCGTGGGTGTTAGCGCTACTGGCACTAACCTGACGCTGCCTGGGGTGTGACGCAGACCCTCTCTGACGCTAAAACCTAACTGATATCACCCGCCTGGCGATCAGGGGGTTAAACCTTTATTGGGTTATATACGGCGGGTGCCCTGACACTATAAAAAGCAAACTAACTAACCAGCGTCACCCGTAACACTTATATGATGATCACTGGTGAAAGGGTTAACTAGGGGCAATTAGGGGGTTAAAACCTTTATTAGGGTAATATATGGGGGTACCTGACGCTATATAAAAACCTGACGGCGAACCTAAAAAAAAATTACTGGCTACCTATCGGCATCACCGACACTAAGACAACGATCATAAAAACGATTGCTTAGCGACAGTGGTGATAGGGGGTGAAAGGGTTACCTGGGGGGCGATCAGGGGGTTAAACCTTTATTAGATAATATATGGGGGTACCTGACGCTATAAAAACCTGCGGCGAACCTAAAAAAAATTACTGGCTACCGATCAGCATCACCGACGCTAAGACATCGATCAGAAAAATGATCGCATAGTGACGGCGGTGCTAGGGGGTGAAAGGGTTACCTGGGGGGTGATCAAGGGGGTTACACCTTTATTAGGTAATATATGGGGGTACCCGACGCTATAAAAACCTGCGGCGAACCTAAAAAAAATTACTGGCTACCGATCAGCATCGCCGACGCTAAGACATCGATCAGAAAAATGATTGCTTAGTGACAGTGGTGATAGGGGGTGAAAGGGTTATCTGGGGGGTGATCAGGGGGTTAAACCTTTATTAGGGGGGGTTAGGGGGCTACACTGGACCTAAGACTAAACTTTGGTGACACTTTTACAGTCACAAATGTCACTGATTGCAGTGATCACTAAATAAATGGTCACTGCAATCAGTGACACTGTGACTGGGGGCTGGGGGGTGATCTGGGGGTGTCTGGGGGGGCGATTTATGTGCCTATGTGTCCTGGTGTCAGTGTAGTGTTGTGTGTACTAACCTGGCATCTTCTCCTGTACGGCGCTCGGTATATGTGAGCGCCCCAGGAGAGATGACATCACTTCCTCCTTCCTGGCAGGCAGGGGAAGCTCTCTTTCGCCGGGAGCGATCGAGAGGGGGTGGCCGGAATCGAACGGCCGTCCCCTCATGCCGGATCGCTCCCGAAGGTAAAACGACCGCTCACTGTAAAGAAGGGGGGTCTGATCGGACCCCCCAACTATACAAAGGCAATCACGTACATATACGTGATTGTGCCTGTCGGTGCCATTCTGCTGACGTATATTTACAGTGGGCGGTCGTTAAGTGGTTAATAAATAATAAAAACAAATACTAAAGTTTGCCTCATTTTTTTGTATAATGTGAAAGATGTTACGCCGAGTAAATAGATACCTAACATGTCATGCTTTAAATTGCGCACACTCGTGGAATGGCGCCAAACTTCGGTACCTAAAAATCTGCATAGGCAATTTTTTTTTTTTTTTTTACAGGTTACCTGTTTAGAGGTACAGAGGAGGTCTTGGGGTAGAATAGTTGCTCTTGCTCCAACGTTTACGGCGATACCTCACATGTGTGGTTTGAGCGCAGTTTACATATGTGGGCGCGACGTACGTATGTGTTCGCTTCTGCAGGCGAGGAAGGAGGCACTTTAACATTTTTTTTTTTTTTTTATTGTTCATTTTTACATTTTTCCCTTAAAAAAAAATGTTTTGATCAATTTTATAATAGTGTGCGACAGGTCCTCTTTATGGAGATATCTGGGGTTAATAGGACCCCAAATCTCTCCTCTAGGCGGGAAAGGCTGAGATCAACAAAAAAAAAGGATCTCAGCCTTTCCTGCCGAGTACCAGGCAGTATTTACAACTGCCATGCCGAGCGCGACATCATAAGTTTATTTCTAATTCTGTCCTGTTAGCCATGAGGGTGCTTCCTGTGACGTGCTATGAAAATTAACATTACCGTCTTGGTTAGTGTATCCGCCCCCCCCCCCCCGATTCTTTTGTGAAGACTGAGGAGAAGAATATATTCAAAATCTTTGCCATCTCTCCGCCTTTTATTACCAAATTCCCTTCATCATCCTTTTTGGGGCTAATATGTTCTAGCCTCTCTATCTAACTATTTATATAAAATAGAACACGAAAGACTACGTGCCTTTCGTGTTCTATCTTAGCCGCCCTGATTGCACTCTCACATTTCTTATTGCCTTCTTTGCAAATTTTGGAATGGGGACAATGACCCCCACAGCCTTGTATTTTTTTTTTTTTTAAGGCCTTTTCTTTTGTATGCATTTTTACATTGGAGTTGACCTACCCAGGTTTTTTTTTTTTCTTAAGAGCTCTTTTAAATTTATTTGCCATTGGAATGCACTGGCCAATACCTATAATTTAATATGCTCCTAAAACACTCACATTTTTCCTCAGTGTTCTTTGTTCCTAGGACTTTATACCATTTAGTATAGTCTAGGAGAGAGCGCAGTTTAGGGAAGTTGGCTCTTTTGAAATTCAGTGTCTTTGTATTACCCTTGTGCTTCCTATTTCTCTGATTTATACTGAAACTGATTGATCTGCGGTCGCTGTTTCCTAAGTTGCCCTGTACTTGTACCTCTGCGATCAGGTCTGTATTGTTAGTTATCAATAGGTCTAGTAATGCGTTTTCTATTGTTGTTGCTTTCACCATCTGACCCATGAAATTGTCTTGCAAGACATTTAGGAAATGGTGAGCCTTAGACGAATGCATGGTTCCTCCTGCCCAGTCTATATCTGGATAATTAAATTTCCCCATTATAATGACATTTCCCATCCTTGCCGCCATTCAAAAACTGGCTCCCCCTCCTCCCTCTGGTAAGAGGGCCTATAGCTTACGCCCAATATTACTTTTCCCTTAGTTTCCCCCCTTTGAAGCTCTACCCATAAGGATTCTACCTCCTGCCTAGTTCTATAGTGATGTCGTCCCTCACATTCACTTGCACATCATTCTTGAGATAAAGGTATACCCCTCCCCCTTTTTTACCCTCCCTATCTCTGCAATATAGGGAATACCCATGAATGGTTGCCAGCCACGGGCATCCGCTCCATAGGGCAAGGGGGGTCGTTTGCCCACCCCTGGAATCGAGAAGGTGTTGGCCAAATTGGCAGTGTTTTACACCCTCCGCCTCCCTTACACCCACTTTCAGCCCTGCACAGATCTGCACCACAGCACATGTACTCCCTCCTCCCCCCCCCAGGCCCACCACACCTCCCCGTCGCCGCTTTAAGGCGGCCGCGTCTCCTGGTTTGGCAATGCTGTCTGGGCGGGGCCTCGCGCTGCAACCCGATTGGCCCTGGCTCTTCTGGTTCTCCCAGGCACGGGCCGGCTCCGCCCCTGGCCCTTGGACTGTGCAGCGCGCCCGGGGAGAGAAGAAAAAAGAGCCGGGGGGGGAGATGGCGGAGCGGAGGGTGTCTCGAGTCGGTGGTGGTAGTACATCGGGGGCCTGGCCTCCTGCGGGGCAGCCTGCTGCACACACCCGCTGGACTTGCTGAAGGTGAGAAGGAAGGAGAGCCGGGCTGTGTGTGCGGTATGGAGGGAGGAGGAGATGTCCTACAATACGTGTGTGTGACTGCAGAGACATGACGTCATAGGACACGTCATACATATGGTCAGTGTGCAGTGTAGTGGTCAGTAGTCAGTGTGTCGTGTAGTTTCCAGAGGTGCAGGGTGCTGCTGTGTAATGTAAAAGGGGTCTAGTGTAATGTAAAGGGGTCCAGAGCTGTGGGGTGCTGTGTAATGTAAAGGGGTCCAGAGGTACAGTTGTGGAGAGGGGGTACACAGTAGTGACAAAGAGATATTTAAAGATGCAGGGGGCACAGTGGGGTATTTTAACGTGGGGGGTCGCTTTTAACCCCCGCTAGAGGTCGAAGAAAGGGTAAAATGCGACTATGTATAGCTGCTACCGAAGTGCCCCCCCCCCCCCCCGAAAAGTCATCCTCTGTGGAGCTTATGTTGGAGATTGCTCAGAGCTTTGTCTGACCCTTTTTGGGTCCATCAACAAGGTGAGAGGCTGGAACTACCGGGGAGGATTGTGGAATTATACTTGCAATATTGGTTTTCCATTGGATGTGAATACTGGGACTCCCACACCTGTTGTTCTCCCTCTCCTCTCTTCTTGTCCACCGGAATAATAGGATTTTTATAACAGCTTACCTGTTAAATCCTTTTCTTGGAGTACATCACGGGACACAGAGCGACATAGTCATTACTAATGGGTTATATAGATACCGTCAGGTGCTGGCACTGGCAACTTCCAAAACCGGAAGTACCCTCCCCTATATAAGCCCCTCCCATCCGGGAGCACCTCAGTTTTGTAGCAAAGCAATAAGTGTCCCCAAAGAGGGGCGGGAGCTCTGTGTCCCGTGATGTACTCCAAGAAAAGGATTTTACAGGTAAGCTGTTATAAAAATCCTATTTTCTTTCTCGTACATCACGGGACACAGAGCGACATAGTCATTACTAATGGGATGTCCTAAAGCAATGCCCAATGAGGGGGGGGATACACCATATATAAGCTGAGCGCTATCAGACATGAGGATCTTTTGCGGCCTACAACACACTGCGCCCAAAGGCGACATCCTCCTGACTTCTAACGTCCACCTGGTAGAACCTAGTAAACGTGTGTACTGAAGACCATGTTGTGGCCTTACAGATTTGAGCCAGGGAGGCCTGGTGATGCACTGCCCATGAAGTTCCAACTGCTCTCGTGGAGTGCGCTCTAACTTTGAACGGAGGCGGTCTCCTTCTCAAGCCATAGGCTTGTATTATGACCTGTCGAATCCACTTGGCTAAAGTAGATTTTGACGCTGCCTGACCCTCTCTGGGGCCTTCCGGCAGAATAACCAAAGTATCCGTTCTGCGAATCTGAGCAGTGGCCTTTAGATAAGCTTTAACTGCTCTTACTACATCCAAAGAATGCAATAACTTTTCCTCTACCGAAGTAGGTTTGGGGAAAAAAAGAAGGAAGAACCACATCTTGGTTCAAATGAAACCTCAATACCACCTTAGGAAGATAGGCTGGCTGAGGACGTAACACTACTCTATCCTTATGGATAACCAGATATGGCTCCTTACAGGACATAGCTGCTAATTCCGACACTCTTTTAGCCGAACAAATGGCTACTAGAAAAATCAATTTCCTGGTGAGAAGCACCAAAGAAATATGATGTAATGGTTCAAATGGTTGTTTCTGTAGAACCGACAGAACCAAGTTTAGATCCCATGGACATATGGGAATATTAACCGGAGGACTAATACGCATCACTCCTTGTATAAAGGCTTTGACTAGTGAATGCGAAGCCAAGGGCCTTTGAAAAAATATTGACAAGGCCGAAATCTGACCCTTGATAGTACTCAAGACAAGCTTCCTATCTACAGCCAACTGTAGGAAGCCCAGAATCCTACTTATTACGTACTTATGTGGATGCCATTTCTTGGCCTCACACCACGCGATGTACGCCTTCCAGATTCTATAGTAGATCTGCCTGGATACCGGCTTCCTGGCATTGATCATGGTAGATACCACAGGATTAGAGAGACCTCTCTTTTTTAGAATGTGGGCTTCAATAGCCAGGCCGTCAAACCTAGGGCTGGTAAGGAAGGGTGGTATATCGGTCCTTGCGAAAGCAGGTCCGGACGACGTGGGAGAGACCAAGGACTCCCCACTGACATTTTACAATCTCCGCGTACCACGCTCTTCGGGGCCACGCTGGAGCCACCAGAATCACAGGTTCCTTTTCTACCCTGATTCTGCGGAGTCATCGAGGTAACCATTGTGGCGGTGTGAATGCATATATCAGCTTGAACTGATCCCAAGGGAACACTAGGGCATCCTAGCCGCAAGCTAGGGGATCCCTTGTCCGAGAGACAAACCTGTCCACCTTTGCGTTGAATCTGGATGCTAGAAGATCTACATCCGATGTTCCCCACCGCTGACATATTGTCCGGAAAACCTCGGGGTGAAGGGACCCTTCCTCTGGGCCTAATTGCTGGCGACTTAGAAAGTCCGCCTTCCAATTCTCCACTCCTGGAATAAATACCGCAGATATGGCTGGGACATATCTTTCTGCCCATTTCAGGATGTAATTTACTTCCCTCTGGGCTGCACGACTCCTGGTGCCCCCCTGATGATTGATATATGCCACTGCTGTGGCATTGTCTGATTGAATTCTGACAGGGGACCCTTGGAGTTTGGATGTCCATGCTACTAGGGCATACCGGGCTGCTCGTATCTCTAAGAGATTGATGGGCCGGGCCTTTTCTGCATCCGACCATCTGCCCTGGAGAGACCATTGCTCCAGTACTGCTCCCCAGCCTATAAGGCTGGCATCTGTAGTGACCACCTTCCAAGAAATCGGACTGAAGGATTTCCTTTTTTCCAGATTCTGGGGAACCAACCACCAACGGAGGCTCTTGCGAATGGAAGGGGACAAGGACATTATAAGTCTAGGGCCTGAACTTTTTTGTTCCAGGCTGACAGTATGGCCCCTTGCAAATTCCTTGAATGAAATTGACCGTAGGGTACTGCTTCGAATGATGCCACCATTTTTCCCAGCAGCCTCATATACAGGCGTATGGACGGCTGTCTTTTTTGTACCCACTAAGTGGATCAAATCTTTCAAAGACAACACCTTTCCTCGAGGCAAGAATATTTTTCTCTGGCCTGAATCCAACCTTAGCCCCAAGTATTCCAGACTTTTGACTGGTTTTTAGGGCTGACTTGTCTCGGTTGATAATCCAACCGTGAGATTCCAGATACTTGATTGTCTTGTGAACGACCACGTCTAGTTTTTTCACTGAGTGGTCTATCAGCAACAAGTCATCCAGATATGCCATTATCATTACACCTTGTGTTCTTAGATTGGCCAATAAAGGGCCAGAATTTTTGTAAACACTCGTGGTGCTGTGGCCAAACCGAAGGGTAAGGCTCTGAACTGAAAATGGCGCCCTTCTACTGCAAAGCGTAGAAATTTTTGGTGGACTGGAAAGATGGGAATGTGCAAATAAGCATCTTTGATGTCGATCGCGGCTAACCAATCCTCCCCTTGTAGGGCAGTGGCCACCGATCGGATCGACTCCATCGGAAAGTCCTGATATACAGGAATTTGTATAGCCCTTTTAGAATTAATATGGGCCTCCCGTCCGCGTTTGCTTTGGGACTGTAAAGAGGTTTGAGTAAAACCCGAACCCTCATTCTTCCAGGGGAACCTCCATAATTACTCCTTGGAGCAATAGTTGTTCTAGTGCCAACAGGAGGGACTCTCTCTTCCGGGGATCCCTTGGCACGTTTGACCTCAAAAATGGGAAGGAGGAGAGTCTTTTAACTCCAAACTGTATCCCAAACCTACTGCGGAGAGCACCTATCTGTCTTGATCGTGTCCCACCAGGTCTCTTGCGAACAACTGGAGTCCTCCCCCCACCCGACTGAGTGGGGGCTTCAATGAATTTAACTTTGGGGGAGGTTTTGTACCTCCCCTGACCCAGGGTTTCTCATTACCCTGCTACTGTCCCTGTTTTTTACCCCCGGGATTTGACCGAGGAGGCCGTCGGAACTGTTACACAGCCGATGCCCCAGGGACTGGAGAAGCAGGCCTCTTAAAGAGGGACCTCTAACTCTGTTTTTAACCGGCAAGAGCGTATTTTTACCGCTGGAAATTTTCTGGATATATTTGTCCAGGTTTTCCCTGAATAAGCGTTCACCATGAAATGGGACGCTAACCAGCCATTCTTTACAGGGAGCTTCAGCAGACCAGTTTTTGAGCCATAGGAGCCTACGCATATGTACTATAGACAGCGTAAGGCGGAGGCCTGATGGACTGAATCCTTTATGGCGTCAACCGCAAAGCCTAAGGCTCTAGGTAGATCAGCTAGGGCAAAGCCTGCTGATCTGTCAAGTCCCTCAAGACCTGTTTCAACTGATCCTTCACTGCTTAGCAGACCCCAATAGCTGCTACTGCTGGTTGTATCACCAAGCAGATTTTCATAAGGACTCCAATCTTTTATCTATTGGGTTCTTGAACATTTGGACATTATCCACTGGACATGTCAGTGATTTATACATACAAGAGATGGCTGCGTCCACTGTAGGGACCTTCCATTTTTTTTTTTTTTTTGATGAACTTATCCTCCATGGGATAGACCACCGGAAATCTCTTGGGGGAATAAATATTTTCTCAGGACGTTCCCAATCCTGGTAAATGAGCCCTTTCAGTAAAGGGTGAAGTGGAAAAGAACAGACAGTCTGGGGGCTTCTAGCGACCCCAACGAGGATACAGTAGTGGTTGATGGTTCCGCAAGGTGCATTTTTAAATGCTGATCGGACCATGTTAGTCAGAGACTGAACCCATAATCTTTCAGCTTGAGATGCTGAGAAAAGGTTCCCCCACTGTTGATTCCTCTATAACAGAATCAACCTCATCCTGATCCCCTTCAGGCAGGTCGATCCCTGTATGGGACTGTTGCTCTGCTAACAGGCACTCTGAAGGAGGAGACGGAGATCGGCGTGCTTTCCCTGACAGGGAGGCAGCGATAAATGTTGACAATCTCTCTCTAATCCTCCCAGAGCTGAGGAAAAAACCTCCTCTGTTACATACACAGGAGCAGGTGAACTGAGGACAGCCACAGTACCAAGTACCCCTGCGGGGTCTCTACGGTCACTTACCTCTGAACTTCAGGGGAGACTGGTGCAGCAGAAGTATGCCCAAGATCCTCCGAGCCCGATGAGACCCCCTTCGCTTCCTGGAAGATTCAGTTCCGGAGCTTCTGGACGGCATATTCCTAAGCCTAAAGCTGAGGTATTCCAGCCGTAATACACCACTTTTACTGAGAATAGTCTAGCACAATTGCTGCTATATCACAGTTGGTGTCTACTAATGTGCCTTTCTAGGGGATGCCTGTATCAACCGCTTGCTGTATGCCTTTTTTTAAATGTTGCCAGCTCTGTCTCTGTACTTCATAGCCAGCTCACCACACAAAACTGTGGTTTTTACATGCTGGGACGCCCGCACATGCGCAGAAGCGCTGCGGCGCACACAGAGCGTCATCCCCCAGGCTCCGCCCCCTTTCCTGGCTCACCTCTATATATAGAGGCGTGTGCACGCGCACGCGCGCGGCCACGTGCGCCTTCGGCGCTAATTTTGAAAAATGGAGACTAGGGACAAGAGCTAGGGCCCCTCTTTGCCGCAGGCCGGGGGATGGACGAGCATTGCAACATGGCAGAGGAAGCAGTTTCCCATAAGAGAACCCATCTGCCTGGACTTGCTCTGCTGAGAAGAAATTAGTCCACATGACAAGAAAACATTCCACAGCGGCCTCTAGTGGACAAACACAGGTACCGCAGTCTAATATCTTAAATATATATAAAAAAATATATTATATATTTTTTTTCTTGACCACCATTAAAAATTATTACATTTTTTTTAGTAGTTACAGGCATGCACAGAATTTTGCGGGAATACCATTAGGTAACAGACAGAAAGACAAATTGGGCTTGGGGGTCCCCCAATAGAACCAAGTTCCTGGGGGCCCCCACTTACCTGTTCCCCGCCGCAGGACTTTGTTTGGTCCACAAAAGCCCAAACTTCACCTATCACGGCAGGCATTGTAATCAAACCTTCAGGGACCGGGTTCCCAAGGATTCCACTCCCCTGGACCTGTATAGCACCCTGCACAGAAAACATCTTGGTCGTGGGTATGACCAGAGCTCTGGATCCCAGGGTCCAGCTCTCCTAAGAGAAGCATTACAGGCAAAACCTTGCTCTTCTCTGCAAGGCCCGGGTACCGACCGTTTAGCTATGAAGCTTTTTTGGTCGGATCCGGAATAGCTTACTGAGGCCCAAAAGAACCTGTACGCAAGCTCAGTGAAAAACACATGTTTCTTCTTGGCCAACACCTTAGACACTGGCAAAAAACTGAGGTGCTCCCGGATGGGAGGGGCTTATATAGGGGAGGGTACTTCCGGTTTTGGAAGTTGCCAGTGCCAGCACCTGACGGTATCTATATAACCCATTAGTAATGACTATGTCGCTCTGTGTCCCGTGATGTACGAGAAAGAAATTTCATTTTTTCTGGGAGATTGTGATTGTTTATATGAACTATATGATCACACATTTATTTTTTGGGAAACATCACGTTTGGACTTATTTAAATACATATATATATTTTTTTCTTTATATAATTTTTTTTCTTTTTTGATGCACTTTAGATTTGATGCACTTTAGATTGGATGACACTTTATCAATATTTATAGACACTTTGATTATATATATATAATGTGTTTTAGTTATCCTATTTTTATATTATATTGAACTATTTATCAGTATATTGCACTGTTTGTTTTTAGCAATTTGCACTTTGAATACTATTTCTGTTAGTTGTTACAAGGTTGCAATTTTGATTTGTCAACTTCTTTAACTTGAGTTTGGGTATTCTAGCCTTAAAGCGGTTGTAAAGGCAAAAGGTTTTTTATCTTAATGCATTCTATGCATTAAGATGAAGCCTTCTGTGTGCAGCAGCCCCCCTAATACTTACCCGAGTCCCATCTAGATCCAGCGATGTTGCAGGAGTGTCTCGGCTGCCCGGGACTCCCCTCCTCATTGCCTAAGACAGCAACGTGGCGCCATTGGCTCCCACTGCTGTCAAAATCAGTTAGCCAGCCAAGGAAAGAAAGGGGGTGGGGCCGGGTCACGGCTCCGTGTCTGAATGGACACAGGGAGCCATGGCTCGGCTCGGGTGCCCCCATAGCAAGCTGCTTGCTGTGGGGGCACTCAACAACAGTAGGGAGGGGCCAGGAGCACCGAAAAGGGACCCGAGAAGACAGAAGCCAATTAAAAGCAGTAGTAAACAGGGTTAAAAAAAATGCAGCGTCGACGTCACTCCCCAACATGTGTGTGGGGAGTCACGGTGTGGCACAGCTCTCTCAAAGGACAGCATGCCACCCATTGAGAGTGCAGTGTGCATGTGCCAGTGACGTCACCGGCTGCTACACGTCTAAATATCTCCTAAACCAGGGGTCTTGAATTAAAATTCACGGGGGTCCAGTTGGTAATATTTTCTTCTAGCAGAGGTCCAAATATCATGTTTGCACTATAAAACATCGCAGACCCCTTTTTTTTAATCACAGTTCCCCTGTACATCAGTGTCATCAGCTCCCCTTCACATCACTGCCCCCCCTTTACATCAGTGTCCATATTCCCCTTTTACATCAGACATCCTTCACATTACATCCCCCTTTAAAGCAGTCCAACAGTGTCCAGCGTTCCCCTTTACATTACAATCCCCCTTTATGCAACACAGTGCTACCCTTTAAACATCATTGTGCAGCGTCCTCTGCAATCCTACCAAGGTAGAGGCAATACAGCTCCTGGATGTTCACTCTTGGTTCTCCAGCCCGGCCTCCTCTATTATCCTTACAGTGGGCAGGGGCGGGGAGTGCTGCATATCGGGACAGTGGACGGGAGCTGCCCAACTTACTACAATAAACAAGCGGGTGATTATCGGCTAGGTAATATGAAAAGACTCCCGCCCTCTGTCTTGACATGCAGCACCTCCTGCTCCCACCTGCTGTGAGGATGATAGTGGCGGCCAGACAGCAGAACCAAGAGAGAACACAGCCGTGGTCCAGACAGCGGTTTGCCATTTCGTGAATCCTGTCCTAAACACTGCAGGTTTAGGAGATATTTACTGTACCTACCGGTAAGCCTTATTATAGGCTTACCTGTTAGTACAAGATAAAAAGCAGACTTGACTACCCCTCTAACCTAGCATATCTTTGGAAACTCACATATGCACAAGAACGTGCAAACTCCATGCAGGGTCCTGAACAATAAATCTTTACTGAATGAAGTTGTGTTATTTTTTGCAGTAGAGAAGAATAAAAAAATAAAAATAAAAAGCCACACATTAGTAGATATACTAAAACAAACTGTGAAGCACTGAGTACTTTGGAAATATTGAAGCTTTAATCCATGTAAATAATATACAGACGTGCAAATAGGAATTGACTTGGTTTAAACAATAATTGTATTTTTCTCCGCATGAAAAATTGAACCACACATATGAATAAATATTTATATAAATTGTCCTGACAATTGACAGTCTCAACTTGTATTTGGAGTGTTATACAGCATACTCTAAAAACAGCAACCGAAAATACTGTGCAGCAATGTAGTGTACCGATTGTATATAAAGCAAGATTATTTTACAACAGAACACCAACATTTTAGTAACGAGGCCAAACAGCTAAAATAAAGATGCAGCGCACCAAGGCCGCTGGTATTTTGGAACAGTTTAGTTCAGTGGTAGTCTGGTCCTTTACACATGAAAATGTGCTACCGCCAGGGCCTTTATTTTATTTATTTTTTTAGGGTAAAAAAATGCTCATCTTGTTAGAGAAGCCATTGTATACTGCCCAGTAAGTCAGCGATTAGGTTTCAATAGATTGGCGAGAAGCCCTCTTACATGCTGCATGTGACTTGCAACCTCCTATGCTGTAACCAATTTCCTTCTCCATGTAAGTTGACAAAAACCCTTAACAACCCATGGGGCTGCAGGAGGCACGTGCCAAGTTATAGAGGACAACTCATGTTCGCGTCAATATGGAAAACAAAGTGTGGCCCACAACAAAAATGACAGGTGCCGCTCAAGGCTCCACCGGGTCCTTTTGTATGACAAACCGCTAGGAGTGTCGACAAGGACAGAGCTCATCTCAGCTCAAAACATCTAGTAGGGAAAGGTCGTCCTAAAAGTCGCACATTACAGCAAAACCCTGTAAGAAGGGCTCTAACCAGGCCATGCCCCCCAACACGTTTCACTCCGCCCCAGAGCTTAATCATGGGCGGAGTGAGTAGTGTTGGAGGACGTGGCCTGGTTGGAGTTGGGCTGAGGCTGTCATACACTTTCTTACAGGGTTTTGCTGTGGACATTTAGGACTTCCTTTCCCTACTAGATGGAAAACCAAGTGCCAGACAGCATACAAAGGCTTCTGTGCTGGGAGTTCCTTTTTAAGTTACACTAAAATAAGAGGCCATAGTGGAAGTATATTTATTGTTGGTGTGTAAACTTGCACTCATTATTTAAAGGAGAGCTCCAGTGTAAATCTGTTTTGTATCAAGTGAGGAAGGTTTGGAATCTGTCATGGTTGTACTGCTTAATGTGTGCCCATTGGCAACACTTAACCCTACCATGGTCACTGGGACATTGATCAAGGGTAATCTGTCTATTGGGGATGCCAACATCAATATAAATCTGGTAGAAGTACTAACCCGTACCACTATATTCAGAAATAAAAGGCTGGCCTTACACTTTATGGTCTGCCAACAGGGCATGTTCTCACTCTCCTATGGGTGTTTTAAGGATGAAGTACTAAACCAGTGCAACACTTTAAAGTACATCTGTTCTGAAAGAAAAACATTATGACTACCACTGCGATCTTCTAAGAATACTAGCTACCTGGATTTCTCTGAAGTATATGCATGCAGCAAGTCAAAATGTGTCCCAAATCAGTGATGATAAAATTGTACAAGCTGTTCAATCAGCCAGCTAGCCAGGCACATAGACTCTTTAGAAAGCGGTCACAATGGCAGCCTTTGTGTTACCGCTGCAAAGCCTCTCTTTAATCTGTGCAGCTGTAGGCATTAACACGTATGTAAAATGCACTACTCACCCAAACCATAGAATGCATCATTTTTACTGCACCATAGTGCACATCATCTTCACAGCTCCATTAAAAAACAGCACAGAACTCTATATATACATTTAATATGCAAAGAGTGTGCAAAGTGGTCCTTAAAGCTCAATTCCAGCCATGCAAAGCAAGTGCAGTGGAAACACCATTGTGTACATACCTTGGGCATTGAGGAGAGGAGCTTCACTTAGGCTGGATTGAAGTTTGCATATTCCAGGTGCATTTTGCATTTTCCAATACACGTTATGGGTTTTTTGAAGTCTATGGAACCAGAAAAAAGTCCCTGGCCCTTTCCATAAAATGCACAGATGTGAACGTGACCCATAGTAAACCATGTTAAATATACTGTAGTGTGTTTCTGCAAAACTGAAAACGCACTAAAAAATGCATAGGTGTGAACCAGGCCTTAAAAGGTATGAAATATTTGAGGAATGATCCCCACTTAGCCCCAGGTTAAGCATGAATTCTGTCCACCAGCAGAATGTGGGCAAGCATGAACAAATCTGAATTTACAATTGCTGTGCTCTCTCTCTTAGATCTACCCAAACTATGCAGTGTGAGGTGCTACCTAAACAGGTAACTCAATTTATATGCAGAAAGGAAATCACACTACAAAAGGTACTAGTAAAATCTGAAGCAGATAATATTATTAGATTGTAAAATGTGTCCTCAGCTTAATAGGACATTGACTCCACAGAATCGTGGGTTACATAATTAGTGTGATTCTCAAAACCTTTGCTTTTACCCAGACCTTATAAAGACATGGCCAGGTAGGGGATCATGAGAAAAGGATTACAAAACAGATAAGCATAAAGGTATTGCACATTGGTAAACGTTTGGGAATCTAGGGGAAACTGAAAGCCCAGCAATTTCTGTTTTTCAGTACACAATTCGGCTAACTCAAATATGCTGCTGCTGAATGGGGCTAAACGCAACATGGTACAGAATTTGGGGATGTATGTATACCAGGTATACATCTCTATACACACAGGGCCCTAAATGTGAGTACCAATTGGTACAGTTTTCAGCCCTGTCGAGGTCCAGCATATTTCGTCTTGCCATAGACGGACAGGCTGCAGGCAGCAAGACTGGACACCTCACCTGTGCTTCCCGGGAGCACTAAAAGGCCAGAATTAGACCCACACAGGTTACATGCCTAGTGTGCAAAGGGTCTAAGACAACTGGACCAATGAGTTATATTAGTTGCAGCAGCCAATTGGATGCCTTAAAAGGTGAATATCACCTTTTGAAAAAATTTAATAAATGCACCTACAATATTTAAAGAACGTGCATTTAATAAATGTTTGCATTGTTTTCTGCCAAGCACTGCAACCTTGATCAGTGGATCGAGTGTGTAACAAACAGGCTCCTGCAAACTCGTAACCTCAGCCATAAATCACAAGTACCGATCTTAAACTATGGGGCTGGAAGAAGTAAACAATTGACATCAAGTGCGATGATGTCACCGCACTGGTGCTCCATTAAGATCTACGAGTCCCACTGCTGCAGTGACAGATGGGACTTGTAGTCTCTGCATTCACAGGTCTCTGTGAATAGACAATGCAGCCGTGCAGGTTGACCCATGTAGAACTTAGCCAAATTTAGACCCAAACAGTAGCCTGTGATTAAAGTAAGTTGGGGGGAGCATGGTGCAGGACTGTTACCAGGTTTCTGGTTTTACCCTAAACATGAGTGTAAAATCAAACACGGTCCTAAATATGATATTAGCTTTTAAATCTGGTAGCAGTACTAGAAAAAAAAATGACTTGGTATTCAGTTGCTTTATAGAAGTCTATTTAGTGTAAATGGACACTACTGTGAATATTATACCTTTGGTCATAAAGGTTAGCTGAAATGCGTTGGTCCCTTAGAAATACCATTTCTATAGAATCTGCGGTAGATTTACACATAACTAGCAATGCCATTTCCCCCAGTCCTTCCACACCTGCAATGTTTGTATAGCGAATAGAGGTCACCTGGGCATTAATACAGAGCAGCTTCTATTTAACAGTATTCCTACATAACCCATGGATGCCAAGAATTATACAAAAAGGCATTCAACAAGTAACCTTTTCTGTACCTACAGTAGATCTTCGGTTACACAGGCGTCTAATATACAACACTACTTTGTTGAATAGTAAATACATGGCGAGTAGGCTAAAAAACAGTGTAGAAATGCTTTTGTTTCAGATGAGCTACTGTAGGCCAACAGAATGCATTTGTGTTGTGTCCTTTGGAAAGGGAGGTGTTTGCTGTGACCTCGGAGTGCTCTGCATGTGAAAATGTCGGCGGTAAAGCAGTCTTGTGCGTTTCCATGGCTCTTCTCAGTTCGTTATTTCTTCTTTGCGTTAACATTTTTGCAGACCCAGTTCATTCCGTCCTAGAGAAAGAGAAGCAGGGAAATCAAACGCCATGTCACATCAGGCTGAAATACACATCCTCCAATATTACTTTCAATTCCAACCAATTAAAAAGCAAACTGCAGATCATTTGCAGGATTTTGAGAGATATGTAGTCGGCTTCATGTTAATAACTAGCTAAGTGCGTCAATGTTTAAAAAAAAAAAACTCCTTTGTATTCGGTTTGCCCACTGGCAGAGAAAAAAACATAACAGGAGGGAAGTTTTTAGCGTGAATGGAGTGCCGCTACAAAAATGGAAAAGTGGGTGTGACTTGTGAAAAGCAGGTACAGATCAGTATGTGCGATTTAGCCAGTGTGCTTCATACTGACCATCATAAAAACAAAAAAAAAAACACAACCCGTTGTAATAACCAAAACGCATTAGTTTATATGCATACATACATAATACCTCAGTCTGCAGGGTGGTTACATCAGTAACTAAAGTCGTCGCAAATTCTTATATACAACCAGTGAAGTGACTAGCCTCAGGTGACATACAGAGATGAAACAAATCCTCCTACACAAAAGTTGCACCTGTTTATCTGTATTTCCCCTACAGCCATTTTAATTCTGAATTTACACAGCTTGTCCGAGTTTTCAGAAAGCAGAGGGTGGGGAGCTGAAGTTACACTCTGCAGAGCTCACTAAGAGCTGATTGGAGGGGAGGGAAAGGGAGGTTAAGGGAGGGAAAGGAAGGGACACCCCCCCCCCTTCACACAGGAACATATTCAAGGTTGTCAATCATAGATTGTGTTCTGGAGCTCGCTCCTCTGTCACCTTTTAATCTCCTGGTGTCAGGAAAGCTCGTCAGAAGCCTCATACAGAGGAAGGAGGTAGAAGAGAGAAATTACACTGGATTGAGACAAGTACACACTTATAGGAGGGATATGCTTTGTTCATATTTCACGTCTGAGGTTTACAACCACTTTAATGAAAAGGACAGACTACAATAGAAGACAGAACCATTCCGCTACCTACAGTATATGTACGTGAACTGAACAGTCTATACTGCCCCTCCCCAAGATGGTGCACTCATCATATTGTGTGTCTACCAGCTGGAGAAAGAAAGGCTGAGGGGAGGGGGGCGGGGGGCATTCAGAAAGGGTGCAGGCACATAGAGACAGACTTATTACAGGGGACAGAAGGAGTTGGGCACATAGCGACAGGCTTCCTACAAAGGGCAGAAGAAACAGGCCCATAGAGACCTGTTTCCTACAGAGGGCAGAGGGGGCATGCTAATAGAGGCAGGCTTCTTACAGAGGGCGGAAGGGGTAGGCACAAAGAGAGAGACTTCCTACAGAGGGCAGAAGGAGTAGGCACAAATAGAGAGACCTCCTACCGAGGGCAGAAGGAGTTGCACAGAGCCAGGCCTCCTACAGATGGCCGAAGGGGTTAGCACAGAGACTACATGATATCACTATCATGTGCACTGCTCTAATCACGCTACAACACACAAGATTCGTTGTGTCTGCCCACTCCAATGCGCATGCATGTACATTAGTATATGGTTATGGCCACAAGCGTCAGCCGCTGAGGATGACCACAAAACTCCCTTTTCCTAGTCATGCTCAATTAGCCTATGTGCGGTGCTTTTATGAATGGTCTGAGTAAACGGAATTTTACATGTCTGCGCTGAATGTGTTGAGATGTAGGAATGTATCCACGTTGGGAACACGCCATGTAAGTAGCTACATCTCACACACAAAGTGGGACCATATTAGCCAGCATAGCCACCCTTTCATTTTGTGATATACTATCTGGCACTGCTCTTCCCAAGTATCCGCATGACTACATATTTAAGGTATGGAGTGTGTGTGTGTGTGTGTGTGTGTGTGTGTGTGTGTGTGTGTGTGTGTGTGTGTGTGTGTGTGCACATATATTTTCTTTAACCATGCATTGTTGTGCTGCGCTCTGCTAAAATACTTACAACTTGGGAGAATTATTTCTTGCAAAACAGTACAACACCTGTTATCGTGTGTATACACGGCAGAAAATATACACCGTGTGAGTTCTATGAACCTCCCCCACTCAGATCATTACTCAGAACACAGGTGTACATGGTAGAGATAACATCCCTGGAACAGTATAAAAGGACTCATAGTCAGCCATAGCTGAACCCGATACATAGTAGTGGCCAGCAGAAAGAACACAGGTGTACACAGCAGATACATATCTCTGAATTCTTGCACCAGGTGGAAGTCACCAGGACATTAAGGTCTGCAACATTATAGGGCTAGTACTGTATTACAAGCACATTGCATAAAACACACTCAGAAGCCAGTATAATTGGTTCAATATAATAGGATTTTTTTGTACTCACCGTAAAATCCTTTTCTCTGTCGTCCATGGATGGACACAGCTCCTTAAATCTTGACAAAGTGGGTTATGTTCCTGTTTATAGGAGAGGACTAGGCAGAACATGTTAGTTATCTTAAAACATGTAACTTTAACAGTGTTGAACAGCCCAGCCCAGGGGGCGGTCCCTCCGTACATAACCCTCCACCCTGCAGTCAGCAGCCTCAGTTCGTAGAAAAGCAGTACAAACTAAAAAAGGAGGGATGGGTGTTGTGTCCGTCCATGGACGACAGAGAAAAGGATTTTACGGTGAGTACAAAAAAAATCCTATTTTCTCTTTTCGTCCATGGACAGACACAGCTCCTTAAATATGGACAAAGTGGGACGTCCCCAAGCAGTGTCAGAAAAAACGAGGGGTGGGAACAGCAATCAAAAGAAGACTTAACTTCACCCCAAACAAACAGAGCTCCTCAACGGAGGAGTTGCAACCTCAAAACAGCCGCCTGCAAAACTTTGCGGCCAAAGGAAGCATCCGAAGATGCACTCACATCAACCTTGTAAAACTTTGAGAAAGTGTGAAAAGATGACCAGGTCGCCGTCTCACATACCTTGGAGACAGATGCCTGATGTCGGAAAGCCCAGGAGGCACCAATTGCCCTGGTTGAATGCGCCGTGACATGAAAGGGAGGCGCCCGCCCCTAAAGGGCATAGGCCTGGATGACGATCAGCCTGATCCACCTAGAAAGGTGGCCGAGGAGACCGCCAGGTCCTTCTGTGGACCAGACACCAACATGAACAGTGAGTCAGAGCTTCGGAACGGAGCAGTAGCAGACAGGTACACCCGTGGGGCACGTACTACGTCCAAGATAAGTAGCGCAGCCTCCTGGGATGCGACGGCCGAGGACACAAGGATGGAAGCACAACGTCCTCGTTTAGGTGAAAAGCCGAAACTACCTTAGGAAGGAATGGAGGTTGCGGGCGTAGCACCGCTTATCCTTAAGGAGGACTAAGTAAGGTGACTTGGAAGACAAGGCCGCCATTCAGAAACCCTTCTGACCGACGTAATGGCAAGTAGAAAGACAACCTTCTGATAAAGCGTTGAGAAGAATCACCCTGATGTACTCAAAGGGAGGTTCTTGAAGTACCGAGAGCACTAGAATCAAGTCCACGGGGGAAGCGGTGGTCTAATCGGGGGAACCACGCATCGGATCCCCTGCACAAACGTACTTACCAGTGACTGAGCCGCCAGGGGCCGTTGGGAGAAGACAGCCAAGGCTGAAATTTGCCCCTTAATAATGCTTAAGGCAAGTTTCAGATCCACTCCGCACTGTAAGAACAGCAGGATCCGAGAAACCAAATATGCCCGTGGGCGCCAGGCCATCTCTTCACACATAGAGATGTAGGCCTTCCAAGTGCGACGATAGATCTTCCGGGAAGATTTCCATGCCCTCAACCTGGAGGAGATTACCGAATCTGACAGACCACGGTCCCCCTAGTACCTGTCTTTCAATAGCCATGCTGTTAAAGCCAGCGACTCCAAAAACAGGATGAAGAATGGGACCTGGAGACAGAAGGTAGAAGGTAGCGTCAGCTACCAGTCTCACGAGGTCGGCGTACCAGGGACGCCGGGACCAGTCTGGGGCAATTAGAATCCCCAGAATCCCCACAGCCTCCACTCTGCGGAGCAGACGAGGAAGCAAGTTCATTGGGGGAAGGGCATAAATTCCCCATGGAGCCATCAACGCGTCTGCCCAGGGATCGCTGGGCCTCGCCACAAACCGACACCTTGCGATTGAGTCGAGAGGCCAGGAGATCCACAACTGGCGTGCCCCATTTCTGACAAAGGAGTTGAAACACCTCCGGGTGTAACGACCATTCCCCTTGGTCCAGCATCTGGCGACTCAGATAGTCCGCCTGCCAGTTTTCTATGCCCAGAATGTAAACAGCCGATAGAGCCGGCACGCTCCTTTCGGCCCATCTTAGAATGTGAGCGACTTCCGACGCTGCGGCCGAGCTCCTTGTTCCTCCCTGATGGCTGACAGAAGCCACCGCCGTGGCGTTGACCGACTGGATCCTGACCAGACGCCCCCGAAGTCTCTGCGACCACTTGGAGAGGCACAGTCTGATAGCTCGAAGTTTGAGGACATTGATCGGCAGGTGAGATTCGTCCGGAGTCCAGCAACCTTGGGTCGACTGGACCCCCCAGACTCCTCCCCCCCCCCAAACTGTGAGGCTGGCATCTGTCGTGATCACAGTCCCATGGAAAGGAAGGAACGACCTCCCGGACTGAAGGGCCGGGGATCTCAGCCGCCCTCTCAGGGAAGCCTTGACCAGGTGACATACCCGAATCCAGAGACAATGGAGATCTGTTCCAATGGACCGGATCTCCTCCTGCAATATGCAAGAGTGGAATTGGGCATACGAAACTGCCTCGAAGGAGGCCACCATGAGGCCCAGACTCGCATGCAAAAAACGGAGAGACGACCATTTGCGGGATGCAAACAATTGCACCGCCGACTGGAGCGTCTGCAACTGCTCTAAAGGAAGGAAGACCTTCACCTCCGAGGAGTCCAGGATCAAGCCTAGGTACTCCAGACGCTGAGTCGGTACCAACACGACTTCTGTTTGTTCAGTACCCAACCAATTTCCCAGAGGGTCTGACTGGCTATAGACATGTCCTCCTCTAATTCTGAGCCAGAAGCAGCTCTCAGAAGAAGATCGTCCAAGTAGCCCACGATAACAATGCCTCGCTGTCTCAGCAAAGCCAGATCGGGGTGAGCGCTTTGTTAAAAACTCGTGGTGCCGACGCTATGCCAAATCGCAAAGCGCAGAAACCTCTGATGGTTGTTGCAGATGGGGACATGCAAGTATACGTCCAGGGACGTCCAGAAAATCCCCCGGATGGAGCGCACCAACCACCGAACGAATGGATTCCATCCTGAACTTTCGCACCCTCACAAAGGTATGGAGGGCCCGGAGGTCCAAGATTTTGATGGACACCGTCCTTCTTTGGGACTACCAACATATTCGAATAGAATCCCTGAAACCTTTCCTCCAGGGGCATAGGTAAAATCACTCCGCACCAGAGCAAGGCTTGTACTGCTCCCATCAAAGCAGACTGACGAGCCGGAAGGAGAGGAAGATTTGAGGGAAAGATTTGTTTGGTGGACAAGAAGAAACTATCTTGTACCCCTAAGTGACCACCTCACAGACCCACTGGTCAGAGAGCAGGGAGGTCCATCGAGCTGCAAACTCGCTGGCCGTCCCCCCACCCTTGAATCGGGCGGGGGCAAAATATCATGCGGTAGCAGGCATGTTAGCCTGTGTGTTCGGCGTACGCGCCCAGGGACGCTTCTGTCCCCCAGCTGGAGCCGTGTCAGTCTGGGAGGCCGGCTGACCCTGACTGACGAAAATACCGCTTCTGTGCAGAATAGGAGGGCCCCGGCCAATGGCGCAGCTCCTTCCCCTCAGAGGACTGCGGGAGAAGTGTGCTCTTATCTCCAGTGACATCCTTAACAATGTCGTCCAGTGAGGTACCAAAAAACCTCTGAAAGGCAATCTGCCAGAGCTCACTTGGATGCTTGGCCAGCGGACCAGCATGCCAGCCAGCAGGCGGTGCAGTACCACCGCAGATACAGAGGCTTTTGAAATCATTTTACATGCGCACGCACGCACGCACACACACACACACACACACACACACACACACACACACAGAGTATGTATTCGTGTATATGTTATTACTGTGGCGCCGAAGGCGTGCATGTCTTTGGAGTGTGGGAGGAAACCAGGTCACCCAGAGGAAACCCACGCAGGCACAGGGAGAACACGCAAACTCCATGCAGATGGTGATGGGGACCGGGTCGAACCAGTGACCCCCTTGCTGGCAGGTGAGGGAGATAACCACTACACCACTGTGCTGCCCTCCATTCAGTGAATGTCTGAGACACCAAAGTCGCAGCCAATATAGGTCGCAACACTGACCCCCAGCATGGGGAACCTGGAGCCGGACACCGCTACGGACCTCCTATCAGTAGGGTCCTGGAGGATAACGGACCGCCATGCGCTGGGGGACCACAAATGACTTCCGCGGCCGTTCCCATTCCTTATCTATGAACTTTATCAAAGAAAGCAACATAAGGAAAAACGGTCACAAGCGGTCAGATTTGTGTGACCCAAAAGGAGACAGACTCCTCTGCAGAAGTCCCAGCTGCATCTACCCGCTGGAGAGTGTCCCGCATCAGAAGTGCACTCATAAGTGCCCTGTCTAACACTTCCCAGAAGATGGGGGGAGGAGGCGCTTTTTTACCCCCCTTATGCCCGCACGCCATTTCTACCCTGGCAACAAATGATTCCAGGACTGTCTACAGCGTATCCATGAAAACCGCAGGTGCAGGGGCACCATTAGCAGCCTCTGGCAATGTAGGGGAAGAAAGGTCACATACTGACTCCATAAACACCCACTGACAGCCCTCAGGGACCAAGTGAAAAACACTAAAGAGTCCACCCTCCATGCTGCACTGACCGGGGGGGGGGGGGGAGTAACCCAGGAGACTCGCCACACAGAGGGAGAGAGGGAGACCGCTCAGCACCGCTGCACGCCTTGTATACACAGCGCGTGAGTGATGAAAAAACTGAGGAGAATGAACTGAGTGCCGTTCAGAAAGCCAGTGCTAGAGGCCAAACCCACTCCAAAATGGCCGCCAGCCGCCTCAGATAAAAAGGGCGTGGACCACAAGAAAATGGCAGCCCGCAATACCGACCTGCGCCACAGCGCGCCAACAAAATGGCCACCAATGGAAATTTTAACATAGAAAAAAGCACACGAAAAATGGCGTCGGCACCGCAAAAAATAGCGCCCGAGCCCCGGGATGTGGACGAGAAGGCCTGCAGAGACTTCCCAGGAGACAGACCCCCCCTCACAGAAAGCGGACCCCGGCGCCCCACGGTCCCCCACAGGGACTCGGAGCCCCCCCACAGGTACACCCCGGTTGCAGCGGGCCCTAGGGAAGGAGGGGAAAGGGCGTCAGAAAGCAGGGAAAGGGAGGACAGGAGAACCCCTTAATCCCGGGAATGCCCAGCTGTTCCATCCTGCCGAGACAGGAGGAACCGTACTTACCCGTCCTTGCGAGGATATGCTGGCGCGTCCCTGACAGACCCACAACCGATGGTGCGGAGTAGCTGTCAGCCCAGTCCACTGTGAGCAAGACAACAAGCAGCCCAGTCATATGTGGACCCCAGAGCATGTGCTCACCGGCCACTCTTGGAGCCATGGGGTACGTCATGGCAGAAACAGCGCGAAGCTAAGGACTGGCACGCTCGATGGCCGGAATTGGGAAGACTACAAGGATCTATAATATCCAGCCTGTCGCCCAGCCGGTAGTTGATAGAAGATATCACAAAAAATTACAATTATTTTTTTTTTCAAGACTCTGGGCCCAAAGGGAGCCACGTCCTTCTCCTCTGCTAGGCAGAAAAAAAACTGAGGCTGCTGACTGCAGGGTGGAGGGTTATGTACGGAGGGACCGCCCTCTGGGCGGGGCTGTTTAACTCTGTTAAAGTTACATGTTTTAAAGATAACTAACATGTTCTGCCTAGTCCTCTCCTATGAACAGGAACATAACCCACTTTGTCAAGATTTAAGGAGCTGTGTCCGTCCATGGATGAAAAGAGAAAATATATTTTTTCAATTATAATCTATATGGAGCAATTGTAGCTCAGCCATTATGGAGGCGGATGGAAGTAGGAGGTGACAGATGGTGCCTTAGTAAAGATATTGCTGTGATAAGGATAATGTTACTAATCGGCCACACAAAATGTATTGATAGGCTTTAATTCAGTTACCTATTTCAGCCTGAGGGCTGTTCACACCGGAATGTTGGGCGGGAAATCTGCATTCCGTGTGCGTTTCCCTCACCATGTTTAAAACGTACTGCAGTTGTAACCTACCATTCCAAACATTTTGATTATAAAAACAAATTTCAGACAAACTGGTCACTCTTCAGTCCACATGGTGGAAGAGGCCTCCCAAGAAGCAGTTAAATACTGATCTCATCTTTGAGACCACGATATCTGCATTCTCCATTACCTAGCATTATAATCAATAAAATATCTTTGTTGCACGCATTTTCTCAACTACCACCTCATTGCGGTGAGCGATGTGAGTGCAGAGAAAACTGCTCGAGTATCAGATGTGTCTCTGGAATGAAGTCATCCTGTGGCCGTGTAGCTTGATATCCATCTGACCGTATCAACAGCCATCATGCCAAACATGAGACAAGGCCCTTCATTAATTTTCTATGTGGGTTCACTGGCTCGTCCAGAACAGCTGAGACAGCTTAAAACAATAACGATGTGCTGACACCTTCCTCCTACTCGGTGCACTTATTCCATAAACAGCGCTGGCCTCTGGACACAATAAACATGCAACAGCCTTGGCTCATCTATCTATTGTATACACACAGAGCTATTAAACAATATGGCCTGTTCAAACAGCATGAAATCCACCGAGTGCTGTGCATTAGGCTGAGAAAAACAGAGTTATTGGCAGGCGGGCAGCATACAGGGAGAGGGCAGCCGGCATGATAGAATGAGAACTTTGGCATTTAAAGGGTCAGTCTAACCTAAAAGTTATACTTTAGTTATTGAAAGTGTCTGGTGGGCTAAATCCTCCCGAAGCTTCTTATACCTCCAGAAGGGAACTTGTTCTCCCCTTGCTCTGCACCCACACACATTGTAGTCTGACTCAAGCCTTTAGGCTGAATTCACTTTATGCAGTAATGCATGTTAACGTCTGTTCATACCACACATTATACATGCATTTTAAGGGGCATCACATTTATTTCTGATGAATGTGATGCCCCCAACCCATGTCAGCGCAGTAAACCAGGCCCTTGACACGACAAAACATCACAACGCATAGATGTGAATGGATTCTTCTGATTAGAAAATTCTCCAAAGATTTCACGAGTGCTCAAAAGGTAGATGGCAACTCACCAGAGGGGTTTGACCACTTTTTAGGCTTGATTCACACCTATGCATTTTTAGTGCTTCATGCATTTTGCAGATTTGCACTACAGCCCATTTAACATGGTTTCTTATGGAACACATTCTGTAGAGCAAATCTGCAAAAAGCACTAAAAATGCATAGGTATGAATCAAGCCAAGGTAGATCAAAATGTGTTTTGTTAGATAAACCAGTAAGATCCTGGATAAGACATCACGCACCACACACGATCAACCTATGACCCCGGAAGTGCAAGGTTGATCGTGTGTGGTGGGTTCCTCTGCCATTGCTGTGTTCTGGGAGGAAGCTGGGCCTGGCAAGCATAGAGACTAGACGAGGCGGGAGAGCCAGTGAAGAGATGTCTTATGCAGGATCTTACTGGTTTATCTAACAAAGCGCATTTTGACCTACCTTAAAAGTGGTCAATCACCTCTGGTGAGTTGCCATCTACCTTTTGAGCACTTGTGGTGAAGTCTTTGGAGAATTTTCTAATTAGAAGAATCTATTTATTCCTATGGTGTTGGGATTGTCACATTTGGACTCTTCATATGTTTGCGATTTTTTCATAATTATTGAATTCTATGTTGAATTCACCAATTTGATTTACAGCGCCAACACCTTTACCTTTGTTTCTTCATGAGATATATATATATATATATATAAGAAAAAAATATGTAGTCGCGCTAACTTATGAGTTTGAACATAAGCCCATCACTGGGTAACTGAAAAAATCCAAATATCAACAGTGATAACATATAAAAAGCTAAGTGAAAAGCAATATATATTCTATGTGAACAGATGATAAACAGAAAATTAACTGTGAATAAAAAAAA
Organism: Rana muscosa; assembly: GCA_029206835.1. Taxonomy (NCBI): domain Eukaryota; kingdom Metazoa; phylum Chordata; class Amphibia; order Anura; family Ranidae; genus Rana; species Rana muscosa. The sequence continues at coordinate 197,749,737 of CM055123.1, forward strand.
TTTTTTTTTGGGTTAGTGTCCAAAAATACTGTAGAGCGGAAAAACCCCTCAAAGTTCATAATCAAAAATCCATAATGCAAAAAACCATGATGAAAAAAACACCCGTGAGGCGATATCCAAAATTAATGAAGAAGGAAAGGATTCCGATCTTCTAATGCCCCGTACACACGATCGTTTTTACTGTAATTTTTTTAAACCGACGTTTTTCTCCTCGTTTTTTTTTCATGTTTCCTCTCAAGCCTGCCTTGCGTACACACCATCATTAAAAAAAACGATCAAGCAAAGCGCAGTGACGTTCAACACGTACGACGGCACTATAAAGGGGAAGTTCCGTTCGAATGGCGCCACCCTTCATGTTAGTAAAGTTTGTTGAGCGACGATTCGCGCTTTTCAGTCCGTTACTGTGTAATGAATGTGCTATCTCCATTACGAACGCTAGTTTTACCAGAACGAGCGCTCCCGTCTCATACTTGATTCTGAGCATGCGCGGTTTTTTTTCACGTCGTGAAAGCATACACACGATCGTTTTTCACGTCGTTAAAAAAAACGACATGAAAAACGACGTGAAAAAAGAGAGCATGTCCGGAATTTTTAATGGCCGTTTTTCACGTCGTTAAAAATGCTCTGGAGCCTACACACGATCATTTTTAATGGACATTTTTTAAAGGCATGAAAAACGATCGTGTGTATGGGGCATTAGACTTAAAATTTGTGACTTTCACCACCACCAATAGAAGTTACTGCTTACCGAACAGCGATGGTCCCCTATGACGGAGGACCTCAAACAGCCTTAAGTAATACTCAGTTAAGCCTCCAGAGTGTAGCCAGTGATAAACCTCAGTTGTTTTAATAGCCCGACAGCTCATATAGCATCATACAGGTATTCAACGTGGACCATGAAAAAAAAAAAAAAGGGGGGGGACACTAGATAGTGTAAAATCTTTGGTGAACATTTATTAAGCCCCGAGACGATGTGATTTTTCACGAAATGCGTAGGGCAGGATACGAGCTTTGTGCTGACGTCACCCTCCATTGCTCGACTTCCACGGACGTGTGTGTGCCAGCGCCAATTGACCGGTCGGCGCTGTGATACTTTTAAGCTGTCTTTTTAACTGCTCTTGTGAGTATGTTTTCATTATTTTAATAAATGTTCACCAAAGATTTTACACTATCTAGTGTCCACCCCTTTTTTTTTTTTTCATGGTCCACGTTGAATACCTGTATGATGCTATATGAGCTGTCGGGCTATTAAAACAACTGAGGTTTACCACTGGCTACACTCTGGAGGCTTAACTGAGTATTACTTAAGGCTGTTTGAGGTCCTCCGTCATAGGGGACCATCGCTGTTCGGTAAGCAGTAACTTCTATTGGTGGTGGTGAAAGTCACGAATTTAAGTCTAAGAAGATCGGAATCCTTTCCTTCTTCATTTCTTCATTAATTTTGGATATCGCCTCACGGGTGTTTTTTTCATCATGGTTTTTTGCATTATGGATTTTTGATTATGAAATTTGAGGGGTTTTTCCGCTCTACAGTATTTTTGGACACTAACCCAAAAAACATTTTTTTTTTATTCACAGTTCATTTTCTGTTTATCATCTGTTCACATAGAATATATATTGCTTTTCACTTAGCTTTTTATATGTTATCACTGTTGATATTTGGATTTTTTCAGTTACCCAGTGATGGGCTTATGTTCAAACTCATAAGTTAGCGCGACTACATATTTTTTTCTTATTTGTACCCACTGATGATTGTTTTCAGACTAGTTGCTGCTTCTCCTATAATTTTTTCTTTTTTCAGGCAATCCATTAGCTTGATTCGTACACTTTAAGCGCAGTTTCTTCTATATATTTTTCCAATATATATATATATATATATATATATATATATATATATATATATATATCTATTTTAAAGGGGCAGCTACTTCACTAAATCACCACCCCAGGCACCACTACCAGCCACATATTCACCTATAGATGTGAATACACATGGAGTGCGTTTCAGTAGCCCAAAATGGATCAGATACTTTCTTCTTGTACGTTGAATCTCGTTAAAAATGCCCATTGGAAATGAACGGGCAGACGCAACACAATGGGGTCAATTTACTTAATAGGTATAGGCTATATAGGTAGAAGTATAGGCTTTTCACTTGGCAAAAAGTGAAATTTCACATTGCCAGGGAACTTTTCCTTAGTTTTTTCAAATAAGGTGAAACTCTGCAGACTTCAATCATCCAATCATATCCTTGCACATAATTGGGTAATCTTTGTAAATTGCAATTTCACATTTACTAAGCTAGTGGTTTCTTCCTAAAAAAGTGAACATAATTTACCCCTTTAACAATCAACTGTATGGTGTGTAACTGGGTTCTTACAGTAAACATTAGCTCACTGTAATTTGCATGCAGAAAATCTGACTGGTTTCCAGTGCCCCCCCCCCCCCCCCAGTGTTGCTGATGTTTAGGGGAGAAACAAGAGGCTGATAACTTGGGCTCCGTTCACATCTCGCAATTTGGGTTTGCAGATGCAAATCGCTGGGATTCTGCCTGCAATTCACAATCGCACTGAAATGCCGGCGAAAGGCAGCACATGCATTCATTTTCAATGGTACCCAAAATGCGCTGAGGTTTTTCCGCGAGACAAAATGCACTTTAATTGCAGCGAACAGGATCGCACAAAGCTTGCTGCCCAAAAGAAGCGCCTTCTCCTTTTTGGGTGACTAGCTTTGCTCGATGCGGTTTTGCCACAATCTATTGTGCGACAATCGCAGCAAGACCACACTGCGTTTACGTGCCATTGAAAATGAATGCCACACACACATGCATGCTGTGTTTTGCCAGCATTGCAGTGCAATTTGGAATCCTAAGCAGAATCTTGGCAATTTTGCCCGCAATCCCAAATCACTCGATTCGGACGGGGCTTAAAGCTGACCATACACTGATCAAAATTTGTCTGGCCTAGCAGGGACTGGCCAATTTTCATTTAGTGTGTAGGCTGAGATCCCCTGCTTGACAAAAGTAAATTGTATAATTGACTTCTGTCAAAGGGGCATGTTGAAAAATTTTCCATCGATCAGTGACTGCAGCCAATCAGCTGCAGCCACTTCTCAGTCATACATATGTGAAAACACTCAACAAAATCTGAGCCATTTCTCCATCAGTAGCTGTCAGTTGCAGGAACGGGTACAAATACAGCAGGTAGCCTATTAATTCACAGTGATAAAACTAGGCACAGACACATTATCCCGGGGGTCCGCTTTGGGGGTTGTGCAGAGAAAACTGCAGCAGAACATGCAATAAAGAATCAAACTGCTGCAATGGGCAATGCAGACTATTCTTTCAGACATTTTCATAGATGAGGCTGCTGAAAAGAGTGTGTGAAAGGCTGGAAAGGCAAGCCTGAACTCTACAGAATTTTAATCTGCAAGCCATGCCGGCATCCCACACAGTGATATGATCAGAGTGAAATATTTTGCTGAGACATCAGAGCAATATCCTGCTTACAGTGTAAAAATAGCCTCACCACTGAGGGATCAGGAATTGTAGGGAAAGGGGTACTCAAAAATACATTATATGCAGCCCCTATAAAATATATGCTATAAAAATGTCCTGCCACTGATGTATTGAGACTTGAATAAACCCAAGAGGCCAAGTACTGCTTTATACTTAACCAGTTCCCACCCAGGCCAAGTCTGACATTTCTCTCCTACATGTAAAAATCTGGATTTTGTTCGCTAGAAAATTATTTAGTACCCTCAAATATTATATATTTCTTAGCGGAGACCCTACAGAATAAACACTATATAATACCTAATTATTTGTAAAATATAAAAGATGATGTTATGCAAATCGAATAGATACCCAACATGTCATGCTTTAAAATTGTGTCCACTTGTGAAACTGCGACAAACTACGGTACTTAGGCTTAACCATTTAAGGACCGAGGCACTTTCTGTGATTTGGCGTTTACAAGTTAAAAGCAAGTTTTTTGCTAGAAAAGAACCTCCAAACATTCAAAAAAGTACCAGTTACTTACCGGTAATGGTCTTTCTGGTAAGTCTTCCAGGACGGCACAATGAGAGATGACTAGTCCACCTGACAGGAAACACAATCAAAGAGGTTAAAAACCCCACCGCTCCCTGTGCTCCTCAGTTTGTGAAAAAGTACTCCACACTAGTGCACGAGAGTGAAAAACAACCTACCACAACAACTCTATATAATATATATATATATTTATATTAATATACTTAACCAGAGCGGTGGGAAGTAGGCCTGCCGTCCTGGAAGACTTACTAGAAAGACCATTACCGGTAAGTAACTGGTACTTTTCTCAAGACGTCTTCCAGGACGGCACAATAAGAGAGAAGCAAGTAATTTGCAGGCCTACCTTAGGGTGGGACGACCGCTTGCAGGACCTTCCTACCAAATGAGAGGTCCTGAGGCGACAGCAACTCCACTCTATAATGCTTCAAAAAAGTGTTCTGGCTTGACCATGTCGCAGCTTGGCAGATTTGTTCGACCGAAGCTCCGGCCCTTTCTGCCCAGGAGGTCGCCAGAGACCGAGTGGAATGTGCTTTAACCTTCGGGGCTGTCTTAGCAGCCTGGTCATAAGCTAGGGAGATTGCTTGTTTTATCCACCTAGCTATGGTTACTCTAGAAGCCTGTTGGCCCTTTTTCTGACCAGAAAAATTAATAAATAAGTGGCTGGATTTTCTGAAAATGCTAACTATCCAAATAAGAAAGCAGACATCGTCTGACATCCAAACAATCCAATACAATCCCCTTTCATTCTGGGGATTAGAACAAAAAGAAGGGAGTATTATTTCCTGTGTTCTATGAAATTTTGATACTACCTTGGGAAGGTACAGGGGGTCCTGCCTGAGAACAACCCTGTCCTCAAATAAACAAAAAAACAGCTCTTTAATTGACAGAGCCTGCATATCACCTACTCTTTTGGCTGTCGTTATCGCCAGCAGAAAGGTAAACTTAACTGTGAGAAGTTTAATAGAAATACTGTCTAAAGGCTCGAACGGAGCCTTAGTTAACTGTTCTAGAACCAAGGAGAGATCCCAGGGTGGAACCCTAGAGATCTGTACTGGAGACATTCTGTCCCTAGCTGACAAGAATCTTTTAATCAACGGGTCCTGGGACAATCTTCTGTCCAGGAAGTAAGATAAGGCTGCTACCTGAACTCTTAGTGTCTTGGTAGCCAGCCCCAGATCAACTCCATCCTGGAGAAATTCCAGAATGACCGAAGTTTCCTGTTGGGAAACCTCTCTCTCTGAACACCAGCGAGAGAAGACCCCCCACACCTTAGCATAAATCCGCCTGGTGACCTCCTTTCTACTAGAGAGGAGAGTGGTGATCACTCTCTCTGAACAGCCCTTCTCCCGCAGGTTCTGCCTTTCAAGCACCAGGCCGTCAGTTTGAAGAAGCTGGGCTCTGGGTGGAAGACCGGACCCTGAAGAAGAAGGTCTGACCGAACTGGTAGATGGAGAGGGGGAGCTACAGACCAGTTCTCCAGAGTGGGAAACCAGGCTCTCTTGGGCCACCAAGGGGTGACCAAAATGAGACAGCATTCTGAGAGGTCCAGCTTCTGCAGGATCCTCGGAATCAGACTCAGAGGGGGAAAGGCATAGGCCAGATGAAAACTCCACACCTGGGCCAGCGCATCCACTCCCTCTGAGCCCCATTCCCAGGTCAGGGAAAAGAACCTCTTTAGCTTTTTGTTTTCCCTGCGGGCGAAGAGGTCTATCTCCAGGTTGCCGAACCGTTGGCACACCAGATCGAACACCTCTGTGTTCAACTCCCATTCTCCCTGGAGAATCGGGTGGCGACTTAAAAAGTCCGCCTCTACGTTGTGAACCCCTTTTATGTGAACCGCTGTGATAGAGGGAATCCGGAGCTCTGCCCAGCTCAGGATCTCCAGAGACAAAGCCAGAAGGGTACGCGACCTGGTGCCTCCCTGATGGTTCAGGAATGCCACTGTGGTGGCATTGTCTGATAGAATCTGGACCTCTCGGCCCCTGACTCTCTCCTCGAAGGCCTTTAGAGCCTCCCGGACCGCCAACAATTCCCGGAGGTTTGAGGAGGCGCCCCTCTGACCTCGGTTCCAGGAACCCTGAGCTCTGATCTCGTCTAAGTGAGCCCCCCAACCCCAGGCGCTTGAGTCTGTGGTTATCCTGAGAGGGTTGGACTGACTCCACAGACGACCCACCAGTAAATTCTGAGGAAGGAGCCACCACCTCAGAGATTCCTTTGCCACAACTGGGATGGGGACCCTGTAGTCTAGAGATTCCCTTGATCCGTCCCAAGAGGATAGAAGGAATTCTTGGAGAGGTCTGGAGTGGAGCTGAGCCCACGGCACCGCTGGGATGCAAGAGGTCATTAGACCCAGCACCCGCATGATGCTTCTGAAGGAGGATTCCTCTGCCTCCAACATAGACCTGACCGTTGTCATAAGACCTTGGACCTTGTCCTGGGGTAAAACAAGTTTTCTTTCTAAGGAATCCACTAGGAATCCCAAGTAAACTTTCTTCTGTTCTGGGACCATCGAGGATTTTTCTTTGTTGATGATCCACCCCAGGCTTTCCAAGGTGCTCACGACCCTGGCCAGGTCTGCAAGAAGGAGATCTCGACTCTGATTGTAGAGAAGCAGATCGTCGAGGTAGGGGACTACTGCTATACCCTGCAGGTGCAGGTAAGCAATCACCTCCGCCATGATCTTTGTAAAGACTCTTGGACTGGATGACAGTCCGAAGGGAAGCGCAGCAAACTGCCAATGCTGCACTACCTGGGCGGAAGTGATTGCAAACCTGAGGAAGGCCTGATGTGCTGGGAATATCGGGACGTGTAGATAGGCGTCCTTTAGGTCTATGGTCACCATGAACACCCCCCTCAGAAGAAGCTTCCTGAGAGTGTACACGCTCTCCATCCGAAACCTCTTGCGACGCAGATAAGCGTTCAAGGGTCTCAAGTTTATTATAAGCCGATGCTTCCCTGACGGCTTTGGAACAACGAAAACGTGGGAATAGACGCCCAAACCTTGTTGTTCTGTAGGTACCGGGATAACTACTCCCTGCCTTTCCAGTTCTGAGACATTCTGTACCAGACCTGCAGCTTTTAAGGGGTCCTTGGGTAGATGTGTTACCAGAAACTTCGGGGGAGGGGAGTGAAGGAACTCTAGCTTGTAGCCCTCTTTTAAGATTTGGAGGACATGGGGGCTCCGAGATATGCTTTCCCATCTGGGGAGAAACTGGGAAAGCCTTCCCCCTACCCTTACGTCACTTAGAGTTCTTGTCATTAGGCTTTTGGCTGGAGAAAAGGATACCTCCCTTCTGTTTGTCCTTGCCAGCACTCCACCTCCTAGTATTGACAGGTCTTTTGTCTGAAGACCGGTTCTTACCCTGGGGGCCTCGAAAAAATCTCCTTTTTTCCTTTTTAGGTTTGGTAGGAAACTTCTTACCCTTTTCGGTGGACCTGGACAGGGCTTGGTCAAGTCCTGTACCGAAAAGAAGGGAGCCCTCAAATGGGAGACCACATAAAACGGGTCTTGGATGCACTATCACCATCCCAGGTTTTGACCCATACAGCTCTTCTAGCAGAGTTTAAGAGGGCTCCAGTCTTTGCGGTGGTTCTTACGGTTTCTACCGCTGCGTCCGCTAGGTACGCCACCGCGCTACCTATTAGCTGCAACGACTCCAAGACTTCCTTGGATTTGGAAGTGCCTGAAACATGGTCCGTTAATTTTGAGATCCATGCATCCGCATTCCTGGCTATGCATGCTGAAGCCAGCGCCGGGCTCATGGCTGCCGCATTGGCTTCCCAGGCCCTCCGCAAGGTGGTTTCAGCACGCCGGTCCATCTGATCTTTGAGGTTACCAGTATCCTCAAAGGAGAGGTCAGACTGTTTGGATACCTGGGCTAAGGAAGCATCCAATCTGGGTGTTTTGAAGAACCTATCTTCATCTTCCTCCTTGAAAGGGCACCTACGTTTCCACGTTTTTGGTCTTAAAAGCTTCCTTTCAGGATCCTTCCATTCTTGAAGGATAATGTCCTTCAGTGCCTGGTGGACGGGGAAGGTTCTGGGTTGAGACTTCAACAAACCCTGATACATTCTATCCTGTGCGGAAACCTGTTCCGCAGGCTCCTGGATCTCCTCAGAAGTATAAATTGCCCCAAGGAGGCCCTCCATATCATCGGCTGAGAAGATGTGCCTTCCTGGTCTGGAGCCCTCTTCCTCGTCCTCTGCCTGACTATCCACCAGACCCTCATTAGATACTTCTCGATCGGAGATATCTGAATCCTCCTCCAGCTCCGAACCCTGTGAAGGTAGGGATTTTAGAGGCTGCGGGCGTCTTTTAACCACCCTGGGAGTCAAAGAACTCTCCTGAGAGGAAGAGCCCCCCCCCCACTTGTCTGAGGTTCTGGTTCCCTAGACCTGAGTGAGGATTGAAACTCCTTAAGCGTAGTTAGCATCTGGGTCTGGACAGACAGGAAGTCTTTCATGACCTGAGATGTTTCTTTTCCAGCCAATTTCTGAATGCATTTAAAGCAGAAAGGTCTGGAATAGTCTGGAGGCAACCTATCATTGCAGTAGCCACTTCTTTTGATGCGAGCAGGGGCTTTAGAGGGACGGCTGGTAGACCCCTGGGCAGTGACGTCCCCTCCTGCAGAAAAAACAAATATACACAGGGAATTTTTTAGTACCAAACACCCCTGTGCAGAGCAAAAAGGGGGAAGAGTCGGGGTACCTCCCCCATCATAACCCCTGCTGGCTGGGTAGGACTCACCTCCTGTGGCCTCCTCTGTAGCCTTGGCCGTACCGGGCCTTTCCTCATGCTCCATGCGCCGTCCGGGCTCGAACCGTGTCGCTAAGAGCAAACAGGAGGAATGGGCGCCTCTTTTCCTGGCATCTTTATAGTGGAAGCTGGCTGAAAAGACGCCGGCCGTCGCCATCTTGCCGTAGACCGGAAACCGGAAGTGGCGCGCGGTGACGTCATTCCGGGCGCTAGAGGAGGAAATCCATGAGTCCTCCAGGCCATGGGAAAATGGCGCCGCACATGCCTGAGCGGCGCCAATAGCCAGAACAGCGCTTCACCGCTGGGTTCACCACCGCATCTGCGGGAGACCTGCCAGCCCCCCCTCCGAAGTGGACACCCACCAGGTAGGGAGGAAAAAAGAGGAAACATTTGGCCCCTGAAGCTTCCAGGTACCCTGTACCTTAGGGCTTCGGAAAACTCAGGGGGGTTCTTCAAGGCTATTCCTTCCCCCCTGAGTATGTTACAACAAAAGGGGGACCCCCCAGGAAGGATGAGCCCGTCCTGCTAGGTCCAGAGGCTTCCTAAGCGTTCGACCTAGGTCCCAGGGGGAGACCTCCAGCACCAGGCCTTTAGGTCTTTTAGAAAATAACAAACGGTTTCGCTGTGGGGAAACACAATCAAAAAACTGAGGAGCACAGGGAGGGGTGGGGTTTTTAACCTCTTTGATTGATTGTGTTTCCTGTCAGGTGGACTAGTCATCTCTCATTGTGCCGTCCTGGAAGACGTCTTGAGAAATTAGAGTTCCGTACCGGTAACATCTTTTTCCAGGAGTCTTTCAGGACAGCCACCTCTGAGAGACCTCAGCTCCTCCCTTCACAGGAAACACCGCCTTGACTTCCAAGATTTAAGCCCCTCCTGCCCCACTGGGCCCTCAGTCTTCTAAGAGAACCTCCGGCCAGCTGGGGAGACACAAGAACATGTCATACACATAAATTTTAATCCTCCTGACTGTTCCCCTGTCAGGGACTCCATTGGCATGTTGTGGAATTGAACCAACAGCCCTAGTACCACTAGACGGAATTGCTACCCACTTAGCCAGTGGGCAGCCACCTTATTGCAAACACATTTTTCGGGTGGGTATCAGGGCTGTCCTGAAAGACTCCTGGAAAAAGATGTTACCGGTACGTAACTCTAATTTTCCCTAATCGTCTTTCAGGACAGCCACCTCTGAGAGGATAAACGAGCACCTAACCCTAGGGTGGGACAACCGCTTGTAGGACCCCTTTTTCCCTAAAGGTTCTATCCTTAGCGATCTACAGGTCCAACCTGTCAAGTTTGGAAAGGGTGCTACGCCCTTTTAACATCCAACTTCAGTTCACCCACAGGATTTGATCAAAAAGTTGGCAAAATAATTGCTTGGCCTCTGAAATTTCGAGGCCACCCTCTTAAAAAAGAAAAACCACCTGGTACGGAAATATTTGTAGAAAAAGGGGGCCCCCCCAATTGGATAGGCCCTCTGCGTACCAGCTGTTGAAAATGACTTTGGCAGATGGAGCGGGTTTATCTTTTACTGCTACATAGCAGGGCCACCACTACATCCAACAAGCTCTTGCCTTTAGCAATTCTTCTTCAGAAGCTATGCAGGGAGAAACCACTGCTCCACCTGGGGACAGCAGAATGAACCCTGAGGTGAAGGTCCCCCCAGGTTGGCAGTATCCAGGAAAGTTCCACGCCAAATCGTACTGGCTTGGGAACTACAGCCTCCTGGGCCAATGCGGCATCTTCGGGGTGCAAACCCAGAAACTCAGTGCTGTTAGGCAGAAATGCCAACCCATTAGCCCCTGTTCTGCCACTTTATCACTCTGGTCATGGAGTAAAAACAGCTTCTACTCCTGGATTCCCAGGGAGGCACGGATGGCTCCCAAGAGATCCTCCACCAGTGAAGGCTCGTAGCGAGGGGTTTTTTAAGGACTCGCCATCCAACCACTTTAGCTCTGATTCTACCTGGGAGCCTGAAGAAGCGCTAACTGACTCCTCTACCTCCCTTTGAAAAGAAGGATTTCCTCACTGGGTCCTGCCCTCCTTATCTGAGTGCTGCTAGTCCGAAGTGCCAGCTCCTAAGCCACTGTCGATACAATGTTAGGATTTTTCAGGGAGGGTCTTAAGGGATTTCTCTTAGTAGCCAGACCACCTGGTTCCCAGAACCTTCAGGACAGAGAACCATGGTCCTTTAGGCCAGTGTGATACAATGAGAAAGACCAAAAGTGTTCTATACCCACCAGTAAGACTGGGTGGGCGAGATGGCATAGCACATGGAGAAAATGCCAGCTCTGAGCAACGGCACCTACCCAAGAGCGCTAACACTTTACTGGTTCAGGCCCAAAGAGGAGGTTTTTATGGGAGGAAACCAGAGTTCCCAGAGGAAACTAGAGATTCCAGGGTTAACCACCCTATAGATGGTTTCTATTGAAGTGCCTGCATCTGCAAGAAGAGAACTCCACTGAGTCTAGTCAAAACTTCCAACACCAGATTGGATCAGGAAAACTGCGAAGATGCCCTGGATCACATACATGCCCTTGGCAATGCACTCTCTAGACCTAACTGGGGACTGAACCCAGGGTCACATGCATGCCCAATTGCAATGCACTTTAGACCTACTTGGGATTGAACCCAGGGTCACCTGTCTGCAAGTTTGGAGATGCCACCTAGAATCACATGCACATGTTACATGTCACAAGGATCTACCGGTGAATGAACCCGGGGTCACATGCATGCAAGGCAGGCTCTCTACCACTGAGCTACACCCTCTCCTTGCATTCAGGGTGCTGTGGCCATAGCCTAGCCTCCCAGGACAGAGAACAGGTCCCCCTGTGGGAGAGATATCACAATCTTGGATATGCTGTTCGCCACCCATCACCTGGGGGGCTGCCCGTACCTCAATGTGTGTCTGCAAATGTGTCAGACAATATTCTGAGATGCAACACACTTTTAGAAGAGAGACTATTCCCTTGAGCATGGAATCCAACAATACCCCTTCGTCTCCCGAGACTAGGCCGGTAAGTCTGGATCTGTGGAAAAAAACTGCGACTGGAGAGAGCAGAGGGTACTGGACCAAAGCCCTCTGAGAAGCTGGACCCTAGACTTCCCCGGCTTCCCTTGTCCTCCTGCAACCACCTCCTCCAGAGAATTTTGTAATGAGGTGGTCTACTAGATTCACCATCCAGGCCTTCTCCCACTTCTTAACAAGTGTTCTAGAAATCTGTGCATCTTACCAGGGTCTGGTTACCTGACAGACCTTAACCTCCGTGATGCCATACAGGGGGGCACCCCCTGATACCGGGCCCTGGTCACCAGAAATCCCCTGTATAGTTTCCTATATAAAAGGTGCATACAGGTGATGTGGCCATCAGGCACCCTCCGACCGGCAACCCTGTACATCAAAACCCTAGAGAAACATGCAGGGTGCTAGTTTGGTTAGGATTTAAACCGATGACCTTAGTATTTTAAGGCATAGTTTAAGTGCAACACCTAATGCAATTACTAGAATGTTGGGGGATCTGAACTAACCACCCCAGTGTTGCCAAGTAGAAGTGTCAGCCACCCAGGGCTTCGCTCCTGGCACGACATACCCGAGTCACCAGGAGACCGTTCAGGGAACTGACTCTCAGCCTCGTCAAATCAGTGACCCAGAGCTGAAGTGTTAACCGCTGAACCACTTCATAAAGTGACCTGTAAAAGGTCAGAATGAGCTGACATGGAGACAAGATCCTGTGTCTCCAGGCAGACTCCCCTGGCTGCACTGATTGTGAGCCATGACCTGCCTTTCAGCGGCCACACAGTGTGATTTCAGCCATACCCACTCCATACACCTTGTGCAGTAGGGAGAAGAAAAGATTCCCCTTCACCCAGTCCCTACTGGTTACAAGGGGGAAAAGAACACTTAAAGGATGTGCATGGAAAGTACAAACTTCAGGCTTACCTGTAAGGTACTGGCGCTGGGGTCTGCTTCCGCTGCCTGTGCAGGTGTCGCAGAAGAGTTCATCCCACCCCTTTGGTGGTCCGCAGTCACTGCTGGGTCTTCCCCTTAAACCCAGACCAGCAGGCATGCTAAGCCAAAGTTCTCACCTCTAGGCCACAGAGCTGCCACATGTCCATCAGAGGGTGCAGGGGCTGTGCAGTACCCAGGATACAAACGGCTTTCCCTCATTGGGAATTGAACTCATGTCCCCGCATACCAATCAATCAGAGCCCTTGACCTCTGAACTACCATCCCTGCTCTCTGTTTGCGCCGTATAGAGACTAACCAGCGTCTCCGGCGCTTGCTGATGATATCATATGCCCTGGAAGTGACCCCGCTGGATGCTTCCTGTGAGCCAGCTTGGAGCGCAATAGCTCCGCCCCCTCACGCGCTGCGGCTTCCTTCTTTCCCCTAAACATAACAGCCATGCTGTCAGAAGGGGAAAAGGACGCCGCCATGTCGCCTATGCGATTGCGCTAAATGGGGTAACCACAAATGGAAACCTCCGGTCGCCCTTCCCCCCCCTGGAGGGGGTGACCGGAAGAAAGGGATACGGCACCCTACTACCGCTGGTGAAATACAGTATGGGGCTGTGGGACTTACCACCCGCCCCCTGTTTTCTATGAGGCAGTCCAAACCCTGGGACTTTCCCTTCTTCACCAGCCAGACCCGTAGGGACCCCCTTTAGGAGAGCACATAGAACCAGCAGTCCCTGGATCCCAAGTACCTCCTCCCCTCCGACCACCAAGAGGGACCCCCACCTGTGGAGCTACAGGTGACAGACAGGTAAGGGTTGCAACCCACTGGTCCTCCTTACCTTATGGTGGCTGATGTCGGCCACGCCAGGAGTCGTCAGGATGGCCCCTGCCTCTGACATGCTTCTGGCGATAAACAAGGATGGTCTTGCCTCTGGAGCCTCCAGCCACCTGTGCGACTTTTCCCGGCTCCCCATCAGCCATAGCCCGGCCCGCTTTCAGCATCCGCGGCAGGAACCGAGAGCCGCAGATCAAGGAGAGGTGCACACCCCCCGCCGGAAGTGACGTCACCCGCCACACGGCTCCGCTGTGAGCTCCAATGCGACTCGCAAACAATAAAAATGCGAGGGGGGAAAAAGCGCCTCCTCCTGAGTCTCCACTGAGAACCTGAAAGCGGGCCCCCGAAGCATCCCATGACACACTATCAGAGAGCTGGGGGGGCAACAAAAAAAATAATGTGGCTGCCAGATAACCTCTCTCCAAGGCATCATACCGCCACTAGTCCCCAGAGACCTCTGTCCCCTTCCTGGACATACAGGCTTCAGCCTCCCTAGCTGTCTTTAGCCTCGGCTCCTCGCAGTGTCTCCTTCCCGGCGGAAACACCGAAAAACTGAGGGCCCAGTGGGGCAGGAGGGGCTTAAATCTTGGAAGTCAAGGCGGTGTTTCCTGTGAAGGGAGGAGCTGAGGTCTCTCAGAGGTGGCTGTCCTGAAAGACGATTAGGGAAAATTTAAAATTTTCTAACACCCTAGAGCAGGGATATGCAATTAGCGGACCTCCAGCTGTTGCAGAACTAAAAGTCCCATGAGGCATAGCAAGACTGACAGCCACATGTATGACACCCAGAGGCAGAGGCATGACGGGACTTGTAGTTTTGCAACAGCTGGAGGTCCGCTAATTGCATATCCCTGCCCTAGAGAATAAAATGGCGGTCGTTGCAATACTTTCTGTCACACCGTATTTGGGCAGCGGTCTTACAAGCGCACTTTTTTTGGAAAAAATACACTTTTTTTTTTAATAAAAAAATAAGACAACAGTAAAGTTAGCCCAATTTTTTTTTTATATTGTGAAATATAATGTTACGCCAAGTAAATTGATACCCAACATGTCACGCTTCAAAATTGGCCCCGCTCGTGGAATGGCGACAAACTTTTAAAAAATCTCCATAGGCGACGTTTAAAAAATTCGACAGGTTGCATGTTTCGAGTTACAGAGAAGGTCTAGGGCTAGAATTATTGCTCTCGCTCTACCGATCGAACACAGTTTTTACATGCGGGCGCTGCTCACGTATGCGTTCACTTCTGCACGCGAGCTCGACGTGGCGCATTTAAAAAAAAATATTTTTTATTTTTTCTCATTTTACCATTTATTTTTTATGACAGGACCTCTTAAATATGAGATCTGGGGTCAAAAAGACCTCAGATCTCATATTTACACTAAAATGCAATAAAAAAATAAGTCCCTTTAAGAGCATTGGGCGGAAGTGACGTTTTGACGTTGCTTCTGCCCTGCAATGATGTGGATACGGGTGGGGGCCATCTTCCCCTCACTTGTCTCCATGCCACACAGGGAGAAGAACCCAATTGACTCCGCCGCTACCGATGGCTCCGGTAAGCGGCGGAGGGCACCGGAGCACGGCAGGAAGGCCGCCCCCGATCAAAGTGATATTGCGGCGAATCCGCCGCAGAGACCACTTTAAATCGTAAAGGGGATAGCCCGCTGAAGAAGAGGATACTGGGGTTATGGCAGCTAGCTAAAAATTAGCAATGTAAAACGACGGCGTTTGCGTTTAGAGGCATTTTTCATAGCCAAAAATGTATCTCCATTAAAAACGCGTGTTACCACATTTACAAGCTGGTACAAGCATTTGGTGTTTCAAATGCCTCTGAACGTCCGTGCGCTAATCACAGCCAGGGAGACATTGTCCCGATGCTCGGCTGCAGAGATCGGGAAATGTCTCGCTGGCTCTGATGAGCGCAGCGCGTGCCGACTTCCTGGCGGGCTCTGCACGTGTACTATGCGAACACGCCAGAGCTCATCCTTACAGGTTACCAGTTTAGAGTTACACAGGAGTTCTGGAGCTAAAAGTATTCCTCTCGCTCTGATGTTCGCGACGCTACCTCACGTGTGGTGCCATCACGCTTAAATATGCGTGCAGGGCATACGTATGCGCACAAGTATGGGGGAGGGGGTGCGTTACTTTTTTTTTTATTATTTATTTTATTTGTTTTTTTTAATCAACTTTATTGCTTTCACAGGCATCATTCTGGTATACCCATTTCAACCTGAGTACATAATTTGATGTCCTACGGGCAGGAAGTGGTTAAAGTTGACTTCGGATCAGAGATATTTTTTCATACTAATTGCATGCATATTAAAGGAAGAATCATCTTTTTTTTTTTATTGTTCTGCCCTCAAATGGGACACGGTACATGTAGTACTTTGTCCTATGTAGCTAGGTGCTTTCGAAGTTTAATTATGAGGTCTGACCTTCCCACCCCTGTGGCAAATTGGACAACAGCTAGGAAGGAGACAGACTGAAACTTAATGCCAGCTTGTCTTGGCTCTGATCACTTCCCCAAAACAAGAGGAATTCAGAGGGACGGGAGCATGTGTCAGCTTTTCTGTCGCTCAGCATTGGTCTCAGGAAAGTGCTCAGAGCTGAGACAAGTTGCTGTTATTAGTCCTTCTCCCTCCTAGCGGTTGTTGAATTTGCCACGGGCAGAATCTGGTAGGTCGGATCTCACAACTAGATTTAAACTGACCATACACGGATCGAAATGTGTCCGTTTCAGCAGGGACTGGCCGCATTTCTATCCATTTATTATTGACAGCTTGAATTAGACTGATCTCAGTAATTAGTGGTGTGGTCCATACTGTAGCTGATGCTGCACTAATAGTCCATGGGCATATACTGGCTGTTACCTAGACATTTTTCTTCATCTGTAGTATGTGATATCACAGAAGGAACTGAGAAGAAGACACCTACGGTCTTCCATTTACCCTAGCAGGGCCAAGTATAGCACCTGTCTGTGCTATAAAGCATGATGCAATCCATCACACGAGACAGAAGAGATTTTCTGCCTCTATAATTTTCCAGTCAGTAGCAATGGCACAATTGGAATCATAAACAAAGCTGCTTGCTGATACCAATGCTGGCCATTCATGGATCGAAATTGAATTTCAATCCATGTATGGCTGCTCCTGTTCATGAGAAGTAGATCTGATCTATCAATCGACATCAAATGAACAGGACTGCTGGAAAATTTCAGGTCGATCAGCACTGCAACCAATAGGCTGCGGCATCGATCAGCAGGAGAGTCTCCCCGCTGCCAGAATACAAAGACACATTGGTAAAGGTTTCCTGCATCCACACGTGTGGATGGGGGGGAATTGGGTCTGTTTAAGTAGAGGCAGCTTAAGGAGGAACCCAGTATGGATGCCAAGTGCTCATACAATTGGCTTTCTATGCTCCATTTTACCTGACCCCTTTTCCAATCTAGCGGGAATGGAGAGGAATTAGTCAAAGACAGAGCAGCGATTTTTTTTTTTTCTTTAGAGACTGGGTGGAGAATTTGTATTTTTTTTCCAGAGAAGTCTAAACAGTGACATAATAAATGTATTTATTTATATACACACACACACACACACACACACACTAGAGCTGCACGATTAATTGTGAAGAATCAAAATCGCAATCTTTTTCCCTTCCCGATCTTCAAAACAGCATGTCACGGTTCTCTCTAACAAGTGCTGAGAATTCTCACAGCTGGAAAAAACAAAATCCAGGCAGCCTGCCAAGTTTTAATACAACACATGAATAAGTGGAAACAAAGTATCTCTTCGTTCTTTTATCAATGGAAAGAACTCCGGCGTGTAGATGAAGGAAGTAGAAAATCATTATTTTCTGCTCGAAAATTACTTGGAACACCCAAACTTGATATATTTTTTTTTGCAGAAACCCTAGAGAATAAAATGGTGGTTGTTGCAATATTTTATGTCACACCATATTTGCACAGTGGTTTTTCAAACGCAATTTTTTATTTTTCTTTAAATACACTTTAATGAACTTAAAAAAAAACTAAACTGCAAAGTTAGCCCAATTTGTTTGTATAATGTGAGAGAATCGTGATCTTTATTCTAAGCAAAAAAAAATCATGATTCTCATTTTAGCCAGAATCGTGCAGCTCTCATATATACACATACACACACATTATTTATATATATATATATATATATATATATATATATATAGCAAAGGCGTGACAGGCAAGAAGATAATAAAGACTTAAAACACAAAAGGGAATAAAAGGGAGGTGGGTAGAGGAAAAAAAAAACAATTGGGCAGTATAAGCTTTAAGCATTTATGAAGTAGAGACAGCTGCGCAAGAAGCCGTGTGGATTAGTAAAGCAAGAAGGCGACAATATACTTAGCAAGGCAGAACAAAAAGAAAAGCAGTGAAAAACAGAGTACCGTATATACTCGAGTATAAGCCGAGTTTTTCAGCACATTTTTTTGTACTGAAAATGCCCCCCTCGGCTTCTACTCGAGTCACCTTTATGCGCCTGATCTCCCGGACTTTGGGGACCCGGTACTGGCCTGCCGTAGGTTCCCTGGACCCCAAACTTGGCACACATGTAGCCCCACTCTTCCTCTACAAGTGTGCAAAGTTTGTTGTCCGGGGGACCTACGGCCGGGGAGCACAGATTTTTCAAAGCCAGGCACCCCTTCCATAGACTTCCATAGTCAATCTAGTCATGGGCACAGTGAGGCATGCAGATGGACACCCTAGGCTTATACTTGAGTCAATAAGTTTTCCCAGTTTTTTTGTGGTAAAATTAGGTGCCTCGGCTTATATTCGGGTCGGCTTATATTGTGAAGGACTAGCATCAAAGTAGAGCTTGAAGGACACCGCCATTCGCTGGGTCTTCTTTTTGAGGGCTTTATTTGCCCATTTTTATTAAAAGAAGTTCAAACAAAAAGCAAAGGTTTCCCTCGCAGGGGTTTCAACACTTTTCATCAATAACATGACATTTAGCCTCCTGGCTTATACATACAGCAGTGGTGCTCAGGCCTTCCAATTCAGGCTCTTGTCTGTCTCCTACAGACTATTCCATTGGCAACACTGTCCATTTAGATAGCAGCCCCTTGCTGCTCTGACCCTCAGACCTGGGTCTCTGGCTTCCACTGTGCACACAACCACTCTCTGGCTTCTCCAGTGCACACTTGCACTCTATGGCTTCCCCAGTGCACACCTGCACATGTCGGGAGGGTGGGGCCCAGAATCCTGGTCCTGACTCTACTATCAGGCCCACACACACCTGAACAATCAGTGTGCCGTTGAGTCTCAAACCCGGATCCAGAACTGGGGATTTCATCCCACCCGGATCTCTAAGAAATCCCCAGGCTCCAGGTCCCAAAGTGGACTTTAGTAAAATCATGAGGAAACTGAAAAGCCAGTTTCCTCCCAAACAAGCAAATACCCTGGAGCCCCTCAACCTGCCTGGTTGAGAATCCTGCATTCGTACACTGGTGGGGTACCACACTACCACAATATATACCAGGGATATGCAATTAGCGGACCTCCAGCTGTTTCAGAACTACAAGTCCCATGAGGCATAGCAAGACTCTGACAGCCACAAGCATGACACCCAGAGGCAGAGGCATGATGGGACTTGTAGTTTTGCAACATCTGGAGGTCCGCTAATTGCATATCCCTGATATATACCAAACATATGCATACTTACCCACTCCTCTTCTCCGATTGTCCCCAAAGCAAGCTGCTTTCTATGGGGGCACTCCTGCGACCCACTCTTGTGTGTCCATACAGAACAGGGCTCTGCACCGCCTCAGCTCCCTCCTCACTGGCCGTGATAGACAGCAGCAGGAGTAAATGGCTCCCTCTGCTGTCTCTCAGTCAATGAGAAGGCAGAGACCAGGGAGACCAGCCACTCTCGTGTGTACATCAATGGATCGCGATTGGGCTTGGTTGGTTAAGCATTTGGGGGGGGGGTTGGTACTAGAATCTTTGACTTATACCTATAGGTAAGCCTATAATAAGGCTTACCTATAGGTACTATAAATATCTCCTAAACGTGCACTAGTTAGGAGACATATACTATATATGCAGCCGATGATGTCACCGGCGCATGCGCTCTGAAGGAACAGCTACCCAGGGCCGTTCTATCAGAATTCTATGCCGTAAATGGTGGCTCCACATCGCATGTGCGGGAGTGACATCATCGCAGTTCCAGCCAGTCACACAGTGGGAGTCTGCGGACCTGAAAGAAAGACTGGTGAAGATGGAAGCGGCCTCCAGCGATGACAGCGCATCGCTGGAATGCTTAGTTTTTAGGCAAGTTTCACATAATGTGCTAGTATGCGAAGCAAACTAGCACATTATGGCTCTACCTTGCAGGTAAGAAAAACATTTAAATAAAAAAGGCATCCAGCGGTTTACAACCGCTTAAGGTTGTAGTGCGTTATGGCATGTTAACCAAAGCACCACAACAGATGACAAAAGTGCATGAGCCTTTTCACTGGGGTGCCATTAACAATTAATGGCGACACAACACATCGCACACAGAGCAGGTGCATTGCCATACATTGTGATCACGTGCATTGCCACAGCGCACAAGTATGATTGGGCCCTGACTGTAAAGCCTCGTACACACGATCGGATTTTCCAACGGGAATTGTGTGATGATAGGCTGTTGTCAGAAAATCCGACCGTTTGTATGCTCTATCGGACAATTGTTGTCGGATTTTCCACCAACAAATGTGGGATAGCAGGTTTTAAAATTTTCTAACAAATGTGTCTTGTCGGATTTTCCGATCTTGTGTACACAAGTCCGTCGGACAAAAATCCAAAGTACAAACACGCATGCTCAGAAGCAATGCCAACCATAACACAACATTAGCAGAAGTTGCTCAAAGGGTGGCGCTAAAGAGCTGAAAAAACACATAGTTTCGAGTTTGTTGGCCGACAGTTCTTTGCTGTTTCTATGCAATACAAGTTCACGGCCAACGCCCTTCGGACAAAAGTCCTACGCTTTGTCCGATGGAAATCCGATCGTGTGTACGAGGCTTTAGAGACCAGAGCCTTTATTTTTCTTAGTGAGGTTCTGCCATTGCACAGACAAATGACAAGGCAGCAGGGTTTATTTCTAATGTGGAGAGAAGTCAAAGCACTGTGTAAAAGATCATGCCGAGGATCTAAGAAAATGGCACAGGGGCATAAAGAGAAATTTAAAGACTAACAGATATGCTGTAATGTACACACACCACAAGGTCCCTGTACTTCAGTGTTTTCCCACTGGCATTTTTTTTAACCAGATCATATTCACGTTCAGATTTACTTTCCCACCTTTGTCTGGCCTTTTAAAACGGCCTGCAAATGAATTCAGGACAATCTCATTTTGGTGGTTTCGCTTTGTCCTGCTTCGTATTTTTAAATGGCCAGGAAATCACTATTCTAAATGTAAAAAGTGTTGCCTATTAGGAAGAAAGAGGAACACAAAGAAAATGAAGCTGCCACCACGGCAGAATAAGCTCACACTTTAAACTTCATGGAGCAAAGACTGCAAAAGAGACTAGCAAGCCAAGTGACAGGCAGAAATGGGCCCTCTCCAGAGCGCTCTCTGCAGCCATCTAGTGGGGAATAAAGGTGATGTTACTAAGCTACAAAAAGCAAACCATAGCAACCAGCCAGGGCGAGAGACACAGAGAGATGGGGGAAGATTCATGTGGGAGGATTTGGGATTGATGGTGTTAATTTTCTGCGGCTGTCTCCTACTATTTGGGTATGATAGGGAGGAAACTGAGGCCTGGCAAAGACAGGCTTCCCTTAGATAACCTGATAGGAGGAATACTGGGAGCAGGAAAGGAAAGGGAGGGGGCAGCCCCACTGGCAATGAAGGAAGGATGGATTTACAGAGGTCAGATAGAAGAGGCAGCTGTGAAAGTGTGGAAAGGAGAATTCTGAACGAGATATTAAAGCAAGACTCATCTGAAGCTATGGTGTAGATGCAGGGAGTGCACAGAGCTAGCCGTTCCCCATTATAGGCCTGCAATGTATTTTACTTGACACGCAGCGCATGCAACACCTCCCAAGAGGTCAGCAGAGCCAGATTCTTAAAAGGAAAATCGGTATACGGTATTTTTTTTTTTTTTTAGTAAATGCATGTTTTGAGTTAATATTGCAGTGTTCACGTTAATGCTGAACTCCAGTAAATTAAACAACCCCCACCATGCAATGCAAAAATTCAATGTTTATTTGGTCTAGGGATGCAGTGATAAGGTGTAATACGTTCCCTTACTGGCAGGCTCCCCTCCATCCATGTGACTAGTCCAGCGCTGCAGCACCCTAAAGCACGCCTGGCCCCGGATGCTAGTTTGCCACCACACATACCGTATATACTCGAGTATAAGCCGACCTGAATATAAGCTGAGGCACCTAATTTTACCACAAAAAAATGGGAAAACGTATTGACTCGAGTATAAGCCTAGGGTGTCCATCTGCATGCCTGACTGTGCCTCACTGTGTCCATGTGCATGCCTCACTGTGCCCATGCCTCACTGTGCCCATGACAAGACTGACGTTTAACATGGGGTGTACCGGGTCCCCAAAGTCACCGGAGAAATTACCGTTTAACATGGGAGTCTATGGAAGGGGTGCCCAGCTTTGAAAAATCGATGCTCCCCGGCCGTAGGTCCCTTGGATAACAACCTTTGCACACTTGTAGAAAAGGAGTGTGACAAGGGGACCTACGGCTGGCCAGTACCGGGTCCCCAAAGTCCGGGAGATCAGGCGCAAAAAAGGTGACTCGAGTATAAGCCGAGGGGGGCATTTTCAGCACAAAAAAAAGTGCTGAAAAACTCGGCTTATACTCGAGTATATACGGTACTTGCCTCCTCCTCCTCAGGTTAATTTCCCTGAATTGTATGTGAAGACGCTGAAGGACTGCCCATAGCCTGGTGCTCAGGGCAGGAGAGAACCGTGATGGAGTGAGGGATAGGGCAAATAGTACACCTTATACCTGCACCCCTCGATTAAATGAGCACTTAAACTTTGCTGTTGCGGGGAGGAAGGCCACTGCAAGGGTAGAGTATATCCAATTCCAGTTCAGCTTTAACTACTTTAGCTCCGGAAGGTTTTACCCCCCTTCCTGACCAGGCCATTTTTTGCGATACTGCACTGCGTTAATTTAACTGACAATTGCGCGGTCGTGCGACGCTATACCCAAATAAAATTGATCCTTTTTTTGACACAAATAGTTTTCTTTTGGGGGTATTTGATCACCTCTTCGGTTTTTATTTTTTGCGCTATAAACAAAAAAAATGACAATTTAAAAAAACAAAACAAACACAAAACCTTTTTTTTTTTTACTTTTTGCAAAAAAAAATAAAAAATACAATATAAAAAAAATTTAACAATCAAGTTTCTTTATAAATTTTGGCTAATATGTATTCTGCTACATGTTTTTGGTAAAAAAAGAATCACAATAAGTGTATATTGATTGGTTTGCGCAAAAGTTATAGCATCTATAAACTGATAGATTTAGGGACTTTTTATTTTTTATTTTTTACTAATAATAGCGGATATCAGCAATTTTTTGCACAAATGCGACATTGCAGTGGACAAATCTGACACCGAGTGACACTTTTTGGGGATCAGCGACACCAATACAGTGATTAGTGGTTAAAAATGTAAAAAAAAGCACCGCCACTGAATAAATGACACTGGCAGGGAAGGGGTTAACATCGGGGGCAATCAAAGGGTTAAATGTGTGCCTAGGGGGTGCTTTCTAACTGTGAGGGAAGTGCTTTGACTAAAAAAAACCAAAGCTCTGTGTTTCTGCTAAGCAAAAACACAAGCTCTCCATTTTCTCCCCTGGCAGAACGGCGATCTGCTTTGTGTACAGAAGCAGACAGCAGTCCAGCCTCTCTCCAGATGATCGCCGGGTTCCCGGCAGACATTGGGTCTGCCTGACCTGCTGATTAGTTCCTGCTGTGTCCAATCACAGTGGGAGTGCCCCAGATCAAGAAGAAGAAATCATACAGGTATGTGATTTTGCGCTCAAGGTTCGCCCTCCCGCAGTATATATATTTGGAGCGGTCCAAGTATATCTAAACATTAAACTTGAAAGCCACAAAACCTTGCCTTTCCATGCACTTGTTTCCATACATCTATGGTGCTTGTTTTATATCTCTTGCCTCCAATTTTTGTTTTTCATTCTGGTAGTTCTGCCAGGTACAATCTGTACTGCCACTAGGTCTCCCTAAGCAGGAGCAGCATTGTCGCACTAAATAAAAATCACTCACGCGGTGTACTTGTACACAGATGTGGTGATGTGCAGTGTGTCAGCAGGCCCAGTTTGTTGTTTTATAGTAAGGGGTGTCCACAGGAGAGAACTTCGCCCCCCAGCACCACCTAAAACCCCCATTATCAACAGCCGCGGCACGAGGTAGTGTGGGGCATGTAATCCTGTGCCTACAGCTTTGTTATATGGCTATGCTGCTTGTGTACAAACATGGAGTGGAGAAATACACCTCTGTGCCATACTTCAAAGAGCAAAAAAGGAAGCTTAGGATTTAAAATTTAAGTCCGATGGTTCTATTTATAGAATATCCTTTACTAGCACTGATCTATTATTGAGGGTCTAGTTATACTTTAAAGTACATTTTTAAATAGGACTTGCATTTTTTACAAGCTTGCTCGTCCATATTTCTGCTTTTGCATCAAAGAGGAACTTTACCTCCCTTTCTTAATTTGTTTTTCCGTCACCCTTTCTCATTGTCTGCTAGATTTTCTGGATGCTCAAACATCCAGCACTGTCTGCTGTAATCCACTGCAAACTGGGTCCCATGCCATCATCCTTTGTGTACATCACCAGCTGTCACTTCCTAGTCCTCGCTTCCGGTCCCCTGATGATGCACCACAGCATACGTGCAATGTGTGGTAGATGGCCCCAAAGTCTCCTGTGATCCATGACATGAGTAACACAGGAGGGTGCAGGCAACACAGCCATGTTATTCTCACCTAAGAGAGAAAACCAGGGCCAGCCTATTAAAAAAAAAATAAAAAATATCTGGAAAAAGGGGGGCAAGTAATAAAGCAATATATAGGAAGTAAAAGAAGGGAGTTAAGATCTGTTGAAAATGAGCTACTAGAGGGGGTTTTGGTTCGGTGTCGCTCTTAAGCAAATTGTAAAGATTGTAAATTACCTTTAGAGAAAGAATTATTATCTATGATTATTAAGAAAATGTACGATGTAAAGATGTTTTCTACTATGTGACAATGTTTGCGTTGAAATAAAAAAAAATAAAAAAAAACAATAAAACACAAAAGATGTATCTTGTAAGTAGCATGGTAGCTATGGCTTATTTTATGGCCTTGGATGTCCAACAAGAAAGCATGCAGAGAAAAGTAAATATAAATGGATGGGGTCACATTCATTTACATTTAGGGCTAGTTCACACCAGACGCAGTTCCGTGCGCTTTTTTTTCTGCACAAAATGCATGCACAGTGTTCCAATGGCTCTAGTTCACACCATGCGGAAACTGACCAGAAACGGACTGCATGGTGTGAACTAGAGCCATTGGAATACATGGAAAACACTGTGCATGCATTTTTTTTAGTGCAGAAAAAAGCGCACGGAACTGAACGGAACTGCGTCTGGTGTGAACTAGCACTTACAGTGCAGATTCATTAAGTCTTGTAAAATTTAGAAGATGGCTCCAAAACAATTTGGTCTGGTCAAACGCTTTTCGCTCACAATGCAAGTCTGGGGATGATGGAAGAGTTTTTTTGTGCCCACTATTGCAATTGATCCTTTATTACATTACTGTACACACAGATAAAGTAAAGTTGTGCAGTTCTGCAATGTCTGCTGTGGCATTGTGAGATGTATTCCTCTATGGCTGGCCACAGCAGACAGGTCTCTTAGAAGTAAGGATGCATCATAAGAGATCGGCCTATTGCCACTGACACTGATTTTGTTTACTC
This sequence comes from Rana muscosa, assembly GCA_029206835.1. Classification (NCBI taxonomy): domain Eukaryota; kingdom Metazoa; phylum Chordata; class Amphibia; order Anura; family Ranidae; genus Rana; species Rana muscosa. The sequence goes on from CM055123.1 coordinate 197,775,280, forward strand.
GACTCGAGCGATATTACATTTTAGCTACAGCAGACAATCTTTCAAGAAATGCAGACATTTTTCAATATGCCTGTGTGATCCTAGTTCCTAAAGCGATGTGCAGGTTCTTCTTCCAATGGAAATAAACGAATAGCAATTGACATCTGTGAAAAATACTACTGCAACAATCCATTGAAGAACAAACAACCGATACTGCGTTAATTAAAAATTTTAAGTAAACACTGCACATTGTAAACAAGTTCCATTTTATATATTTTTTTTTTAAGGAATCTCCTCCTCACTTTCTGGCTACATACATGCACTACAGGGACAGCTGCATTACATTTGAAATGGTCACTTGTAGTTTCCATCGATAACCCATGTTACAGGATGACAAAGTAAAAAGTACAAATGGGCCTTGTCACTAGGGATGAGCTTTGTGTTCGAATCGAACATACGTTCGACTCGAACATCGGCTGTTCGATCGTTCGACGAAGATCGAACGATTTGGGCCGTTCGCGCCAAATTCGAGTGACGCGAACGGCCCACAATGCACTACGCCATCGCAGTGTCATCCAGGCGCTGTGATTGGCCAAGCATGCACTGTGACCCCGCATGCTTGGCCAATCACAGCGCCGGCAGCGAGGAGAGCAATGATTGGCCACAGGCAGGATGCCTGTGGCCAATTATTGCTGAGGGTGTTTAGTACACGCCCCACACTATAAAAGGCCGCCAGCACGGCGGCCTAGTGTAGTGTGTTCCGGAGCAGGGATAGAGCAGCATAGGCAGGGACAGTGACTTTTATTTCTTTCTTGCTTAACCTGGATTCCTTTAGTTTAGGGAAAGAGAAGGATAGGTAGGGAGAGTGTCAGTGTGTTTTGTGCTTGTGCTATAGTGTGCTTAAAAAAAACATTTTTTCTAGGGACAGAAAACTGTAGGTAGGGAGAGTGTCAGTTTCTTTCACTGTGTAAGTCCTTGTTTCTAGGGACCTGGAAGGACAGTGAGTGAATTCTCCTTGTGCTATATTGTGCTTAAAAAAAACATTTTTTCTAGGGACAGAAAACTGTAGGTAGGGAGAGTGTCAGTTTCTTTCACTGTGCAAGTCCTTGTTTCTAGGGACCTGGAAGGACAGTGAGTGAATTCTCCTTGTGCTATATTGTGCTTAAAAAAAACATTTTTTCTAGGGACAGAAAACTGTAGGTAGGGAGAGTGTCAGTTTCTTTCACTGTGCAAGTCCTTGTTTCAAGGGACAGAGAAGGACACCTGAAGGTAGCCCTTATTGCTTTTTTCCCATCTCCCTGCAGGCCATCTATTAGAATGTCTGGAAGGCAAACAAGGAGAGGCAGACAGTCAGGAGGCAATAAAAGAGGGCAAGCAGGCTCTGTGTCTGGGGGCAACAGTGCTGGTCGTGGACGCGGTGCATTGTCATCAGCACATGGCCATGGGACACGCTTGTCCTTTTCCGCAGCTGGACATGTTGAGCCACATCATGCCGAAGACTTGGTAGAGTGGATGACCAAGCCCTCCTCCTCCTCCTCATCCTCTCTCACCCAGGCTCAGGGTACTGGCAAAGCAGCTGCCAAAGCGTCCTCTTCCCTGGTATCAATGTCAGACTCATCATCAGTCACTCCTTCTCTAGACCCACCATGTCCTCCTCCTGAGGAGTCCCCCGAACTGTTTGAGCACAGTGTTGGGTACATGCTCCAGGAGGATGCCCAGCGTTTCGAAGGGTCTGATGATGAAACCCAGCTACAGGAAGGCAGTAGGGTGAGAGCAGACAGAGGGGATGCTCAAGAAGGACACCAATCTGGCAGTCATGTTCCAGCAGCTGCAGCATACTGCCAGATTGGCTCCAGTGATGAGGAGGGAGGGGATGATGAGGTCACTGACTCCACGTGGGTGCCTAATAGGAGAGAGGAGGAGGAGGATGAGGAGGAGGCACATCTCCAACGAGACAGGATGCCCTTTGGTGGCCAGCGTAAGGGCAGTACACCGACGGAATCACACCGCAGAGCTCCGCCTGTGCAGGGCGCTGCCTCTGCCCGTCATTCAAAAAGTTCCTTGGTGTGGGCCTTTTTTGAGGCTAGTGCATCAGATCGCACAGCTGCTGTTTGCAACATATGTCTCAAGCGTATATCGCGTGGCCAAAACATCAGCCGCTTGGGTACCACATGCCTGACCAGACATATGTTGACCTGCCATGCAGCTCGTTGGCAAGCCTACCTCAAAGACCCACACCAAAGAACAAAGCGGACCTCTCCTTGCACCGCATCAGCTGGGATCTCCAACCCCACTATAACTTCAGTCCTCTCTGAAACATGCACTGAGAGGAATGAAGGTGTAGAATTAGGTGTGTCACAGCCAAGTACTTGCGGCCACTCTGCTAGCAGTACACCGACGTCCGATTCTAGCAGGCAAATTTCCCTGCCCCAGCTGCTGGACCGTCGAAAGAAGTTCACTCCCAGCCATCCACATGCCCAGCGGTTGAATGCTAGCTTGGCTAAATTGCTAGCGCTTCAACTGCTGCCTTTTCAGTTGGTAGACTCGGCCCCCTTCCGTGAGTTTGTGCAATGTGCGGTTCCTCAGTGGCAGGTTCCCAAACGCCACTTTTTCTCACGGAAGGCTATTCCGGCTCTCTACCGGCATGTGGAAGGCAATGTCTTGGCCTCGCTGGACAGGGCGGTCAGCGGTAAGGTGCATATTACCGCTGACTCATGGTCCAGCAGGCATGGACAGGGACGTTACCTTTCTTTCACGGCCCATTGGGTCACTCTTTTGGCAGCTGGGAAGGATGCAGGACAAGGTGCAGTAGTGTTGGAGGTTGTCCCACCGCCACGCCTCCAAAATGCTACTACTGGTTGTGACACACCTCTCTCCTCCACCCCCTCCTCTTCTTCTTCCTCCATGGCCTCTTCCTGTGGTTTGTCCTATGAACCAGCGGTGCTCCGTAGCCGTTCACGGGGCTACGCAAGTACGCAGGCAAAAAGATGCCATGCCGTGCTTGCGCTGGTGTGTTTGGGGGACAGAAGCCACACTGGGGCAGAGGTCCTGTCTGCTCTGCAGGGCCAGGCCGAGAGGTGGTTGACGCCACGCCAGCTTAAGCCAGGAATGGTGGTTTGCGACAATGGCACCAACCTCCTCTCCGCCCTCCGACAGGGACAACTGACCCATGTGCCCTGTGTGGCTCACGTCCTTAACCTGGTGGTGCAGCGGTTCTTGGGCAGGTACCCGGGCTTACAGGATGTCCTGAGGCAGGCCAGGAAAGTCTGTGTGCATTTCCGCAGATCTTATAATGCCAGTGCTCGCCTGGCTGAGCTGCAAAAGGAGTTGAACCTGCCCAAGAACCGCCTTATATGTGACATGCCCACCAGGTGGAACTCAACGTTGGCCATGCTGCAGCGGCTGCACACGCAGCAGAGGGCCATCAATGAGTACCTGTGCGACTACGGCACCAGGACAGGGTCAGGGGAGCTTGGTTTTTTTTCTCCACGCCAGTGGGGCATGATCAGGGATGCATGCACTGTCCTGGCACCATTTGAGGAGGCCACGAGGATGGTGAGCAGTGACAGTGCATGCATCAGTGACACTGTACCTCTTGTCCACCTGTTGGAGCACACGCTGCGTGGAATAATGGACAGGGCACTTGAGGCAGAACAGAGGCAGGAAGAGGAGGACTTCCTTGCCTCTCAAGGCCCCCTTTACCCAGACAGTGTTCCTTCTGTCCCACCCATCGCACAGGAAGAGGAAGAGGAGGAGGAGGAGGAGGAGGAGGATTGTGTCAGCATGGAGGTGGAGGCTGGCACTCAGCATCATCAGCAGCAGTCTTTTAGGGATGATTTACAGTCCCAAGAAACCAGTGGACTTGTACGTGGCTGGGAGGAGGTGACTGCGGATCATGTCGTCCTTAGTGACCCAGAGGACTCCGGAGCGAATGCCTCAGCAAACCTACGCTGCATGGCCTCCCTGATCCTGCAAAGTCTGCGGAAGGATCCTCGTATTCTTCGGATCAAGGAGAGGGACCATTACTGGCTGGCCACTCTCCTTGATCCACGGTACAAGGGTAAGGTTGCGGACCTTATGTTACCGTCGCAGAGGGAGCAGAGGATGAGACAACTCCGGGAGGCCTTGCAGAAAGGTCTGTGCAACGCGTTCCCAGAGACTGGGAGGTTACAAACTCCTGGTCCAGGACAACGACTTGCTGAGGCTTCGGCCAGTCAAAGAAGGAGCGGTGGGGAAGGTGGCCGTCTGACCGATGCGTTCAGACAATTCTTTAGTCCGCAGCCCCAAAGTATGATTGGTTCCAGCAACCATCGCCAGCGTCTGATAAACATGGTGCAGGAATATCTAGGGGCAAGGTCAGACTTGGACACCTTCCCCACCGAAAATCCTCTGGCTTACTGGGTCTTGAGGATGGATCACTGGCCAGAGCTTGCACAGTATGCAATTGAGCTACTGGCCTGTCCTGCATCCAGCGTTCTTTCGGAACGCACATTCAGTGCTGCTGGAGGATTTGTCACGGATCACAGGGTGCGCCTGTCCACCGACTCGGTTGATCGACTGACTTTCATCAAGATGAACCAGTCTTGGATCACCACCAGCTACCACACACCTGATGCTGATATAACAGACTAATTGATTTTAACATGTCACATCCCTTCAAGACTGATGCTGATGCTGAGTGTCTGTGCTGTTATGTTGACTGGCTATCCTCCTCCTCCGAGTCCTCAATGATACGATTGATGATGATAGCTTGGAAGATCATTTTTGTTTATGGGTGCCGCCACCAGTGGCTAAGGCCCAATTTTTCAGCCCCTGTTTTACAGGGGCGTGTAATTACAATTTTTTTAGCAATAATTTGCCATAGGGCTCATTGCTGTGCTCCAAGTACAGTATCTGTGAGGGGTTGGAGTGTTGTGGCACCAGTGCCTAAGGCCCAATTTTTCAGCCCCTGTTTAACAGGGGCGTGTCATTACAATTTTTGAAGCAATACTTTGCAACAGGGCTCATTGCTGTGCTCCAAGTACAGTATCTGTGAGGGGTTGTAGTGTTGTGCCACCAGTGCCTAAGGCCCAATTTTTCAGCCCCTGTTCAACAGGGGCATGTAATTACAATTATTGATCTAATAATTCACAGCAGGGCCCATTCCTGCACCCACCAAGAGTAACTCTGAGGGCTTACAGTGTTGTGTCAACACCACCACCACCAAAGGCCCAATTTTTCAGCCCCTGTTCAACAGGGGCATGCAATTACAATTCTTGATCTAATAATTCACAGCAGGGCCCATTGCTGCACCCACCAAGAGTAACTGTCAGGGCTTACAGTGTTGTGGCACCAGCACCACCATCAAAGGCCCAATTTTTACTACCACTGTTCAACAATTATATGTAATTACAATTCCTGATATAATAGTTGACAGCAGGGCGTTCCAGCACCAACCAAGAGTAACTGTGAGTGCTTACAGTGTTGTGCCAACACCAACAACTAAGGGGCCTATTTCTGCAGAGTATCTACGGCAGGTCCCTACTTTCAAACATCCAACTTACAAACGACTCCTACTTGCAAACGCAAGAAGACAACAGGAAGTGAGAGGAAATCTACCCCTAGGAAGGAAAATTCTCTCCTGTAAGAATTAATATGGGAGAAAGGTGTCTCCTCTGTACTGATGCTTTATCAGCAATCCTTGTTTCAAGAAAAACACCACATTTCAAAAACAGTTGTCATTGGGACGGAAAGTGAGGTGAAATGTTCTGAACAGGGGCACAGACAGCAAAACAAATGTTACAGGGGTGATAACCCTTACCTATGTTTTCCAAAAAGTTTAAAAATAGATTTTTGGGCTGGAGCTACACTTAAACAATGTACCTGTTCAAAATTACAAACAGATTCTACATAAGAACAAACCTACAGTCCCTGTCTTGTATGCACCGCCTGTATACGGCTGTTCAGAGTATATAGGGCCTTTTTTATTTTATGTGCGGGGTTCCCCTTAATATCCATACAAGACCCAAAGGGGCTGGTAATGGGCTGGGGTAGGGGGGGGGGGGGTCATGGGGTAGCTGTGCCATTTTTCTTAAAGATTTTCATCCATATTACCGGGACCAGACATTACATTAAAGCCGCAAGCAGTTTTAAATGGCTTTTTTTTCCTTTAGAAGTGTCATTTTGTGCAGGGACAGTTCTAAACACGGGAAACACGTGGCACTTCACAGGCATACTTTAGACACCCCCCAGGTACGATATTTAAAGGAATATTTGACTTTTTTTTTTTCACTTTATGCATCATTAAAATGACTGCTCCCGAAAAACGACCGTTTTTAAAACTTCTTTTTGCATTGATACATGTCCCCTGGTGCAGAACCCGGGTTCCCAAACCCTTTTTAGGACAATAACATGCATAATAGTTGTTATAATTAGCACTTTAGAATTCGAACGTTCGCATCCATTGTATTTAATAGGGTTCTAATGTTCGTACGAACTTTCGGTCCGTTCGCGGGTTCTGGTGCGAACCGAACCTGGGGGTGTTCGGCTCATCACTACTTGTCACCCTACAAGAGGAAGTACCTGAACAAGGACCTTCATGGCAGGATCACTAGTGATTATTTTAACCACTTGCCGACTGGCTCATGCCGATATACGTCAGCAAAGTGGCATGGTTGTGCAAAATCACGTAGGGGTACGTCGCCCCCTTTAAGAGCCGCCAGAGGGCCCGATGCGCGTGGTCAGCGGGCGCGATCGCATGCACGAGCTGAAGCACGGGGGTTTGTGTGTGTATATAAACACACAAATACCTGTGCTGTCAGAGGAGAGAAGACAGATCGTGTGTTTCTACCAAGTAGAAACAGCGATCTGTCATCTCTCCTAGTTAGTCCCATCCCCACACAGTTAGAACGCAGTGAGGGAACACACACTTAACCCCTTGTGTTAACCCCGTCCCTGAAAGTGACATTTCCACAGTAATCCGTGCATTTTTATAGCACGGATCGCTCTATAAATCTCAAAGGTCCCAAAAACGTGTCAAAAGTGTCTGATGTGTCCGCCGCAATGTCGCAGTCACGATTAAAAAATAAAATAAAATAAATAAATAAATAAATCGCAGATTGCCGCCATTACTAATATAAAAAAAATAATAATAAAAATGCCATAAATCTATCCCCTATTTTGTAGATGCGATAACTTTTGCGCAAACCAATCAATATACGCGTATTGTGATTTTTTATTTTTTTTTACCAAAAATATGTTGAAGAATGTATTGGCCTAAACTGAGAAATTATTTTTTTTATATATTTTTGGGGGATATTTATTATAGCAAAAAGTAAAAAAAATTGCTTTTGTTTTTTTCAAAATTGTTGTTTTTTTGTTTATAGCGCAAAAAATAAAAACCGCAGAGGTGATCAAATACAACCAAAAGAAAGCTGTATATGTGGGAAAAAAAGGACGTCAATTTTGTTTGGGTACAATGTCACACGACTGCGCAATTGTCAGCGACACAGTGCCGAATCGCAAAAAAGGGCTTGGTCAGGAAGGGGGTAAATCCTTCTGAGGCTGAAGTGGTTAATGAAAGCTGCCTGTTTAAGTATTCTAAAAAGGAATTTTGAATTTACATGTTAACATTATTAAAGTGTTAAAACTTATGAGATTTTAGTGATTGGGCTTACATTAATTTTGTGCTCAGTCTTTAGGCAAGCGGTGATACAGACATGGAAAAGCATAGGGTTTGCTTTACTAAAAGGAACAAATTCTGTTCTCTGAGCTTAGTGAATAAGATGAAGCCGTGTTCACTTCAGCAAGCCAATCACACTAGCAATTATGTATTTATTTTTCCTTGCACGTTAATTGGGTTTTCAAGAAAACACACGGTCGCCTTAAAGAGGAAGTAAACCCCGGACTATTTTTCTTTTTTTCTCAATTTATATTTACTGCCAAGTATTGCAAATGAAAAACACTTATAAATCGGCCAAAAACGAGGTTAGGAAATTCCTTTTTTTAATCTTATTTAGATTATCTTCTCTTCCGGGTATTGGCCACGCTATTTTTACTGCTGTTTCTTGAATCAATTCAGGACGTCATTTCCGCCCTTACTATGATTGCCTTTAAAAAATCTTGCGCATGTGCCGTAGTGTCGAAACCAAGCCTCTATCTCGATTGCCGTTACTACGGCAACAGAGCGAACCCATAGCTGAAGGCAAATCAAAGGGGGAGAAGCAGGAAGGAGATGATCAGAGCAGCATCGTGAGACATCCCTCTGTGCCATTCTGAGAGGAAGCTTGTGAATACTAATGTCCCGGCATGCAGGGGAGATAGAAACGGCATAGTGTGCCGTTAATAAATATACCTAGTGTGCAATCGCGCCTGACGTCACTCAAGATTGCAGGACGATTTCTATGGAAACGAACACAGTGGCAGCGATCAGCTGCCTGTGCTATCTAGATTACAAAGAGCTAAAGTTGTATTGGAGGGTTTACAACCACTTTAATTAGCAACATTTACTTTGCATAGAGAATAGCCTCTACTTCTTTAGTAAATCAAGCCTATTATCTTGAAATCAGCAAAGATAGTTTCACAATTCCTTACAATTGGGTAGTCCTCAGCACAGTCCAGAACCAGACAGACACATTCTAAATTATTTTACCCTCTCCCAAGATCATGCTGGAAGACCGCACAGCTAACATGCACCATTGCCCAAATTTTGTTTCTCGTTTCAGACATTCTATTGAGGAAGCATGGCCATATACAGGATCATTTTTGGTTACATTTACATTAAAGTGGTTGTAAACCCTTCCGGGGAAGTTACACCTACAGGCAAGCCTAGATTAAGGCTTACCTGTAGATGTTTGCAATATCTCCTAAACCTACACGGTTTAGGAGATATTTGCCAAAAGGAATACACGGTTGTCTACGGCACATGCACGCCGTAGACAACGGCGCAGTGAGAATCCCATTCATAAAACCGGCAGAGCCGGCTTTTACGGCTCCCGCGCGCATCACAGCCTGTAAACAAAACACGTTACCGCATTTACAAGCTGTTAAAGGCGTTTGCCATTTCAAATGCATCTCAACATCCGTCCGAAATGCATTTTTTTGCATTCCAAAAAATGCTTCTAAAAACGCAACTGCCTAGAAAGGACTATAAACGACCCTGTGTACATGTACTGATAAGATAACATAGAGGAGAGTTCAGGAGCAGTTGAAAAAAAAAACGCCCAACTGCTCCTAAACGTCCGTTTACCAGCAGCAGTGTACATGAAGCCTTAAGCGCCCATCATGCCTTCCCAGTGGGAAAGCCTGAGTGCATTTTACACTGGGGCGGTGCGCTTGCAAGATGGTGAAAAAAGCAAAAGCAGCATTTTTGGGGCGGTGGGGGAATGCAACACGGGCGCTATTAACCCTTTCTTTGGCCGCTAGCTGGGGGTTAAAAGCGCCCCGCTAGCAGCCGAAAAGCGCCGCTATAACACTATAAAACTAGTGGCGCCGATACCACCCCAGTGTGAAAGTAGTCTAAAAAGAAAACTATAATGTTTTGGGGTTCATTTGCAGTTTGTGTAAAAACTTTGTGTAAAGCTTTGTTTAGGTTTTTTTTTTTTTTGTACTACAGATAATCTAGTTCTTGCAAAAAAAACATTAGATAAAGAACAAATGATTTCTAGAGAACCAAGGGTTAACCAAATAGACAGCACAGCACTAATGCACCCTTGTGTGCAAATTTCAGCACTGTTGAAATCTGTAATGGGCCTTAGTTAGGCCATAGATGATGAGAGTTTCTTCCTTGCAACCACAGGTTGCAGGAAAGGAGTTCTCTTGATTCTCCTATAAACACTGGCTCCCGTGCAGCCATTCTGTTCTCCCGGTAGAAGAGGGCACGGGAAGATGTCCCTGCTGGGAGAACACATTGATTATTGCTAAGGCTATATAGCTCCTGGCAATAATCACTAATAAAAATCTGACCTGCTGGTTGCATCAAAGACGATCGTTGGGTCCACTTGGGTACAATCTGCCTGCCCATAGATAGTTGGAATCTCGGCCGGTCCCTGCTGAACCAGTGGAGATTCGAACCGTCTTTGGTCGGCTTTAAATCAAACAAAAGGAACAGTTTGGAAAACCTCAATAGAAGCCTGAACCTCCATCTGCTAGAAATACAAATTATAAATAGTATTATTAAAAAAATAATGAATCTAAAATATATTTATATATACACATCTTCCATTGTAAGCTCTAAAGAGCAGTCCCCTCTGATCCTTCCTGTATTGAATTGTATTGTAACTGTACTGTCTGCCCTCATGTTGTAAAACGCTGCACAAACATTTGGCGCTATATAAATTCTGTATAATAATAAATATTATATGATACATACACACACACTTTTCTAGTTCTGACCTTAAGAAAAAAACTTTGTTCAAATCACCTATAAAGATTCTCTTTGCCTGCAGCAGATTATAAAAAGCTTCATCTATTCCAAGCACAGACATAAGAAGCCTTGCTGCTATTGTCTCGCTAGCTCCAAGACCCCCTCCAAATTATTACTAGCTACAATTGGTTAATGCACGGCCGCAACTTGTTAGCAAATACCTTTTCAATGTAAAACAGTTTACAATAAGCAAATCTCTGCTAAGGATGGTCAGATGGCTGCAAGTGATGGGCCTCAGGGCTGATTCCCCAGATATCCTTATTACAGCAACAATCAGCACTGCTGCATCTTCCAGCTGCCCACTGGGGCCAATAAGAGGTCTGTAGTCATAGCTGGAATAGAGAGCGCAGCACAGTCTTTATTATAATATTGCTACTTTAAACAGAGGACGCTTATGAAAAATGCATCGTGCCAGAGAGCAGTGATTAAAATGCCGAGCTGTATATATTTTTCATCACAACCCTTTATCAATATGGTAAACCTATTTGGAGCTCAAAGACAGACTGTGTGTGAAAACGGGAAGGGGGAGATGAGGGAGGTTGGGGGAGAAAGGAAGGGGGGGGGGGGAAGAGACATGCAGAGACAGCTGTGGAGCCAGCTAAAGTCGGAGGCAGTTCAAGGAACAGAATGAAGGGACGGGGGATCAAAAATGTGAAAACTGGATCTGCTGGATGAGAGAGGGTGAAGGGGAGGAGGACAATATATACAGACAAGTACACATATTCGCCAAGACTGTATTAGAAATAAGCATATAACAGAGGGAGGAGGCAGGATATCTTCAGAGGGACATTGGAAAATAAAATTGTATCCTTGAGGCTGAGAAGAGTCAGAAAAACAGGAAACTGCAGTAAGACAGTGACACACAGATCACCAGAGCCCAGAGGGGATACTAGAATGCCAGATGCTGGCTACAGAGGAGGGGGGAGCTCAAGAGAAGAGCGCACAATGAGGCTAAAGAGGAGATGCCAGTATCCTAGTCCTGACGGGGCCAGTATCCTAGTCCTGACGGGGCCAGTATCCTAGTCCTGACGGGGCCAGCATCCTAGTCCTGACGGGGCCAGCATCCTAGTCCTGACGGGGCCAGCATCCTAGTCCTGACGGGGCCAGCATCCTAGTCCTGACGGGGCCAGCATCCTAGTCCTGACGGGGCCAGCATCCTAGTCCTGACGGGGCCAGCATCCTAGTCCTGACGGGGCCAGCATCCTAGTCCTGACGGGGCCAGCAGCATAGTCCTGACGGGGCCAGCAGCATAGTCCTGACGGGGCCAGCAGCATAGTCCTGACGGGGCCAGCAGCATAGTCCTGACGGGGCCAGCAGCATAGTCCTGACGGGGCCAGCAGCATAGTCCTGACGGGGCCAGCAGCATAGTCCTGACGGGGCCAGCAGCATAGTCCTGACGGGGCCAGCAGCATAGTCCTGACGGGGCCAGCAGCATAGTCCTGACGGGGCCAGTATCATAGTCATGATATATATGACCATCAAGTTTTCTGGTGTAAAGTCAAGCTTAGATTGACACAACTAAGCATTTATGGTTAGCCATCAATAGAAATCTGCATCATGAATCAATAGAAATCTTTTAATCTGCAATAAATAAAACATTTGTTTGGGCCAATAGACCCAACCAAATATGTGGCGGCAGGAGAGGAAATGCAAACGGGTGATATGCCAAAAAACAATAGCTCAGATTCCAGATTCACAGGTCTGTTCCAAATGCAAACGCATTTGTTTTAACGGAAAACTGTAAGATTTAAGGTGATCGCAATTTGTAATCTGATCTCATTGAAATTTTGACTAAAACTATCCACTTGACTCCTACATCAGCATGTACTCTGAGCAGACACACTACAGCCTAGTGCACATGGAATGAATGTTGGGCGTCATCAGACAGTTCAATAGTAACCAGCTGACATTTGGGCCTGTGTGTATGGCCATTTGGCCGGCTTCTGTCGATGGGGCATGACCAAAAAAGCTCTGACGACCGGCTACCGTTCAGCGCTCTCAGCCATTGTGACCGGAGTGTTCAGGTGGGGGGGGGGGCGCCCCCTGTCAGGACACAATAGCACAGCAGGGGAGATTGCTGTACTAACACTGGATTGTTAGTACAGCAGCTTCGAACTGAGCTGTCAGGTTTTTTTTTCTTCGTTCAGTTGGGTTGAAAAAAAACTAACAAAAAAACAAAAAAAAATAACTATTAGTGTGTACGAGGCTTAATGCCCCTTTTTCCACTAGCAGCCATTCGTTCTGATCAGCAGGGAATCTGTGAATAGATCTCCTGCCAACGTGGGGCAGAATGGAATGGATGTTACTCATGTCCATTCAGTTTTTTCATCCATCTTGCGATGGAGGAAGAACAGAGCTTAATGGACCCATGTTACGTCTGTGGGCAAAAGGATGTAAACGGACTTGCGTCCATTTACATATTTTTACCCCAATCCATCTACGTTTTGGATCTGAATTTCATGGAAAAGAACACAAACCTTTTCCATCTCTTAATTTATTTTAACCTAGACTGACTCAGAGGTAATCGGATGCATATCTGTTTACATCAGCCTGCCCATAGACTAATTCCATTCAGATGTACCGTAGATGGCTGTGTGAAAGGTGCCTACCCATGCAACTGCACAGGACCCAAATGAGAATAGTAGTACTGGAGAGTTCCATCAAGGGCCTGGGTTATTAACCAGAGAGGAACGTCACACTGTAAAGTCTGGGGCAGCAGAAGAAATATCTGCTCAGTAGGTACGTTGGCCGCATTATTGTCAAAAGAGGAGCAATGGTGTCACAGAACGCTTAGATACTACAGTTAAGCAGCAAGTAGGGAGATGTATCATGAAGTGACAGCCAGGGGCAGCTGCTCTTAGGAAGATCTAGCTAGCCACTGCAGTTGGGTTTGCTAGAGAGCATCTGGTGGGTTGGACTTTGAACAGGTGGTTTTCTGGTTGGAAAATATAATATACTGTAATATAATTTATGGCTGAATGTGTGTGGTCACCTGACCATCACACCTACATTGTGGTTAAAATTATGCATACACCGCTTTAAAATATATATGTGTTCAGGTATCTCTAGTGAAGGATAATGTTAATGCTACAACATACAAATGTATTTTAGAGAGAACGGTGTGCTTCCAACCTTGCAGCAAAAGCAAGAGGAAGACCATTTTATGTTCCAATGTAACTGTGCCCTTGTGCACAAAGCCAGCTTGTTATAGACATGGTCTGACAGATTTGGTGAGGAGAAACTCAAGTAGCCTGCATAGATTCTGGACCTCAACTCTACTAAACACCTTTGTGATTAGCCAGAACACAGGCTGTGAGCCAGGTCTTCCTGTCCAACATCACTACCTAACCCCACAAAGGTTTTTTTTTGGCTGAATGTGCAGGAATTCTCATAGGACATAATTCAGGATCATGTAGAGGCAGTTATATCAGCAAGGACTGAAAGGAACTTCAATATTAATGCCATTGGTTTTGGAATGGGATGTTCAACATGCTCATAAGCTAGGGATGCACTGATACCAGTTTTTTAAGACCGAGTACCGATACTTTTTCTCAAGTACTCGCCGATACCAATTACTGATACCTATTTTTAGTGTCCGGTCGTCATGTTTCAGACTAGGTTCACATATGTGCGGGGCTGGTTTCATTGCGATTTTCGTTCAGCAGTTCAGGTGAGAATTTTAAAAGTGTATGAAACTTGAAATCGCACTGAAAACCATACCAGACTCTTTCTAAAACCACACTGCAGATGGCCTGCACATATGTGAACCACCTCTATAGAAAGCAAATTTGGTTCACATGTCATGAAAATCGGATGTGGTTAAAAATACGTCCAATTCGAATATAAATGACTCGGGGCTGAAGGTATCGGTTTTAGTATCAGAGCATTTGCACGAGTACAAGTATTCGTGCAAATGCTTAGCATCGGCACTGATACGGTATCGGTGCAACGCTATCATAAGCTAAATTTGGTATGATGGTCAAGTGTCCATATACTACCAAATTTACCCTCAGGCCAGGTTCACACATGTGCGGCCACAGGTTCATTCCTGGTGTCTGGTGCATTCCTGTACACGGATTCAGGTCTGAATTTTAGCCTGAAGTCACACATGAACCAGACCCCTTTATCAATGCGGACCGCGGCCACCCCAGACATGTGTGAACCGGCTCCATTGAGAGCCGGTCACATTTGCCCATCATGCAAATGGAATGTATGGAAACCCGCATCCAATTTGCATATGTGTGAACCCAGCCTTGGACCCATTTCAAGATCACCAAGCAATACATCCTGCGATAAGGTACAAGGGAAACCATCTTCATAAAAGTCAATGCCATATTTCGAGATTGGATATGGAGAACAAAAGTCCCCCAGGATCAAATAAGAATTGCTGCAATATTCTTAAAGTGCAGGAGGGTTGGCTGGATCTATTTTATTGCAGCATAGTTACAACAGTTATCTGGTTGGGACTGTGAGACGTTCTCTAGCTCCTCCTTTTGACTATTCATCTTTATTTTTCACTGCCGACACCCACTCTGTGCTCTTGAAATGCTTGTTCATAATGTAGGGCTCACCATTTTACTAATGGGCAAAGTGTGAGACACTGTCAAAAACTTCTAGGATTCTCATCCTTTAATAAGGTTAACTCTTTGACTATTTGATTAATAACTCCTATTTGGGGCAATGATTTTTTTATGGATATTTCTAGACTTCAAGGTTTCCAGAGTTGGGAGAGGGTCAGAGTTTGCACCCTGGCATGTCTGTCTGAAAGGGTTCTTTGAAGTCCTATGCACAACAAACTGCAGAATTTGCCCTTCACCCTACATGGTTCTATCAATTTCTTCAGTTGAGACATGCTATATATAGACTCAGTTGAATTTGATTTCGGTCTCCTTTTCCCCATGCCCATAATCAATAACATTGTATGAACATCCTTCACTGAAGGGCCGATTTCAGATACATACCTTATGCTTTTGGACTGTTGTCTTATGAAATTCCCTCTAGTCTGTAAAGCGTGGTGGGAAAGGGATGTAGGCCCCAATGTAGTTGATATCTGGGAGATGTCTTGCAGTCTATTCAACATGTCTTTCTTCTTCTCATAGAGTGACACAGATATTTATCTTGTATAGGGTGTTATAGATCCCCTACATTTTTACATACGTTTGGTGTAAGGGACAACCCTTGTTGCTAGAGGTGTGTACATCTCTCCGGCTCCCTTATCCATCTTTTGTGGCAATGCCCCAAGTTAAGGAAGTATTGGGCTGGGGTTGTTGCTACTCTAAATGGCATATTGGGAATTAACCTACCAGGTGAACCCCTTGCATGCCTGCTGCTTGCACAAGTGCCCCATTGCAAGTGGCTTGCTATGGAGGCACTCAGAACAGAGGAGGACCTAGAAGCGCCGGCGGGGGAGAATCAGGGTTGTTAACCACCTGCCGGGAACATAGCAGGTGCCACATGGGTGACAATTAGTAGGCTGTCTTTAAAATCAAGCTCCCTCCACCTAGATCTGGTATAATATTCAAATGGTGCCATTCCAGATCACATGATCACCTTGACAATCAAGGAGAACACTTAAATATTTTGCAAGGGAAACAAACTGACCTGTTGTCTAGTGCCCCAAATTTCCATCCTACCCCCACAGCATTTACAGCTACCGGGACAGGATAAGAAGGATTCCTGGATTGGGTGGCGAGATCATGTCGGTAGGTCCATACTTGGCCAGGGCCACTGCTATTCTCCCTGATTAGCCAATTCTCTGTTCTTTTCCCCAAGCTCTCCAGCAAGATAAATATAACTGAGGATTACGAAAGCCCACCTTGCAAGTTTATTGCATACCAAACATCCCCTGGTGTGTACAGGCAGATTTATGTCCGTGTATTGACTACCAGCTCTTTGCTGGCATTGCTGAGTAACAGCCCCACGCCACCAGCAGGAGGGTTGCTGATCAGTGCCATTACTGAGTGCTGATTACCAAGTGTAGTAACTCAGGTGTCATATTTAGAGCCCCTACAAAAGTTCAGGAACAGGAGAGTAGGAGCGCTATTGTATTCTTCCACCGGGGGGGGGGGGGGGTATTTACAATCAGTCTGCCCTTACATGGATTGAATCTCAGCTGGTCCCTGCTGAACTGGCCAAACTTTGATCTATATATTGCTTCAAGAATCGGACTTTGCTTCTCCTGCTTCCTTCTTCCATGGTGGTCTTCTCTGGACTTCATCTCCCAGACCCAGTCATTTAGAAAAAATGACCTTAAAGTGAAATTCTAGGCTATAACTATATAATTTTAAAGTGTTTTTGGACGGTAGTTGGTATAGGTCAGTGATGGCAAACCTTGGCACCCCAGATGTTTTGGAACTACATTTCCCCATGATGCTCATTCACTCTGCAGCGTAGTTGAGCATCATGGAAAATGTAGTTCCAAAACATCTGGGGTGCCAAGGTTCGCCATCACAGGTATAGGTGTTACAAGAAGAGGGGGTTGGAGCAGATTTAAGCGTAGATAGTTAGAGCCTGGAGTTCCACTTTAATATCACTTTCTGCTTTCAGATTTGTGAAAACTTCACAACACCCTGCCTCAGTACTCATCCCAAGAGCCCTCAGTCATGATACAAGCAGTGAATTTGCTCTTGGAGGGAGTTATAAATATAAAAATGCCTTCAAGGGTGGGTGACCAGTCTGGAGAAATGCGAGTTCCTAGGCAGACTGTATTTGCATGCACATTTCCCCAGGTAAAGCCCACAAGTGATGCTGTGCCTAGATGATGCGGGCCATCCTTCAGGCAGGTTCTATCAGACTTACTTCTAATGCACACTGTGAGAAGCTGTGTGCAGTGAAATCAGAGGAAGTAATGACAGTATAGGAACAATAATAGCCAAACAGACATCTAAATACAAAGTCTGAAATACAATGCATTTATACCTTCTCCCCTTTGTCCCAACCTAACCCACCTTCCAAAGATGCATATTTACAACAATCCAATCACAGGGTTGTGGCTGCCGGAATCTGTTTGCATCCAGCGCCACGTGTCTCTCCTGATCACACCTGTGCACTACAGCCCCATATACTTCTATGGGCTTGTGTCCCCAAACTGGTGCGGAAGGGAGACATTTGTGTAGAAGTCTATGGGGCTGTAATGAGCAAGTGATGTCAAGAGAATGAGAATTGCTGCACTGGATGTAGACAAACACCAGAGACAACAGCTGTCAAACAGAGGGGGAAGGGGTGTGGGGATCAATCTAGGTCACTTAAGATGTACCTATACTTTAACTGGCAAATGCTTTGTAATTCATCCAGTCTTGTGATATTTACACACCTGGCACACTGCATTGCCAGAGCATCGACCAGAATAAAATACAAGGTAAACAATACAACCTGGTTCAGGACCCACCCCTAGTTTGTAGTTGGACGATAGAGAAGCAGCAGCAGCACATTGATGAGGTCATCCCTCAAAAGATTTTGCTAGGCAAGAATGTGAAATTATCCAATCAGTGCAGTTTTATGCAACATGGACAAAAACATATTCATTTAATGTATGCTAATCAGATGTTTTTAGTTTGGAGGCATTTGCTGCCTTTGTCCAGGAATGCCTGACAAAAGCCTTCACACTTCCCAGCGGAATATGTCTCCCCACTGCCAACAAGACTCAAAAAGTTAGGCACTAGCTAGAATTTTCATTTAGCCACGGTGGTTACCAGACTCCTGGGATTTGTATAGTTTACAAAACACACACTTCCATTTCAGATGAGGGGGGACATCATTAGACCTGCACTCACTAGATACCCATTCATCAAAGCTATCACACATACTTGTACTCCTTCTCCTGTGAGTGCTGAACACGACTGAATCTGCCAGACTCTGTCCCGGATTGTGTGCAAGTTTAGACCCTCAGCAATTTCTGAGGCGGGTGCAGCTGTCAGTAAATCCTGTTTGTTAGCAAAGATCAGCACAGGAACTCCACTAAGCTTCTCCTCGTCCAACAGTTCAGCCAGTTCCTTAAAAAAAAAAAAAGTAAGTAAATACAATGGATATTAGGAGTAAGAGATTGTCAACTAAGAATTTTGAATATGGATAATCAAATCATAATGGTATACCTCCTTTCTTGTGTTGAGATTTAATTATACATACAGTGATGTGAAAAAGTATTTCCTCTCATCGTCCATGGACTGACACAGATGAATACTGTAAACGTGTGGGTATACGTCCCTGCTCGCAGGAGAAGATCTAGGCAGAATGTTCGATTGTTAGAAACATACATTCTAGAACAAACCAGAGCTGAACAGCCCCATCCAGGGGGGTGGTCCCTCCAGACATTACCCTCCCACCTGCAGTCAGCAGACCTCAGTTTTTTTCTGCCTAGCAGAAGGAGAAGACGTGGCTCTCTCAGGAGCCAGTCTCCTGGAAGATTTTACTTTAAAA
Source organism: Rana muscosa (assembly GCA_029206835.1). Taxonomy (NCBI): domain Eukaryota; kingdom Metazoa; phylum Chordata; class Amphibia; order Anura; family Ranidae; genus Rana; species Rana muscosa. The sequence continues at coordinate 197,794,076 of CM055123.1, forward strand.
TTTTATTCCTTTGGGAATTTTATTATTTTATTTTTGAGACCTTCAATCAACTGTCGGCTGGGCAACAGGTTGGGTACACTGGTATCCTCGTAGTCTTCCGTGTTCGACCATCGAGCGTGCTGATCCTCGCCTTGTGTGCGTGAGACTCAGTTCACGATATGCCCTATGACTCCAGGGGTGGCCGGGTTGCTTTTATCCTCCCTCGGTCCTCTCAAGATTGAACAGTTCCTGACTGACTGCATCTCTCGCGGTGGACCAGGCCGACAGCTACGCAGTACTGCTCTGTGATAGGTCGGTCTGAAACAAGCCAGTGGGTCCCTAAAAGGGACGGGTAAGTAGTTTCTCGTACTGCAGGTGAGTACATGCTGGCTGTGTTTCTTTAAATGGGGGGTTTCTCCCTGTCTCCCCCCACCCTGTACTGGTGCTGTGCTGTGGGGGTGCTTGGGGGTCACTGGCCTGGCTGGGCGCTCATGTCTGTAGTGGGTTCTGGAGAGAGGAGCAGTTTTTCTGGCGTGTGAGGTGATTATTGCGTGCGCCATTAGCGCGCATTAGAGCTTTGAACTTCGTGCTTGGCGGCCATCTTGGCGTGGTTCAATGGCGCAGTTATAGCTGCGGCCGGCGGCCATTTTCTTGTGGCCGCCGCGCATTTACTTTCGGTTTCGGCCTCTAGCGGCGGCGCTGCGGCGCAAATCTCCTCACAGATTTTTCACTCTCCTCAGGCTCACAGTGCGGTTTCTTCAGCAGGACTGAGCGGTCCTTAAGGGTTGGTGAGTCCTCAGAGTATCCCCTCATCAGCCTCAGCGTAGCCAGTGGGTGGACTGTATATTCACTGTATAGTGTATAAGGTCTCAGAGGGTGGCATTATGGAGTATGATACACCTGCTCTCCACACTTGCCTGGGGCAACTGGCAGTGCTGCACAGTTAAACATGTTCATATGTTTCCTGCACCTGCGGTCCTTATGGACCAGTTGTCGGCAGTCCTGCAATCATTCCTTGTCAGAATGGAAGCGGTGTGCGAGCGAAAGGAGCTATAAGCCCCCCTCTCCCCACAAAAATCTTTAGTGAAGGATTGCTCTGATTCAGATATGGGCCTAGCTACTGTGCTCAGGACCCTAGCTCTGAATATTTAATGTTTATGAACAGGACATTCCCTTGTGAGGAAGACTCCAGTTCTGTGTCAGTGAATGACAGGGCGCTTGTAAGTGAACTCGATGATGTGAGGAACACTCTCAAGCTGGGTGCTGTGGCTGAGGTACCTCAGGTGGATGCTGTTTCCCTTGGTTCCTTCAAGCTTTTCTTTTACACAGCTTCCTCACACGCTGTGTCAAGAGCAGCATGGATGATACAGTGGTACACAGTGTTTCCCTCCCCCTGGTCGGTGCAGCATGGTGGGGGGGGACTTTATTCATTTAAGTCTCTAGTCCCTGTGAGCCTTCTGTGTGATGTCCTGATGCAACAACCGGGTCTCTGCACCTGTGGTTTCCCGCCATTTCCTGGGGAACACTCTGGGCTCTGGCAGACACACGGTCTGAGGATCAGAGGTTACCGGTTACCTGCATGCTGCTTCGGCAGCACAGTCAAGCAGGTTGGAATGATACAGAGAAGATTATGCGCCTCTGCGCCATAATTTAATCTCATCCTATACCTCTACACTGCATACATTCACAGTCTGTATGTGTTATTGGTCTCTGTGTCTGCACGGGTGTCCCCCCACGTTCCAATGCTGTGTTTCAGTGCCATACATGATATAAAACGTACACAATATGTTTATGCACGACTCCAGATACATTCACAGTATATGTATGTATTATACTCTCTGGGTCGGCGCGGGTTTCCGCCGGGGGCTCCGGTGTCCTCCAGCGCTCTCATGGTATGTGCACTTCGGCTCTCTGCACAGTATAGACATGTTCAAATGTTTATTGCACATACTATACATGTTTACAGTATGGGTATACTGTTTGCGTGGGGTTCCTCTGGGTACTCCGGTTTCCCCCCCACGCTCCAATGGAAATGCACAGCATAAACATGTGCAATATGTTAATTCACATGCTATCATTCCTACGCGGTATCTGTGTGCTGTCTGCGTGGGGTTCCTCCGGGTATTCTGGTTTCCTGCCACGCGCTGACGGTATGTGCGCCTTTGGCCTTCTGCACAGTTAAACATGTTAAATGTTTATCACGCATGCTATAATACCTACACGGTATGTGTATGCAGTCTGTGTGGGTTTCCTCCAGGTACTCCGGTTCCCTCCCACACTCCATTGGTATGGGCACTTCGGCGCTATGCATAGTCTAAATTTGTGCGATTGGATATCCACATACTAACATACCTACCCGGTATGTCTGTGCAGTCTGCGTGGGTTTCCTCTGAGTCTCCGCCCACGCTACATGACATGCGTGCCTTTGGTGCAATACACGGTGTAAAAAATACACATTATGTTTATACACAACACTAAATACATTCACAGTAGTTGTAGGTATTGCATTCTCTGAGTATGCGTGGGGTACTTCGGTTCCTCCCACGCGCCAACGGTGTGCGCACCTTCGGTGCTATGCACACATGGGCTTGTGCAAAATGTTTAGCACACATACTATAATACCTATGCGGTATGCGTATGCAGTCTGCATGGGTTTCATCCGGGTGCTCAGGTTTCTCCCCCGCGCTCCAATGGTGTGCGCATTTTCAGCGCTATGCACAGTATAAACATGTGCAATTTGTTTATTCGCAGGCTAACATACCTACACGGTTGTGTATGCAATCTGTGAGGCTGGTTTACGTCCAAGCCCCGATGATGTGCGCGCCTTCGTCGCTGGCACAGTATAAACGTGTTTAATAGGTTTATCCACACATACTAAACTACATACGCCGTATGTGGTTGTATTATGCTCTTTGTGGCTGGGTGGGTTTCCTCCCACACTCTATTTGCGCGTTTGACGCAATACATAGTATAAACTATGTGTTTGTACAATCAGCACTTATCCATGGGTAGCTGCTGGATGGAGCATTGTCACAAGGATCCCTGGTTTCAGGGGTACCACTTTCCACCTGCTTTCAGTGGTGATCAAAAGCGCTGGCTTGGACTGTGTTCGCCAGGCTGAGGTTAGCGTTACGCCCATCAGTGGCTGCGTCTCTGGCGTTTTTGTAGCTCAATGACTGGGCAAAAGCCTCTGCTTCATCCATCAGTCGTCTAGCAGGTGCACTGCAACTGCTTTAGCCTTTAGGGTCTCTGTGCCCGGGGTGGGTTTGCGCCACCTGTGGAGGCTAAGGTACTAGTCCTCTGACCGAGTTTCTAGGGAAGTTCCGTCAAGTTGTCTTTATTGGCCAACAGTTGAGGCACCCTGTACACCGGGGCTTCTCTTCTCCGATACATTGCAGAGTCTCTTTGGGATTTTCATACATCTCGCTGCAAGACGGTCCTGTCGGCCGTGTGCATTACAGGGGAAGGGTCCTTGCATCCGGAGGTGTTTCCACCTCCTTTACAGGAAGTGGACCTTATGGCCTTCTCGACTCATTCGCAAGGTGGCAAGATCGTGGCCAGGTCCAGGGACTCCTGGGCGGACGCGTCAGAAGCCTGTGGGGGCAGTATCGCCTGATATATGCTTACCCTCCGCTACTGTTGTTGCCTCGCCTGCTTCGCAGAGTAGGGGCTGAGGCCATTCCGGTGATCCTCATTGCTCCGGACCGGCGACATTGGTACGCTGATCTACTTTGGCTAGTCGCAGACATTCCTTGGCGACTGCCTATTGGGGTGGACCTTCTGTCGCATGATCCCATACTTCATCCTGCTTTACAGTCCTTGGCTTTAATGGCATGGCTGTTTAAAGCCAGGTGTTGAAGGACAGAGTTCTCTCGTATTCGGTCATCTCTTCTATGCTGTTGACACGGGAATCTTCCTCCAGAAAGATATCTCACCGTACCTGGAAGGCTTACATCGCTATGTGCAAAGAACGTGAGTGGCATCCTCGGATATATTCCGTTCCCAGGATTTTGCTGTTCTTACAGCGTGGTGTGACCCAAAAAGCTGGCCTTGCATACCTTTTTGAGGGTCGGATTTCGGCCCGGGCTGTCTTTTTCAACGACGGCTACCGGGCCATTCCATGATTAGCACCTTTTGTGCAGGGGGTTCGCCATGTGATCCCCCCTGTCAAGCCTCCTCTCCCTACTTGGGATCTGAATTGGATGCATCTCGGTTCTCCAAGAACATCCCTTTGAGAATATCAGAGAGATTCCTCTCTTGACCTTGTCCCGGAAGGTGGCCTTCTTAGTGGCCATTGCTTCGGTTAGACAGGTGTCTGAGTTGGCGGCCTTGTCCTGCAAGTCGCCTTACTTGGTCCTCCATAAAGGATATGGCGGTGTTGCGCCCACGACCGTCCTTTTCAAAAGATGGTCTCGGCCTTTCACCTTAAGGACATTGTTCTTCCGTCCTTGTGTCCTCACCCATCGCATCCCTGAGAGTTTGCGCTTCATACCATTAAGATGGGTACAAGCCTTACGGGTGTACCTGTCTCCTACTGTTTCCATTCAGAAGTCTGTGTCTGGTCCAAAACAGGGCCAAGCGGTGTCGTCTGTCACAGTCTCTAGGTGGATCGGGCAGACCGTCATACAGGCCTATGCCCTTAAGGGCCGGGCGCCTCCCTTTCCGGTTGCGGCGCATTCCACCAAGGCAATTGGTGCTTCCTGGGCCTTCCGACATCAAGCGTCAGTTGCACAAGTGCGCAAGGCGGCGACCTGGTCATCCGTTCATACCTTTCCAAAATTTTATAAGGTTGATGTGGCTGCATCTTCAAATGCTTCCTTCGGCCGCAAAGCATTGCAGGCCGCTGTTTAATGTTGCAACTCCTCCGTTGAGGAGCTCTGCTTGTTTGGAGTGAAGTTTTAGTTGTTCCTTTACTACTGCTCCCACCCTTCTGATACCGCTTTGGGACATCCCACACGTTTACAGTATCCAGCTTTGTCAGTCCATGGACGATAAGAGAAAATAGGATTTTTGTACTCACCGTAAAATCCATTTCTCTGACGTCCATGGACTGACACAGCACCAACCCTTCCTTTTAAGGTTTGTACTGCTTTGTTACGAACTGAGGTCTGATGGGTAATGTCCAGAGGGACCGCCCCCCTGGGTGGGGCTGTTCAGCTCTGGTTTGTTCTAGAATGTATGTTTCTAACAATCTAACATTCTGCCTAGATCTTCTACTGCGAGCAGGGACGTATACCCACACGTTTACATTATCCAGCTGTGTCAGTCCATGGACGTCAGAGAAATGGATTTTACGGTGAGTACAAAAATCCTATTTTTTTGCATATTTGACACACTTAAAGGATTCAGCTCAAATAATTGTAATATTACACACATATAACCAGAGTAAAGAAGTAATTGCCCCCTAAACCTAATAACTGGTTGTGCCACTCTTGGCGGTAACAACTGCAATCAATTGTTTGCGATAACTGCCAATGAGTCAAAGCAGCCCCAGACCATCAGACTACCACCACGTTTGACTGTTGTTATGTTGTTCTTTTTATGTCAGATGTAACGGGACGCACACCTTCCAAAAAGTTCAGTTTTTGTCTCACCGGTTCACAGAATATTTTCCCAAAAGTCTTGGGGATAATTCAGATGTTTGTTGGCAAATGTGAGATGAGCCTTTGTGTTCTTTTTTGGTCAGCAGTGACTTTCGCCTTTCTGCCCAGGTCATTTTCATATTGTTGAATCATGAACACTGACCTTAACAGAGGCAAGTGGGGCCTGCAGTTGTTTAGATGTTGTTCAGGGTTCTTTAGGATGACCTGGATGAGTCATCGTTGTGCTCTTGAAGTAATTTTGGTAGGACAGCCACTCCTTGGGAGGTTCACCACTGTTCTTGGTTTTCTCCATTTGTGGATAATGGCTCTTACCGCGGTTCGCTGGAGTCCCAAAGCCTTGGAAATGGCTTTGTAACCCTTTCCAGACTGATGCATGTCAATTACTTTGTTTCTCATCTGTTCTTAAATTTCTTTAGATTGTGACATCATGTATTGCCTTTTGAGACCTTTTAACATGCTTCACTTTGTCAGACAGCTTCTATTTAAGTGATTTCTTCATTCAATAGGTCTGGCAGTAATCAGGCCTTGGTGTGGCACGGAAAATTTAACTCCGCTTTCCAAAAACCATGGTTAATCGCAGTTCATTTATGATTTAGCATGGGGGGGGGGGGGGGGGGCACATAACATTTTTCACATAGGGCCAGGCAGGTTTGGACAGATTTTTTCCCTTAATGATGAAATCATTATTTAAAACTGCATTTTGTATTTACTCGGATTAACTGTGTGTAATGTTAAAATTTAGTTTGATTTGAATTATTTAAGTGTCACAAATCTGCAAACAAATAAAAAATAAGGAAGGAGGCTCTTTTTCACAGCACTGTACATATTTATTATTGCATGGTAAAAAGATGACAAATATGAGCTCATGGTTTACCGATCAGAAAGATTGGACTGCAGCCTTGTGTCTATGGCATGACAACCCAAGTGGACTGCTTTTGCCATGGCATAGATTTTAAAACCGTGCTCCGTTATTGTTTCTTCTCCATTTTCACCTCTACAGTATAAGCATGCAACACTTTAGCAAACCAAGTTTTCAGGTTTATGAAAAATCCAAATCAGAAGGACCTCTTTTAGTGGTTGGATTGTGTCTATATATCTAGCTGCATCCGAATTATTTGGACAAAAAATTGTCTGCATCATCCAAAACCACTAGTCAGCTTCACATATCTAAAATTCAAATCAAAGAGATTCTGACTGGTGGTTGTTGGCAACGCCTACAGCCCAATACAAAAAGCAAAGGTTTAGTGCAGTGCTGAGATCCAAAGTAACCAACGTCAATTAGAAATAATTTCTCAGTCTACTGTTACTTCTTACAATGCATTGCAGAATGCAACTGATACACCTATTTAGCAGATATAAATAAATTAAATTAAACCAGCTGAGCTGTAGCCCAAAGCTGGACACAAACACATTTTATGTCTTTTTGAGACAGAGCTTTCCTTTGGTGGTATATTATACCAAAAATATTGGGGGGAAAAACAGGTTTCTTACTTTCTATTAAAATAAGAAAAATGCCAGAATAGTACAAATACCCATAAAATAATGCCTATTTTTGGAAGGCAGACACCCAACGATGATCTAATTTTTTGCCACAAATTTTGGGGAAATGAAGAAACATGCCGGCATTGAGGGGGTTAAATGCAGAGCTTGAGAATGGTGCACTAGATAGATAAAATATACAGATGGAGAAGCAAGTAGGGGATTTAATGTACAGGTCACACAAGGTTGCATCATGGAGATGGAGGGGTTAAAGCAGATCTAAAAGGCAGAAGTTTTTTTTACCTTAATGCATTCTCTGCATTAAGGAAAACAATCTTCTGCTTTCAGCTTACTCAGCGCCCCCCCATCTACTTCTCTGAGCCCAAACTCGATCCAGTGATGTGCATGAGAAGCGGCTCTGTCAGCATTCTCCCACCTCATTGGCTCAGACAGCAGCTGTTCTACCACAGACTGTGTGCAAGAGCCAGGACTGCTGGCAGGGGACCTGGGAACAGGAGGATCGGGGACTGCTCTGTGCAAAATCATAGTGTACCATGTTTATTTTATTAAAAATAAAAAAAAAGTGGGCATTTACAATCACTTTAATGTTCACTTGTGCAGGATAAGGAAGGTGAGGGGTTAATACAGCCTTTTTCAACCAGGGTGCCTTGAGGTTTCTTGGGGGGGTGCCTTGGAAAAATGCCTAAAAATTGCTCCAAAATTGAATACAAGCCGGAGGGTGGATGAAACCTGCATTTTAGTTACACGAAGCCACAGGTTCTCATTGTGCACCATTACAGCCTTATGGCTGCCAACCTCCTAACGACCAATTAAATCATCAGTTGATAAAGACGATGTGAGTTGCCTGCATATCATTTCTTTGACCCTCCCTTGCCTCTCTCCATCAGCTTTGGGATCTCATTAGCTAAGTGATGGAGAAAATCTGAGGAAGAAGAGAAACATTACATTTCGGAATCGGGTGCCTAAGGACTGTCCATAATTTTGTGTGTGTGTGTGTGGGGGGGGGGGGGGGGGGGTGTGCCTTGAGATTGTCCATAATTTTAAAGGGTGCCTTGACAGAAAAAAGGTTAAGAAACATATACAAGTCGTATAGAGAGAGGATTGGAGATATGATGTTTAGGAGTGGCAGTTGGATGAAAGGGTTTACACCAGTTTGTCACTGTGATTCCTGTGTAGCTGCAGCCTCTGGTCCATTCATTCTGTGCCCATTCATAAATATTGATCTTTTTCATTCCCCTGTTGTAAGGGGAGGGATCAGTACTGTAAACAATACCATGTGCTCGCTGTGATGACCAATCATCGCTCTGATCGGCTGGGTACAGTGTCTGTGTACCCCAGCGATCACCGGGCAGATCGGCCTCCTGACAGGTATTTATCCACTGCTGTTCCTAAACAGCACTAGGTAAATAAAGGGCCGCTGTTGATATATGTACCATGGTACGCAAGTGGTTAAGGAAAAAACAGGGCATACCCATAAAATTGCCTTTAAAAGGATCCCATCACCATAGAACTATAGAAGTTGGCTTGCTAAAAAAACTAAACTAAAAAACTTCCCCTCTTTTGAAGATCCAACCTGTGGACTGGTGTATTTATCCAGGTTTACTAATAGTGTTACAGGTGGGGTGTCCTAAAATATACATTGTATGCCCAACAAGTCACTGTTTCAATGTGTAATGGTAATTCTTAAAAAAAGTTCATTTTTGAACAAGTATATTACATTTCAAAATTTTCATTCAACTGAATATTTTAGACACAACCTGTCCTTTTTAAAACAGGCAAAATCTATAAGGCAGTGAAGTGCTTAGAGGTTTTAGAGACTTGGCTGCTTCCCAGGAAAAGAGTAGCTAACCCATTGTTAAGAGCTCACACAGACTGACACAGCAATAAACAAGAAGACTATACCAACCTGCCCGGTTTCTTCAAAGCGTTTTCTGTCTGCACTGTCAATGACGTAAATCTAAAGCAAAAAATAGAAGTACATTAATAACAATATTAAATAAAATCTTTATGTAGATTCCAATTTTAAAGACTGCATAAAACAGAATCTTCCTGTGGTAATAACTCATGTCCTAAAGATTGTTCTTTACCAGCATCATCCAAAATTCAACAGAAACTAAACTCCAATACTCAGTATGAAGATTTCAGGCAGTTGTGCCAGCATTTTCATAACTGGACAGGTATTGTTTTACATATTTGGAGCTTCTCTTTAATTAGGTAAACTGTCCAGGTCTGGTGGAGTAAATGACTCATGCCATTTAATAGTACTGGGGATTGGACTAATGCTGTTACAAGAGTAATGCCTCGTACACACGACTGTTTTTTCCATCGGGATAAACTCAGACGGATATTTCCAACAGAATTCCGCTCAAGCTGTCTTGCATACACACGGTCACACTAAATTCCCACTGTCAAGAACGCAGTGACGTAAAACACTACGACGAGCCGAGAAAATGCTTCCGAGCATGCGTCAAATTGTTTCCAAGCATGCATGTTTTTTTCTCCGTCGGAGTTCCATACAGACGAACGGAACATGTTCTCTTTCTAACTTCGTCTGAATTTCCGATGGTAAAAGTCAGATGGGGCATACACACGGTCGGAATATCCGATGAAAAAATTCCGCCTGGCTTTTTTCATCGGAAATTCTGACTCGTGTGTACGCGGCATAAGTCAAAGCCCCATGTAAGCTCCAAATGGCACAACTTGGAGCTTACACATGACTGAATTTCTTCCTGGTGGTTGAGCATAGTGGCAGGGAAGAAAAGTATGTGCAGCAGGAAAGTTAGAGTATTTAGAGAGAAAAGTTTCTCTCCTAGTTCCCTCCCTAATAGCTTCCAACTTTAGATCTCCACTATGCTTATGAGCGTCACAAAGGAGATTGTCCCTTGACTTGAATGAGGTAATTTTATAACATTTGAGTTCAGAACCAAAACACAAAGTAGCACAGGAAATGTGAAACTGAACGCTCCAAAGTACAGAACATACAGGTCCTTCTCAAAAAATTAGCATATTGTGATAAAGTTCATTATTTTCTGTAATGTACTGATAAACATTAGACTTTCATATATTTTAGATTCATTACACACAACTGAAGTAGTTCAAGCCTTTTCTTGTTTTAATATTGATGATTTTGGCATACAGCTCATGACAACCCAAAATTCCTATCTCAAAAAATTAGCATATCATGAAAAGGTTCTCTAAACGAGCTATTAACCTAATCATCTGAATCAACTAATTAACTCTAAACACCTGCAAAAGATTCCTGAGGCTTTTAAAAACTCCCAGCCTGGTTCATTACTCCAAACCGCAATCATGGGTAAGACTGCCGACCTGACTGCTGTCCAGAAGGCCATCATTGACACCCTCAAGCAAGAGGGTAAGACACAGAAAGAAATTTCTGAACGAATAGGCTGTTCCCAGAGTGCTGTATCAAGGCACCTCAGTGGGAAGTCTGTGGGAAGGGAAGTCTGTGGGAAGGAAAAGGTGTGGCAGAAAACGCTGCACAATGAGAAGAGGTGACCGGACCCTGAAGAAGATTGTGAAGAAGGACCGATTCCAGACCTTGGAGGACCTGCGGAAGCAGTGGACTGAGTCTGGAGTAGAAACATCCAGAGCCACCGTGAACAGGCGTGTGCAGGAAATGGGCTACAGGTGCCGCATTCCCCAGGTCAAGCCACTTTTGAACCAGAAACAGCGGCAGAAGCGCCTGACCTGGGCTACAGAGAAGCAGCACTGGACTGTTGCTCAGTGGTCCAAAGTACTTTTTTCGGATGAAAGCAAATTTTGCATGTCATTCGGAAATCAAGGTGCCAGAGTCTGGAGGAAGACTGGGGAGAGGGAAATGCCAAAATGCCTAAAGTCCAGTGTCAAGTACCCACAGTCAGTGATGGTCTGGGGTGCCATGTCAGCTGCTGGTGTTGGTCCACTGTGTTTTATCAAGGGCAGGGTCAATGCAGCTAGCTATCAGGAGATTTTGGAGCACTTCATGCTTCCATCTGCTGAAAAGCTTTAATGGAGATGAAGATTTCATTTTTCAGCACGACCTGGCACCTGCTCACAGTGCCAAAACCACTGGTAAATGGTTTACTGACCATGGTATTACTGTGCTCAATTGGCCTGCCAACTCTCCTGACCTGAACCCCATAGAGAATCTGTGGGATATTGGGAAGAGAAAGTTGAGAGACGCAAGACCCAACACTCTGGATGAGCTTAAGGCCGCTATCGAAGCATCCTGGGCCTCCATAACACCTCAGCAGTGCCACAGGCTGGTTGCCTCCATGCCACGCCGCATTGAAGCAGTCATTTCTGCAAAAGGATTCCCGACCAAGTATTGAGTGCATAACTGAACATAATTATTTGAAGGTTGACTTTTTTTGTATTAAAAACACTTTTCTTTTATTGGTCGGATGAAATATGCTAATTTTTTGAGATAGGAATTTTGGGTTGTCATGAGCTGTATGCCAAAATCAATATTAAAACAAGAAAAGCCTTGAACTACTTCAGTTGTGTGTAATGAATCTAAAATATATGAAAGTCTAATGTTTATCAGTACATTACAGAAAATAATGAACATTATCACAACATGCTAATTTTTTGAGAAGGACCTGTATAACTTAAGGCCCATACACACAATCTGACTTTTTGACAACAAACTTCAAAATGAGCAGGTTTTAAAAAAAAAAAAAAAAAAAAAATCGCTACGCGGACAAACTTGATTTTCATCGGACAAAAATTCGCTCTGCAAACGGACAAACTTTTCGGCAACAAAAGTCCTACGATGCAAAGTCCTGCCGTGTGTACAGAAATCCATTGGACTTTAGTCATGATAAACTGTGGTCAGTTTACAGGGGGGGGGGGGGGGGAAGAAACCAGGCAGGATCAGCCAAGTATTTTAGATTATACAGGGGGGAAAAATTACACAGCACAAGCACTGGGCTGTTATGCATGCTTTAAGGGAACAGGATCCATTTTTTTATTTTTTAGGATTACAAAACACTTTAAAAGGAGAAGTACAGCCAAAGTTTGTTTCGCTGTACTTCTCCTGGATCACAGGAGTGCAGTTTGTTTTGCACTCCTGTAACCCGTTTTCAGCAGAGAGCGGGCTGAAGTCTGCTCTCTGCTGATGTCAGTCGGTCCAGGCTCGGGTGTCATCACTACCATGGAATCGGGATCTGCCCACATACCTGGACCAGCAGCTGGCTCAGCCTCTCAGTGAGCCGCTGAGAGCCTGAGCCGGCCACTCCCACCCCCTCCACACAACAATTACTTGTTGTGTACTAGCCAAGCTGTCTCCTAAAAAACAACCTGAATATCTTCCAGTTACAGCTACTCAGTGCAAATATTAGGGATGATTAGCTGTATACAAGGAATGTCTCCACCTAGCTTGTGATTTTTTTTTTTTATATAGGTCCAACATCAGATCTATTAGCTTTTATTTTGTGTTAAGGTGAGTTTATGAACTGTATTGATAAACCAGAATACTTACAAGTACATCTGTATTCTCAAAATAATTCCTCCAGTACGGCCTGATTTTTCTCTGTCCCCCGATGTCCCATACATTGAGTTTAAACCCCTGAGATTGTACACTTTTAATATTAAATCCCTGAAAAACAAAAAAACAAAATGTACATGAAAATATTTGTTTAGCATAAAAGGTGTAAGATCAACCTCAACTTTAAATAAAATCATGAAAGGCGAGGCGTGGCAGTCAATTACCAGCTGAAAGGACAATTGAGATTGATGCTTATAGCATCCCATAGAGCCAAGGTTGAACTGGCTGCCTAAGGAAAAGGTAAAAACTCTTAGGCGATAATGAAATTACCATATGGGCTGGCTAGAGATTTAAAAGGCAGGGACACTCAGGGTGCCTGTTTAATCGCAATCTGGATGCATCCGTTTCAGATAATGCAGTATGTCACACCCGGAGGTTTTTGGATTTATTTTTGGACCACTCAGTGCAAAATCCCAGTATAGAGAACTAAGTATCATTGCTGTGAACATTTTAGAAATAACTGCCATGGAAGTGATATTATACAGACAATATGTTATTTTTTATGGAATAATCTAAGGAGTTCCTTGGGACACATTTTTCAATTTGTAGGTCACCTTTATATATTTATATTACAGTGGATATAAAAAGTCTACACACCCCTGTTAAAAAGTCAGGTTTCTGTGATGTTAAAAAAAAATGAGACAAAGATAAATAATTTCAGAACTTTCCACCTTTAATGTGACCTATAAACTGTACAACTCAATTGAACAACAAAACTGAAATCTTTTTTTAGGTGGAGGGAAGTAAAAATAAAAAAAATTAAAAAAAATAATGCGGTTGCATAAGTGCAATATTTGCCCACTCTTCTTTGCAAAAACACTCCAAATCTGTCAGATTGCGAGAACATCTCCTGTGCACAGCCCTCTTCAGATCACCCTACAGATTTTCAAATCAGATTCAGGTCTGGTCTCTGGCTGGCCCATTAGAAAATGTTAATCATCTTCTGGTGAAGCCATTTCTTTGTTGATTTGGATGTATCCTTTGGGTCGTTGTCATGCTGAAAGATGAAGATCCTCTTCATGTTCAGCTTTCTAGCAGAAGCCTGAAGATTTTGTGACAATATTGACTGGTATGTGGAACTGTTCATAATTCCTTCTACCTTGACTAAGGCCTGTGTCTCCAGCTGAAGAAAAACAGGCCCCAAGGCATGATGCTGCCACCACCATGCTTCACTGTGAGTATGGTATTCTTTTGGTGATGTGCAGTGTTGTTTTTGCACCAAACATATCTTTTGGAAATATGGCCAAAAAGTTCAACCTTGGGCTTGGATGTTTTTCTTTGTATGAAAAGGCTTCCGTCTTGCCACTCTACCCCATAGCCCAGACATATGAAGAATACGGGAGATTGTTGTCACATGTACCACACAGCCAGTACTTGTCAGATATTCCTGAAGCTCCTTTAATGTTGCTGTAGGCCTCTTGGCAGCCTCCCTGACCAGTTTTCTTCTCGTCTTTTTTCTTCCATCTTTGCTGTAGGATGCGACTAAGAAAATATCAGGAAAGACCTACTAGAACAGCTAAACTTTATTTGGGGGTAATCAGAGGCACTTTAAATGATGGCAGGTCTGTACCGACTCCTATTTAACATGAGTTTGAATGTGATTGCTCAATTCTGAACACAGCTACATCCCTACTTATAAAGACAGTGTGCACACTTATGCAACTACACCATTTTTAACCCCCCCCAAAGAAAAGATTTTTGCTTGTTTTTCATTTGTACAGTTTATAAGTCACATTAAAAGGTGGAAAAAGTTCTGAAATGACTTATCTTTTGCCTCATTTTTTTACATCACAGAAACCCGACATTTAAACAGGGGTGTGTGGACCTTTTTAAATTCACTGTATGTCACAATATGCCAATACAATACTTACTCTGTTTGTTATTTAGTAGTATAAGGCCTCATTCATGCTGCACAGATGGTACAAATGTTCAGGAGTCACAGGTTTGTGTACAGCCACAGGCAGCAACATGTACAGCAATGACAGACTGACAGGCAGGCTACACATATCTTTGCATTGGCATCTGTACAGGAACAGAAGAGCGGACATGGACAATTTGAATCCAGGGCCGTTGATCTGTACTGGTACAGATGTCAACGCTCAGATATACAGCCACTGCCTTTATCAGCCTGTCATTGATTTGTGGAGGCTTCTGCCTTTGGCTGTATGCAAACTGACTCTCGGGTGCAGAAATCATGTTCCTTTCTACGCTGTATGGTATTCTGCAGACACGTGAATGAGGCGTTAAAAGGAGTTTATTTTGTTTGAGGCTGGGTTCACACCAATGCGAAAAGGATGCGGGTTTCCCTGCAACCAATTCGCATAGCAGGAGATTGTAACCGGCTCTCTATGGAGCCGGTTCACACATCTCCGCAGTGGCTCCGGTGCGAATTGCACAGGAGCCCTGTGCATCTTTTGGCCCATTTCAGGTCCGAATTTAGCAAAAAATTGGAGCTGAAATCGGACCTGAAACTGTGAATGGAGACGCACCGGACTCCTGCTGTGAGCCAGAGCGTGCTGCAGCGTGAACCCAGCCTGAAGTAAATCTGTTATGAGAGAAATGTGTGGGCTGCCATTGTTGCGCTCCTTCTGAACTGCTAGCTGCTTGGCTGTTTTGCTGATCCTCTACTTTTCCAAGGTACTCACTCAGAACAAACATGAAAATCAAAAATGTAAGAAAAGAGAAAAGTCAGAAGTCCCTTTTTGCATACTAGCTGTAGATTAGGGGCTAAAAGCACTGAAGCCATAGGGTCAGGCAGGTAGTATTTTGAGAACTAAAGGCCAGCAATAAGAACCCATTAGTACATAAAGTACAACTAAACCCTTTTTGCAAAATCAGCAAGAGAGATGTCATTAACCCTTTCGCTGCCAGAGCGTTTTTTGTGCATTTTGCACAGGTTAAAAAAATTATTTTAGCCCTGAAGATTGCATAAAACCCCCAAACATTATATATTTTCTAAAATCAGACTCCCTAGAGAATAAAATCCTGGTAGTTCTAATTTTTTGTTACATGATATTAGGAAATGCAACATTTACACAGTCTAAGAAATGCAGCATTTCAGTAAAAAAATACACTAAAGTTAATGTTAGGGCACACAAATGCAATAAATGATCCCATTTTTTTAGTCAAATATAAAAAGATGACCTTGTGTCAAGTAAACAGATACCCAACATGTCAAACCTTAAAATTGCTTGGGAGAATTTTAGTTCTCTGGCTGTCTTGGTAATGCTTTGGTTGGAGTTATTAACATGAAAGAAGTATAGAGATAATGAATTCTGACACTTTTTACTGACGCTCATTTACATCATGCTTGTTCTTGGTCTGCAACCCAGACAGTATTGAAAGCAGACACAGCCAGGCGACATACGAAGGACAGCAATGGAATACCCTATATGTCTGTCATGACAGGTGTAGTGCTTTAAATCAAACTTAAATCTGCTAGGGCTGCAACTACCGATTTCATAATCGATTAGTTGGCCGATTATTGTTTCGATTAATAACCTTTTAAAAAAAAAAAAAAAAAGGCAATTTTGCTGCGATTTGCATTTTTACATTTTTTGGCCAATTTGTTGTTGGGCAGATTAAAAAACACAATTTGCCATGAAAAAACGCATTATTAATGCTTTTCTGCAGCTTCTCCATTGAAGTATATTGAACCAAAATAGCATGGTTTTGCGTTAAAGTCCTTGTCCTTTCCAAATACGCAGCAGCTGAAAAAATCATGGATGTGAACGTGTTCCATAGGAAACCATGTAAATGAACTGTAGTGTGTTTCTGCAAAAAGCACCAAAAAAACAGAGGAGTGACCCAGGCCTAAGATGTTTAGTAACATAATGGGGTTAAAAAAACAAAAATTTGTACAAAAGGAGCAAATAATCGCTACTGTAAGGGGTTCATTTTTTTACTGTGGGACAGTGAAAGTAATATTTACAGTAGCGATTTGCTCGTTTTGTACTATAATGGGCTAATTTTAGTTTTTTTTAACCCCATTATGTTACTGGTCGATTAATCGATTATGAAAATAGTAATCGATTCATTTCATAATCGATTAGTTTCGGCCCTAAAATTAGCCTTTCAATTTAAGACCTAAAGTCTTGCCATTGAACATAGCCATAACAGGGTGTTTACCGGGACCAAACTTAAAAAGTGTTTCTGGGTTCCTCCAGGTGCTCAGAAGATTATTTTAAATAGAAGCTTGAATGTTCATAAGCCGACTTCCGGGGCTATAACTGCCAACCGTCACTACTGGTTGTGTAAACAATCTCACTGGATAATGGGATGGTACATGAGCAAAGGATGGGTGGAGCTTATTTAAAAAAAAAAAAAAAATCAAACCTTTACAAAATAGCTTGTAATTCCCTGTGCACAATGAGTGATATTAGCTTAAAGCTGTTGTAAAAGTAAAAAAATAAAAAATATCTGCAAGGCAATGGCATAATGTGCTAGTATGCAGCGCTCTCCAGCACTGTACTGTCACCGCTGAGAGGGCTGACATCTTCATCAGGTTTGCATGCTCCAGCTATGCGATTGGCCAGAAACGCGATGACCTTGGTTCTGGCACAAAAGCTCTGAAGTTCTGCCAAGGTATGCTGGGCCCTCAGGGCGCATGCACCAGTGATGTCAGTGGCGGCATGCAAGGTGAATATCTCATAAACAGTGCATGTTTAGGAGATATTCATTTTACCTACAGGCAAGCCTTTTTATAGGCTTACCTGTAGGTAAAAATCACAAAGCTGGGTTTACTACCGCTTTAATAAAACTCACATCAAGCATCTTGTTGCATCCACATGATAAAGAAGAACGGCCATTTTAAAATTGTAAGAAAAGAAAACAGGTTTGCTTTAAGTTTGATTACCACAAGGTTGTCAGTGCCACCGACCTGTGTTGGAGTGATGTGACTTATATCCTCCGACGCCAACTGCTTTAGTAATGTGGTCTTTCCAGCATTATCAAGACCCAGGAGCAGAATCCGTACCTCCTGGTCTGGAGCGCTTTTCAATTTACGCAAGATAGACAGCAGACCCTAAATTGGAAAAAGGACAGTAAGCAGAATTGCACTCATTACAGGAGCTGAACAGGAACTTTCAAAGTTATTTGTATTACTTGCAGTCTTTATTTATGTGACCTACGTGTGCTTTTTTTAAAAGAGAAGAACTACGTAATATTGGGTTGAGAACATTTAAATGTGCATGAAATACAGCAAGTCTTTTTTAAAAAAAAATGTAAATTCTAAATCTAAACGTTTGTCTTCTTTAGTAGTTGCACTCCAGCAGACAGTCCGTGTTCTCGCAGGCAATTCTACCTCTTCTTTCCATTTTCTGAATTTTTTCATTTTCCTGTCCCTAGATGACAACAATCTTTTCGCAGGACCAGTGGTATCACACAGGGGAAGATTGTACAATCAGAGTACTACAATCCTGTGTATCCATCCATGCTGTCTTGATGTGTGCAGCGCCATGCAAGGACTCAAAGTACTGCGCATGCAGGGAAGTGTAGTTCTACTGCCGTGGTCACTTGAGTCTGGAGCACAGGTGCACATAAATGGAAATTCAAGCAAGGTGCATAAAAGCAGGTTTTAAATGAATAAACCCTAATGTCAGCCAAAAGATTTTTTGTAAAACAGACAAGTGACCCAATAATCGGAGGAAATGAACTGCAAAAATATTCATTTTAATTTGGTTGTTTAGTTCTACTTTAAGGCCCCATTCACACTTGCAAATGGGTCTGCAATTGCTCAGGTGGCGATTACCTGCAAATGATCGGCCCTGGATGCAGTCTGCAAAAAAAAAAAAACTGCACACAAAAACATACCATTAAACGTGTACCATTTTATTCATTTGTATGGCTTCCAACTATGTGTTTGAATTGCGACTTAACAAAATGAATGCTGCAGCTTTTTCCCTCTATCATTCAGAAATGCTTGACAGGCTGATAAATAGGTTTTCCAACTAAATGTATGGAAGCCATGGTGTGCATGTGTGGGTACCACTGTGAAGAATTCAGCCATAGACTGTGTGGTGCTGGGCAAGCTCCACAGTAATATCCTCAAAGGAGCAGCTTTGAAGGCAAATATGAACCAAAACGTGCAGGAAGAGGGTGTAGAGGTGCTGAAAGGGTAAGCCGTAATAGTGTGATTATTCTGCAATTTTATGGCATTATTAAAAGTACTAAAATCCTTTATTTCTGTATGTCAAGAGCGATAATCTACAGAGCCGTTATAAAAATAGAGCTTAAATACATAAAAACAAGATCTAAACTATGTACCCTAGGTCAAAAGTCATACTGATGGACATGTAGTCATGACACACTGTTACCACATATGAGACATAAGCCTAGATAGCCCCTATGGATTTTTACCTGCGTGGGTTTTTTCCAGGTACTCCGGTTTCCTCCCACACTCCAAAGACAGGCTGGTAGGTTAATTGGCTCCGGTCTAAAATTGGCCCTGGCATGTGTATGTATGAATGTGCATTAGGGACCTTAGATTGTAGGCTCCTTGAGGGCAGGGACTGATGTAAATGTACAATATACAGTATATGTGTAAAGCGCTGCAGACATTGCCAGCACTATACAAGTACCTGTAATCAATAAAAAATAAATATTGTATATACTCGAGTATAAGCCTAGTTTTTCAGCACATTTTTTTGTGCTGAAAATACCCCCCTCGGCTTATACTTGAGTCGACTTTTTGCGCCTGATCTCCTGGACTTTGGGGACCCGGTACCGACCGGCTGGCTCATGTAGCCCCACTCTTCCTCTACAAGTGTGCAAAGTTTGTTGTCCGGGGGACCTACGGCCGGGAAGCACCGATTTCTCAAACCCGGGCACCCCTTCTATAGACTCCCATGTTAAGCGGTAATTTCTCTGGTGATTTTGGGGACCCGGTACCGGCCGGCCGTAGGTCCCCTGGACCCCAATCTTGGCACACATGTAGCCCCACTCTTCCTCTACAAGTGTACAAAGATTGTTGTCTGGAGGACCTACGGCCGGGGAGCACCGATTTTTTTAAAACCGTGCACCCCTTCCATAGACTCCCATGTTAAACGTCACTCTAGTCATGGGCACAGTGAGGCATGCAGATGGACACCCTAGGCTTATACTCGAGTCAATACGGTTTCCCAGTTTTTTGTGGTAAAATTAGGTGCCTCGGCTTATATTCCGGTTGGCTTATACTCGAGTATATACGGTACATTGTTCAGACAATGGCGTTGGCTAAATTCAGCTATAATACCTGCTTGAGCATTTACTAAAGGTGTGGGACTGGTAACCCTCATGGGGAGGAAAAGATCCATTAGGCTGGTGTTCATCTGAACAAGAGTAAAGCTGGAAAATTGTGATGTTAGGTTTAATGATATTTTAAAACTATTCCCCCAAAAAGGCTTAAAAAAAAAAAAAAAAGAGAAAACCATTGGTTTTCCAAAATTGTTTTAAATAATGCCATTTTCTTTTATTTAAAAAGAACCCAGTGATGAAAACCAAAGAGTAGCCACTAGAGAACAACTAAAGCTGGCCATATCCTGGTTGAAATTTGGTCGATTTGGCTGAGAATTTTGGAGCCATAGTATACGGTTATACTTGCTCGATAGAAGTTGATCAAATCACATGGCAGAAAACTTTCCTCGATCAACGGCTGCAACCAATCAGGGGTGATGGTGGTTTCCACCATCTACCTCCTTTGTGCGAATGGAGAAATCTATTTGTTTTCTTTCATTCAGCGTGCTAGCTGAACATTTTTTTTTTTTTTTTATCGTGTATGGCCATCTAAACAGAGAGCAGTCACCAGAGAGTATAAAGGACACAGTTGCCTGACAGACATGGGACATACTATAGATCAATGTTTCTCAACTCTAGTCCTTAAGTACCCCCAACAGGTCATGTTTTCAGGATTTCCCTCAGCTAAAACTGCTGTGGTAATTACTAAGGCAGTGAAACTGATCAAATCACCTGTGCAAAATAATGAAAAGCCTGAAAACATGACTTGTTGGGGGTACTTGAGGACTGGAGTTAAGAAACATTGCTATAGATAACTGACTGCAGCTATAGGAGCAACATTTATAAAAAAATTTAAAACCTGCAGCTTTAAGCAGCAGAGGAATAACAGTCAATGAGTTCCCAATCTTTCAGTACAGCCAAACCTTGAAGATCATCGGAATGTCCTCCATTTCGGAATGAAGAGACAGTTTCACACATGCAGGCGCTGTCAACTAAAAAGTCCACCTGGAAATGGTCTACTCCAGGAATATGGACTGCGGAAAAAGCTGATTAGGTACGCTTCTCGAAAAAGGTCATACAGGTTCTGTGCCACCCTGAGGACTGACGTAAGCCACGGCTGTGGCATTGTCTGAAAGTCTCATTGGTCGCCACTGAAGCTGATTGGTTCAACACAGCAGGAATAGGCAAATGGCCCCTAGTTCGAGAATGTTGATGGAAGTCTAGACTCCCTCAACAACCACGTTCCTTGGATGGTTTCCATTCCTAGGACACCTCCCCAGCCCGAAAGGCTGACAACTATTGTGATGAACCATCCACGTTAACAAAAAAGGAGAGGCATCCCCAATTCCAGCTCAGGGCTGGAGAAGCGTCAGGCCAGAGATATCCTGGCCTTAGAGGTGCATGGGTCTGTCCAGAGACTAAGGGTGCTGGTCACATGCAGTCAGCACACTGAGCTGCAGAGGCCTGGAGTCAAACTAGGCGAACATCACTGCCTCAAACGAGGCCCCCATGCAAAATCA
Source organism: Rana muscosa (assembly GCA_029206835.1). Taxonomy (NCBI): domain Eukaryota; kingdom Metazoa; phylum Chordata; class Amphibia; order Anura; family Ranidae; genus Rana; species Rana muscosa. The sequence continues at coordinate 197,815,438 of CM055123.1, forward strand.
AACTGCTGGAAATTTTTGGGGTACAGGGTCCGTACATGAGCTCAAAGGGTCAACACCTTTTTCAGGGCAAGAAACACCCAGGCTTGGGCCATGTCCAAAACTAAGCTCAGGTACTCCAAGCAGTGGGTTGGATCCAACACATACTTCTGTAAGTTGGGAATCCAGCTGAAGCTCTGAGGTGTCTGTATTGTCCACTGCACAATGGCTGCTAGGGCAGGGGCAGGGTGATTCTTCAAGGGAAGGTCATCCATTATCTGAGAATTTGGAATCCCTGGGAGTGCAGCAGAAACACCTTGGTGAAGACCTGATGGGCCATGGACAGGCCAAGAGCCACAAATTGGAAGTGCTGCTCACCAACTGCAAATTGCACTGCTAACTGCAAATCACCTGATGCAAGAGGGAAAATAGGAATATGCAAATACAGGCGGTCCCCGGATTACAAACAAGATTGGGTCTGTAGGTTTCTTCTTAAGTTGAATCTGTAAGTCGAAACAGGTACATTTTGTAAGTGTAGCTCCAGCCAAAAAAACTATTTTTAAGCTTTTTGGATAGCATAGGGAAGGGTTAACACCCCTGTAACATTTGTTTTGCTGTCTGTGCCCCTGTTCAGAAGATTTTATCTCACTTTCTTTCCCAGTGACAATTCGATTTTGAAAGTTTTGGGTTGTTGTGGAAACAAGCCTTGGTGATAAAGCATCAGTGGCGGTACCTTTATCCCATAATAACTCTTACAGGAGTAAATTTCCCTTTCTATGGGTAGATTTCCCCTCACTTCCTGTTTCCTCCCTCCGTTTGTAAGTAGGAATCGTTTGTAAGTCGGATGTTTGTAACTAGTGGACCGCCTTTACACATCCTTGATGTCTATAAATTCAGGAAACTTTGAAATTGCAAGCCAGAAGCTGCTCTCCATTGAGAGAGGTCATTCATTAACCAAGGACGCTAGAAAAAAACCTGAAGATTGCTAAAAATGGAAGGAGGTTATTTGGGCTGTCCTAACTACACTTTGTTTGCCAGTGTCCTCACCTGAAGGTGGCAGCATATACTCCATAAGATTTAAGGGCTGTGTCCTGTACCGTACCATTTGGAAATTGCTTTATTGGCTCTATTGTGTAGGGCTTGTGAGTCCTGGGGAAAAGTACATCCATAAACCATTACAACCATGCTGTATACTTTACAGCATATACAAAAGACTAAAATCTTTCCCTAAGGACAGCCTGGAGATATCTACATTTTAGCACTAATCATCAAATTTATGATATAGTAAGCCTTTGGAACCTGCAGTGTAACTAATAAATACAACCAATAAATTATTCTTATGTCCTTGTATTGCAAAGTATAAAGCCATCCATCAACTTAATTACCCAGCAAAACAATAAACAAAACACTGAAAGAACTGACTGCACCGAGTTGGTAGCTAACCATCCTGGAACACTAAAAATACATCTCGCTAAAGCTGGGCTTATTGGTCTTGATACAGCTTTTTTTTTTTTTTCAAAGAAGCTTTTTATCTTTTTTTTTTTTTCTAAACATTGCATTATCAAACAATAAATTCAATTAGCAAATTACATGCTCGTGTCTTATTACTGATTAAATAAAGGTGGGAATATGGTTAAAACATACAATTTGGTTAGTACCCACAGAATACCAGAGAAAAATGGAGGTGCAAGGGCCAGAGGATACTACTGTGGGGGAAGGGGTTGTGTGAAGGGGGGCAGAGGACCAGAAGACACTATGGGGGGGGGAGGCAGAAGACATGGGGGGGTGTGAAGGGGGGCTAAGGACACTGCTGTGGAGGGGGGGGGGGTGGAGCAGAGGACACTAATGTGAACAGGGCCAGCACCAGCATAAGGCTGCTTAGGCAGCTGCTTTAGAGCACCAGGATAGGGATGGGGGTGGGAAAATCCAAATCTCCAGCCACTTGCAGATGAGGCTGCAGAAAAAGGGGCTGGGGAATCTTATTCTCAGTCCCTTTCTCTGCCTCAAAAGTGAGACATCAGGGGTCTGTTTAGACCCCCTGATATTTCACCAAAGCCCCCCCAACAGAAAAATTATAAAAAAAAATAAGTTGTAAAATTTTAAATAAAAGTAACGTTTTGTAAAAGTAAAAAAATAATAATAAAAATAAAAAACTAACAGCATCCACTAATGCTCTACTGACTGACACCATCCACTATCCTACTGACACTGTCCACTTTTAAGATCAGCCAAGTTAATATTTTTACAGTAACAGTTGTTTTATTGAATCATATACATAGTGCAGCACAACTGGCAACAAGCTAGAAAATATTTATGTGAATGTATATAAATAACAGGGCAACAATTAATTCCTCAGAAACAATGTTGCTACAATCATAAATCAGTGCACATCAGTCCAAACAAAAAGGTGGATGCTGGTAATGTCTCAGCAATTCATTGTGCAGTTAATTCAAAAGAGAAAAAAATAAAAAATAAATTACAAGATACTGTGATCTTCCACCTCTGTGTTCACCAATTGTGCTCATAAAATAATCCTCCACCAGTGATTAGATGGCAGCTCACCTGATACTTGGACCCCCGTTTTACCAGTACTTCTGCTCCACTCTTTAATCTCCAACACCTCCTTTCAGTGCTGAATCCTCTAGTTCAGCAGTATATAAAAATAAAGAAAGAAAATCTAGTGCTCTCCGTCAAAGTTTTAATACGAGATAAAAAAAGATAGAGGTGACACACTCGTATAAAAAGGCACTCAGCCGCGCCGGCGTATCAGACAGATATCATACTACCAACGTGCTTCAGCATACATGGCGGTGACCGCGTGATGTTAAACAAGGGTCTGGCTCCTAATCCCAGATGCGTGTCGTCCTGGGTATGGACTTCACCTCACTATCTTGTTGTCATTTTTTATATATTTTTTTTCTGAATTAACGGCACAATGAATTTCTGAGACATTACCAGCATCCACTTTTTTGTTTGGACAACTTTGCATCATTTTATATGGATTGTAGCAACATTGTTTCTGACGAATAATTTTTACCCTGTTATTTACAGTATATACATTCACATGAATATTTGCTAGTTTGTTGCCAGTTGCGCTGCACTATGTATACAATTCAATATAATAAAAGTGACAATACAACTTTTACTGTAAAAATATGAACTTAGCTGATCCTAAAAGTGGACAGTGCTGCACTATGTATATGATTTATTTTACATTAAAGTGAGTGAGAACACTTTAGAGGGATTATTTGCATTCACTTTGATATTTTTATTATATATAATTTGTGAGACTGTATTACATATTTGTTTGCGCTGATTAAGGTTTATTTGGGATACAGTTGTTTTATTGTTTCTATGTTTTCCTTACCATTAGGCCATGCTAATTAATTTCTTTAAAAAAAAAAAAAAAAAAAGGCACAGAACGGTGATCTCTTTCGTGTTGTTCGGGTAGATCTCCATCTCTGAAAGGTTGCCTACCCTGAGTGGATGGGTCTCAGTGTCTGTCTGAATGGGCCCTATGTATCTATAGCGCGGGGGTCAGAAGTGCATAACACGTAAGCCACTTTTACAGAGTACAACCAAAATCCCCCCTTCCCATAAAAAAAAAAATCACCCTCCCAGGCAACCCCTTCAGTACAGATCCCCCAAAACACAACCCCCTCAGTACAGACTCACCATTTAAACACAGCCCCCCCAGCACAAACCAGCATCTTAAGTGCAGACTTCTAGCCCCTCCCACAGCACAAACCACTCAGAGTACAGATGGACAACCAGCACAGACTGACTTCCCCAGGACAGATCGCCCCCCCCCCCCCTTACCCAGCACAGACTGATCTTCCAGCCCTCGCCCCCTGGCACAGACCAACCCCCCGTTACATTCCTAAATCCTCCCCCAAGTGCAAACACCAACTCCCCCCATGCAGACCCCTCAGTAAAGACACACCCCCTTTATGCAGACTGATTGTATGTACAGTAGTCACTGCTTGACAAACCATTTTCCACCGGCTCAGTTTATTGTTAAATCTACTTATATCGAGCTGGGTGGTGCCAATAGGACCATGAGCATGTGCAGTCAGTTGTAACCAGCAGTAGGGGGGATATCTCCTAATAGGAACACCAGTTCACATGAAAACAATCATATGTGGGATTCCCTTCATTTTGGTTGGATTTGCTCAATTCTTGTGTCTCTGGAACAGGAAGCCAACTCAAATCTCCCCGATGAGATTAACTTTACAAGAAGGTCTTAAACTAAAGACGACCATTCGTTTTTGGATAGAGAGAGATAGACATATATATCTCATCTCTCTCTCTCTCTGATTATTTTTTTTACCTTTTAAGAAGTACAAAAGGTATACTTCTGTCCCACCTGGGCCGTGGCGAAGTACGTAATTTCCTCTTCTGTGGCGAGCCCTCCTTCTCCCCTGCTGCCTTATGGGACCTGTGTGTGTCCCAGAAGATGAGGTGGCCATTCAGAAAGCACAGCGCGACTCGGGCATGCGCAGTAAGAAACTGACTGTGAAACCTTTAGGCTCCATTGTCGGTTTCCATTAGGTGCAATGGCGGCGCCTGCATCCGAGTCGGTGGACGAATCGGCCTCAGGGGGCCAAATCGCAGGCTCCCTGGACAAGGTAAGGGTCCTTATTAAAAAAGTCAGCAGCTACCAAACTTGTAGCTGCTGATTTAAAAAAAAAAAAACTTTTTGGAGGCTGGAACTCTGCTTTAAACACAGCAATAGAAACTTGACGTCAGTGGCGGCCCTTCCATTAGGGGTGCCGGGGCACCACCACCCCTGTCTTCGCCACCCCCTATATGCGGTGGATAGATTCATGCATCTATCCGCGGCCACTCCCTATTCATGTGTCCAGCCCCTTTTAGGTCACCAGGCATATGAATTCAAATTTTTTTTTCTTTTTTTTAAGAACCTGATTAGAGCCATAGGCTTTAATAGGTTAAAAATACAATGGACTCGGGACGCAGAGCATTGCGTCTGGAGCCCACCCAGGTGTGTTGCAACAGCGAATGAAAATTTGCTGTTGCAACACTGATCCTCCTCCCAGTCAATCGGGAAGCAGGTATGAAATCCTATTGGACGTCTAGCGCCAGGAGGAGACACCGCAGAAGCTGCTCCAGGAGGGGACACCAGAGCAGCTTTCCCCGAGCCCGCCACGCTCTCACTGCCAGCATCCAGGGTAAGGACAGCGGGAGGGGGGGTTGTGTTAGTGCCACAGGGGGTTCTTGTCCCCCCCCCCCCAAAAAAAAAAAAGAACACCAGCCGCCACTGCTTGATATGAGTTCTAACCTATCCCACATGCCATGCAAAATAAAATTATCATCTAGACTAGAGGGCATTCCATTTTAACAAGTTACAGCAAATCTAGATCACGTCCATTATTACGTACACTAATCTAGGAGAGGAAAGCAGGACTGTGTGCTAAATTTAGACAATCGTTCTCACTGTTCTTGTTGCAGTTTCTTCCCACCTTATGGTTATTTAATGGAACAAGCTGAGAAAGTACATCACTTTCCCTCCAGTACAGAGCTGGCTTTAAAGCACACAATGGCTTTGTTTTCTATCTGATCTTGAAATCCATTTCACGTGACAAGAAAAGGTATTAAGTACTTTAGGAGATGCATCAGCTACTTGCTTGGTCTGTGCTATGACCATATGGCATTAACTGCCGTACAGCCAACCTTCTGTTTTGTAACCAGGAGGGTGTTACATGCTCAGTGCACAACATACAAAAGGTTTAGTATTGCCTTTCTAAAACCTTTTTACCCCAAAGAAACTCCTGAAAAAATTTCCAGGTCTCAGGGAACCCCCTGCTAAAAAATATCTACAGCTCAGGGCATGTGATTGATATCAATAAAGTATAGCCATAATAATAAATATAATAAAATAAAAAAGGATAAAGACTATAGCATACCTATGACAATAACAGTGGATTATTTTTTAACATGAAGGCCTCTTCTCATGGGCGGTCTTATCGGGTACACGTGTCCGTTTTTCAGGCGAACCTGATTGGGTGTTCCATGTAACATGGCCACGTTCATTAATGGTGCTTTGGGATCTCAAAAAGATTCTGCCCACAATCCCAAATCGCACTGCAATAGTGGAAAACACACCACACGTGTTCTGGTGCCATTCATTTTCAATGGCACCTAAACGCGTCCGGTCTGTCCGCATGATAAATCATGGCAAACCTCATTACACGCTGGTTGTTGCTCAAAAAGGAGCAGGAACTTCTTTTGGGCGACAATCGCGAGAAAACCGCAGCAGGTTTAGGTGCCAGAAAATGCGTGGTGCGTTTTGCCACTATTGCAGTGCGATTTGGGATCACGGACAGAATCAAAGTGATTCTCCTGGGGATTTCAAAAAGCCAGATGCGAACGGGGCCTTAGTCTGTGGGCAGGCGCATGTAAAGAGATAGGCATCTGTCTACCTCTGATTACCTCCAAGCCTGGGAAAAAATAAAAATGGGAAAGGTCTGTACAAGTCCCTTTACATTTGACTGCCCATAAATCCAATACCAGTCCACATGGATGGCACAAAAGCGGCACTCGTCCTGTCTCCTGTTGAAGTGACCAGATTGCGCCCGTGTGAATGGGGTCTGAAATGCTCTCAATTAAAAAATTAAATGTATAATTTCAAAATAATTATCAGTAATAACAAAAATACCAATAAAAGTAATAATAATGGCTAGGAAAGAAGCACAGACAGATTTCCTGACATCAGTGCAGAAATGCCTGCTGAGGGCTCATACACACGGCCATACAGCTTATATTCAGAATTCTCCTCCCTGGAGTCCGTATTCATCCTGCTGTCAGTCCAAATCAATGACACTTTGAAATACGCAGCACTGTACACATTGAGCGGTACTTGCGTACAGGGATGTATACACTGCCCCTAAAAGACTCTCTGCATTCTGGACAGCGCATACGTCCCTGTGTGTATTTCTGTGTACAGCCATGTCACATTGTAGCCCTGTCATTGATTTGGACAGGCTGCTAGCAGCGTGATGACTTGAAATGTATGCTGCATGGCTTTGTGTATGTGCCCTTACAATGGTGGTCATTGAGGAGAATGCCACCCTTACAGCTCGTTTACACTTGTCGCCCTCTGAAGAGTGATTCACCGTGAATGGCTTTTAATAGGGGGAGTTTGAGAGGCAGTGAGGAAGAGATAAGTCACTTTCTCATCACCTGTTTTAAGCCATAAAACCTTCACCACCATGCACGCTCTTGCGGCTCGGTCCCTTTCAGTTGAAGAGGTTGCGTTCAGCGGTTGGTACTGCCTGTTGAAAAGGACGTATAAATTAACGAAAAAGGCAATTACAGTTTTTATTGGCGTATAACACGCACCCTAACTTTAAGAGGGAAGTTTCAGGGAAAAAAAAAATTCCACAGCCCCCTGTGTATAACACGCAGGCACAGTTTACCCTCTATTTTCAGGGTAAAAAAGTGAGTGTTATACGCCAATAAATACAGTATGTTGGCCCTGGTACTATGCGGGCATTGATGGGGAAAAGGGTTGTTGTTCGGTCAGGAGGGGTCAGTCTGCAACAGTGTTAATTTTGACATCAAATTTAGCTTTAATCAGTCTTTTGACTAAAATGCAGTTTTAGTTGTATTTTAGTCGTCTGAATAGTTTTAGTTTTAGTCAACTAAAATCGAATGGGTAAAACATTTAGGCATTTCTCTAGATTGCCAAACTCATTATATACTCCGGGAGTAAAAAATAAAATGTTATTATTTATGGTATTAAAGGGGCTGTAAACCCTCATGTTTTTTCACCTTAATGCATCCTATGAAAAAACACCTGGCGGGACCGCCCCCCCCCCCGTTTTACTTACCTGAGCCCTGGAATTGCCCTCGGCGGAGACGTGATGTCCCTCTGCCCGGGGTTCTCGGCTCTTGATTGATAGCAGCGCAGCCATTGGCTCCCGCTGCTGTCAATCAAATCCAATGATGCGGGGGGCGGGGCCCGAGTCCTACATTCGGCGTCTATGGACGCTGATTGATGGACTCGAGAGAGCGCTTCTCCTAGGGGGTTATACAATGCGGGGAGGAGCCGCCAGAAGTCGAGGATCGGGCCACTCTGTGCAAAACGAACTGCACACTGGAGGGAAGTATGATATATTTAATATTTAAAAAAATAAAATAAAATACAAATTTGAAGCTTTATTTGAACATGCACTATAGACATAGGTTTAGCCGTCACGATATACAACATCTTTATAAATAAAACCAAAATTTCATAAACAAAAATATTGCTTTTCGACAAAAAAAGTATAACTATAAAAAAAAATCTATAAACGTTATTGGCTGTAATGCCATTGCACATATCACCAATCTTCAGGAAAAAAAAAAGCCTTTTTCTTAATTTTTTTTTCTTTCAGCAGCTTAGTAGATACCCCCTACTTATTACCTTGTAGTCAATGTTCATTTTAATGTCAGATTTTGATCTAGCTTTAGACAAAATCTTTTGACTAAAATGCCATTTTAGTCATTTGAATTGTTTTAGTTATATTTTAGTCAACTAAAATAGTTTTAATTTCATCTACGAAAATATTTTTGTCGATAAAATGAGCACTTGTCTGCAACTGCTCAAACCCCCCTCCCCCCCCCCCCCACCCCTGTGACCTCTTGAAGAACCTTGGTTGGGAATGGCTGGTTGAGAACGATCAATAATACAATTTACCTATACATGTAGAGAAAATAAAATATAAAAATGTTTGTGGAAAACATTCAAACCTTGCTTAGGGGGTTGGCTGGCTGCAAACTGACAACTGCTGCCACAAAATGAGCCAAAAGTTCAGTTATCAAAAGAGTTTTTTCCCGGTTACCTAGGCAACCTTTGTTCTTGGTCTGCAAAATTACAGTCTATGATTATGGTGAAAGGTAGGGGAACTACAGCGATCCTAGTTCTGGATTCAGAGGATTGGACAAAGGCATCCCCTGCCCTGACAACTATCTCTGTATGATGGACCCAGGAGGGTGAATGGAACGGTAAAATATCTGCCTCGGTAACTGAGAATACAGAAACCCCAAACAATGGAGGCAGAAAATTGTGCACAATTACATTTCTTCATTACACTTTGGTTATCAATGCTGCTTGCTTTTTAAAGTGATATTAAGCCCTGGTTCTCATTGATGCGACTTGGCATGTCAAATCGCATCCCAAACCAGCGGCTATTGCCCACAATGGAACCGGCCGAATTGGTGCGACGCAGACTTTTCGGTGCTGCGCCGATTCCCAAAAGCTATTTCTGTACTACTTTTGGCAATTTCAGGTGCGTTTTTAACAGACATCTGTGCAGGAAACTGCACAGATGTCTCTGAAATCGTCGGACTGACATGCGGGAATCAGCTAAACTCGCACAATTTAAATCCCGCATCAATGTGAAGCAGGGCTTAACCCTCCTTTTTTGGCAAGATGCTGAAGGCGGTACTTTGTGTACGTTCACACCATGTGCGATGATTGGGGTTTTTCTGCATCTAGTCCCTGCAAGGGTACATAGAAAACAATGCTGAGTCATAAGCGGCGCAGTGTGGAAATAGAGTGCAGACATGCACATCATTCTGTAGTGCGTTAAATGGCACTGCAGGTCACAAGATGCGCCGCATGCAGAGACTTAAATGGAGTGTAGCTTTGTACACTCTCAGTGTTACAAAATAAAATTGTAAACAGTTTAATGCACTGAAACTGCACAGACCCCTCACCTATCAGCAAAACCGACATCAGTCTGCATGCTAAAACAGCAGTTATTAAGCCCGGGTTCCAACTAATGCAATTTTGAGTGCCAGTGCAGTGCGATCTTGCAGTGCGATTTGTGCTTCTCAGATGTGATTCTAACGGGCTATAGAGCCTAAAACTGGACCGCTCTACACTAAGTTTGTACAGACCCCCCCCTTTTTTTTTACCGCACTAAAATCACCCTGCATCTATGTGAATAGCCTTCATAGGAATCAATGGTTTTTTCACTTGACATGCGAATCTCTGTGTTCAGAACCGCATCAAATCCGCATAAGTGTGAACTGGGACTAAAGCCCCGTACACACGGTCGGACTTTTGGCCAACAAACTTAATTTTGAGCAAGTTGGACCAACAATCCGACCGTGTGTACGCTCCATCGGACAAACTTTTTTTGCTTTTTTCTTGTTTTCATCGGACAAAAGTTGGGTCTGCAAACGGACAAACTTTTGCCCAACAAAAGTCCGATGGAGCAAAGTCCGACCGTGTGTACAGAAAACCATCGGACTTTTGTCCGATGGACAAAACAAATAATGTTAAAATCAACCAACAATAGCAGAAGTTGACCAAAGAGTGGCGGTAAAGAGCAGAAAAACCACGTGATGTTGCAAAAAGTTTTGAGAAAGTTTGCAGAAAAGTCCGAGCGTGTGTATGCTATGGGTGTTCCCGACCAACTCCGTTCGGACAAAAAACCACGAAAAAGTCAGATGGAAGTCCGACTGTGTGTACGAGGCTTAAAGGGCCCCGAGGCCTGGTTCACACTGGGGCGACAAACGCTCCGACATTGGGAGCTCATGTCGCATGACGTGTGAAAATCAATGTTTCCCTATGAGAGCCGTCTTAACTGGTCCGACACATGTCGGTCCGACTTTGAGAATGCTCCCTGTACTACTTTGGTCCGACTTTGATCCGACTTCAGCCCATTGACTATCATTGAAGTCGGATCAAAGTCGGACCGCAGTCTTGCATGATCCGACTTTGGCATGCGACTTGTGCTGTACTGCTCTTGAGGGGGAACTCCAGGCCAAATTTTAAATAAAAAACTGGTGTGGGTTCCCCCTCCAGGAGCATACCAGGCCCTTGGGTCTGGTCTGGATTTGAAGGGGAACCCCTACGCCGAAAAAACGGCGTGGGGGTCCCCCCAGGATCCAAACCAGACCCTTATCTGAGCACGCAACCTGGGAGGCCGCAGGGGAGGGGGGGGGGGGGGGACGAGAGAGCGGCCCCCCCTCCCTCCTGAACCGTACCAGGCCGTATGCCCTCAACATGGGGGGTTTGGTGCTCTGGGGCAGGGGGGGCGACCTGCGGCCCCCCCACCAAGGAGCACCCTGCCCTCATGTTGATGATGAGGACAGGGCCTCTTCCCGACAACCCTGGCCGTTGGTTGTCGGGGTCTGCGGGCGGGGGGCTTATCGGAATCCGGGAGCCCCCTTTAATAAAGGGGCCCCCGGATCCCGGCCCCCCCACCCTATGTGAATGAGTATGGGGTACATCGTACCCCTACCCATTCACCTGGTGGAAAAAAAATTGCAATAAAAAAAAACAAAAAAAAAAACACACAGCTTTTTAAAGTATTTTATTGCACAGCTCCGGGGGTCTCCGCGCTCTCCGGTTCTTTCTTCTGCCGGGCCTCCGCTAACTTCTTTAGCTCTTTTGCTAGGGGGCCCGGTCTTCTCCCGCTATCCGGTTCTTTCTTCCGCCGGGCCTCCGCTAACTTCTTTAGCTCTTTTGCTAGCGGAGGCCCGGTCTTCTCCGTCGCCTTCTTCTTCTCCCGCTATCCGGTTCTTTCTTCCGCCGGCCCGAGAAGAAGACGGCGACGGGAAGACCGGCCCCTCCACTAGCAAAAGAGCTAAAGAAGTTAGTGGAGGGGCCGGCGGAAGAAAGAACCGGATAGCGGGAGAAGAAGAAGGCGATGGAGAAAACCGGGCCCCCTAGCAAAAGAGCTAAAGCAGTTAGCGGAGGCCCGGCAGAAGAAAGAACCAGAGAGCGCGGAAACCCCCGGAGCTGTGCAATAAAATACTTTAAAAAGCTGTGTTTTTTTTTATTGCAATTTTTTTCCACCAGGTGAATGGGTAGGGGTACGATGTACCCCATACTCATTCACATAGGGTGGGGGGGCCAGGATCCGGGGGCCCCTTTATTAAAGGGGGCTCCCGGATTCCGATAAGCCCCCCGCCCGCAGACCCCGACAACCAACGGCCAGGGTTGTCGGGAAGAGGCCCTGTCCTCATCAACATGGGGGCAGGGTGCTCTGGGGTGAGGGGGCCGCAGGTCGCCCCCCTGCCCCAGAGCACCAAACCCCCCATGTTGAGGGCATGCGGCCTGGTACGGTTCAGGAGGGAGGGGGGCGCTCTCTCGTCCCCCCCTCTTCCCCTGCGGCCTGCCAGGTTGCGTGCTCGGATAAGGGTCTGGTTTGGACTTTGGGGGGACCCCCACGCCGTTTTTTTCGGCGTAGGGGGTTCCCCTTCAAATCCAGACCAGACCCAAGGGCTTGGTATGCTCCTGGAGGGGGAACCCATGCCGGTTTTTTATTTAAAAATTGGCGTGGAGTTCCCCCTCAAGATTCATACCAAACACAGTGCCTGCTATTGGCGGGGGATCCAAGTCGGATCCCCGTTCATTGAAAGTCGGACACATGTCGGCTTCATGTCGCAGGGCAAAGTCGGATCCAAAGTAGGACAGATGTCGTGTCGCACTAGTGTGAACCCAGCCTAAGGCCGGGTTCACACTTGTCCGACAAACGCTCCGACATTGGGAGCTCATGTCGCATGACATGTGAAAATCAATGTTTCCCTATGGGAGCCGTCTTAACTGGTCCGACACATGTCGGTCCGACTTTGAAAATGCTCCCTGAACTACTTTGGTCCGACTTTGATCCGACTTCAGCCCATTGAATATCATTGAAGTCGGATCAAAGTAGGATCCTTGTCCTAACCATCCGACATTTGACATCCGACATGGCGATTACAGCAGCAGTAAAAGGAATTTATCTCACACTGGGATTGTTTTGATTGGTCAAAGGACAAGTCAGACTATCACAAAGTCGGATCAAAGTAGTATCCTGTTCATGAAAGTCGGATGGATGTCGGACCAATGTAGGATCAATGTAGGACTGATGTCGCAGAGCAAAGTAGGATGAAAGTTGTATGACTGTCGTGTCGTACCGGTGTGAACCCAGCCTAAAGCTTGTGCATTTCTGTCTTACTTCACCAGGTCTCCCTATTGCTGGCCTTGATTATCGCTGCAAGTAGGCTCAGTGACTTGCGAGGTCCTATGGAGCCCCCTTATGTGCATGCTTACAGTTTACCCGGTGCTAAACGCACACAGGCAGCCCAAGGGAATAGAAATCATGCCATCATGGTGCTGGTGCACATGTGTACTAGTGCTAGGAATGATGGGACATGTAGTCCCAAGGAGGGAATCAGGAACCATTCAGAGTGCGTGCACCCAGACTGGATGTATAGGAAAGCCTGACGGGAGGCTGCGCCATTGACATGAAGAAAATGTGATTGTTTAGTGACATCATGGCAAATGATCAATAATATGCCTCGTACACATGACTAGTTTTCCCAACGACAAAACTGCCATTTTTTAGATTGGTCGAGAAAACCAGTCGTGTGTATGCTCCATAGCAGTTTTCTCAACGAGAAAACTGCCCGCAAAAAAATTTAGAACTGGCTCTATTTTTTACCGTCTGTCTTTTTCTCGTTGCGAAAACCGCTCCTGTGAATGCTTTTCCAAGGGGGAAAAAAACGCGCATGCTCAGAATCAAGTATGAGACGAGAGCGCTTGTTCTGGCAAAACTAGCGCTTGTAATGGAGATAGCACATCTGTCATGCTGTAACAGACTGAAAAGCGCGAATCGTCTCTCAAACTTTTAATTACACGAGGATCAGCAAAAGTAGCCCAAAGGCTGGCGCCATTTGAATGGAACTTCCCCTTTATAGTGCCGTCGTACGTGTTGTATGTCACCGCGCTTTGGTCGAGCGTTTTTTTGCCTGAACGTGTGTATGCAAGGCAGGCTTGAGAGGAATCACGTCGGGAAAAACGTTGGTTTTTGGCATGTCAGGAAAACCGGTCGTGTGTACGAGGCAATAGGCTAGCGGGATGTACAGCATCTGCTGAGATTATTATATCACTACATATTTTATAACCTATTCATTTGGCCTTCGTAAAATATTTTTTTTCTATTTCAGAAAAAAAAAAAAAATGGAATAATTGAAATCGTACAACTAAACCACTATGACAGAAAAGGAATACATAAAAGACTAATCTTGCCAATGGTGATTTTAATCAAACTGCACAAGATTAGGAACAGATAAATAGAGGTAAAAATAAAGGGGGAAATAATTAGTTTTTGGATAGAGTATGTAAATGTTATAACCACTGTTGGGTTTTTATCACGATAAGTGCACCTGATCACACTATAATTGTTCAGGAGATTGTCTGCAAACAATCTAACAATTTAGGGCTCATTCACACCCGCAGTGTTGCCCTGCTGCAGTTCAAAACACAAGAACAAGGAAATTTGTCTTGGCATATGTTGGTCTGCACTGAATAAAAGATATGTCATAAACCAATACAAATAACTTTATATATGATTAAAAAATGTGTTGTTGGGCAGATTAACCGCTTTGGGACCACCCCACGTACTTTTACTGCGGCAGGGTGGTCCGTTAGTGCGAAATCACATACAGGTACGTTGCGGCTTTTCCGGGACAAGGGCGTGCGTGTTGCCGGCGACCCACTCCCGCTGTGATTGGACACAGCAGGAGCCAATAAGCGAGTCCTGCAGATCTGATGTTTTCCGGAACCCGGCGATCTCTCCCAAGAGAGGTAGAACGACGGTCTGCCTATGTAAATAAGGCAGATCGCCATTCTGTCAGAGGGGAAGATGGAGATCTTGGGTTTCTGCTAAGCAGGAACACAGATCTCTGTCTTCCCCCAGTCAAAGCATCCCCCACACAGTTAGCAAGCACTCCCTAGAAGCACATTTAACCGTTTGATCGCCCCTGAGGTTTACCCCTTCCCTGCCAGTGTCATTAGTACAGTGCATTTTTTTAAGCCCTGATCATTGTTTTGGTGTCGCTGGTCCCCTAAAAAGTGTCACTTGGTGTCAGATATATCTGCCGCAATCCTGCTAAAAATCATTGATCGCCACCATTACTAGTAAAAATAAAAAATGCCATAAATCTATTCCATAGTTTGTAGACACAATGACTTTTGCGCAAACCAATCAATATACGCTTATTGGGATTTTTTTTACCAAAAAATGCAGAATACATATTAGCCTAAATTAATGAAGAAATTCGATTTTTTTTTCATTTTTTTATTGGATGTGTTTTATAGCAGACAGTAAAAAATATAGTCTTTTTGTTTCAAAATTGTCGGTCTTTGTTTATAGTGCAAAAAATATAAACCGCAGAGGTGATCAAATTCCACCAAAAGAAATCTATATTTGTGGGGAAAAAAAGGACATAATTTTTTTGGGTACAGCGTCGCATGAACGCACAATTACCAGTTAAAAGAGCGCAGTGCCAAATTGCAAAAATTGCTCTGATTAGGAAGGGGGTGAAACCTTCCGGGGCTGAAAATGGTTAAAAAAAAAAACACAAAATCGCAGTAAAATTGTGGCAAAAAAAAAAAAACGCACTACATGCTTTTCTACAGCTTCTCCATTGAAGTCTACTGAACCAAAAAAAGCACCGTTCAGTATTTAGAAAAAGTCCCTGACCCTTTCCAAAACGCAGTGGCTGAAAAAAAGCACAGATGTGAACGTGTCCCATAGGAAACTATGTTAAATGGACTGTAGTGCGTTTCTGCAAAAAGCACCAAAAAACACGTAGATGTGAACCAGGCCTTGCAGAAGATTGCCCCCCATGTTATAGAAATTTCCTTTTACTCCCTGGTGTGTCTCTGGCAGAGAAAGAGGATAATCTCCTCAATGGGACACAAAAAGAAAAGTCAATAATAAAAAAAAATAATCAACTGAGCCAGGTTGAAGGTTACTGGCCAATTAATAAAAGAAGAATTTACTAAAACTGATGCAGCTCTGCATAGAAACCAATCAGCTTCCAGGTTTTATGGTCAAAGCTTAATTAAAAAAAGTTGAATTTAAAGCCGATTGGCTGCCACGCACAACAGATGCTGCAGCTGCGAGAAGACAACTACTGGCAGGGGGGTTCCCCCATCCATAATGTTTAGTGTTGATGAGCAATCGACTGATTTTCTTTTGTCCAGCCTTCGAGAGAAAAACGAAACATGTATGGAGAGTGTTGGTAGTATTTTTAGTGCAGCAGTTGTGTAATAATAGCATAGAGTGCAGTCTGAAGAATAATCGTGTGCTGATTTATGAGAATTGATACAAATACAGATTGACAACCCAGACTTCTTATCATGAAAAGAGCAGCATGGGGTTACAACCTCTGTCAGGTTTTTATTGCTGTAGAGATCAGGCCTCATCCATCTTCAGAATTTGTCACCAGAACAATAAGTGATGGGAAATCTAACATGTTAGGGCTCACATACCTAAAATGTGTGCAGGCTGGTGCGCACTGCACTGCGTAGGGAGGTGCTTGGACACTTTAACCTATTTATTTTTTCTTCTTTTTTAACTTTATTGAAGGGTCACAAAATGGCATTTAATGCACCATTACTTGTGCTGCTTAAAGTGAAAGTTCTGCTTTAAAGTGATTGCAAAGGTTCGAAAATTATGTTTTAAAAATAACAAACATGTTATACTTACCTCCACTGTGCAGCTCGTTTTGCACAGAGTGGCACCCGAACCTGGTCTTCTGGGGTCCCTCGGCTCCTCCCCGCATAAGATAACCCCTTCTGGGAAGCGCTTTCCCAAGGGGGTTACCTTGCGGGTGCGCTCCCGAGTCCAGCATTTGCGTCCATAGACACGAATGCTGGACTCAGCCCCGCCCCCCAGCGCCCGCGTCATTGGATTTGATTGATAGCAGCGGGAGCCAATGGCTGCGCTGCTATCAATCTATCCAATGAAGAGCCAAGAAGCCCAGGCCGAGAAGCCAGCGCGTTCTCGACGCGGGACTTTCGAGGGCTCAGGTAAGTAAACCGGGGGGCCAGTAAGTATCGGATGTTTTTTCACCTTAATGCATAGGATGCATTAAGGTGAAAAAAACAGGAGGATTTACAACCCATTTAAGGCATTCTTTTGGGGGATGGGGGGGGGGGGAAGCGGGTACCTGGTTTAGGAGGTACCTGCTCCCACTCCGATCTCCTAGGCGATCTGAGTGGAAGTTCTCCTTCCCCCACCCCTACCCGCAGTTTTCTAGGACAAGTCACAGGTCCCAGAAGACTGCGGGACCATTCACAAAACGCAGCACGGCTCGCGTATGGGCCACAAGCTGTCAAAGCCGGGTGCCCACAGTTAAGATGCCTTCGACCAAAGAAGGTCCCCAGCGCCCCCTCAGGGAGCTCAGTGCTGGATCCTGGTACGGCTGCAGCTGTCCACCACCACCTGTGTGAATGAGGTCTACGTTTTTCCTGCATTTTTACCTTGCAAGAAAAAGGTCTCTCTTTAAATCCTATGGGACTTTTCACACCACTGCGCTGTGAGTGCCGTGCATTTTAAAAAGTCCTGCATGCTGCATCTTTGCTGTGGTTTTGAAAACCACACCAAAAAAATGCAGCTTCCCATTGAAATGAATGGAAATCGTGGTAAAAATTGCACCGCGATTTGCGTTTTTGAGTCACATGTCCATATTTCACAGGTGCCGGAAACTCAGAAATGCACAGGAAACACAATAAAATCGTGGTAAAAGCACATATGCGATTTTTCTACAGGGTAGTGTGACAGGGCCCTTACAGTCATCACCAGAACAGGGGTAGAGGGAACCTTCCTATGTGTTCAGCTGACAAGTGTTAAAGCAGAACTAAACCCTCCAATCCTCTGCAGACAAGGAAGCTCCCATCTCAGCCTCTGTTTGATCTGTAGTTGTCATGGTGCTATACATCTGATCAGTTATGACAGCAGCCTTTGATGGCTTGACAGTTTGGTTAAAAGTGTAAATAAAGCCACTGTGATAATTTCCATTCACAGCATGCCTTGAATGTAACCGTTTTGGTAAACCAGGTCTACAACAAAATGGCGCCTCCCCGCACACTGTTGGGCCCCTTTTACACTGCCGCGACTTGAAAGTCACGAGATTTTGCCGCAATGTCAGGGAATGCCTATGTAAACTTGAGGTCTTCAGACCTCAACTTGCATCAGAGTCGGACCAAAATAGTACAGGGACTACTTTGAAGTCGCACAGATATGAATGGTTATCATTGGGAATCATGGGGTACGACTTGTCATGTGACTCTGATGTCCAAATTGCAGGAAAGGTGGTGAAAGGGGCCTTACTGCACACCACCACTCACAAGTGTATCAAAGTGGCCTCAGCCTGATCCCCCCCACTAACGCGTTTCACCCAGTTTAGGGTTTAATCGTAGAGGCTTCTGTGATTAAGCCCTAAATTGAGTGGTGATGTGCAGTCACGGTGTGCCATTTTGTTGTAGACATAGGATTGAGCTTAAGGAGCATTTACTTAGCCCAACCAGCACCTAGTACCAGGGACTGGGCTGGCTGGAGCAATATACTAGGGCATTTCAAGCGCTACTTACTGTTTTGCTTTGGAAAACAGTTACATTTTGTTCTGCCTTAAGGCTCGGTTCACACTGCCGCAACTTGGGATCCGACTTGTGAAGACCCCAAGATTAAGGTGACCAGATTTTTAAAATGAAATCCGGGGATTTCTTTTATACTAGTAATGACGGCAATCGGCGACTCATTGCCCGCCTCACAGCCTGTCAAGTCTTACTCTCCGGGCCCCGGCTACTACTGGGTGGGGAGCGGAGGAAGATCACTCTGCCAGGGAAGGCAAGGAGATAAGCAGGCAGGCGGCTGGCCGGGACTTGAGCCAAGGCAGAAGAACATGCGAGCGGAGCTGAATGGGCATGCACCCGAAACTGAAGAAATATTCCCTCCGCTCCAACCAGCACATGATCATCAGAAAGGGGCACAGATAATGGAAAAAATACAACCCCCTAAGCTAGTAGGAGCGGCAGAGCGGGGTGTAATTCAGAATTATTTTTTTTTTATTCTGCACTGACTGTCTTTGAAATTGCCCCAGCCCCTGTTCAAATCCAATCCGGGGACAAACTTGGTCCGGGGACAGTGTCCTCAATCCGGGGACTGTCCCCTGAAACCGGGGATGTCTGATCACCCTACCCAAGATGCATGACATGTGAAATCCCATGTTAGTCAATGAGAGCTGTCTTAATTAGCACTACTGAAGTCGCTCCGACTTTAGAAAAGGTTCCTGTACTACTTAAGCCCTGGTTCACACTGGTGCGTTTTGACATGTCAAATTGGCGATGATTGCCGCAAATTGCCGGCAATGGCACTGTCCTAATCGGTGCGACGCTGCACTGATTTCAAAAAGTAGTTTCTGTACTACTTTGTGATTTCAGCCGCGATTTACATTGACATCTGTGTAGAAACTCGCACAGATGTCCCTGTAATCGTGGCTGAAATCGGGACTGCCAGCGGGAGTGAATCGTGCGAGTTCAGCTGAACTCGCACGGCTTCATTCCCGCAGCCCAGTGTGAACCTGGGCTAAAAGGAGACTTCTATCCGACTTGTGCCCATAGACTTTAATGGAAGTCGTCTCCAAGTCGGATCCTCATCTATATTGATGTGATTTGGAGCTGACATTACAGGAAGATTGCCCAGGCATTCATTCCCTGAAGTCTTTTCGAGTCGCACTAAAGTCACCAGGCAAAGTAACACTGCAGGTCACGGCGGTGTGAACCAAGCGTAAAGGATTTCCACTTCCTGTCTTATCTCTGAGCTGGGAAGTGAGGGGAAACCTTCCTAACAGAGACAAAGACAACAATAACCATTCCACATTCATTGGCTTCATCACTGTGGGCAGCAGCACCCTTCCAGACCAGCTTTTTCTCATGATGTTGGTCTTCAATAATACAAGCAGCCATAGTCATGTGGAAAGTGGTAACCAGTTAAGATTTCAGTATGATTAGTAAAGGTGAATTCTGATTGGTTCCTATGGGCATTGCTATTCTGAGTCCGTGCTGAAGCCATGGGGAACCTGGCAACCAATCAGATTTCAGTTTGATTAGTAAAGGTGAATTCTGATTGGTCCCTATGGGCACGGCTGTCCTGAGTCTTTGATGAAGCCATAGGGAAACTGACAACAATCAGATTTCAGTTGGATTAGTGAAAGTGAATTCTGATTGGTTCCTATGGGCACTGCTGTCCTGAGTCTTTGGTGAAGCCATGAGGAAACTGACAACCAATCAGATTTCAGTTTGTTAAGTAAAGGTGAATTCTGATTGGTTGCTATGGGCAATGCGGAAGCCTGGATGGGGACTGTCCTATGGTGCAGAGTGTAGTCACCCCTCGCTGTGATCACACATGTACAGGTGGAGATTATCCCCGCACACAGCCGAGTACACATACTCCGGGTGGGATTAGTAGAGTAGGGGGGAATCAATGGTTTCCTCCACAGGAGATCTCCTCACTAGGAGGAGTAAGCCATGATCAGTCAGCGGTGCCACGGATCCCCCTCCCCTCCTCAGCATCATGGCGTCCCAGCAACGGAGGACCTTCCCCCTCCACCAGAGCGGGGAGACACTGAGTCCCTCCATTCTAGCCGTCTGCCGACCCTTGTCCAGCCAGGTTACCCCCTCCACCCCAAACCATCATCCCCATCGCAGCACTCACCATCCTCTCCACGATTCTCCAGGTTACCAGGGGCAACTACGTCACCCAAGCCGCTGCTAACGCGTGACGTAAGGGCGTACTGTCCTGCGTGCTCTAACACCGCCCATTCCCCGCCCCCCATATGCTCCTATTGCCCCAGTTGACATGAAAGTTACACTGCGCATGCCTCACTATTCGCTTGCTTTCTAGCTGGCATAGGAGCTGTGGGCAGAGCCGTGAGTTCGCATGTGATTGGATAATGTTAGTGATGTTGGCTGCTGATTGGCTGGTTGTCCTGTAGTCGCTAGCGTGGACGGAAGGAGCGCTGGGTGAATGAGTTGTAGTTGGCGGCGGTGCAGGTACAGTAGACACTTCTCCTATCTCCACCATACACACAGCCGATCTCTGAGGTTGGATGGGACTGTCCGGGAGGGAGATCTGATCACACTAAGAATGTGTCTTTATTTATACTGATCACCCTCTAACCTCATTCATTAAAGGGATATTCAACCCATGTATTATAGTGCAGCTTACCAATTCTTAGATGTGATCCCTGCATTCGTTTTCTTTTTTAGGCTTTCTTTCTAACATGGTGCAAATGTAGCAGTTAGAGGGATGGGACAAACCATTCAACACTGACAGGGGTGCTTACAATGTATTCATTTATGTAAAATCAGTTAATCCTAAAAGATTGCTGGAACTGATTATAAAGTGTGAGCCTGAGTTTGTCTTCAACTTCCTAATGAATCGAAATCTGCTAGTACATCTAACACTCCCACCCACCCCCCCAGACTGACAATTCTGCTGTGCCTCCTGTGCTCCTTCATCCAGAGTGGAGGCACTCTAATACAGGAGTAAGGATGAGCTCCGGTGTGTTCGCATAGTACACGTGCAGAGCCCGCCAGGAGGTCGGCACCGCGCTGCGCTAATCAGAGCCAGGGAGACATTTCCCGATCTCTGCAGCCGAGCATCGGGACAATGTCTCCCTGGCTGTGATTAGCACAGCGCGGTGCCGACTTCCTGGCGGGCTCTGCACGTGTACTATGTGAACACGCCGGAGCTCATCCTTATACAGGAGGTGCGTTACTCACCAGATCACCAGGTGAAAACAGGGGGGGGGGGGAAGAAAGAAAACAAATGCAGCCATCACATCTAAAGATTGGTAAATGGCCATTTATTCAATTTTTGGGTTTATACAGTTCTTTGGAGATTTAATGACTGGATAAAAAATCCTTATTCCCCATCATGTCGGTTCACAGCTCTGCACTGGGGTGGTAAGCACTGAAAAAAGTACAGCATGCAATATTTCTTTCAGCGTAGTGCAAATCCATCGCAACGCACCGCGCTGCAGCTTCTAGAACTAAATGAAAGGTCACTTTGTGACATTCCAATAAAGTTGGAAAAAACACAGCAGAGGCCTGAGGGCCAATCCATACACAGTGCTGGGACAGGCGGATTACTGTGCGTTCCTGTGTGACTACAGCCTAAGACTCCATTCACACCTGGGCGTTCTAAATCAGAATCGCGGCAGGACGCGTTTGCAATGCCATTATTTTTCAATGGCAACCCAAACTCGGAGCGATTTTCCTGCGATTGTCACACGACAAATCACGAGATGCATGTCGCCCAAAAAAAAAAAGAAAAAAGAACTTATTTTGGGCAACACGCGTCTCACGATTTTGTTTGCACAATTTTGCCGCGATTTGGAACTTCTATTGGGCAATACACTTCCTGAGATTTGTTTTTTCTTTGCACAATTTTGCCGCTGTTTGTCGTGCAAAATCGCATCGTGTTTAGGGTGCCGTTGACAAATAATGGCATCCTAAACACGTCCCGCGTTTTGCTGCGATTCGGCCCGTGATTCAGAACGCCCAGGTGTTAATGGAGCCTCAGTAAATTATTAGAGAGCTGCCAGGTATAAGAAAAGGAGGATTTAGGGCTCGTTTACACTTGTTTCCTCCTCGCCGCCTACTCTAAGGCCCCATTCACGCCCGAGCGATTATCTGCTTGAAGCTCAAAAACGCTGGAGGAGAAAAAAAAATCAATTATTCTCTATGGCGATGGTTCACATCTCCACTCCAAGTCGCCTGAAGCTCAAACAAGTTCTGGAGCTTTTTTTGTCGCTCAAATCGGGCAGATTTGGGCGTTTTTGGCGCGTTTGTATTTTATCATAGAAATGAATGGAAACGCACCATTCGCGCGTTTTTGCGCAATTTTCTGAGCAAAAACGCAAAGTAAAAAATAAAATAGTAATAATATATGAATAAATGAATGTAAACTAAATACACAAATAACTAAAAATCATCATAAATAAGTAAAATAAATTATTAATCTGTAATAAGACATTAATAAATAATTAACCTCTAACCTTAAATCTGAAAATGATGATTAATAATATTAATAATAATAATATAACAACATCCAAGCTCGAACAAAAAATACTTTATTAATAATAATATTTTTTTATGTTGGGGTTAGGGTGTTTATTTTATTTTTTAAGGGGTAAGGGTAAGTTTTTATTTATTGTTACTTAGTATTATGTTATTGAATTTTTTATTTTATTTATTTGTGTATTTATTTTACATTTATTTATTCATTTATTATTATTCGTATGATCATAATAAATAAACTCCTAACCCTAACCTAAACTGAACACGAATCCCTTACCCTAACGAAAAAAACATTATAATAAATTATTAATAATAAAAGAAGAAATAAAAGCTAAAAAAGCTGCAATACCTAGCAACAAATGATGCAACAGATAATAGTTTTCTCTATTGGTGTTTTTTTATTAGCCAAAGTCCAAAAATGCTGCATACAAAGCCGCCAGAAAAAAATGCTGGAAAAGCGCTCAGACGCTACGCTCAGGTGTGATGCAGCCTTCTCCTGATAAGCTGGCACCAGCACACTGCAATCATGTGCATTGCACTCGGTTACAGCCTAGCTCCATTCAGTTGAATGGGTTGTGTTTGGCGGCAGTACGGTCTGCAGAGCATGATATGAGGTATCATTTTTGACACTGCATTGGTGCAGCAATTTTTGAATGTGCATTTGCAGTGTTTTAATTTAGTGCAGCACTAATCCAGCAATAATCAATAGTTTAACATAAATCCTAATATAAATAAGCCCAATTAGATATGTGTAGAAACAAGTGTCAAGGTGATAAATGACATTTTCATCCACCCATCATCAGGTAGCTCTAAATAAATAGTAACACCACAGTGATCCACCACCTTATGTTCAATAAAATACGTTTACTAACGTGAATAGACTTTTTCTACCAGGGAAGAGTCAAAATGTGCTTGTGTATCTGTACAGTCCCCGTCTGGGATAATGTGCACCTCCTCTGGGTCTGAGAACACCCTTATGGAAGCCTCATCTTTCAATATTTGTAAAGCAAGGAGAGAGCCACATAGTGTAAAATTGCAATCAAAAGTTTTTAAAAAAATGCACTAATTACTCAGTGTTAAAGTGTATTAGTGCTTAACAAACAAAAGCTGTTCCAGGTCGCTTCCTGGAATTGAGGTGCGTGATGACGTCACGTGCATTAGCTCCACCCTATGCGTGACGTCACATCTGACAATTTCTTTCCCACTGAGTTTTACAAGTGGAAAGATGAGATGTAATCGGACCCAGAGGTGGTGCACGTATCCCAGAAAGGGGATCATACAGATATACATGCGGCAGCAGCTTTCTAGCAGGTGGGCTGCATAGTGCACCTCTGCCTTCCGCCTGCACGAAAACACCAAGATCTCATGCAATGGGGCTAAATGCCCAGTGCTTATGAAGCCTTATTGCAGGGCTCGACAAACCCCCAGGACAACATTTTTTGGCGCCCTGGCGCATGGGGGTTTGTCGAGCCCTGCAATAAGGCTTCATAAGCACTGGGCATTTAGCCGAGATCCCTAATGCTCCGCACACCCCGCACCTGCCCCCCCCCCCCCCCAGCTATGTAACTCAAGCTCCACTTGCCCATCTGCAGGCCGGGTAGAGGAGAGTGGACACACGTTCGCTCTTCTCCCCTTGTTGTTGACCCCCGTAGTGACGTGTGACGTAACTTCCAGGTCCCAATTGACTGCTTCCCCGCCCGCTAAGGCCGGGATAGAATTAATGCAGTGCAATGTGTATTACATCACATTCAGTGGAGCACAGGGGAGACATGCAGGGTCTTTTACTCCGTGCAACCTTAGCTTTTATATTTTACCAAAAAATTGGGCAATTTATTGTGTCTTTGTGCACCCTTGAAATTAACTTTCAATGTGTGTTTTTAATTTTTTTATTTTTTTATTATTATTTTTAAATCAACAAAACTAACACAAATCCAAACAAAATACAAAACACAATACACGTTGAGCAAAATATTAATGCATCACTGAAACCC
The DNA here is from genome assembly GCA_029206835.1 of Rana muscosa. NCBI lineage: Eukaryota > Metazoa > Chordata > Amphibia > Anura > Ranidae > Rana > Rana muscosa. The sequence goes on from CM055123.1 coordinate 197,840,278, forward strand.
TCACCGGATCACATTTTCAATCTCCTAACTTGCAATGTGTTTTTACTGTGGTGTTTCTCTAGTAACAAACATAAAAATTTGGTGCTTCTGACAATGTTGTCCTTGGTATAAAACAAGCAGATATGTACTATGATCTCTTCTTTTTTGATTTATTTTTTATCAGCTGCTTTTATGAGACTTATTAATGCAACGTCAACTTCTCGCTGTATATCTAATAAACCTTACCCTATCATGTAATACCGGTCTATCCAGTTTGAAGGTTACAGCATTCCAGAGATGAACTTTAGTCAAAACCTTTTTCTTTTTTTTGGGATCAGACCCAAGGAATTGCCGCTGGATGGCCCCGTACTCATTGCATGGAGCAGGAATAGGAGGGCATGTTACATTCAGCAGACAATTCCACCTGCTACCATACCCCATACACATGGCCGCTGTTAGGAATCATGGGGCCCTGTACAGCCTACCTGACGAGAGGGGGAGAAACCTGGGTGAGAGACACAGAGGGCATTGTTCTCCACCAATCCTCCTGCTGTCCGGGCCCCTCTGTGTGCCGGGGCCCCCTACAGGAGGGCTGGTGGTCCCCCCCCCTATCAGCAGCCCTGTCCATACAAGTCAATGAGGCTACAATTGTTTCCATTAGCAGTGAAGATTGATTTTGGTGTGAAGTCCCACTTCAAACAGGGGACATATCACCTCCCGATTGCCTGCTGACAAAGAGATCCACTGCGGTTTTAAGAGTCAGTAGCATTGTCCAAGTGAAAAGGACCTAAGGGCTCATTCACACAGGTGGCCAGGTTGAGCCGCATTTTTACTGCCTCCCGACTCCCCACCTAAACAGAGAAATGCAGCTGCTCAGGGCTATACCCATGCCACGATGCTTTGCTTCTCATGCATGTCACAGTCAGTACTGCCACCAAATACGACCCATTCAAGTGAATGGGGCAATGCCGCCTCGAAACATTGTACAATGCATATGGTTGTGGCACACTGGGTCAGCATTTAGAGGGTTAAATCCGGCGGTGAGGAGAAGACATACTACCTCCTCGCCGCCCGTCACACGCCCCCCTTAAAAGCAATCCTGCAATAATAGCTGCACATGTGAGGTAGCCCTTATTGTGTTTCCAAAGCCAAAACTATTTTCATTTTTGCCAGTTTTGGATAGAGTGGTCAAGCCGGGTATACACTAGTAGAATTCGTTCAAAATTTTTAATTTTAAGACCTTTGTTTGCTTCTAAAAATTGTTAGTAGGGTCAGTTTTCAACCACAGTGAAAATTCAAAGGAGCAAAAAAATAAAAAATATTTGCTCAAAGGAACGAATTTCTAACAACCAATGTAGTTAGTCCAGTCATCAAACGTACAAAGAATTTTCATGTGAATGTTGGTATGACTATTTACATAGCTCCCAACTGTCCCTGATTTTGAGGGACTGTCCCTGATCTGGAACAAAGTCCCTCTGTCCCTCTTTCCTTCTTATTTGTCCCTCATTTTGGTCTGATCTATATAGTTGTATATAAAATGCATTGCTTATTATTCAAAAAGTGTTTCCCAGTGCTAAACCTTTCATCCAACTTCTAAATTGCTGCATTTGTAAATTTCAAGAGCCAATATAAAGGAACAGTAGTGGTAAAAAAGGACTTGTGTGTTTTAACTAATCCATTTTTTGTATAATTCTCCTTTTAAGGGGGAGTGTCCTAGGCCTACATACTTTTGCTAATTGGTGTGCCTCATTCCCATCTCAAAAAGTTGTGAGGTATTCTATTTGTATGAACATTGGTTATTAAAGCTACTAGTGTATAGCCAGCTTTGGATTGGATAGAGCAGTGTCGGGTCGTTTTTGCTGACACAGGTTGGACCATACCAGGCCACGGCGGCGGGAGAAGACAGCGGAGAGAGGACAAGGTGATTTGGGTCGGGCATGTCGCTCGTCCCATCCTTTTCCTGGGCTGCATGCTCAGATAAGGGTCTGGTATGGGTTTTGGGGGAGGGAACTGGCGTGGGGGTTCCCCTTAAAATCCATACCAGACCGCAGGGGGGGGGGGGGGACCCCACGCCAGTTTTTTTTTTTTTTCTTTTCCATTTTGGAAAGGGTCCCCCTCCTCCCAAGATCCTCCGCGCACAAGCCGCACCGCAAGTCGGATCATCATGATCCGACTTATGGTGCGACTTCTATTCAATTCAATAGGTTCTCCGAGGGAACCAGTGATTTTGAACAGAGGCAGAAAAAAGCTGCTAAAAGCAAGCGCGGCTAAACGCGCATTAACGCCAATGCAAAAAGCTACTAAAAGCATGTTTCTACAGCCGTTTTTTCCTGGCACTGATAGTGGCGTGCATGAGGCCTTATTTTCTTCAGAGTGGATTCGAGATTTTGTTCCCTAAGGCCCCTTTCACACGTGCGGATCCATTTTTATACATCTGCTTGCTCAGCGGGGATCACTCCGTTGATCTCCGCTGAGCCGGCGGATGACTAGTCCGTCTCTCTGTACACTGTGCAGAAACGGACCAGTCAGATCTCCGCTTTCCTCTATGGGGGGGATCGGATGAAAACGGACCGTCTGTACACTGGGTACACTGTGTAGTCATAAAGGGATGTACATGGTCAGCAACAAGACTCAGGTAGGCCGTGGTGTTTAACTACTTGCTTACTGGGCACTTAAACCCCCTTCCTGCCCAGGCCAATTTTCAGCTTTCAGCACTGTCACGCTTTGAATGACAATTGCGCGGTCGTGCGACGTGGCTCCCAAACAAAATTGACGTCCTTTTTTTCCCCACAAATAGAGCTTTCTTTTGGTGGTGTTTGATCACCTCTGTGGTTTTTATTTTTTGCGCTATAAACAAAAAAAGAGCGACGATTTTGAAAAAAACACAATATTTTTTATTTTGCTATAATAAATATCCTAATTTAAAAAAAAAAATAAAATTTCCTCAGTTTAGTCCGATACATATTATTCTACATATTTTTGGTAAAAAAAAAATCGCAATAGGCGTTTGATTGGTTTGCGCAAAAGTTATAGCGTCTACAAAATAGGGGATAGTTTTATAGCGTTTTTATTAATATATTTTTTTTTTTACTAGTAATGGCGGCGATCAGCGATTTTTTTATTGTGACTGCGACATTATGGCGGACACATCGGACACTTTTGACACCATTTTGGGACCATTGTCATTTTTACAGCGACCAGTGCTATAAAAATGCACTGGTTACTGTAAAAATGACACTGGCAGTGAAGGGGTTAACCACTAGGGGGCGAGGAAGGGGTTAAATGTGTAGGTGATTACTACTGTGGGGGGAGGGGACTGACTGGGGGAGGAGACTGATCTGTGTCCCTATGTACAAGGGACACAGCATCGGTCTCCTCTCCCTGACAGGACATGGATCTGTGTGTTTACACACACAGATCCATGTCCTTGTCTGTGTACCGGCCGATCGCGGGTACTTTGCGGACATCGCGGCCGCCAGGCACGCGCATCAGCATCTCAGTGATGCGCCGGGAGCGCGCGCGCCCCCCAGTGGCCGGAATAGACGAGGCCGTATAATGACGGCCTCCCGGATTTCTAGATCCACCTTGAGGCCGTCATTTGTACATGGACCGGGTCTAAACTGGTTAAACGATGCTCAATTGGTACTAGGGGGTCCAAAGTTTGCCAAGAAAATATCCCCCACACCATTACATCATCAGCCTGAACCGCTGATACAAGGCAGGATGTTTTCATGTTGTTTATGCCAAATTCTGACCCTACGTTCTAAATGTCGCAGCTGAAATGGAAACTCATCAGACCAGACAACATTTTTCCAATCTTCTATTGTTCAACTTTGGTGAGCCTGTGTGAATTGTAGCCTCCGTTTCCTGTTCTTATCAACATCATCATCAACAAGGCATTTTTGTCCACATGACTGCCGCTTACTGGATATTTTCTCTTTTTCTGACCATTCTCTGTAAACACTAGAGATGTTTGTGCGTGAAAATTTCAGTAGATCTGCAGTTTTTGAAATACTCAGACCAGCCCGTCTGGCACCAACAACTATGCTGCGTTCAAAGTCACTTAAATTGATACTAACGTTTTTTTGTTTTTTTTTCTTTTTCTTTTCTTTTTTTAGTTCAAAAATAACAAACATGTTATACTTACCTGCTCTGTGTAGTGGTTTTGCACAGAGCAGCCCAGATCCTCCTCTTCTCGAGTCCCTCGCCGGGCTCCTGGCTCCTCCCTCCTGCCGAGCGCCCCCACAGCAAGCATCTTGCTACGGTTGCACCCGAGCCGCTGCTCTGTGTGTCCATTCAGACGCGGAGAGCTGCTTGACCCCGCCCCCTCACTCTCCTCACTGGCTCACTGACTGTGATTGACAGCAGAGGGCTCCAATGGCGCCCGCTGCTGTGTCTCGGCCAATCATTAGGGAGAGTCCCCCAAGGTTCTCGTGCAACATTGCTGGATCGAGATGGGGCTCAGGTAAGTATTGGAGGGCTGCTGCATACAGAAGCTAAATGCATTAAGATAAAGTTGCTGCCATGTGATTGGCTGAATAGCAATTTGTGTTGCCAAGCAATTGAACCGGTGTACCTAATATAGTGTCTAGTGAGTGTAATGCCCCATACACACGATCGTTTTTAATGCCGTTAAAAATGCCATTTTAAAAAATGGCCAATAAAAATGATCGTGTGTATGCTCCAGAGCATTTTTAACGACGTGAAAAACGGCCATTAAAAATTCCGGACATGCTCTCTTTTTTCACGTCGTTTTTCATGTCGTTTTTTTTAACGACGTGAAAAACGATAGTGTGTATGCTTTCACGACGTGAAAAAAAACGCGCATGCTCAGAATCAAGTATGAGACGGGAGCGCTCGTTCTGGTAAAACTAGCGTTCGTAATGGAGATAGCACATTCGTCATGCTGTAACGGACTGAAAAGCACAAGACTGAAAAGAGCGAATCGTCTCTCAACAAACTTTACTAACATGAAGGGTGGCGCCATTCGAACGGAACTTCCCCTTTATAGTGCCGTCGTACGTGGTGTACGTCACTGCGCTTTGCTTGAACATTTTTTAAAATGATGGTGTGTACGCAAGACAGGCTTGAGAGGAAACAAGAAAAAAAATGACAAGAAAAACGTCAGTTTTAAAAATGAACGTGTGTATGGGGCATTAGATTTACCTTCATCTATGTAGTTCAAAGGCCTGTCTGATTGCATACGAATTGAGTGTTTAGGTTTGACCTCATATTATATGGTTTTGGAAAAAAAAAAAGTTTTGGCTTTTTACTTCAAGGGAATTTTAGGATTACACTATTCAGCCCCATTGACTGGTGTATGATAATCTGTCTGATTTTAGGAGTAGAGATATGAACTTGTTTTCTGGCTGCACAATTCATAACAAATGTGTGTGAAATGTACAGATGGGGACACCAGGCAGCATTTTAGGTCACAGATTGGCGTGCCTTTTATCTGCTTGTGATTAATTTCTGTGGGTAATGATTGATTGCTCAATGGTCACTTTGCACTTCTTATTACCCATTGTGTAGTATAGTGTACTCCCACAGATGCTTCACATTCATACACATGCATTCACATACATTTCTGACAGAGTAGATATAAATCAATGATTTAAAAAATAAAATAATCCAAAAAAATATATATATATTATTTTTTTTATCAAATTTATTTTTAATAAATTACTTTTGGAGTAAAAATCTATCTAAAGATAGATTTATATTTAAGATGCATTAATAGTTGAATTTATTCAGGATGAAATGAAGTTTAGTTATGTAAGCATGAGGCTGTATATTCTGCAATATTTACATTTTGGCCCCTTTCACACTAGGGCAGTGGGTGCGTCGGTGGTAAAGCGCCGCTACTTTTAGCGGCGCCTTACCGTCAATTTTGCGGCGCTATTCGGCCACTAGCGGGGCGCTTTTACCAACCCCCCCCCCCCGTTAGCGGCGCAGAGAAAGGGTTAAAACCACAGCACAGCGCCTGTTGGCGGTATACCTGTGGTGCCCATTGATTTCAATAGGCAAGAGCGGTGGAGGAGCGGTATACACAACGCTCCTTCACTGCTCAAAAGATGCTGCTAGCAGGACTTTTTTTTACCGTCCTGCTAGCGCACCGCTCCAGTGTGAAAGCCCTCTGGGCTTTCACACTGGAGAGGCAGCTGCGGCTGTTTCAGGGCACTTTGCAGGTGTTATTTTTAGCGTTATAGCACCTGCAAAGCGCCCCAGTGTGAAAGGGGTCTTTTGGTAAACTCTGCAAGCTGAGATAACATGCACTGCATGGATGCAATCACAAAATTTCACAGTAACTATGAGATAAACCTTCAGGAATATTCCTTTATCCCATTGGTTTGCAAATCTATGTACACTACAAATTGTATGATTGAATCAGTTCTGATGTCACTGTTTTAATAACCTGACAGCTTGACAAGTTGTTCTTTAAAAATGATGATTTAAATCGAGTTGAATTAAATCAAGCCTTTTTACTAGTGATTTAAATCGACTTGATTTGAATTAAATCCACCCTGATTTCCGATGAGCATTTCACATGCACAGATGCACTTATATGGTGCGAAAAAGTTATAAGAAAAAAGTTCTTTATTATGCATAAAAGCTTATGATAATGCAGATACCTTTTACAGCAGAAATCAAGTTAAAGTGTCTGCATGTACCTTTGTAGGGGTCCATGTGTATTTGACGGGGTTAACCCCCCCTTACAATATCCAATATGAAAAAAAAAGTTTTGCCTTTTTAGTTCTATTTTAGGAAAGTAAATAATTTGTGAGTTTTGTCAGGACATAGTTACTTTTGAAGAGCACCTGAGATATATATATATATATATATATATATATATATATATATATATATATATTATACTGCTCTACTGACCTGTTCTAAAATTGCGAGTTGCCTGGCCGTCATGCTGAATTGCTTAGTCTTACATTTTGAAAATCAGTAAATACTCTGCTTGGGTTTATCTGGTATTTCCCCTGATGCATGCTGCCTCTTGTCTGTTTCACGGCATTAGAGGGGCCAACCCGCATTTACTATATTGTTTTTTTTTTTTTTTGCTTTGTAGAATATAACTAGCCATAAACTGCTTGAATTTCAGCTGATTTCTGTGAAAAGTTAGGCCCCTTTCACACTGAGGCGTTTTTACCACGTTTTCGCGGTAAAAATAGCGCTGTAATAACGCCTGAAATAATCCTGCCCCAGCATTCTCAATGTGAAATCTCTGAGGGCTTTCACATTGAGGCGTTTTGCTGGCTGGGCGTTGAAAAAAATCCTGCAAGCAGCTTTTTAGAGCAACTTTAGGGCGCCTAAAATAGCGCTGTAAAAACGCCTATCCCCATTGAAATGAATGGGATTCGCGGTAAAAACGCGGTAAAAACGCATAGGCATAAGCGTTATGTTAAAAAATAGCGCTAACGCCTATGCGTTTTTACTGCGTTTTTACCGCGTTCGCGCTAATTTTTGCGCGAATGCGGTAAAAACGCATACGCGTTAGCGCTATTTTTACCGCGATCGCGGTAAAATAGAGGTACAAAATCCTATAATTTTTGAGCGTTTTTTCAACACCTCAGTGTGAAAGGGGCCTTAAGCCTTGGATTGCCCTGCCAACACCACCCAGCTCAATTAACCATGACTGAGAAATCGAAGGAGCTGGGTGGGTGGAAGAAAGTGAGCAAATCAGCGACTGCAGCCAATCAAAACTTCTTGTGTATGAGGAAAGCAGCAGGTGACAGCTGACAGAATACAGTCACAGGCAATGAGAGATTATGTTGAGCATGGATGGGGGAATCTATGGATTTCTCTCGTTCAGCCCAAAGAAATCCTTACATGTTTGGCCAACTTATTCAGTACAAGCATAACCTGAAATTTACATTCATATAGACCAGGTCTGGGGTCTCTTGGATCAAGGAACTGCAATATATGAGCTCCGGCAGGATTAATTTCTGAAATTTGAGTATAATCTCTTTGAGATGCAAGTAAAAAAATGACTATTTCCTAAATATCTAAGATGACATCATAAAGTCCCAAAAGAACAATAAAAATGGATAGTTTTCACAATAAGGCGCACACACAGTTGACCATGGGTGACTGATCTGTCTTAACGGTAACGGGGGGTTAGCTGGAAGTGGCTCTGACAGATGGTTTCTAGATTTCTGCCATACTGACTGATCACTCGCCAAGATGGTGGCTGACCAGTGGGGTTGTGGGTCTCCCATAGACACAAGATTGCAATTTCTTGCAATGGAACATGTGACTGGGTCTGGTGGGTGCGCTTGCATGTCTGTAGATATCTGTGGGTACCTTAGTCAATTAAAAAAAAAAAGAACAAAAGCTCTCTTCTGCGCTCAAGTCTGAGACAAAGTGGAAATAAATGGCCTCTATTTCTGGTTTTCCTGATCCACGGGAACGTCACTAATCCGTAAGTTTTCACTGTGCCTTGAAGCCCTCTTCAGACTGGGGTGATCCAAAAACAATGTATAATGAAACACAAAAGGGGGTGCACCAGTCTAGTGCATTGTGCATAGCACCATTTATTTAAAACAAAAAAAAGTAGCCGATTATACTTGAGAATAAAATAAGTTTGGAACATTCATCAGATGTACCAGGAGAGGGTCCAACCAGAACCGTAAACCATGCTCCAAAGAGCACCAGATGGTGTCTGAAAATTAACCACAGAACAGACACGTTTTCAAGGGTGTCTCCTCTTCCTCAGAGCTTTGAAACGCGTCAATTCTGTGGTTCATTTTCAGATGCCATCTGGTGCTCTTTGGAGCATGATTTACGGTTCTGGTTGGAGCTTCTCCTGGTACATGTGACAAGCTTTTAATGCTTTTGTTTGCGAGTATAATTGCTTACACTTTTTTTTTTTGTTTTGTTTTGTTTAATTTTAACTTAGCCAATGCTTAAGAAAATTGGTGCCAAATATATAGTCTACATCAGTGATGGCGAACCTTGGCACCCCAGATGTTTTGGAACTACATTTCCCATGATGCTCATGCACTCTGCAGTGTAGTTGAGCATCATGGGAAATATAGTTCCAAAACATCTGGGGTTCCAAGATTCGCCATCACTGGTCTGTATCTTATGAAACAATCAAAAACCCTGCACCGCTCTGTCTTTTAGGACTCCAGTTATTTTCAGTTGGGTGCCGCCGGCTTGCCTCTCACAAAGCATGGGGAAGGTAAAGCCAGGCTCTCAACTTCAACCCACGTGTCATTGACATCACTGCTTCCTGTGATTATTCATTTATATAGCACTTTTCACCCTGGCTACCCCAACTTCTCCCCTAAGCTGCAAGGGGGGTAAACATGTGTCACAAAAATGATCCCTGCTGTAATGTGAATGGGGCTGCACCACCACCATGCCTCCTCACCACCTCTCAAACATGGTGGATCGCTCTTCGGAGGGCCAACACAGGTGTAAACTTTTTGTAGGTTTTGGGAAAGGGAGTCATTTGAAACAAACAATGAATTTTACTATATAGGATGCACAATGTTTATTTGCTGGAGGAAAGCCAATGCTTGTTCCCTTCGGTATGGAGAAAAGCAGAAAGGTAAATGAGAGCAACATTTTTTACAAGCAATGACACTTCATTTTAATTGTAGGCCGTGTGCAGCCTGATTATTTCAGGTGAGGCCTAAATTTGGAAATGTGACGCTGTATGAGCTCCCTAAATGACATCTGACATTTGAAGATCTCCCCTGTGTATGCGCTAATTTATCACACTTCTTCTGTTTGTGATTGATTGCGCAATCAGAAATCTCCCATGGGGTACATACACACAGGCATATAAAAACATGGCAACTAGATCTTCCTGGCAGAAGCTGTACAAGTTACATGTGTAACTTTGAGAAACGTTTCCATGCATACAGGGTTAATGCAACCAATTGGTTTTAAGCTATTCCCGCCTAGCTTCTTCCTTCTTCCCTTACTATGACGCATGTGACTTGTATACAAAGGATAACATTTACACTGTATACATGTATATGTTCGCACAGACATTTGCATGTATACAGACCACATGTAGGATATATTTTTTTTTCTATTGCTTTTTTATATAGGTACCTGAACCCAGTGCAAGTGATCTTTATGCAGCTGCGTGCATGGGCAAATAGAAAACTATACACCTGTGTAGGGCTGAAACCACTAATCGATTATGAAAATGTTAAAATCGATTAATTTCATAATCAATTAATCGGCCAGTAACATAATGGGGTTGAAAAAAAAATGGCCTTTTTATAGCACAAAAAGAGCAAATCGCTACTGTGAATATTACTTTCACTGTCCCACAGTAAAAAATGAACCCCTTAAAGTAGCGATTATTTGCTCTTTTTGTACTAATTTTAGTTTTTGTTTTTTCAACCCCATTATGTTACTAAACATCTCAGGCCTGGGTCACACCTCTGTGCTTTTTGCAGAAACACACTACGGGTCATTTACATGGTTTCCTATGGGACACGTTCACATTTATGATTTTTTCAGCTTCTGCGTATTTGGAAAGGGCAAGGCTTTTTCTTTTTTTTTTAACACAAAACTGTGCTATTTTTTAATGGAGAGGCTGCAGAAAAGCATGTAATGCGTTTTTGCGGCAATTTGTGTTTTTTAATATGGCCAACAACAAATTGGGCAAAAAAAAAAAGTAAAAATGCAAATTTCAGCACAATTACTTTTTTTTTTTTATATAAAGGTTGTTAACCGATTAATCTAAACAATAATCGGCCAACTAATCGATTATGAAAATAATCGTTAGTTGCAGCCCTACACCTGTGTTCATATCCCCCAAAGCATAGTTTATTGATAAAAAGTCACATTTTCTCAACCTTATGCATGAGCCTTTGTAGTGCAGTCCTTGGCTCCAGCTAGCCATATACTGTAAGATTTCTCTGATTTTAGCCGCATGTGCTAAATGAGGAAAATATGTATAAATTTCCACACCATGCTAAGCAATGTGGATGGACGAATCTGCCCTGCCAAGTGTTGCATTCTGATATACGGCACCCAGGGTTGCCAACTTTCAGTAAATTTACAAACAGTTTGTAAAAACCATAATTGTTGCATCTGTCCATGAATGTCAGTTACGGACATGCAGCCTACATGTCTGTAATGGACATTCATGGACAGATGCAAAAAGTACGGATTTTACAAACTGTTTGTATATTTACTGAAAGTTGGCAACCCTGACGGCACCTGCAGCTGTCAGAATACCCGGACATTGGTTGCTTCTGTTAAGGCCCGTACACACGATCGGATTATCCGACGGGAATTGTGTGATGACAGACTGTTGTTGGAAAATCTGACCGTTTTGATATGCTCCATCGGACAATTGTTGTCGGATTTTCCACAGACAAATGTTGGATAGCATGCTTTAAAATTGTCCGCCAACAAATGTGTGTTGGCGGATTATCAGATCGTGTGTACACAAGTCCGTCGGACAAAGCTCCAAAGTACAAACACGCATGCTCAGAAGCAATTCACACCATAACACAACATTAGCAGAAGTTGCCCAAAGGGTGGCGCTAAAGAGCTGAAAAAACATAGTTTCGTGTTTGTTGGCAAAAAGTTATTTGCCGTTTTGTATGCAAGACAAATTCCTGGCCAACGCCCTTCGGACAAAAGTCCTACGCTTTGTCCGCAGAAAATCCGATCGTGTGTATGAGGCTTTAGGCCGACAATATTCTGCTTGGCTCCTTCAATTTTCATATCAAAAGATGTCGGGTGGGAGGGTGATCACAAGACTACCCACAGCTCTATTTTTGGCTGCTTCATCAGGAACTGGTTAAAACTTTGCTCAGTGTATGGCCAGCTTTTGCCACACATGTTTTTCCGGCATGCAGCACAAAATGGCAGATCCTTGATTGTAGCATCACTCGCATTTCATAGTAAAACACTCGCCACCTCTGGAATAAATGACATGGAAGCCACAAGTACCTGTGCATGATCACAGCATTGAACACTTTAAAGCGATTGTAAAGGGGAAAAACAAAAACATCTCTATATTTACCTACTGTGTGCTAAGGAATTGCACAGAGTGGCCCCGACCTCCCATTCTCTGGTCCCCCGCCAGTGCTCCTTATTTCTCTCCTGTACCCCCATGGGAAGCCGCTCCCCATGCCTCCTCTCTGTCCACACATGCGTGCTCGCTCCTGAGCCCCGCTGCTGCGTCCATTGACACAGACAGCGAGACTCGGCCCCACCCCCCCCCCCACTCTCTCATCACTGGCTTTGATTGACAGTGAGACCCGGAAGTGAGGGGAGAGAAGAGCTGCAGACGCGCACAGTGTTGGATCTAAGTAAGGGCTCACGTAAGTAGAATGTAAAACATTTTTTACCTTAATGCAAAATATACATTAACCACTTCAGCCCCGAAAGAATATACCCCCTAATGACCAGGCTATTGTTTGCCATACGGGACTGCGACTCTTTTTTTTTTACCCACAAATAGAGATTTCTTTTGGTGGTATTTGATCACCAATTTTTTTGCGCTATAAACAAAAAAACTGACAATTTTGAAAAAAATAAATAATTTTTTTTACTTTTTGCTATAATAAATATCCCAATTTAAAAAACAAATGTCTTCATCAGTTTAGGCCAATATGTATTCTACATATTTTTGGTAAAAAAATCACAATAAGCGTATATTAGATTTCCCCCTGAAGAAGACCCGACGCCCCCTGTATCGTCACACGTAGGGGAGGGGACAGGATGGCAGGAGAGGCTGTGAGGACTGTTTACTATATCCCGATCTGTACATCTCGCTACGAGCCTGTTATAGAGTGGTGCACTGTCGTACCTGCAGAATGTGAGTTCCCCCGGCAAGGGATCTCTCTTTTTACCTAAATAAATATTGGTAAAACGTTACTTGCACCATCCGGGTTTTTATATATTCTATGATCTGGAGCTGCCTGCCAAGGAACCAGGAACCCAGGATTATCCATTAGAACCCAGGTGTGGTTCATAAGCGTGCACAGACCAAGCTTAGTTGCAAGGTCGCACGCTCTAAGGTGAGCGTCCATTACCATAGGGGAGCACCTGTGTGACTACACTTTGGCATGACTTTTGGATCACTCACTGGGCCGTGTGTTGCTGTATGAACTGTATTGTACATCACCCTTGGATTGCTGCTACTGATTACATGCACTAAAGCACTGTGGAATTTTTCATACATTTTTTATCCACACTGAAGCACTTTAGATTACTTTTATATGGACTTGTGTGTCATTTTTAAGGCTTGGACTGTTTACCACTATTATTTACTATGCACGTCTATGCACCTTAGTGTGATGCATAGTAAATAATAGTGTTTATTATCATTATTTATATATATTTTTACTTGTACTATTTGTTTGCACATATCTACATAACTTACCGGACACTTATCCCCCTTACTTTGTATAGTGGTGTGTGCACTATCATTTCATTAGCGCTGCGTTTTGTTCATTTTATTTAGTCTTTGGCACGACTTATGAGACGTGTTTCACGCTAGCAGCTTTAATTCTATACCTTAGCTGATAGGAGTGGTGGCTCGAAGGATTGTTGCATTTTTATCGTATTGGTTTGCGCAAAAGTTATAGCGTCTACAAAATAGGGAATAGATTTATGGCATTTTTATTATAATTTTCTTTTTACTAGTAATGGCGGTGATCAGCGGTTTTTAGCGGGACTGCAACATTGTGGTGGACAGATCGGACACCTTTGACACTTTTTTGGGACCATTGCCATTTATACAGCGATCAGAGCTAAAAATAGCTGCTGATTACTGTATAAATGGCACTGGCAGGGAAGGAGTTAACACTAGTGGGCGAACAAGGGGTTACGTGTTCCCTGGGAGGTGTTTATAGCTGTGGGGGGATGAGACTGACTGGGAGTAGAGAGAGAGACCGCTGTTCCTGATTAAGGATGAGCTCCTGTGTGTTCGCAAACCCCACGGGCAGAGCCCGCCAGGAAGTCGGCACTGCGCTAATCACAGGTAGTAAGACATTTCCCGATCTCTGCAGCCGCACGTCGGGACAATGTCTCACTGCCTGTGATTAGCGCAGCGCAGTGCCGACTTCCTGGCGGGCTCTACACGTGGGGTTTGCAAACACGCCGGAGCTCATCCTTATTCCTGGTCACAAGGAACAGACGATCTCTCTCTACTTCCCTGACAGAGCGGGGATCTGTTTGTTTACATTGACAGATCCCTGTTCTGGCTCTCTGTGGAGTGATTGCAGGTGGCCGGCGACACACCGCGGGCGCATGGTTGCTATTGCTCTTAAAGTGGCCGACGTACAGCTACGGCGATTTGCGCTGCCGTGCCGAACTGCCGCAGTATAATGATGGTGGCTGGTCGGCAAGCGGTTAAGGTAAAAAATGTTTAGGCTTTAGAACTACTTTAAGGCCTCATGCATACTGAGCTTTAAAAACACTGCTGCTAAGGGCATCTGGTGTTTTTCTGCCACTAAACACCTCTCCATGTTGGCCAATGTTTCCATGCACACATAGGCGTTTAGAGGCAGAAAAAACCCACTGCCAGCGCGTCCAGGAGCAGCAGCGTTTTGGCAGGAAAAAAAGCTTGACGATCCTAAACACGTAAAGATGTGTATTAACGCTAGGCGCTTGAGCGTTAATTCATTTCAATGGCCAAAATATATTATTATTCTGGCCAATTAAATTAGTTGCCACCCAAGCACTTGATGCACCTAAACGCATTCACAGCAGGCTTTTTTTTTTTTTTTATCAAAACGCTGCTGCCAGTAGGAAAGGCAAATGCCCTGTGTGCATGAGGCCTAAATGCACTACCTGTTTTACCTTCCCCCACCTCGTCCATAAACACTTACCTGGCTCCTCTCACTTCTCATGCACTTTCCCAGCTGCTGCATCGCTCTCCTCACTTTCTGGTCTCTCAGCAACAGCGGGAACCAAAGGCTCCTATTTCTGTCAGTCAGACTCCTGTGATGAGGGAATGGGGGCATGGCTTACTGGTGCTGTGTGTGTCTATGGAGGCACACAGTCCAGCTAGGGAGTGCGTGTATACAGGAGGTACCCGCAGGAGGAAGGAGCAGAGAGAGCCAGTGGGAGACTGCCAAAGAGGAGGTAAGGGGCCACTCTGCAATATCGTTGCACAGAGCAGGTAATTATAACCTCTTTATTTTGAATTAAAAAAAAAACGAATCTCAATTTAATGTATTCACCTCTGTTACAGTGGAGGGGGCATTTTTTTTTTTTTTTTTTTTACATCTTGATAGTTGGGCTTAGTTTACATTTGCAGCTGAAGGGTTGTAAGAACCCTTTTACTGCTTCCCCTACCATGGGTGCTCAACCTGTGGCCCTCCAGCTGTTGCAAAACTGCAAGTCCCATCATGCCTCTGCCTTAGACCCCTTTCACACTGGGGCAGTTTGCAGGCGCTATTGCGCTAAAAATAGCGCCTGCAAACTGACCTGAAACAGCGGCTGCTGTTTCTCCAGTGTGAAAGCCCTCGGGCTTTCACACTGGAGCGGTGCGCTATCAGGACATGAAAAAAAGTCCTGCTAGCAGCATCTTTGGAGCGGTGAAGGAGCTGTGTGTTTACTGCTCCTGCCCATTTGAAAGCAATGGGACACTGCGGCTATACCGCCAGCAAGGCGCTTTGCGGAGGTTTTTGTTTTCTGGTACAATGTTTTTTTTATTGAGATATGAAAAAAGGGAAAGCAGACAAATTCCCACGCAGGGGATATGGACATGAAACATAAAGAAGTACAAGTTAAAGTACATGATAAAATATATATTATAAGGGTACTTATTATAAACTGACACCGACTCACCGGCCAGGGTCAGTGCGTTATGCCTGAGCCTTGAGACCCAGGAGCCAAGGCAGACAAGGGGGAGCGGAGTTGTCTGCAAAATGGGGGGGGGGAAATTAAATTAAAAATAACGTTTTTTTTTTTTGTTTTTTTTTAAAAGGGGGGGCACAGACACAAAAAGACCCCAAAAAAGGGGGGGGGTGTAGAACAGAGCAGCGAGCAAGAAGCCCAGAAACAAAGAAGGAGTGGGAAAGAGAAAGGCGGGTCCCTCAGGCTGGAGATGGGGTCAAATAAAATTTAGAGTCCTAGACTAGTCGGGTGTAGGTTAGGGAGTGTATAGGACCACCACGGGGCCCATACCTTAAGGAATTTTGCATGGGAGTCGTGGAGGACCCTTGACATTTTTTCATGGATCATAAGGGTCGTCAAGGTATTCTTGACCTCCGGAAATGAGACAGAAGGTTTCTTCCAAGCCCTCGCTATTGTTCGTTTGGCAGCGATAAATAAGTATGTGGCTAGTTTCTGCTGGTGAGAGAAAAGGCCCGGGATCGGGCAATGGAGTAATGCAAATTTGGGGTCCCTACGGAAGGGAACATGAAATAGGGAAGATAGCAGGCCAAAGA
This sequence comes from Rana muscosa, assembly GCA_029206835.1. Lineage (NCBI taxonomy): Eukaryota > Metazoa > Chordata > Amphibia > Anura > Ranidae > Rana > Rana muscosa. Next base: position 197,856,651 of record CM055123.1, read on the forward strand.
CCCTTGACCAAAATCTTACAAGTCGGGGGCAAGACCACCATGTCTGCAGTTCATCTCCTCGTTGACCACAACCCCGAAAGCACCTCTCATTGCATGATGGGTTTGACTTGGCGATACGGGCTGGGACCCAGTACCAACGCAGAAGGACCTTATAGTCTGCCTCCAACGTGGCAGTGTTAAAAGAGCATTTTGCTATGCTGGACCAGGCCTTACTCCAGTCTGCAGGATCTATGGGGGACAGGTCACGTTCCCATTTAAGTACATAGGAAAGGGTAGTGGAAGAGCTGCCGGAAGTTAGTAAGGAGTAGATCATAGAGATGGTGCCGCGAAAGCCTGCTCAATGCTGGCAGGTGTGCTCAATGGCAGTTATTTGATACGGAAAGGAGCCAAGGCGCCGAAGGGAGGTTATTCAGTGACGCTGCTGAATGTAGCGATAGAGTTCGGCAGGTGGAGCTTCGTGGGTCTCTTGAATCGAGGACCACATGGGAAAGGCGCAGCTACGAAGAAAGTGACGAACCAGTGAGAACCCATGAGCAGGCCACCACGAAAAAGCGTGGGGTTGTTCTGAGCCAGGCGGGAACATGGGATTATCCAGGAGGGGAAGTAGCAGCAGGAATGGGGACATAAGTTTGCCCGAGTATTGAGTCCCATAATTTCAGACTGTGTATCATGAGGGGGCTGACAGGAGGTCGCATTTTAGGGGGTAGCCACAGTAAGGCAGAGATAGGGACCGGCGCACAGTTAGGCACCTCCAGCAGAACCCACAGGGGGGTGTCAGATGGAGCATGGAAATTTGAGCTGCCCGTTAATATTTTGCAACGTCTGGAACGCCCAGTCCGCCCCGCAACCTATGGGCATAGAGAGTAGAGCGGGAAACCCTGGGGTGCTTATGTGCCCAAATAAAGGCAAGAAGTCTGTTCTGGAGCAGCCGCAGATAAAAAGCAGGGACCCGGACAGGGAGAGTCCGAAAAAAATAAAGAATCTTCGGGAGGATGGTCATCTTGACCGCGTGAATATGGCCGATCCAGGATAGAGTGGGGAATCGCCAAGAAGCCATGAGAGCAGTGATAGTGCGCAAGAGTGGGTAGTAGTTGGCGGAGAAAAGGGAAGCATAAGAAGGGGTCAACTTGATGCCCAAATAATCTAATGAGGAGCTTGCCCAACAGTAGGGGAAGGAAGATTGGAGATGTAATGCCGCGTACACACGATCATTATTCACGGCGGTTAAAAAACCGCTGTGAATAATGACAGGAAAAACGAGGGAACCGCTTGGTTCCCTACACACGGTCGTTTTTCCCGTCATTTTTTCTCTTGACGAGAAAAACGACCGTCTGTGTGCTCCGCGGCAGTGTTTCCCTATGGGAAACACTGCCGCGGAAAAAAAAAACTGGAAAAAACGATGAGAAAATTTAGAACATGTTCTAAATTTTCTCGTCGTTTTTTATGCCGTTTTTCTAGACGAGAAAAACGACATAAAGCCCACAGACGATCGTTTTTCTCGACGAAAAAAAATATGCAGTTTTTCTCGTCGAGAAAAGCGGTCGTGTGTACGCGGCATAAGACTTGGGGATTTGGAAGAGTAATGTTCAGGGCAGTTGTTTTGTGTGGGTTGATTTGAAGGCCTGAAATAATAGCAAAGCGGGTTAGAAGGGCCTGGAGGTTTGGTAGGGTTGGTGAGGGTCAGGAGGGCATCGTCAGCGAACATGTTCAGTTTATAGTTGTCACCTGCGTAGGGGATGCCCTTGATATTAGGGTCTGACCTAAGGGCGATAGCTAGCGGTTCGAGGGCAAGAACAAAAAGGACCGGGGATAGAGGGCATCCTTGCCTCGTTCCCCTGAAGATGGGAAAGGAGGGCGAGAGGCAACCAGCATAGCGGACTGAGGCAAAGGGGGATGAGTAAAGGGCCGCCAACCACGACAGGATCGAGTCTCCAAAACTCCAAAGTTGTAGTACGTATCGCAGATAGTCCCACGAGAGGGTATCGAAGGTTTTATATATATATATATATATATATATATATATATATATATATATATATATATATATAATCAAGCATTGTCCCCCGCCTGACGGCCAGGCACGAAGCCAACCTGGTCTCTATGGACCAAAGAGCGCAAGTATTTGTTAATGCGGGAGCACAGGATTTTCCCTAAAAGTTTCATGTCTTCATTTTTTTTTTTATATAATAAGTATTTTTATTGTTTTCAAGAATGACATATAACAAGACATGTTCAACAGTTGGTAGCAAAGATAGAAAACACCGACCGCGCAGGGTCGTGGTAACAAAAGCGGCATGAAGACACAGGTTGAACAGGGGAATATACATACAATGACAAAAGCCATGGTGACAGGTACCTAGTGGGATGCTCCATGTGTCTACTCGGTCGGCGAACCTTATGGGGGCCCAAAGGGGGCCCCGACAAAGAAAATAGCTGTTGGGATGTGAGCAAAGTATATAGCTTCTTGACCTGCCCATGTACAGCCCTGCCCCCGGCTACGAGCCAGGGGGGCTGTTTCCAGAAATGCACTACATGTATGGCGCCGTGGCCCGCGGCCAGGACAGGGGGGGGGGCACAGTGGCCTCCGTCAAACCGCCCCCTACCCTCCCCACGCGCCAAGGGCACCATGAGGCGTCAGAGTGCACTCCTTCGGGACCGCCAGTGCCCCTGTAAGGTCAGGGGTCGGTCCCATGAGCACAGAGGGGCCCATGCATCGACTCCCTTCCACAGCTAAACAATAGGTCTTTGAAATCGACAACAGTATAACAATAAAAACACCATAGAACTTGTAAGTTGAAATAGAAAAAGAAGAGAGAAGAAAAGAAAAAAAAACAATACAATAATGAAAAAAAAAAGGGGGGAGAGAGAAGAAGAAGAGCGATCTAGGAAAGGGCTGCGTTCAGATCCACACCGAGCACGTCACGCCGGGATCAGGCCATCTGTATAGCCGAATTCCAATGTCTGCGGCCTACTGAGGGAATGTCGTTCTATCCTCTAGGTGCGCCGTGACCTGTGTGCCCTAAGGGAGGGGTCTGCCAATTCCAGTAGGGCAATATCCAAACTGGAGGGTACGCAGTCAGGGTCAGAAACATATTCAGTCCAGGGTGCCCAGACATCGGTAAACCGTTCCCGGGAGCCTCGACAAGTCGCTATCCAGTCCTCTGCCTCTCGGACCGCATTCACCCCACCGATCCACTCCTCCCGAGTGGGGATTTTGGGCCTTTTCCAGTATATTGGGAGCAGGCGCCTTGCTGCATTAAGCAGGTGGTACAGCACACTTTTCTTGAATTGGCTGAGTGGAATCGGGGGGGACATGCAGAAGGAAATGCTTTGGAGAAAAAGGAACATCCAGAGGCGGCTCTAGGCTTTGTGAGGCCTTAGGCATAACTTAAACATGAGGCCCCACTCACGTCCATAAGGGAAAAAAATTATTCAAGCAATAAAAATGTATTGCATATATTAAGAGTACTGGTGTCAGTGTCCTCTATTTCAAAGCTGGTGTCAGTGTCCTCTATTTCAAAGCTGGTGTCAGTGCTCTGTCTCTCAGTGCTGGTGTCAGCGCTCTGGCTCTCTCTGTGCTGGTGACAGCGCTCTGGCTCTCTCTGTGCTGGTGACAGCGCTCAGGCTCTCTCTGTGCTGGTGACAGCGCTCTGGCTCTCTCTGTGCTGGTGTCAGCGCTCTGGCTCTCTCTGTGCTGGTGTCAGCGCTCTGGCTCTCTCTGTGCTGGTGTCAGCGCTCTGGCTCTCTCTGTGCTGGTGTCAGCGCTCTGGCTCTCTCTGTGCTGGTGTCAGCGCTCTGGCTCTCTCTGTGCTGGTGTCAGTGCTTTGTATCAATGCTGGTGTCAGAGCTCTGTCTCGTTCAGTACTAGTGTCGGTGCTCTGTCTCGCTGTGCTGGTGTCAGTGCTCTATCTCTCTTAGTACTGTACTCACATAGAGCTCCTTGAACACGGCCTCATAGAAGAGAAGCGGCTGTGCGAAATTTCACCACATCGGAAGTCTCATCATCCCTGTTGGGCAGCAGTAGGTCCCCACGGACTCCCCATAGTGGAAGAGCTCCTAGTAAGAGATAGCCGCAGTGAAGCCGATCATGAGCAGTGCCAGCGCAGAATGAAGAGCGCCTTGCCCACTATGGCTGAGGATTGGCACTGGATTGAGCTGGGACTTCCCGACCACCGCAGTGGAGCCCTGGGTAGAGTCAGGTCAGGGGGACCCGGGTTGTCAATCGCAGGTGGGCACACCTGGCAGAGGACTGAGCAGACCTGACTGTAAACACAAGGCACATGAACGCCCCCAGCAGGCCGATGCACACACCCCCGCAGACATATGCACATATACCCCCCCAGTCACATGCACTCTCCACAGTCACATACACTCTCCACAGTCACATGCACACCCACCCAGTCACATGCACACCCACCCAGTCACATGCACACCCACCCAGTCACATGCACACCCACCCAGTCACATGCACACCCACCCAGTCACATGCAGCCCCCCACAGTCACATGTAGCCCCCTACAGTCACATGCACACCCTTACAGTCACATGTAGCCCCCAACAAGTAACATGCACACCCACCCAGTCACATGCACACCCACCCAGTCACATGCACACCCTCGTAGTCACATGTAGCCCCCCACAGTCACATGCATACCCTTGCAGTCACATGTAGCCCCCCCACAGTCACATGCACACCCTCGCAGTCACATGCACACCCTCGCAGTCACATGCACACCCTCGCAGTCACATGCACACCCACCCAGTCACATGTAGCCCCCCACAGTCACATGTAGCCCCCTCACAGTCACATGCACACTCTCACAGTCACATGTAGCCCCCCACAGTCACATGCACACCCTCGCAGTCACATGCACACCCTCGCAGTCACATGCACACCCTCGCAGTCACATGTAGCCCCCCACAGTCACATGCACACCCACCCAGTCACATGCACACCCTCACAGTCACATGTAGTCCCCCACAGTCACATGCACACCCTCGCAGTCACATGCACACCCTTGCAGTCACATGTAGCCCCCCACAGTCACATGCACACCCTCACATGTAGCCCCCTCACAGTCACATGTAGCCCCCTCACAGTCACATGCACACCCTCACAGTCACATGTAGCCCCCCACAGTCACATGCACACCCTCGCAGTCACATGCACACCCTCGCAGTCACATGTAGCCCCCCACAGTCACATGTAGTCGCCCACAGTCACATGCACACCCTCGCAGTCACATGCACACCCTCGCAGTCACATGCACACCCTCGCAGTCACATGCACACCCTCGCAGTCACATGCACACCCTCGCAGTCACATGCACACTCTCGCAGTCACATGTAGCCCCCCACGGTCACATGCACACTCTCGCAGTCACATGTAGCCCCCCACGGTCACATGCACACTCTCGCAGTCACATGTAGCCCCCCACAGTCACATGCACACCCCCGTAGTCACATGTAGCCCCCACAGTCACATGCACACACCCCCTAGTCGTATGCACAACCCCCAGTCGCATGTACCTCCACCCAGTCATATGTACCCCCGCCCAGTCGCATGCACACCCACATGCCCATGTACCTTACACATAGCAAGGCTCTGTCCCCTCACAGCTCAGTCAGAGCATCCTCAGCTGAGCTCAGCAGTCAGTCGGCTCTCGGCTGCACACAGACAGTGAACCGGAATTGGCTCCGCCTCCACCACGGAAGCCCCGCCTCCACCACGGAGGCTCCGCCCTGGAAGGAGTGTGGACTCGTCTCGACGATCCTGCCGAGTTGCTAGCTGCGCCCTGAAAATACATCAGCTGGCAGAGACGCACACACAAAGTAGACTGACAACTGCCCTCCTCCCCCGCCCCGCCAGCAAATTCCGTCCGTCCCTTAAGCCGATATATTGTGCAAGGCCCTTGCACAATATATCGGCTTAAGGGACGGACGGAATTTGCTGGCGGGCGGAGTGGGGGGGAGGGCAGTTGTCAGTCTACTCTGTGTGTGAGTCTCTGCCAGCTGTATTTATGTGAGTTTTAATGACAGGAGGAGCGGAGACAAACTGGGCAGTGCCCTGTTACTGAGCAGAGAGGAGGAGTGACTGTACACTGAAGGAGGCGGGCAGGAAGCTCCGCTGACTGCACTAGGACTGATGTATGAGGATAGCCAGAGGCGGCTCTTTAGGCTAAGTAGGCGGCCCGAGGCCCTTGAGAGAGCGAGGCCTTAGGCCACCGCCTACTTTGCCTAATTATAGAGCCGCCTCTGGGAACATCTATCCCTGTTACTAATTTTATTTGGTCTCGTAAGTCTTCCCAGAATGGTTTAATTAGGGGACAGTCCCACCATATGTGGAGGAGCGTACCTCGGAGTCCACAGCCACGCCAGCAAAGCTCGGATGTAGAGGGGTAAATGCGGGCCATATCCGCCGGCACCCGATACCAACGGGACAGTAATTTAAAGTTTGTCTCCTGAGTCTTGGAGTCAATGGAGGACGAGTGGGTAAGGTAGTATAAGTGAGTCAGTTGTGTGTCCGTAAGAACGTGTCCCAAGTCGGTTTCCCATCGCCGGATATAGGCGGGCTTGGGCTGAGAAGCAGTTGAACCTAGAAGCCGGTACAGTTCCGACACCAGGTGAGGGGCAGGAGCCTCTGCAATGAAAAGGCGCTCAAATTGGGTGAGAGACGATGTGTCTCTAATCGTGTGGCCATGTATCTCGAAGAAATGGTGTAATTGCCTGTATTTCCAAAAATTCATTCGCGGGCCCCGATGTCCGGTCTGGAGAGCCTCAAAACTCAGGAGTTTGCCGTCTTTCATGAGTTTGCCACAACTAGCGTTTCCGTCATCAACCCATGGCCCAAAGAAGCCCATTTGTTCGCCTGGGGGGAACCAACGGAAACCACCCAGCGGGGATATAGGGGGGGGCCAAGTTCAGCAGTGGGTTGATCTTGTCCCAAACCGACAACACCTGAGTCGTCAGTGGGGAGGTCGCCTCGGATAGCCCCCTATGTTCCCGAGATAGCCATGGCGCATAGGACAAATTCCTACCCGCCATGCTCTTCTCTAGGGAAACCCAGAGTTTCGAGTGAGTATGGAAACACCAGTTGAGGACCCTCTGCAGAGCTATGGCCCAGTAGTATCTCCTAATGTCTGGAACCCCCAAGCCGCCCTCCCGCTTCGGGCGCCGCAGCACCCTCAGGGCTATTCTGGGTTTACGCACGTTCCATATAAAGTCAGATAGCATGCTAGACAGACGGTCAAAAAAAAGTCTGGGTAGAGGAACTGGGAGCATCTGTAGGTAAAAGAGTATGCGCGGCAACACGTTCATTTTTATTATGTTCACCTGGCCCGTCCATGTAAAGGCAGTACGCGTCCAGTGCGAGAGATATCTCTTTTGACCGAGGCCAGCAGTGGGGGGTAGTTGACGGGGTATAGGGTGTCAAATCGATCTGTAAGTTGTATCCCCAAGTGGCGTATAGACGACATGGCCCAGGTAAAAGGGAAGGCAGCTTTAAGACTTGAGACTAAGTGGGGGGGCAGGCAAATGGGAAGAATCTCCGATTTCGTGAAATTGATCTTGAAGTTGGAGAGCGACCCAAAGATTTTCAGTTCCTTCATCAAGTTGGGCAACGAGAGTAGGGGGTCTGAGAGGTGGAAGAGGACATCATCGGCGTATGCCGAGAGCTTATGTTCTGTGTTCCCCACCTGCAGGCCTTTAATATCTTTGCTGGCACGTACAGTGCGGAGTAATGGCTCTAGCACTAGAGCAAACAAAAGGGGGGACAGGGGACACCCCTGCCTCGTGCCGTTCCTGATGGGGAATCGAGAAGAGAGGGTCCCATTTACTTTGACCTGAGCGCAAGGCGTGGAGTACAGGGCCAGAATCGACGCCATCATTCGCGGGCCTAACCCTATTGACCTAAGTACTGCTGTTAAATAAGACCAGTCTACACGGTCAAAGGCCTTTTCTGCGTCCGTCGAGAAAATTATATACGGCTGTGGGTTCGGACGGGTCCGGGCCCAGTGTACGAGATGGACCGCTCTAAGGGAGTTGTCCCTGGCCTCTCTGCCTGTAATAAAGCCGGTTTGGTCTGGGTGGACAATCTCAGGTATAAGATGTTTAAGTCTGTTTGCTAGGATTTTTGCCAGGAGTTTTATGTCCAAATTGAGGAGGGAGATGGGGCGGTAGCTCTGGGGGACGGTGGGATCCTTGCCCTCTTTTGGAATCACAGTGATGTGGGCCAAGAGGGCCTCAGGGGGGATGTCTTTTCCCCCTGCTATAGAATTAAAGTATTTGCACATGGGGGTCGCCAATTGAGAAAAAAAGGTCTTGTAGTACGCCTTAGTAAACCCATCAGGGCCAGGACTCTTCCCATTGGGCAAGGACTCCACCGTTGCCCCAAGCTCGGTCGTTGTGATTGGGAGCTCCAGGGCCAAGGACTGGTCCTCTGTGAGGGGGGGGGAGACCGGCCGAGGAAAGGTATTCCCGGATCGCTTGTTGTCTAGCTTCATGTATGGTAGGAGGGACCCCAGAGTCTAAGTGATAAAGTGTGGCATAATAATCCCGGAACCCTGAGGCAATCTTAGAAGATTGCACCGTCATTTCCCCTGAGGAGGAGCGCAGTTTTTGTATGTACATCAGGGCATGTCTTTTCCTAAGGGCTCGCCCCAGCATCCGCCCGCATTTGTTCCCATGTTCATAGTATTTGTGGGCCATATAGCGAAACTGTTTACGGGTTTGGCGGTCAAGAAGGCGCAGGAACAGTTCCCGCAATTCAGTCAGTTCCTTCAACGCCTCAGAGGTCCCATTTGCCTTATGTTGAAGTTCAGCCCTCCTGGAGGGCAGCGTGTACCCTCAAGAAGTCTGCCCTACGAGCCTTTTTAAGTCTGGAGCCCTGAGAGATCAGCTCGCCTCGGACCACCGCCTTATGGGCTTCCCAGATCACCCCCTCGGTCAGAGCATCACCCGAGTTTTCGCTTAAGTAATGGGTCAAGGTGTCGGACACTTCCTTCACCACCACCACATCGTCCAACAGATTGTCATTCAACCTCCACGTCCAGGCCCATTGTGTGCCTGAAGGTAGGGTGAAGGCAACCGTTATCGGGGCGTGGTCTGAAATGGTGATGGTGCCGATGGACGCAGTGTGAAGGAGTTCTAGAGTTTAGAAATCCACATAGATGTGGTCTATACGTGTGTAAACGTCGTGTACTTTAGAATAGTAGCTGAAGTCACGATCCGAGGGGTGTAGTACTCGCCAGCAGTCTGTTAGGAGGTGGGATTGGAGCGTCTTGCGGAAGTGTTTAAGGAACGCATAGGAATGCGGGGATCTCGCATGGGACGTGTCGAGCAGGGGGTCAGGGCTGATGTTGAAGTCACCTCCCAAGGATCAAGAAGCCTTCTCTAAAGTCAGCCAGGCGTTCCAAAGTAGAGTCAATGAAAGTGAGTTGGTCTGCATTTGGGGCATATATCGTCGCAAACGTATACGTCTGGCCAGCAATACTGCCCTTAAGGAACACATATCTACCCAGGGGGTCTATTTTATTGTCAGAGGGTTGGAAGGGGCAAGATTTGTGGACAGCGATGGCCGTCCCTCTAGACTTAGGTGTAGGAGAGTTACTGAAGAACCATTGGTTAAAAAGATGTGTAGGTAGCTTAGGAAGGGACTGCGGCGTAAAGTGGGTCTCCTGAAGGAAGACCACCTGCATTTTTAAGTGCTTTAGCTCCCACCACAATTTACTGCGCTTGTGGGGTGAGCAAAGACCTCTGACATTTATATGAGCTTACCTGTAGCGTAGCCATAGGGAGAAGAAAGATGGTCGAGGCATGTAGATTGGTGCCGTGCTCGGTGTGGGCGATGTAGTGGCAGGTCGCTCCTGAATGAAAAGAGAAGGGAAGGGAAGAGAAAGAGGAGAAGAGGGGGGAAAACAGAAAAAATAAGAAAAGACACATGAGACAAATACGAAATACAACACAAACATAGCATAGTGGCTGAAGCCATCTGAACATGGGGGTCCGAATCCTGGCCCACGATCCCTATGGGGATCAGAACCCAAAAAAGGGTGTCCTACGTGGACCAACATAGGGGGGTAGGTGAGGGGGCCTCCGGCTCCGCCCATCACATCTGACATGTTGCGGTGGGGGAGGGGGAGAAGAGGAGTTACCTCTTGTGGGAGAAAATCAGAGGGTAGAGGGGCATCAAAGCCAGTTGTAGGTGCTCAGGGCATGACCAGGGGGCACAGAGGCGGCTCTCTAATTAGGCAAAGTAGGCGGTGGCCTAAGGCCTCGCCCTCTCAAGGGCCTCGGGCCGCCTACTTAGCCTAAAGAGCCGCCTCTGGCTATCCTCATACATCAGTCCTAGTGCAGTCAGCGGAGCTTCCTTCCCGCCTCCTTCAGTGTACAGTCACTCCTCCTCTCTGCTCAGTAACAGGGCACTGCCCAGTTTGTCTCCGCTCCTCCTGTCATTAAAACTCACATAAATACAGCTGGCAGAGACTCACACACAGAGTAGACTGACAACTGCCCTCCCCCCCACTCCGCCCGCCAGCAAATTCCGTCCGTCCCTTAAGCCGATATATTGTGCAAGGGCCTTGCACAATATATTGGCTTAAGGGACGGACGGAATTTGCTGGCGGGGCGGGGGAGGAGGGCAGTTGTCAGTCTACTCTGTGTGTGCGTCTCTGCCAGCTGATGTATTTTCAGGGCGCAGCTAGCAACTCGGCAGGATCGCAGAGACGAGTCCACACTCCTTCCAGGGCGGGGCTTCCGTGGTGGAGGTGGGGCTTCCGTGGTGGAGGCGGAGCCAATTCCGGTTCACTGTCTGTGTGCAGCCGAGAGCCGACTGACTGCTGAGCTCAGCTGAGGATGCTCTGACTGAGCTGTGAGGGGACAGAGCCTTACTATGTGTAAGGTACATGGGCATGTGGGTGTGCATGCGACTGGGCGGGGGTACATATGACTGGGTGGAGGTACATGCGACTGGGGGTTGTGCATACGACTAGGGGGTGTGTGCATGTGACTGTGGGGGCTACATGTGACTACGGGGGTGTGCATGTGACTGTGGGGGGCTACATGTGACTGCGAGAATGTGCATGTGACTGTGGGGGGCTACATGTGACTGCGAGAGTGTGACTGTGGGGGGCTAAATGTGACTGTGGGGGGCTAAATGTGACTGTGGGGGGCTACATGTGACTGCGAGGGTGTGCATGTGACTGCGAGGGTGTGCATGTGACTGTGGGCGACTACATGTGACTGTGGGCGACTACATGTGACTGTGGGCGACTACATGTGACTGTGGGGGGCTACATGTGACTGCGAGGGTGTGCATGTGACTGTGGGGGACTACATGTGACTGCGAGGGTGTGCATGTGACTGTGGGGGACTACATGTGACTGGGTGGGTGTGCATGTGACTGTGGGGGACTACATGTGACTGTGGGGGACTACATGTGACTGTGGGGGACTACATGTGACTGTGGGGGACTACATGTGACTGTGGGGGGCTACATGTGACTGTGAGGGTGTGCATGTGACTGTAGGGGGCTGCATGTGACTGGGTGGGTGTGCATGTGACTGTGGGGGGCTACATGTGACTGGGTGGGTGTGCATGTGACTGGGTGGGTGTGCATGTGACTGTGGAGAGTGCATGTGACTGGGGGGGTATATGTGCATATGTCTGCGGGGGTGTGTGCATCGGCCTGCTGGGGGCGTGCATGTGCCTTGTGTTTACAGTCAGGTCTGCTCAGTCCTCTGCCAGGTGTGCCCACCTGTGATTGACAACCCGGGTCCCCTTGACCTGACTCTACCCAGGGCTCCACTGCGGTGGTCGGGAGGTCCCAGCTCAGTCCAGTGCCAATCCTCAGCCATAGTGGGCAAGGCGCTCTTCATTCTGCGCTGGCACTGCTCATGATCGGCTTCACTGCGGCTATCTCTTACTAGGAGCTCTTCCACTATGGGGAGTCCGTGGGGACCTACTGCTGCCCAACAGGGATGATGAGACTTCCGATGTGGTGAAATTTCGCACAGCCACTTCTCTTCTATGAGGCCGTGTTCAAGGAGCTCTATGTGAGTACAGTACTAAGAGAGATAGAGCACTGACACCAGCACAGCGAGACAGAGCACCGACACTAGTACTGAACGAGACAGAGCTCTGACACCAGCATTGATACAAAGCACTGACACCAGCATTGATACAAAGCACTGACACCAGCACAGAGAGAGACAGAGCGCTGACACCAGCACAGAGAGAGACAGAGCGCTGACACCAGCACAGAGAGAGACAGAGCGCTGACACCAGCACAGAGAGAGACAGAGCGCTGTCACCAGCACAGAGAGAGCCAGAGCGCTGTCACCAGCACAGAGAGAGCCAGAGCGCTGTCACCAGCACAGAGAGAGCCAGAGCGCTGTCACCAGCACAGAGAGAGCCAGAGCGCTGTCACCAGCACAGAGAGAGCCAGAGCGCTGTCACCAGCACAGAGAGAGCCAGAGCGCTGTCACCAGCACAGAGAGAGCCAGAGCGCTGTCACCAGCACAGAGAGAGCCAGAGCGCTGACACCAGCACAGAGAGAGCCAGAGCGCTGACACCAGCACAGAGAGAGCCAGAGCGCTGACACCAGCACAGAGAGAGCCAGAGCGCTGACACCAGCACAGAGAGAGCCAGAGCGCTGACACCAGCACAGAGAGAGCCAGAGCGCTGACACCAGCACAGAGAGAGCCAGAGCGCTGACACCAGCTTTGAAATAGAGGACACTGACAGCAGTACTTAATATGCAATACATTTTTATTGCTTGAATAATTTTTTTCCCTTATGGACGTGAGTGGGGCCTCATGTTTAAGTTATGCCTAAGGCCTCACAAAGCCTAGAGCCGCCTCTGAGGGGGCATAACGGCCTAGAAGTCTACAGCATAGTTATCAAGGGTAAGGCAAGTCTTGTCTGCGAGTCTTGCGCTTGGTTGATTGCCACGGCTGTGGTGGGGGTAGCCTGGTAGCAGAAAAGTCTGGTGATCCCCTCCAGTCAGGAAAGTCCACCGGATCCAGGTACAGGGAGGACAAAAAATTTGGGAGATTATCCTTAGTGCGGAGAGTCACCATTTTGCCATCTTTGGTGACCTGAAGAAAGAAGTGGAAGCCCCATCGGTATTGCAGTCCTGCATCTTGGATAGCCACCAGGAGGGGGCGAAGTGATCTGCGTTGCATGAGAGTGCGCCGAGAAATGTCCTGGTAGAAGGCCAAGTGCGCGCCGTCAAAATCAAAGTAGGGCTTACCCCGCTTGTTCTGCATTATGCGGTCTTTTAGTGTGTATTTATGTAGCTTACAAATGATGTCTCTGGGGTTGTTCACATCTTGGGAAGGGGGTTTCAAGGCCCTGTGAACGCGATCTATCTCAATGGTGGCTGTAGCAGGTAGTCCCAGTATTTCCTTAAAGACACCTTCTAGGGTGGGGACAATGTCCCTAGCACCGGTGGCCTCGGGCAGGCCTCTGATCCTAATGTTGGCCCTGTGGCTGCGGTTCTCCATGTCATCTAAGTGACAGAGCAGGGCCTCAATCTGATGGTCCTGAGTGGTGCACTTGTCCTGCAGCATGGCGATAGCAGGGAGGGCTTCCTCAAATCTCTGCTCTAAGGATTCAATCCTTCCCCCCAGATGAGATGTGTCGGCTTTGAGCTGAGCAATGTCCTCTTTAAGGGCCTTCTCAACCCTGTCAGCAAAGCGCTCCAAGTCAGCCTTGGTGGGGAGCGACCAAATATGGCGCCTGATGTCTGCCTCTTCCAGGGGATCTGGGGCTGCAGCGTCATCCACCCGTAGAGAAGGGGAGGTGGGGGGGACCGAGTCACTCACCGACCCCGGGGATGGTATAGGAGAGCCAGCCCGTTGCTGCGATCGGGCAGTGGCGTTCTGGGAGGCCTTGGTGGTTTTCTGGGCCTTCGCTGCCGGCGCCATCTTTGTAGCCTCGCGGCCTCGCCCGTTGTTCCCGGGGAAGAAATCTAGCTAACCTTGCCTGGTACGGTCGGTCTGCGGTGGCTGCGAGGATGCCCGGAACTTCTGAGGCATGGTAGAAGGCGGATGGAGTGAGATTCTCCCCCTGAGCGGTGATGAAGTGCGGCGGTAAGACGGAGCTGTGGAGACGCACGCCCCTCATGTCTTCATTTAATAGAGAGATTGGGCAAAACGCCTGGGGTTCATAGGCCTCCTCCGTGGTCTTAGGAATCATGGAGATGTGAGCACATAATGAGTCTGGGGAGGGCAGCGCACCCTGTTTCATGCAATTAAAGTAGGCCGTCAGGTGGGGGTGCAAGAGGAGAGAAAACTTGCGGTAGTAAAGTCCGGTGAAGACATCTGGTCCCGGGGCCTTCGAAACACGAATGCCCTTAATGGCCTGAGCCACCTCCAATTCGGTAATATCAACATTAAGAGATGCACAAGCTGTTGAGGAGAGGGGAGGAAGATGAAGATCGCGGAAGAAATCATCCGCGAGATTAAGAGGGAAGGGGGAAGGTTGGCTGTAAATCGAGGCAAGAAAGTCCGCCAGAGCCACCGAGACTTTGGATCCGAGGTGAGGTCCCCGTTGGCGGAACGAAGGCGGATGGGTTTATGGCCACGAGATGTGGCATTAAGTTTCTTGGCAAGCATTGCGCCCGGTTTATTTGCGCAGGAATAAAATTTGTGTTTAGTCCACCGTAGAGCCTTCTAGGCTCGGTCGGAGGCCAACAAGTTTAGTTCAGCAGCCAAAGTGTCTCTAGCCTTCTTATTCGCTGGTGAGGGATGGGATTTCCACTCTGCATCAGCGGAGGCCAGAAGATCTGTAAGTTCCTGGATCCGCTTTTCTCTATGGCGTTTTCTGAGGGGGAGGTTTTTGTTTTCAATTTATTTTTATTGGTTCTTTTCTTAAATACAAAAAATTTACAATTGCACAAGATTCTATCACATTATATATCTATTCCTACTCATTATTCAATGTACAGAATCTGATCAATATCTATAAGCCATATTTATCAAACATTTCTTACCATATGTGCCTCCATATATTCTACTATCTTGCCGACTCATTCATCCTTTCACACATTCATCCAACATCAGCCTCACATCCCAAAAAAATAAACCATACCCCCTCTATTCTCTCCCTTTCCATATATTAATTTTATATTTTTCTTCCTCGTACATCACGGGACACAGAGCGGCATAGTCATTACTATGTGGGTTATATAGAATTACCTTCAGGTGCTGGCACTGGCAACTTCCAAAACAGGAAGTACCCTCCCCTATATAAGCCCCTCCCATCCGGGAGTACCTCAGTTTTTTTGCCAGTGTCTAAGGTGTTGGCCAAGGTTAACATGTATTCATCTGGGCTTGTGTACAGGTTCTCTGGGCCTTAGCAAGCTATTCCGG
Source organism: Rana muscosa (assembly GCA_029206835.1). Taxonomy (NCBI): domain Eukaryota; kingdom Metazoa; phylum Chordata; class Amphibia; order Anura; family Ranidae; genus Rana; species Rana muscosa. Next base: position 197,872,022 of record CM055123.1, read on the forward strand.
ATCTGACCAAAAAAGCTTCATAGCTAAACGGTCGGTACCCGGGCCTTGCAGAGAAGAGCAAGGTTTTGCCTGTAATGCCTCTCTTAGGAGGGCTGGACCCTGGGACCCAGAGCTCTGGTCATACCCAAAACCAAGAGGCTATCTGTGCAGGGTGCTATACAGGTCCAGGGGAGTGGAATCCTTGGGAACCCGGTCCCTGAAGGTCTAGTACAATGCCTGCCGTGAGAGGTGAAGTTTGGGCTTCTGTGGACCAAACAAAGTCCTGCGGTGGGGAAAAGGTAAGTGAGGGCCCCTCAGGAACTTGGTTCTATTGAGGGGACCCCCAAGCCTAATATGTCTTTCTGCCTGTTACCTAAAGGTATTCCCGCTAATAGCTGTAAATGCCTAAAAAATCCTAGAAATGTCTTTTCATAAAGGAAGTTTTTTTGTAAACCTGGAAATGTTTTTCATAAAGGAGGTTTTGAAAAAAAAAAAAGACAAAAGTGCGGTACCTGTGTTTGTCCACTGGAGGCCGCTGTGGAACGTCTTTTTTCTTGGGACTATTCCTTCCATGGTGAAAGTCCAGGCAGATGAGTGAGCTCTCTATCAGGGAAGCTGCATTCCTCTGTCATGCTGCCAAGTAGTTTCTTCCATCCCCGGGTCCTGGTGAGACAAGGACCCTGGCTCCTCTCCCTACATAGCGCCAAGAGCGCGCGCGCGCACACGCTTTCTTTTATAGATTTAGCTTCAAAAAAGGGGGCGGAGCCTGGCGGATGACGCGCTCTGTGCGCCAGGCGCTTCTGCGCATGTGCGGGCGTCCCAGCAAGATAAAAGGACTCAGTCCACGCTGCTTGCTATGGACACAGGGCATAAAAAAGGAGCTGGTAGCATGGTATAGGGGCTTACAGCGGGCGGTTGATACAGGCATCCCCAGAAAGACGCATTGGTAGACACCCACTGATGTACATAGCAGCAAATTGCATTAGACTATTTCAGTAAAAGGGTGTATTGCGGCTGGAATACCTCAGCTTTGAACTGAGGAATATGCCGCCTAAAAAACTCTGAGATATACCTCTCAGGAAGTGTAGGGGGTCTCCATCAGGCTCTGAGGATCTAGAGCAGTCATCTGCACCTTCCTCCCCTGAAAAATCAGAGGTTAATGCCCATAAGGAACCCCCGGGAGTGCCAGGTACTGCGGCTGTCCTCAGTCCACCTGCTCCTGCATATATAACAGAGGAGGTTTTTGCCTCAACTCTGGAGGGATTGGAGCAGAGATTGGCAGCATTGATCGCTTCTTCTCTACAGGAAAGAAAGCGCGCCAGATCTCCATCACCTCCATCAGAGTGCCTGTTGGCAGAGCAACAGTCCCAGGAAGGGATTGACCTACCTGAAGGGGATCAGGAGGAGGTTAACTCTGTTTTTGAGGAATCAACAGTAGATGAACCATTTTCAGCATCACAGACTGAAAGATTGTGGGTTCAGACCCTAACTGACATGGTTCGATCTGCATTTTAAAATGCCTCTTGTTGAACCATCAACTACTGCTGTCTCCTCATTGGGGTCGCTAAAAGCTCCCCAGATTAATTGCTCCTTTCCAATTCATCCATTATTGGAAGGACTTATATACCAGGACTGGGAACATCCTGATAAACTATTTGTTCCACCTAAGAAATTTCAGGTGATCTATCCCATGGAGGAAAAATTCACCCAGAGATGGAATGTTCCTACGGTGGACGCAGCCATCTCTTCTGTGAACAAATCACTGACATGTCCAGTAGATAATGTTCAAATGTTCAAGGATCCAGTAGATAAAAAATTGGAATCTTTATTAAAATCTGCTTTTTCCACAGCAGGGGCTGTTACACAGCCAGCAGTGGCAGCTATTGGGGTCTGCCAAGCTTTAAAGGATCAAATGAAAATGGTCCTGAGGGATTTGCCAGACCAGCAGGCCCAGGCTCTGGCTGATCTGCCTAGAGCATTATGCTTTGCGGTTGACGCCATCAAGGATTCTATCCATCAGGCCTCCCGCCTCATGCTGTCTTTGGTACATATGCGTAGGCTTCTGTGGCTCAAGAACTGGTCTGCTGAGGCTCCCTGTAAGAAGCTCTTAGTTAGCTTCCCATTTCATGGAGAACGCCTTTTTGGCGAAGACCTGGATAAATATATCCAGAAGATTTCCAGTGGTAAAAGTACTCTCTTACCGATTAAAAAGAGGTCTAGGGGTCCATCTTTTAAGAGGACTACCTCTCCTATCCCTGGGACGTCTGCTACTAAGCAGTTCCGACGGCCTCCTCGGTCAAACTCAGGAGGTAAAAATCAAGGACAGTCACAGGGTAATAAGAAACCCTGGATCCGAAGAGGTACTAAACCAGCCTCCAAGTCAAGCCTATGAAGGGCTGCCCCCACTCAAATGGGTGGGGGGAAGACTTCAGTTGTTCGCAGAGACCTGGCGGGAGACGATCAAAGACAGATGGGTGCTCTCCGCAGTAACTCGGGGATACAAGTTGGAGTTAAAAGAGTCTCCTTCCCATTTTATGTGGTCAGGCATGCCAAAAGACCCTCTGAAAAGAAGGTGTCTCCTAGTGGCGTTAGAACAACTATTGCTCCAAGGAGTAATTATGGAGGTTCCTATGGAAGAGTGGGGGTTGGGTTTCTACTCAAACCTTTTCACAGTCCCGAAACCAAACGGGACATAAGACCCATATTGGGTCTAAACAAATTTCTAAACATCCGGTCCTTCCGGATGGAGTCGATCCGATCGGTCACCGCTGCCCTACAGGGGGAGGAATGGTTAGCCTTGATCGACATCAAAGATGCTTACTTGCATGTTCCCATCTTTCCAGGTCATCAAAAATTTCTACGCTTTGCAGTAGAAGGGCGCCATTTTCAGTTCAGAGCCTTACCATTCGGTCTGGCCACAGCACCACGAGTGTTCACAAAAATTCTGGCCCCACTGTTGGCCGATCTAAGAACACGAGGTGTAACGATAATGGCATACCTAGACGACCTGTTGTTGATGGACCACTCAGTTGCCAAGCTAGAAGTGGTAATTGTCAATACAATCAAGTATCTAGAATCTCACGGTTGGATCATCAACCTGGACAAGTCAGCCCTACAGCCAGTAAAAAGCCTGGTATATCTAAGGCTACGGCTGGATTCAGACCAGAGGAAGATTTTCTTACCTCTAGACAAGGTATCCTCCTTGAGGGGCTTGGTCCGTCTGCTTTGTGCAAAAAGACAGCCGTCCATACGCCTGTGCATGAGGCTGCTAGGAAAGATGGTAGCATCATTCGAAGCTGTGCCATACGCCCAATTCCACGCAAGGAATTTGCAGAGGGCCATATTGTCAGCCTGGAACGGAAAAGTTCAGGCTCTAGACTTCCCGATGGCTTTGTCCCCTTCCGTTCGGAAGAGTCTCTGCTGGTGGTTGATCCCCCAGAATCTCCAGAAGGGAAAACCCTTCAGTCCGATATCCTGGAAGGTGGTCACTACAGATGCCAGCCTTATAGGCTGGAGGGCAGTACTGGAGCAATGGTCTCTCCAGGGCAGAGGGTCAAATGTAGTAAAAACCCTGCCCATCAATCTCTTAGAGATACGAGCAGCCCGGTATGCCCTAGTAGCCTGGACATCCAAACTCCAAGGGTCCCCTGTCAGAATTCAATCAGACAATGCCACAGCAGTGGCATATATCAATCATCAGGGAGGCACCAGGAAGTCGTGCAGCCCAGAGGGAAGTAAGTCACATCCTGGAATGGGCAGAAAAGCATGTCCCATGTATATCAGCTGTCTTCATTCCAGGGGTGGAGAATTGGAAGGCGGACTTTCTGAGTCGCCAACAGTTATGCCCAGGGGAATGGTCCCTTCATCCTGAGGTCTTGCGAGCAATATGTCAGTGATGGGGAACACCGGATGTAGATCTACTAGCATCCAGATTCAACGCAAAGGTGGACAGGTTTGTCTTCCGGACAAGGGATCCCCTCGCTTGCGGCTCGGATGCTCTGGTGTTCCCTTGGGATCAGTTCAGACTGATATATGTATTCCCTCCGCTACAATTGTTGCCTCGACTCCTTCGCAGAGTCAGGTTGGAAGAGAAGCCGGTGATCCTGGTGGCTCCAGCGTGGCCCCGAAGGGCCTGGTACGCGGAGATCATAAAAATGTCTGTGGAGAGTCCTTGGACCCTTCCACGTCGTCCGGACCTGCTTTCGCAAGGACCGATATACCACCCTTCCTTACTAACTCTAAGTTTAACGGCCTGGCTATTGAATCCCACATCCTAAAGAAGAGAGGTCTCTCTAACTCTGTGGTATTAACTATAATCAATGCCAGGAAGCCTGTATCCAGGCAGATCTACTATAGAGTTTGGAAGGCGTACATCACTTGGTGCGAGGCCAGAAAATGGCATCCACGTAAGTACGTTATAGGCAGAATTCTGGACTTCCTACAGTGGGCTGTAGACAGGAAGTTTGCCTTAAGTACTATCAGGGGTCAGGTTTCGGCCTTATCAATACTATTTCAAAGGCCCCTGGCTATGCATTCACTTGTCAGATCCTTTATACAAGGGGTGACTCGTATTATTCCACCGATTAAAGCTCCCATATGCCCATGGGATCTAAATTTGGTTCTGTCGGTTCTGCAGAAACAGCCATTTGAACCTTTGCGGCACATTTCCTTGGTTCTACTCACCAGAAAATTGATATTTTTAGTAGCCATATGCTCGGCTAGAAGAGTGTCGGAATTAGCCGCCATGTCCTGTAAGGAGCCATATCTGGTTATTCATAAGGACAGAGTAGTACTACGTCCTCACCCAGCCTTTCTTCCTAAGGTGGTATCGAGGTTTCACTTGAACCAGGATGTGGTTCTTCCTTCTTTTTTCCCCAAACCAAGCTCGGTAGAGGAAAAGTTATTGCATTCTTTGGATGTAGTAAGAGCAGTTAAAGCTTATCTAAAAGCCACTGCTCAGATTCGCAGAACGGATACTTTGTTTGTTCTGCCGGAAGGCCCCAGAAAGGGTCAGGCAGCATCAAAATCTACTTTAGCCAAGTGGATTCGACAGGTCATAATACAAGCCTATGGCTTGAGAAGGAGACCGCCTCCGTTCAAAGTTAGGGCGCAGTCCACAAGAGCGGTTGGAACTTCATGGGCAGTGCATCACCAGGCCTCCCTGGCTCAAATTTGTAAGGCCGCAACATGGTCTTCAGTACACACGTTTACTAGGTTCTACCAGGTGGACGTTAGAAGTCAGGAGGATGTCGCCTTTGGGCGCAGTGTGTTGCAGGCCGCAAAAGATCCTCATGCCTGATGGCGCCCAGCTTATGTATGGTGTATCCCCCCCCTCATTTGGCATTGCTTTGGGACGTCCCACATAGTAATGACTATGCCGCTCTGTGTCCCGTGATGTACGAGGAAGAAAATAGGATTTTTATAACAGCTTACCTGTAAAATCCTTTTCTTGGAGTACATCACGGGACACAGAGCTCCCACCCCTCTTTTGGGGACACGTATTGCTTTGCTACAAAACTGAGGTACTCCCGGATGGGAGGGGCTTATATAGGGGAGGGTACTTCCTGTTTTGGAAGTTGCCAGTGCCAGCACCTGAAGGTAATTCTATATAACCCACATAGTAATGACTATGCCGCTCTGTGTCCCGTGATGTACGAGGAAGAAAAGGATTTTACAGGTAAGCTGTTATAAAAATCCTATTATTTTACAATAACCCTTCACGTTCTTCCTTTGCGGTGGGTTTTGACCCTTTTTCGGCCTCTAGCGGGGGGTAAAACCGCACCGCTAGCGGCCGAATAGCGCCGCTAAAAATAGCGCCGCTTTACCACCAACGCACCCCCCCGCCCCAGTGTGAAAAGGGCCTTAGAGAGACATGCTTGTAGCTGTCAGCCTTGCAATGCCTCATGGGACTTGTAGTTCCATAACAGCTGGAGGGCCACAGGTTGAGCACCCATGCTAACCTGCAAAGGCACCTGTATAGAGGTATACCCGTGCAACATGGCAGAAATTCTCCCTGGCAGACTAACTGCTGCCAAATGAGCCAAGGAAAAAAAACATTTAAACATTACACGACTAATCAACAAGTCAGACATGCAGGCTTTTAGGGGTTAAAACAAGCAGTGAGGAGGCGACCTATTACCTCCTCAAATGCCCTCTGAAAAGCAATATACCATGGATCACTCTTCAGAGTGCCAGTGCTTGTGTAAATGAGTCCTTAAAATACAGTGTTTTATATTTATAATATATACACTTTTTTTTTTACGTGAGCAGAATAAAAAAGTACACTTGAATGAAGAAAGGTGTGCTTCACTGAGTCCTTTACAAGAGGAGTTACCAGCTACTTGGGTGAGCTAATTCTGGGCAATAAATCACTTTTTAACAGATGAAGGTCCTTACTTTGACTTTTCTGGTTGGATGTTATCTGAGTCAGCAGTGGTTCATTTCAGTTCTCTGTTCACCAAATAACAGTATTGTAGAGGTCACTGTATATGGTTCTTAACGAGATCTTTAATTAGACGGCCATGTATAGTGCTCAGCACATTGTATGGATGCACATTGAAGTCTTGTGACATGCTTCTCTTTAAATTCTGTTGCATATGCTTGGCTGATTTTTATACGTTTTGCATTAGCATTATTTTATTATTCATATGCTTTAAAGTGCCACAAACTCCCCCCCAAATATAATATATATCATATCTCAAGCCTTCATCTCGCACCATCTGTTCACTATAACTGTAGCGATGAATAGCACATCGGATTATTCTTCTTATACAGGATTTATATAGCGCCATCTTCAGGGTGGATTTGATTTAAATCTCGACTTGTATCATGATTTAAATCCTTAGTAAAAAGGCTCATAATTTTTAAAGAGGCCTGGGTCACACCTCCTGTGTTTTTGGTGCTTCTTGCAGAAACACACTACAGGTCTTTTACATGGTTTCCTATGGGACACGTTCACATCCATGATTTTTTCAGCTGCTGCGTATTTGGAAAGGGCAAGGCCTTTTTTAAACGCAAAACGGTGCTATTTTGTTTTTTTGGTTCAATATAATTTAATGGGGAAGCTGCAGAAAAGCATGTAATGCGTTTTTGCGGCAATTTGTGTTTTTTAATCTGCCCAACAGAAAATTGGCCCAAAAAAATGTAAAAATGCAAATTGCAGCAAAATTAACTTTTTTTTTTTGGGTTATTAATTGATTAATCTAAACAATAATTGGCCAACTAATCGATTATGAAAATAATCGTTGGTTGCAGCCCTAATTGAATGAGTTTACCAAAAAATGGAAATATTGCGGAGTATATAGCCTCATGCTATATAACTAAGCTCCATTTCATGCTGATTAAACTAAATTATTAATGTATTTCAAATAGAAAACTATCTTTTACAATCTTTTACTCCAAAAGCATTTTATTAAAATAAATGTGATTAAAAATCAAAAAAATCTATTTAAAAAAAAAAAAACCAGCCCCTCCCTTTTAGATTGTAAGCTCGCAGGAGCAGGGCTTCTCTAACCCTCTTCTTTTGAAGTGTACTGTTGGTGTAGTGTCTCCCTGCATTGTAAAGCGATGCGCAAACTGTTGGCGCTATATAAATCCTGTATAATAATAATAATAATAATAATAATATAATAAAATACAAGAGGGTTAGGGGGGCCTTGCTCATAAGAGCTTACAATCTATCATTAGGTAGAGATATAACTTTGGGTGGGTGGGGGCTGCGATGAGTTGATAAAGTAAAAGTTCAGTTTTTGGGTAAAGGCAGGATAGGCTTCCCTGAAGAGATGCGTTTGCAAGGATCACTTAAAAGTCGACAGAGTAGGAGACCTGAACAGATTGTAGTAGAGAGTTCCAAAGGATGGGAGAGGCTCTGGAGAAGTCCAGAATGAGAGTACGGAAGGAGGTGATGAGAGATATATGATTTTATTAACTGCCTTAAAGCCGAACTATACTTACCTCAGCTCCAGCGATGCCACGTCCCAGAGCTCCTCACCCAGCCGCTGACCTCTTCGATCGATCGGCAGCCATTTCTATGTCTGGGCAGGGGTGACGTCACTCCTGCGCATGTGTGGAAGTTCAGTCAGATTCACACAGCTCACTGTACAAGGGCGGACAGGCAGGTAAGTAACTTCAATACAGAAGTGACAAAGCACGTCTCTTATGCATTAAAATTCCTGCCTGTCCGCCCTTTTTATGTTTGGTCTAAAACTCCACTTTAATTAAAGCATTAATAAACCCAAAAGCAAACATTTTATTATATTGCAGCTCACCGGTTCTTAGATGTTATGACTGCATTAATTTTCTTTTTTTAGGCTTTTATTTTCACCTGGTGATCCTGCCAGTAAGTCTGTTTATTTTGTGCCAGCTGTACCAAATGCAGCATACCATTTTATTTTTGCCTTGGCCATTAAGCAAGCATCTCAGCAATGGCATGTGTACAGCCCTCAGCAGCTGCATGCCCTTTTATTTAGGTGGGCCATTAAGGGGTAGTAAAACCGCGGCTTAACTGCCCCCTTGTGAGTGAGCCCTAACACATGGCTGGTGCTGCTCATCTAGACACAGAGTGTTATGAGGGGAGCAGAGAGCAGAGTGCAGGGGTTACCATAATAAATAGAGTAAATCTCCCCAGAGTCACAGACAGCAGTTAAAAACCTGTCAGGGGTCCTAACCCCTCACCACTCTATACACAATGTTAAGCCCACGTTTACATCGAGCCGATTTGGCACGTCCGAATCGGATTCGACGGCGACTTTGCGGTGCCGCACCGATTCCCAAAAATAGTTCCTGCACTACTTTTAGCGACTTCGGGGGCGATTTCAATCTGTGCATGAACCGACACATGTCTCTGAAATGGCTCCCGAAGTCAGACTGACATGCGGGAATGAAATCAGGCGAGTTCAGCTGAACTCGCGCAATTTCTAACCCGCATTCAGTGTGAAACTGGGCTAAATTGGTTTTGGCTTTAGGTATACAGTACTTGAATAGATATTCTAGACTAGAGAACACAGTCTACCTTCTTACCTAAAGTCTCTTCTATCGGACACATCGCAGCATTGTGTTTTGACTTCATAACCATCTTGTCTCTATTTTATTTAGGAAAGGCAAGAAAGAATGGAAGTCGATGTTTCCAGGTTTAACATTGACGCCCCAAGATGGGATCAGAGTACATTCATCGGTCGCTTGAAGCACTTCTTCAATATTACAGACCCCAGGACAGTGGTTGTGTCTGAGCAAGAGCTGGACAGAGCTAAGCTGCTTGTTGAGGCTTGCAGGTAATTGCAAAGTATTTTTTTTCTTCTATCTAGCATTATATAACACTAACACTGAATACATTAGATCAGCCCTTCTTAATTACCAGGACTCCCCCTCAGATTACATGGGGTTCCCAATGAGCAATGGTGAATAGACCTACCTACAGTGCATCCGGAAAGTATTCACATCGCTTCACTTTTTCCACATTTTGTTTTGTTAGTCTTATTCCAAAATGGATTAAACTCGTTATTTTCCTCAAAATTCTACGAACAATACTAATGACAACGTGAAAGAAGTTTGTTTGTTTGAAATTTTTGCAAATTTGTTTAAAAAAAAAAAAAAAAAAATCTCATGTACAGAAGTATTTACAGCCTTTGCTCAATACCTTGTTGAAGCACCTTTGGCCCCAATAACAGCCTCAAGTCTTTTTGAGTATGATGCTACAAGCTTGGAACACCTATTTTTGGGCAGTTTCTCTCATTCTTCTTTGCAGGACCTCTGAAGCTCCATCAGGTTGGACTAGGAGCATCTGTGCACAGCCATTCTCAGATCTCTCCAGAGATGTTCAAGTCTGGGCTCTGGATGGGTTATTCAAGGACATTCACAGAGTTGTCCCATAGCCACTTCTTTGTTATCTTGGCTGTGTGCTTAGGGTCGTTGTCCTGTTGGAAGGTGAACCTTCGCCCCAGTCTTAGGTCCAGAGGGCTCTGGAGCAGGTTTTCATCACGAATGTCTCTGAACATTGCTGCATTCATCTTTCATTCGATCCTGACTAGTCTCCCAGTTCCTGCCACTCAAAAACCTCCCCACAGCATGATGCTGCCACCACCATGATTCACTGTAGGGATGGTATTGGCCAGGTGATGTGCGGTGCCTGGTTTCCTCCAGACATGACGCTTGCCATTCAGGCTAAAGAGCTCAATCTTTGATCAGACCAGAGAATTTTGTTTCTCATGGTCTGAGAGTCCTTCAGGTGCCTTTTGGCAAACTCCAGGCAGGTTGTCATGTGCCTTTTACTGAGGAGTGGCTTCCGTCTGGTCACTCTATTATACAGGCCTGATTAGTGAAGCGCCTCAGAGATGGTTGTTCTTCTGGAATATTCTCCTCTCTCCACAGAAAAACACTGGAGCTCTGTCAGAGTGACCATCGGGTTCTTGGTCACCTCCCTGACTAATACCCTTCTCCCCTGACCGCATAGTTTGCTGGGCGGCCCGCTCTAGGAAGAGACCTGGTGGTTCCAAACTACTTCCATTTACGAATGATGGAGGCCACTGTGCTCATTGGGACCTTCAATGTACCCTTCCCCAGATCTGTGCCTCGATACAATCTGGTCTCGGAGGTCTACAGATAGTTCCTTGGACTTCATGGCTTGGTTTGTGCTCTGATATGCACTGTTAACTATGGGACCTTATAAACATCTCAAGGATGATCAGTGCAAACAGGATGCACCTGAGGTAAATTTTGAGTGTCATGACAAAGGCTGTGAATACTTTTATGTAAATGGTGTTTTTTTTTTTTTTTTACAAAATTGCAAAGATTTCAAACAAACTTCTATCACATTGTCATTATAGGGTATTGTTTGTAGAATTTTGAGGAAAATAATGAATGTAATCAATTTTGGAATAGGGCTGTAACATAACAAAATGTGGAAAAAGTGAAGCATTGTGAATACTTTCCGGATGCCCTGTATACTAACCCTTGTACAGTGGTCATTAATGTTGGGAAACGCCACAATTTTTCCTGTCTGCATCCCTTTCTGTTATTTAATTTAATTCTAAGATTATTACAAAAAATGTTGTTGTACATAGGAGGGCGTAACATGTACCCCAAAGGTATCAAATATGCTAGGCATGCCTATTAACTCGAGAAGGGATGGGGTGAAAAAGGCACCAGAACAGCCAATAGTGTAGCACTGTTTGAAGTGTTATTAAACCCACAAGGGTAAAATCGCAGTATATGCAGTAAAGAATGCTTGTTATACTCTCTGTGGAACCTAAGGGATTAATCCTCTTCATTATGTAAAAAGGCTGTTTGATCCTGTCTTCTCTGATCCTCCCTTTCTATGGAAAGACGTCAATGGAATGTACATTTGATTACTCTCAAAGTAAAAAAAAAAAAAAAAAAGTAAGGATAAGAAACGCATTTCACCACCCGGCAAAACGGCCACGGGTAGTGTGATCAAACCCTACAGGTTCACAAGGACATATTTAGTAGGCCACATGATCTTTTTTCACAGGACTCTCAAAGTCCAGGAGCGCACACCTTATTCACCTGTCAAACTTGCCCATTGAAGTCAATGGGACCACGCCACAACTGCGTGTCAAACATGGATATGGTATTTGCAGTGTGGTAGTTCAATGTAAAATCCCAATGGGAATAAAGGTTCCATGGAGATCGACAAACAAGCATGCAGGAGGCAGAAGCAGTATTGCCTTCTCAATGCCTGTAAAACTGTTCACTGTGTTGCGAACGGTGTGCAACAAGCCCCCATTATGACCTCCTCAAAAGAATGGGGAAGCGCCGCAAATGCCCCATGTTTGTTCTAAAAAAGGGGGTTCAAAATAGGCGGTGTGGAAATGTCCCATCGCCGGCTCACCTGTCAATTGTTCTAAGCACAGATCGATCTTCAGAGGAACGGCAGGTTTAGAAGCGCATCTAAATCTAGCCTAAGGGTTGGATAAAAGCACAACCCAAACCATTTCTTTTGTAGCCTGCTTGAAATTGTGTGTCCTTATTCCTAATAAAATATTCATACACTGCTGGTGCTCATTGTCTTTGTAACATTTTGTCATGGCTATGCAGTAATGTGTGTCTGCCATCTTACCTTCCTCTTCATGTGTTCACCTTAGAGGCCAGACTCTCTCACCTGGCTGCTTTTATAATCTCTCCTCCCAGTATGCTCCACCCCAGGCCCTATCGGAGAACTCTATATTAACTTGTGCACTGCAACTCTGGCTTGCTGATCAACGTTGTTTGTTAAGCATTGTGTGTTTGGGGTCCTGCTTGCCGTGTGCTACGTTTTATCTCTGTGTACCAATCTTGGCTTGTTCTCGACTATGCCTGTCTGCTTGTGACCTTGACCTTGGCGTGTCCTTTGTTTATCCTTGTCTGCTTGTCGCCCTGACCTTGGCTTATCTCCTCACTACCTCTTGTATCCTGAGCTGCTACTTCCCCTCTATCCTCTAATCCCACGGAGCAAGAGCTAGGGGACTCTGGGGGCCGCGACCTGGATCCAGCTGCCGCTTAGGCCATCCTCACCAGTAGAGGCTCTGGTGAACACCTGCTGGATCTTAGACTCTGCGCCCTGGGGAATCTTGGGCTCTAGCTCCCTCTGGGATCCCTGTATTGCTCCAGTGGATCTGCCATCCATAACCACCCAGTGTTCCATCCGCAGCAGTCAGCCATAGGGTTCACTACCTTGTGGTGCACTCCTGACCTACGGTGTGCATCTGTCATCTGGCAACTCAGGTGACCTGACACATTTGCAGTGGGTATGCAATATTCAGTATATTGAATGTCTAAAAACACTCTAAAATCTCATATAGGCTTTAACATATTAATGTAATTTGAAGGGTTATTTTTATGCTTTTTTTCATCTGCAGCTTTTTAAAAAAAAATACCTGGTGATCCTGCCATGTAGGTTCTTGTTCAGGCACTTCTTATACGGGGTGACAACGCTCCTTCCTGTCTCCCAGTTGTTTTCCTGCATTGTTAAGTGAGCTTCTGATGTGAAACATCAAGTGGTGGTTTTAACACACATTACACATTCACTGTTGTCAACTGTAGAAACCTACCCTGAGAAATAGCATGCAGCCTTCTCTGGAGTACATACATTTAGATAGGAAGTGGCTGCAAAGAGCACAGGAGATCAGCAGCACTGATGTGTAAGAAAGAATGAAAAAACGTGAAAACAATTACTTTTGATACACAGTGCATGTTACTGTAATTGTCATCCAGTTGGGGGGTTTACATTTCCTTTTTAAAGCGAACCTTCCCCCCCAAATTACATCTAGGGCTGCACCGTCACTCCTCTTCCTCTATTAGCAATGGACATAACTTTTTTTTTTCTTTCATGCTGCAAAGCAGAACTTCCACTTGTCTTTCCTAGGTGAGACATTCTCCCCTGCATGTGTACAGATGTGCCACAGGGCTCGAAACTTGGGAGAGTCCTGCGGCACATCTGCGTACGTCTCAGGGTCCCCAGTTACCTGCGCACACACAGTGGGTTTCCCAAGCATGCGCAAAGACTGGCAGCAAGGAAGTCTCCTCCGTCTTTACGCGTGCTTGTCAACACCATTGTGTGTCCGCAGATGCCATGATCTGAAGGCCAGGAGGAGCCCCAAGGGGCGCTTCGGTGCATAGCGGCACAGGAGGGGGTGGGGGGCGAGCCTGTCCAGACCACACTGAGGTTCCGCTTTAAGGAGGCCCTCTTTGTGTTGGCTGTTTTTAAGGCTAAGTGCACCTTTCTGACCATTTTTCATGTTCTCCCCTTGCAGGATCCTATATTTTTGTTGAGTTTGACTGTACGTGACTCCGCCCACACAGCTACATCATTCATTTGCAGATCAGTTCACAGGATCTTTGAATAAAAAAACGACAGCCCCTTTCACATGTCCGTTCCAATCAGGTCCTGATGGGACCTCATGCGCCTGGCAAAGGGACCCGCAGACATGCACACAAGAATAAAAACTACAAAACGCTAATAATATAAATATATATATAATTTTTTGGGTTAAATTCGGCCACGGACCGGTTTATTGGTTTCAATAAATATTTAAATAAATAATTAAACTTATTTCATCAAAATGAAATTCATTCACCAAAAACTGATATATTAAACCACTCACAGCTCAGCCACTGAGACTCAAGCTGACTCAACTTTTAGTTTAACATTCCCTTACATATCCCAACCGATAGGAGGGGTAGAGCATTCAGCCCTCCTGTCCATACCAACCCACCCCGCGGCCGTCTCAATGCATGTCTGCAGGTCACAATTAAAAATGTCTAAACCCACGTATGACAAAATGCACACCATCATGTCGATACATACCTGGAATACCTCCCTCTAGCTCAAAATGTCGAAAAGAAATACTTAAATTATGGACTAAAATTTTTTCCAAAGCTTTATTAATCCTTTTTCTAACCTTTTCAAGTGGCTTGAACGTGACGGACTGTAGCCAACTTGATCTCGGGACAATTTCTGAAAAAACCAACACTGTATTTGGAGAATTTATGTTCAAAAAACTAAACGTATCCTTCATGTTGGAAATTAAATCAAATATTTTTAATTTTCCTATGTCGTTGCCTCCCAAATGTACTATTAAAATATCCGGGCTGGAAAAACTAGCATAAAGCCTACATAATTCAAAGATTGAATCCTGCCAAATAATACCCCTAAGTCCATGCCAACAAACGCAGAATAAAGATGGATCCAGGCCCAGATTTTCCGTGTAAATCCTAACTGCTGCTCTTTTCTGTGCCCAGAAAATATGAGTGGCCCACAATCCATACCATAATCCGGGTACCTGAAAACAAAATTTGCATTAATAAGGACTAATATATAACTTGTATGCATCCGAACGCCATCTACCTATTTTCTTTATTACGCTCCCTTCCAGACCCAACGGAGCAGCTTCCGTAGCCGCTCCGATGTGAAAAGAATGAGTAGTTATTCTTAAGTGACCTAAATTCAAATAAAACAAGCATTTCCTTAATACCACTGAAAATTGATAACTCGTTAACGGTGAACCATCTTTATGAATAAATAACAGCCCTTGAACATTTGGCCTAATTACTAAATACGCCTTCATAGCCCTAACCGGGCATATATTGGTGTCCACACATTCTTGTAAAGCTATCCAAGATCCCAACCCTAACTTATCTGTCTTCCTGCATTGGAGGAAGATCCGTAAACCACCCTCCAATAGAACAGTATTGGAGAACAACATACCAGATACCCTCACTTTTGATGGCGGTAATAATTCTAAAATTCTAAATGCCGCAAAAAACGCCAAAGAGAAGACAGAATTAAACAGGACAGATTCAAATAAAGAATAGCACACCCCAGGAGTAACATCACATAATTTAGATAATAAATCCAGGGTGACAGGGCATCTATCATCTTTGTGAAAACCACTCCTTTTATATCCTTTTAAAGCTTGTCTAAGCCCAGGTTCACACTGGGGCTGCGGGAGTGAAGCCGTGCGAGTTCAGCTGAACTCGCACGATTTCACTCTCGCTGGCAGTCCCGATTTTAGCCGCGATTACAAAGACATCTGACACAGATGTCAATGTAAATCGCGGCCGAAATCGCAAAAAGTAGTACAGAAACTACTTTTTGAAATCTGTCCAGCGCCGCAGATTAGGACGGTGCCATTGCCCGCAATTTGCGGCAAATATCGCCGATTTGACATGTCAAATCGCATGTCAAATCGCACCAGTGTGAACCAGGGCTTACTGAAAAGAAACTCTGGCATGATGGAAACCCTTGTAGGCGTAAGAAAAATGAAACACCTGATTGATAACACCTTATTAACGTGCGACCAGGAATAACCCTTCTCTATTAAAGAATGAAGAAAAAGTAATTCTAAATTCTCAGAATGAGAAGAAATATCCGTGCTTAAAGCTGACAAAAAGGTAACCCATAACCATGAAGATTTATAATACTTCCAAGTAGAATTAGCTACTGAGTTCTTAATGTTCTCATAAATTAAATTAGATCCCATAAATAGGGTGGGCAATGCTCCCCGACTGCATCCGCTTCCGGCATTAGCAAGAAAAAAAACGCTCCATCTGTTGACGAGAGAGAGAATCGGCAATTATGTTAGACTTACCTTGAACATACTTCGCCTTGATCCAGATGTTCCATCTCAGGCACAGGAAGACCAAATGACACAGAAAAAACACTACTTGGGGGGATTTTGAAGAGAAGCAATTTACTGCAAAAGCTACACCCTGATTATCGATGCTAACCAAGATCCTCCTATTAGAAAACTGTGAACCCCATAGTTCTAAAGCTACAATAACGGTGAACAGTTCTAGTAAAACAATGTTTTTACAAAACCCCTTTTTTACCCAACTAAAAGGCCAAGAAGAAAACACCAATGCGAATTCCAGATAGCACCAAAACCTATGGAACCTGCTGCATCTGTAGCTAGACAAAAATCTGAGTCTAAAATAAACTCCTGCTGCCATAAAAACTTACCATTAAAAGCCTCAAGGAAGTTTAGCCATACCAAAAAATCTGCTTTCATATCAGAATTTACCTTCACATGAGAAGATGGACTTTTTAAACCTGAAATAGAGGCATATAGCCTCCCAGAAAAAACCCTGCCCATCGGCAGGACTCTAGCCACGAAAGCTAACTGCCCTAATAAAGATTTAATCTCTTTAAGGGTCCTTTCACACGGGGCGGATCCGTGCAGATCCGCCCCGTGAAGCTCCGCTTGCTCAGCGGGGATCGCTCCGTTGATCCCCGCTGAGCCGACGGATGACTGGGCGGTCCCCGCACACTGTGCAGGGACCGCCCTGTCAGAGCGCCGCTCTCCCCTATGGGGAATTGGATGACGACGGACCGTAGAGTCCGTTGTCGTCCGATCCGCTCCGCCGACGGAAGGAAAAATGGGGTTTTCCTCCGTCACACTTTGGCGGAGCGGATGTCAGCGGACATGTCTCCGCTGACATCCGTGCCTCCATAGGGGTACATGGAGGATCCGTTTTATGTCCGCCTAAAAAACTGACAGGCGGACCTGAACGGACCTCCGTGTGAAAGAGCCCTAAGGGTAACCTTTCTCCTCCTAAGAAATGTCAACAAAACCTGGGACAACCTATGAACCTTGTCATTAGGAAGTATAAATTCCATGGCTACAGTATTTAAACCAATGCCCAAAAATGTAATATTTGTAGTTGGGAAGACCGTTTTTTCCACTGCCAATGGAATGCCGAAAAATTCACACCGTAAAAAGAAAGACCTAGGGGATTAATGCAATCCTCCGTTCCAGCTGAACCCAAAAATAAAAAATCATCTAAGTAGTGAATGGAGAAATGGGAATCAGATACCATATTAACCACCCATTCAATAAAAGATGAAAAAGCTTCAAAGTAGGAGCACGAAATCGAGCACCCCATGGGCAGACACTTGTCAAAATAGGAATTATTTTTGAAAATGTTTTTTAACGAATTAAAGCAAACCGGGTTTAAAGGTAATAATCTGAATGCTAATTTAATATCTGCTTTCGCCATCAATGCATTTGGACCTAATATGCGCAATTTACTTACGGCCAATTCAAAAGATGCATAAGTCACTGCCGCCGAGTTTATCTGGTCATTCAAAGATTCTCCAAAAGGAAACGACAAGTGATGTATTAGGCGGAATTCCCCCCCCCCCCCCCCGCTTCTTCTTGGGCACTAAACCTAACGGGGACACCCGAAAATCCTTAAAGCGGTTGTATTTTTATTTTTTTAAACCTGCAAGGCAAAGGCATAATGAGCTAGTATGACTAGCATACTAGCTCATTATCAATCACTTACCTTAGATCGAAGCCCCCCACAGTGGTCCTCGGACACGTCCTCCGTCGCCACCATGATACCCGGAGTGACTTCCGGGTTTCGCCGCTCCGGCGCTGTGACTGGCCGGAGCGGCGATGACGTCACTCCCGCGCGAAGAACGGCACAATCACTGCGCATGCGTGCATTCCGGCAGTGTCCGGCAGGCTCCCATTCAAGAGCCGCCACGCTCAGTGCGCCTGCGCCATTATCTACGGCGTGCATGCGCCGTAGACATCGGTGCTCGCTTTTCTGCATATATCTCCTTAACTATGTAGGTTAAGGAGATATTGCAAGCACCTACAGGTAAGCCTTAATGTAGGCTTACCTGTAGGTGCATGTAGTATATAAGGGTATACAACCGCTTTAAATGGGGGAAGAGAAAAAGGACCTTCCATCCTACCTGCTGCCACTTCCTTTTAAAAAGATTTTCTCTAACTATATTAGGAAATTCTTGGACAGATTTTAGATTACTATTTATAGAGCAACCTACACCTTTAAAAGAGGGGAGCTCGAAACCTTCAGAGAACCCTTTAACTAGCAATGAAGCCCTCTGTCTGTTTTGGTAAACCTGCAACCACTGGAGCATTCTTTGAATGTTCACCGGGGTTGCTGCTTTTTTTAAAATGTTCCCGTTGTCCCACCTGAAGCTTTCGAAAACATTTTGAGATTGGGTGAGACCCAGAGCAAGATGCACGTTCATGCTTGTATTTACAAGCATTTAACCACTTACAATTGCTGTCATTGAAAGCGAAACACAGCCCCTTGTTTGTATGCATTTCCCGACTGGTTCACATTTGTAACATTGGGTTGACGAACGAAAGACTGCCGCTGTGGCAAGAATAAATTTAACCACAGGCTAACATCTTTAGAACCCCATTGCAGTGAAGGTTGAACAGCTAATTTTTGACGCACTGCCTCATCATATGTTAGCCAAGCAAAGCCACTAAAACTTCTGTATGCCTCAAGAATGATGTCTGTGCTGAAATAATGCTGGACTCCTCTCAGGAAATCTCTCACACAAAACACTTGAATAAATAACAAAAGCTTGTAACCATGAATAAAAGGATTTTAAGACTGGTTTACGCCTATCGTCCTCAGCTTTATCATCCCTTCTGTCATATTTCTGAGAGAATTCCCTGGAAGGAGGAAGCACTAAACTCAAATCAATATATTCCTCCCTCCATATTTTTTCTCTAAGGCCCCTTTCACACTGGGGCGGTTTGCAGGCGCTATTGTGCTAAAAATAGCGCCTGCAAACCGAGTCTAAACAGTGGTTGCTGTTTCTCCAATGTGAAAGCCCCGAAGGCTTTCACACTGGAGCGGTGCGCTAACAGGACGTGAAAAAAAGTCCTGCTAGCTGCATCTTTGGAGCAGTGAGAGGAGCAGTGTGTTTACCGCTCCTACACCGCTCCTTCCCATTGAAATGAATGGGACACCGCGGTAATACCGCCCGCAAACAGTTTGCGTGTGGTATTAACCCTTTTTCGGCCGCTAGCGGGGGTTAAAACCACACCGATAGCGGCCGAATACCTCAGCAATCCCGACGGTATAGCGCCGCTAAAAATAGCGGCGCTATACCGCCACCGCCCCAGTGTGAAACCAGCCTAATGGTAGCAGGTAAATGGAAACCAAGAGGAGAGAGAACACACTGCATACATTCCTTTACACTTTTTTCTTGATTCTTATCCTGTGGTGTTGCAGGAATTCTCTGTGCCATTGCTGAACTATCTGTCAAGACTGATGCCCACACTCCTGCAACACCCTCCTGCTGTCTAAAATTATCCACATTAGCTTGATTACGAATCATTTGTATTAACTGTTCTAAAGAAGAAGAAATGTCAGACAGTTTCTCCATAGTGTTACACTTACCAGCCTCCAAAGAGCTGCCACTACCTGCAGTCAACAAAAGGGGAAGCACAACGCACAGGAATGGCACTGCCGGCTTGCTCCCCCCCCCCCAGCCTGCTGAGAAACCTCACTGCTAGCTTGCTGACTACCATTCGCTGACAGAAGCCCATGCCCCGGCATAGACGCAGGCATGGCTGACACTCCTCTCTGTCCCTGAGACTGCTCCACTCCCGATGACATTCTGGCAAGGCTCCTCCCCTGACTCCGACCTACGGGAGTACCGCCCTGCTGACGGCTGCTGGCTGAGGATGCTGACCTCCCTCTCCGACCGTATGAAACCGCGGGCGTTACTGGGCTGACACTCCTCCTCTTGCTGGTCCTCTTAACCACCTCACCTCCGTCTTGACCGACATCCTCCTGCCGCGATGTTACATGAGCGGGGTTCACCTGAAGCTCCTCAGTCACCTGCTGCCTAGTCTGAGGTAACATGCCTCCTCCGCTCCCTGCTGCCTCCGCCTGTGCTCTGCCTGTGGACTCCGCTACCATCCGACTCCTCTTGACCCTCAGATAAGGATAAGCACATTCAAATCCATTCTTCCCCTCCAGCTGTTTCCGCTCTCTCCAATTACTGACGTAAAAGAGTCTCCATGACTCCAGACTTTGCTGTGTCTCAAGTTTACAGACCGGAGCTCCTTGTGACGTCTTCTTCCTGGCGACTGGCCAGGAATCCTGTCAGCTGGTCCCTTTTTTATATAGACCCTGAACCCACTTCTAGAAAATTCTAATGGTCACCTGACTATTCTAACCAATCCTATTAAGCCCTACCCTTCTAACCAACTACTACAACACCTGACCTAATTTGGCCAATTAGAGAACAAATAACCTAAAGCTACTCCTAAATTGCCAGCACTACGGCCCCATAAGTTAAAGGGGGGCCAATAAGGCTAGCCCCCTTTCCCCCCCATTCACCCCTATGGACCGGCAGGTGTAAATGGACACAGGTCCGCTTGCACCCACCTGCCTCTGATCCGGTCCACTTAAAACAAGTGTAAGGGGATCTGTTCTCCTCTGTGTAGGCAGATCAGATCGGAGGTAGTTGGGTGTAAACAGCAACATCTCAAAGTGCAAGTGGAATGGTACTGCATATGTAAATCATCGTTGGTGTTACTAAACCCAGGACCCTGCATTCACTATATCTTAGTAAATATAAACTGCTAAATACTAGAGCTGCGCGATTAATCGTTAAAAAAATCGATTCAACCCCCTCATGATCCTAATCAGCCATTTCCATGATTTTATGTAAACATTGCAGAGCCGAGCTGTCCAAAAAAAAAAAAACAGACAAATGTTTATCAACATTCCTCAGAGTGAGAGATCGAGAAGAGACACAAAGTAACATTTAGTTCTTAGATCAAAGGGAAGAACTTCTGTCTGTAAATTAAGTCAGTTTAACCACTTAAAGACTAAACCTTTTTCTGACACTTGATGCTTACAAATTAAAATCGGTACTTTTTGCTAGAAAATTACTTAGAATCTCCACATATTATATATATATTTTTAGCAGAGACCCTAGAGAATAAAATGGTGGTTGTTGCATTATTTTATGTCACTGTATTTGCGCAGCGGTCGTTCAAATGCAATTTTGGGGAAAAAATACACAATGAATAAAAACAAATGGTGATTCTCATTTTATCCAGAATCGTGCAGCTCTACTAAATACCCTTTCTCATCAGCAGTATATAGCAGTCTTGTGACTTCTAGCAGTGTCTGATTAAAGCTTGTAGGAGGCGTTTTCATTCTACTCTGACCTATGAGTTTGCATGACCCCTGACCCTCTGTCTTGACAGTGCTGATTGGTCCTGTGCTGATCACATGCACTCAAAAAGAAAAACTCTAGCAATACACACCAAATTGAGCATGTGCAGAGTGACTACAAAGGCTCTGTTCTATCATGAGATGGATTTGGAACAGTGGAAGAAGTGGCGGATCAGAGAAGACGGGGTCAAACAGCCATTTTTTACACAAAGCAGCGGATTAACCCCACAGGGAGTAAAACAAGCATGCTTTACTGCATATACAGACTGATTTTACTGTTGTGGGTTTAGTAACACTTTAAGTTACCCCAGCCAAAAGGTCTGTACCTTAGAATGGACCTGTGGCTGGGGGAATAGTTTGCACCTGGTATTACAGTTGCAATGCTTTGCAGGTTCCAACACAAAAAATGAACAAATGCATTTTTTTTCAATAAATATGGGTGCATGTATTCATTTTTGGCAAAAGGTGGAATTGGCCTTTTTATCTATTAGGTATGTATTATTTTTGCAGTAGACCGCACAGACAGATTTCAGCTGTCTTCTTCTTTTTTTTTTTTTTTTTTTTTCAAAACCGAGTAGACCATTAGAACAAGTGTTTGACGGGTTGCTGTAGGCTTCAGTTTGAATTTTCCAGTTTTTGCACAGCTGGCCTTTTTTGTAGACAATCTTATTGTAGGCTGTGAATAAATTAGAAAAGGAGTGACTGCACTCAAGTAAAAAGCACCTCCCTGGCAGCACGGGTCACCTTCAAAGTGACAACCTTGATTTCTGTGATCACTAATAAATAAAGGACACACAGGGGCCTTCTTCAATCATGTTCAAAGAGCTGTGGATTTGTGTAGTTGTGCACAAAGGTGGCACTGATGTACAACAATGACAATCTTACTGGTTACCATAGACAAGCCAGACAGATTTCCTGTTCTTAATAATCAGCTCCAGAATTCAAACATATACTGTAAAATATAGACTATTTAAAAAAAAAAAAAAAACTGTTCTGTATTAGCAGATTTTTACATTTTACTACAATAAATTAAGCAATTTAATGAAATAAATGTTCTAGACGTGACAGTGCTACAATTAGTTTTGCCTTCTTCTTTTTTTTTTTCAAGTTAATGCAGGTAGATTGTTGCTAGGCAACGGGAGGACAGCTGGGTATCAAAACATCTCCAGTGGCTGGCATAGATCAATAAAGCTGTCAGATTTTAATGATCAGCTTTTTGTGTGAAATCCATTAAAAGGGCTCTGTCACTTAGGAAATCAGTTCTCCGCTAATGAAACTCCATCTCCCTTTATGAAACGAAATGGCATTAATGGAGTCTTTTAGCTTATTTACTTTGAAAAATAGTAAGGCATAAAAATGTACCTGTTATTTGTCAGGGTTGGCAACCAGGTGTTTGTATACCAAAGTATGGTCCTTGCACATGCCAACCAAGAAGGGAACTTGGCATTCATTCTTAAATGATTCTGTACACAAGTCATCAGTGACCACCTCCGTGTTGCAGTCACACTGAACTGACATGGGCCACAGCATTCGTTGGCATTGACACTGTGGGTTTGATTTACTAAAACTAGAGAGCGCAGCTCTGCGTCGAAACCCATCAGTTTCCAGGCTTTTTTGTCAAAGCTTACAGCATTTGTTAACCCCCAAAAAAATAGATCCTGCTTCTGCATGTTATTTGACACAGTACTTGTCCTGTGTCATTTGGCCCCCTGTAACACCTAAGAAAACCTGGCTGATCCTGCCAGTTTCTACCCTCCCCTGTAACTGACCACGGTGTATCATGGCTGCTGAGCCCTGACACCGTTGCCAGTTTACATGCCTCCGCCTCTACAGCCTGCTGTCTCTCCTCTGTGCTCTCTCCCCCCTCCCTCCCTGCCTGTCAGCTTGTGACAGTGCTGCCCCCGCCCCTTCTGCTGCTTGAATAAAACTAACCTGTATGCACCATTCGCACTGCCTCTGATTGTAGTGTCCCCCGCTGTGTGTAATTTATAAAAATAAATGCTGCAAATACCTAATTTCAGAGCGGAGATCTCAATCACGTGACCGGCCGTCTCTCTCCCCCCCCCCCCCCCCCACCGACTGATGTCAGTGGGGGAATCTCGGTCCCATCCACTGCATCTCTGAGTAGGAAAGGAGAGATCCGGCCGGTCATGTGATCGTGGTCTCGGCTCTAAAATGGGGTATTTGCAGCATTTGTTTTTATAAATCATACACAGAGGGGGACACTACAATAGGAGGCAGTGCTAATGGTGCAAACAGGTTAGAGTGGCTTAACAATCGCTTTAAGGCCCCTTTCACATGGGCTCTCCAATCAGATCCACCTGTAAGTTTTTCAGGTTGGCCTGAACGGACCCTGCATTGTCCTCCTATGGAGCGTTGAATGTCGGGCTGTCACCCACCGCCATCCGATCCGATCCTGTCTGCCAAGATCAGATGACATTGGATGGAAACGGACAGGCAGTCCTTTTCCATCCGATTGCCCCATAGAGGAGAGCGGGACTGTCTGCATAGCGGAGCAGACATGGACATGTTATCCGCCTGCTCAGCGGGGATCGCAGTGAGACGTGAAGTCAGGGAAGGCAGGTGAGACGGAGCCTTACCTGCCATGAAAAAATAAAATAAAAAATGATTGAGGGTCGTAGCTTGGTGACCTGGGGTTCCAGAGACCCCAAATTTGGGGTGTAGGTAGCTGAAGTCCTACCCCACCACTGGCCAAATGCATAAGAATGCATTAAGATAAAAAACCTTCTGCCTTTACAACCACTTTAAAGCTGCATTCCAGGTATGGTTTAATTGCGTAGTTCTACTTGGACCAATGTAAGTATGTGCATTCCATACCTAGCCAATTCTTCTGCAAATTGAAAATTACTGTAGTTGCTGTTGCTCGTGCAGTGATCCTCGCTGACCTGCTAAGTCCCATGCCAAGCGGCATTCAGAGAATGCCTTCCATTTTCTTCAATGAATTGATTCAGGGGTCATGTCACTAACTCCACCTCGTCCAATCAGAAAACACTTTACATTAATTGAGAAAAATGCAAGGCACTCATTGAATGGCTTATCCCCTTAGGACAGTGGTTCTCAACCTGGGGTCGGGACTCCCTCGGGGGTCGAATGACGATTTGCCAGGGGTCACCGAATCCTGGAGCCCGCGGCCGCCCACTCAGTTCACGGTATGGGTGGGGGCAGAGACTAGAGGTCAGCTGACTGGTGAGGAATGTGAAGTGTGAGGAGCTGGAGGAGACTCTACCTCCTGATTTCGGCATAGGTGTCACTGCTGCAAGACACCACGAAGCCGGAGACACAGTGAAGCCAGAGACACAGTCAGTAACACTACCTGTGATTAGAGTTGCCATTAAAAGTCCCCACTACATTTCTCAGATCAGCAGATGACCTTGATCAAGAGCACCTTATTTGGCTGAACAGAACTCCCCCCAGCACTGCCACTGATCCCAACTCCCCGCCAGCACTGCCAATCATCCCATTCCCCCCAACCCCCCCCCCCCCCCACCAACCAGTAAGAGAAGGTATAAAAATAGAGAATACATGGAAGGAAAAGGAAAGAAGGGGAGGAACAAAGAAAAATGGAGAGAAAGAAAAAGAAATATGGCTAGAGAGAGGGATGGGGGAGAAAAAACAATAAATTAGGATAGAGAGAGATAAAAGGGAAAGAAAGGAGAACAAAGAGAGGGGTACATCCTAAAATGTACCATAAGGGTTTTTAATACTGTACAAGTGGAAGGGACTCAGGGAGCGCTAAATGTCCGTTGGTTAGGGACGCAAGTTACTTGTCTTGCCTTGGGTGCTGACAACCCACGCTATGAAAATAATTTTACTGTTGGGGGTCCCCACAACTTGGAATAATTTTATCAAGGGGTCATGGCACTAGAAAGGTTGAGAAACACCGCCTTAGGAAATCACATGGCTTAGTGATGCATTGGTGAGGAGCCTATGACGTCATGCTGCAAAACTGGAAGTCGAAGGGCCACCATTTTGAGTGTATTTGCCTGTATACTGATATGCACAAATGTATGTGCATATCAGTATACAGGCAAGATGTATTGTAAAAGTTTTTTTTTTTTACTTTTTGGGTTACTTTTTTAATAAAAATTTGTTTTTATATATACGGAGAGCACTTAAAGTGTTTGTTACCCCAACATTTCATGTTCCTCATATGTGCCTGCTGTACCATGTAATTGTATGAGAAAGTATCCTGTTCTCTTCGTATTGCTTCCTTTGTGTAAAATCCACGGTGTTTCTGCCAGTCCCTCTGCTTTCCTATTATTACCTGACCACACTAGGCAGGAGAACACACCATGGTCAATTCTCTAGCTATGCTTGGAATTTCATGTACTCTCCTCCAATGATCAGACTTGTCTTGACACGCCTCCCCTGCACAGCCATTCACTGGGAAGCTCAGGGTACTGCTGCTTCTCCTCCCCCAGCTCTTCTGCAGCTAAGAACAGAGGGAACAGACAGAATGTGATCACTTATAAAAAATGGAAAAAAAAGGCACAACAAAATTTTAACCACTCGCCGACCGCCTCCTGTACATTTACGTTGGCAGAATGGCACGGACAGGCACATCAACGTACCTGTATGTCCCCTTTAAATGCCTGTCCTGCTGCCATCCCCGTGAGTCGGACCGCGGGTCCCGCGGACTCAATCGCCGCGGGGATCCCCGCGATCGTCTCACGGAGGTATAGAGCGGGGAGATGCCTGTGTAAACAAGCATCTCCCGGCTCTGCCTAGTAACAATGACACTGATCTCGGCTCCATGTACTCGGAGCGGAGATCGGTGTCATGTGACAGAGTCCACCCCCCCCCCCCCTACATCAATAAACGCTGATTGCGATATTTTTATTTTATTTTACCAAAAATATGTAGAAGAATACGTATCGGCCTAAACTGAGGAAAAATGTATTTATTTTTTGGGGGGGGGGGGGGTGGATTTATTATAGCAAAATATAAAAAATATATTTTTTTTTTCAAAATTGTCGCTCTATTTTTGTTTTATAGCGCAAAAAATAAAAACCGCAGAAGTGATCAAATACCACCAAAAGAAAGCTATATTTGTGGGGAAAAAAATTTGTTTGGGAGCCACGTCGCAATTGTCAGTTAAAGCGACGCAGTGCCGAATCGCAAAAAGTGGCCTGGTCTTTAACCAGCCAAAATGGTCCGGGGCTGAAGTGGTTAAATCTGTACACATATGGTTTGCCTTTCATTTCACATTTAAAGAGAATGGGTTGTTTTACAAGGTGATTGTTAGCAATCACTTTAATGTGCTATCCTTTTTTTGAGCTGCCCAAGTACTTATATTGGGGGATCCCGGAGGATGGAGATGGATTGAAGCATGCCTGTAAGAGTGGAGGTGAACAGCATCCCTGGTATATCTGCTCTGGCTTAAAGGGAAAGCACATTTGACAGATGATTATTGGGTCAAACTAGGTGAGAGCACTGGCACATTGATGATGGGTTTTGCACCTTAAAGAGACGCACACACATTCACTATGGAGCAATGTTTCTCAACTCCAGTCCTCAAGGCGCCCCAACAGGTCATGTTTTCAGGATTTCCCTCGGATGAAACAGCTGTGGTAATTACAAGGCAGTGAAACTGATCAAACTACCTGTGCAAAATAATGGAAAGCCTGAAAACACGACCTGTTGGGGCGCCTTGAGGACTAGAGTTGAGAAACCCTGCTATGGAGGATATAATAATTTTAAGCATAAGTGGATGACCTATTTACAGTGGACACAGCTTCCAATATTTAATGGACATAATTAGAATATTTAGAGGACGTTTTTGATTTACTTCCGTTTTTGCATCTCATTATTTACAGTTTATACCTGGTGTTGCACGTGATGATAATATTGGGGTAACCATTGTGAGGGGGTTAACTCGGTAGCGGGTGTGTGTGACCCCCTGGTTGGGCTCCCCACACAAAAACAGGGCCAGCAGACGGAGGTTGTGGTTTTCAAAATCAAAAGGTGCGGTTTATTTCTCTATGTACAGTGACAAAAACACAGCAAAGCCAAAAAGAAACAAACAAAATAAATCCTGGTCAGTTTGACCTCTGACTAAACATGCAGGTTTCCTAAACTAACAACTGGGATCAGCCTGGTGCTGTCCTAGTCCCTAAGTCCCTGGTTTAGTAAAAGTCCAAACAAATAGCCACACAGGCTTTGCCTCACCGCACAGGGGTTCACTCTCCCTAGACAGTCCACACAGGTCTGGTTCCAGGCATGAGCAAACACCTAATGAATCTGGGAGTTTTTATAGAGGCCTTAAACGAACTGACAGGCTTCAGCTGGTCTCATCAACTCCCTGCCTCAAGACGCCCAGCACTCTCCCTAGAGGTATGAGTCATTCATGAGCCCACTAGCCTCAGCTGGGCTTCATCAACTCCCTAGTTGTATAAGTCGGCATAAAGCCTGAATCTGGGAGAAATATATCTACCCCCCTGGATGCAACCAGGTGACTTTACCTTCCTGCTGTCACATACCCCCCCCCTCTTGTTTTAACCTTGGGGTTGGAACACCAGCAATCAGGCATTCATGTACTCGAGACAAAGCATCCACATTCCCCATTTGAACGCCAGGGCGATGCTTTACTGTGAAGTTGAATTCCTGGAGGGCCAGGAACCACCTATTCACTCTTCTATTTGTTTCCTTGTTTTGAGCCATCCACTTTAACGGAGCGTGATCCGTAACCATGTCAAAGTGCCTACCTAGCAGATAGTACCGAAGGGAATCTAGAGCCCACTTCACCGCTAAACACTCCTTTTCAACCGTGGCGTAATTTACCTCATGGGACTTCAACTTCCTGCTGAGGTAAATGACTGGGTGCTCTTCCCCGTTCCAGACCTGGGACAATACTGCTCCTAACCCCACATCTGACGCATCACTTTGTACGACAAAGTCTTTAGAGAAGTCGGGTGAGTACAACACTGGCTGGCTACATAAGGCTTGTTTCAAGAATTGGAATGCTGCCTCAGCCTCGGGGGTCCATTTAATCATGACCGACCCTTTCCCTTTCGTCAGGTTGGTTAGGGGCACAGCCTTAGAAGCAAAGTGGGGAATGAAGCGCCGATAATAACCCGCGATTCCCAGAAAGGCTCGTACCTGCTTCTTGCTGTTGGGACGTGGCCAACTCTGGATGGCCTCGACTTTGTTGAGTTGGGGTTTTATTACTCCCCTGCCAATGGTGTACCCAAGATATTTGGCCTCCTCCTGCCCAATGGTACACTTCTTGGGGTTAGCCGTAAACCCCGCTTCCCGAACAGAGTCCAGGACTGCTTGCACTTTTGGCAGATGTGAGGCCCAATCTGTGCTATGGACAATTACGTCATCCAGGTAAGCCGCAGCATACTTCCGATGGGGCCTCAGCATCTGGTCCATTTTCCGCTGGAATGTGGCCGGCGCATTCTGTAACCCGAACGGCATTCTCTTATATTGGAACGCCCCGTCTGGGGTTACAAATGCGGTTTTCTCTTTGGCCGACTTGGCCAGGGGAATTTGCCAATACCCTTTTGTGAGGTCAAGAGTCGTCATGTATCGGGCTGTTCCCAGCCGGTCGATCAACTCATCTATACGTGGCATGGGGTAGGTGTCAAATTTTGTAACTTTGTTCAACTGACGAAAATCGTTACAAAATCGCCAGCTCCCATCCGGTTTAGGCACCAACACAATGGGACTAGACCAATCACTTTGGGACTCCTCTATCACCCCTAAGTTAAGCATTTTCTGTACTTCCTCCCGTATTGCCTCCCGTCGGGCCTCTGGGATCCGATAGGGTTTTAACTTCACCCTTTCACCGGGCGGGGTAATAATATCATGCTCTACCCCAGATGTTTGTCCCGGCAGCTCAGAGAACACCTCCTTGTTGCGAAGCACAAACTCCTTAACCTCCTGTTGTTGGGGTTGTGACAAGGTGGCTGCTATTCCAACCTCCGGAATCACGCAACCAGTTTGAGCTGGTGCCCAAGTTTCTGCGACTAGGGACTCTCTATCCCTCCAGGCTTTCAACAGATTAACGTGATATATCTGTTCGGGCTTTCGCCTTCCTGGTTGTCTGACCTTGTAATTCACTTCGCTCACTTTTTCCATTATCTCGTAGGGGCCTTGCCATTTGGCAAGGAATTTACTTTCAACCGTAGGGACAAGTACCAATATCCTATCCCCCGGGGAAAAGGTACGGGTCTTTGCTCCACGGTTGTACACTCTCTGCTGTGCCAACTGCGCTTGGGCCAAATGTTCCTTCACGATGGGCATTACCTGTGCAATTCGATCTTGCATCAGGGCGACATGCTCAATCACACTCCTGTGGGGAGAACTCTCACTTTCCCAAGTTTCCTTGGCAATATCCAACAGCCCTCTTGGGTGTCTCCCATACAGTAACTCAAAGGGGGAGAATCCCGTAGAGGATTGGGGCACCTCCCTAATAGCAAACATCAAATAAGGAAGTAGACAGTCCCAATCCTTTCCATCTCTATCCACCACTTTCTTCAACATTTGTTTTAGGGTTTTGTTGAATCTTTCAACCAGCCCATCGGTTTGGGGGTGATACACAGATGTACGCAATTGCGTCACTTTGAACAATTTACACAGCTCTTTCATAACCCGGGACATAAAGGGTGTACCTTGGTCCGTAAGCAGTTCTTTACAAATACCCACCCGGCTAAAAACAAGAGATAGCTCTTTGGCTATGGTTTTGGCCGAGGTATTTCTGAGAGGGATCGCTTCTGGATAACGGGTGGCATAGTCCATTATAACCAATATGTACTGGTGCCCCCTAGCGGACTTGATTATAGGACCTACCAAATCCATTGCGATTCTCTCAAACGGGACCTCAATGATGGGTAGAGGGACCAGCGGGCTACGGAAATGTGGCATCGGGGCCGACCTCTGACACACAGGGCAGGAGGAACAATAATTTTCTATGTCCTTCATCACCCCAGGCCAATAGAATCTCTGTAATACCCTCTCTCGGGTTTTCTCTGTCCCCAGATGACCTCCAAGAATGTGCCCATGGGCCAACTCCAACACCAACTTCCTGTAAGGTTTGGGCACCACCAGCTGCTCAACGGTTTCTTCTGCCCTTTTTGCCACCCGATACAGTAGGTCCTTCTCTACGCTGAAGTATGGGTAAGTGCAGGTATTATCTGGGTTCACTAACTCGCCATCTATTTCCACTACGTTTTCCCGTGCCTTTATTAGGGCGGGGTCTTTTAACTGTTCTGTGGCAAAATTTTCCCTGTGAACCTCCAGATCAGAAAACTCCACAGACGGTAGGTTTTCGTCTGAGGAGGTGGGCTCCTCTCCAGTTTCTTGAGTCTCCCCTGCCAATACTGACAAGGGAAATTCTGGAGAGTCCTCACCACTCTCAGAGGAGTTCTGGCTATCACATTCCTGGTACATAGGGGCACCAGTGGGGGGCTCAGGATCATCCCACAGTTCCCAGAACTTCGGAAAATCCCTTCCCACAATGGCATCATGCGGTAATTGAGATACTAACCCCACTGGATGAGAGAGGGTACCTTTGGGGGTCTCGAAACACACTGTAGTCACTGGATACTCTCGGGTGTCCCCATGCACACAAATAACAGCTACCTTGCTATTCCCAGAGACCTCTGTTTTAACTAATTCAGCCTTTATCAGGGTCACAAGGCTACCTGAATCCAGTAATACCACAACATTTCTACCATTAATACACATTTTGCATAAATGTTTCTCAGTTCCCCGAATGGCAGTGCATGCGACTGTCGCACACAGCGACTGACGTCTGTCCATCAGAAAGTCACATTGCATGGGTTCCTCCACAACCGGGCAATTTGCTGCAATATGTCCCGCTTGCCGGCAGCGGTAGCAAACGATCCTTCTTGCGGCCTCTTGAGCCGCTGATTTCCCAGGCTGTTCTCGCCAAACTTGGGGTAGAGCTCCCACCCTCTCACTCTCTCCACCCTCACCCCTTGGAATCCTCTTATCCGCCCCTGGGGATGGTCTGGTCTTAGGGTGGAAAGTCCGAGAGTCTCTGGAAGAGGCCGTCAGGTTCTCTGTAGCCAAGTATCTCTCTACACGATCCACAAGTTTACCGGCCGTTTCTGGGTCTCCATGGCTTACCCACTTTTGAATGGCGGTAGGAAGAGCTCTCAAGAAACGATCCATCACAACACGTTCCACAATCTCCGGTGCGGACAAAGTCTCTGGCTGTAGCCACTTCCTGCTCAGGTGAATGAGATCATACATTTGAGACCTGGGGGGTTTTCCAAGCTGGAAAGTCCAGTTATGCACACGCTGAGCCCGGACAGCCAGGGTGACACCCAGCCTTGCCAATATTTCAGCTTTTAGCATCACATAGTCTTTTGCTTGGTCAGGCTCTAGGTCATAGTAAGCCTTCTGCGATTCACCAGTTAACAGAGGAGCCACCAGTCCAGCCCACTGCTCCTCAGGCCACTTTTCTCTTTCAGCAGTCCTTTCAAATGTGGTCAAAAATACCTCTGGATCATCCTCTCCAGTCATTTTTGTCAATAAACGACTCACCCCAAAGGACGCGGTATTAGTGGGACGGCTTTCCTCACTGGTCTGCGGACGTTGCTGCATTACTGCTTCCATTTGTTGTAGTCTCTGCTCTTGCTTCTGTAACAGGTCTATGAAGCGGGCCTCAGATTGCTGCTGGGCTTGTTGATGAGCTTGCTGCTGGGCTGCAAGGCTCCTTTGCAAACCTGCATTTGTCTGCTGTTGATTGGCATTTGCTAGAGCCAGCTGTTTCAGTATCTCCTCCATGCTGGCTTAAAAAAAACTGCCCGCATTCTCCACCAACTGTGAGGGGGTTAACTCGGTAGCGGGTGTGTGTGACCCCCTGGTTGGGCTCCCCACACAAAAACAGGGCCAGCAGACGGAGGTTGTGGTTTTCAAAATCAAAAGGTGCGGTTTATTTCTCTATGTACAGTGACAAAAACACAGCAAAGCCAAAAAGAAACAAACAAAATAAATCCTGGTCAGTTTGACCTCTGACTAAACATGCAGGTTTCCTAAACTAACAACTGGGATCAGCCTGGTGCTGTCCTAGTCCCTAAGTCCCTGGTTTAGTAAAAGTCCAAACAAATAGCCACACAGGCTTTGCCTCACCGCACAGGGGTTCACTCTCCCTAGACAGTCCACACAGGTCTGGTTCCAGGCATGAGCAAACACCTAATGAATCTGGGAGTTTTTATAGAGGCCTTAAACGAACTGACAGGCTTCAGCTGGTCTCATCAACTCCCTGCCTCACGACGCCCAGCACTCTCCCTAGAGGTATGAGTCATTCATGAGCCCACTAGCCTCAGCTGGGCTTCATCAACTCCCTAGTTGTATAAGTCGGCATAAAGCCTGAATCTGGGAGAAATATATCTACCCCCCTGGATGCAACCAGGTGACTTTACCTTCCTGCTGTCACACCATGTAAATTGAGATTTTTGGCAGATTTTTAATATTGAGTTTTGCACTTTTGATTTGATTTCTACTTTTATTGTTGCACTTGGTATAACTTATACTGCATGGCACTGTTGGCTATACTGTGACTCCTGTGCCAAGCAGGCAACCCCCTATGGTTACTATGCAGCAGAGCAGCCGCTCATCACTTTACCTACCCCTAAGACAGCGAGGATGACTGTAGTAGTGACGGCTACTACAGTGATTTGCAGCTTCTACAGGGATCAGCCAGGTATGGATTATGGTCCAAGCTGTAGCAATATGCAAACAAAGAAAAAACCCATACCTGGAATTCAGTCAAGTGTATGTCAACGCTATCAATGGGTATAAAAGGTATTCACGCGCTACTGTGGAACAGCTGAATGACAGCTGAGAAAGTGAAAGAATCAACTGCTACAAAACAATGAAAGGTAAAACCACAACCTGAGTGAATCAGGGGGGGCAACAGGGCAATTGCCCCCCCCCCCCCCCGAGACCATCTGTCACATTCACTTGCTTGCTCTGTTTTTTTTTTTTTTTTTTTTGCGCCTGATCTCCCGGACTTTGGGGACCCGGTACCGGTCGGCCATAGGTCCCCTGGACCCCAAACGTGGCACACATGTAGCCCAATGTCTCCTCTACAAGTGTGCAAAGTTTGGTGTCTGGGGGAGCACTGATTTTTTTTAAAGCCGGGCACCCCTTCCATAGACTACAATGTTAAACGGTCATTTCTCCAGTGACTTTGCGCACCTCGAGCCGCTCTGCGGGCAGGTGCGATAGCGTGCGGCTCCACAGACGGGTAAGAAAGCGAGCGGCTCCGCTTGCGGCGCGGTTTGTGGGCAGGCGGCGCGGTTTGTGTGCAGACCGTGCTGCTCAGTGTGTTGGCAGCACAGGTGAGAGTGAGGGAGCAGGCTCAGTGTGGCAGCTGGCCAATCGGCTAGCCGGGAGCGGGGGAGCAGAGAGATGAGATCATCTCTTACCGCCCGTGCCTACCCTGCATTCCTGCAGTGACTTCCACCCTCACTGTGCAGGCAGCAGAGAGATTACATTATCTCTCTGCTGCCTGACTCTGGGAGTCTGGGACACAGCAAGAGACAACCAAAACTACACCTTAACAGGCAAGTTAGTGACAATCCGCAAGGTGTGGCAGGCGACGTGGCAAGTGACAATCTGCATCTGGTGGCAGGCAAGTGACAATCAGCAAGGTGTGGCAGGTGACGTGGCAAGTGACAATCCGCAAGGTGTGGCTAGTGACAATCCGCAAGGTGTGGCAAGTGACAATCCACAAGATGTGGCAGGTGACGTGGCAAGTGACAATCCACAAGGTGTGGCTAGTGACAATCCACAAGGTGTGGCTAGTGACAATCCGCAAGGTGTGGCAAGTGACAATCCACAAGGTGTGGCAGGTGACGTGGCAAGTGACAATCCACAAGGTGTGGCAAGTGACAATCCGCAACGTGTGGCAAGTGACACGCTCAGGGCTCCCACTGATTCTGCATTGAACTATTTAATTTTATATTACAATGTAATAATAGAAATAATGCGCTTCAATCATCCTGACACCATAACAACCATGGTGCCGGGATGATTGAAGCGCCGACACCAGCCTTTTCCCCGATAAATTTCCCACAAAAAAAAACATTTTTTGGCAGTGTCCCTCCCGAGAAAAGACTCTGGATCCGCCCCTGGAGTGAATGCATATATAAAAAGGTAGTGCTGAGCTGTTAAATTAAATGCTAAAATAACCATAAAAAACAAATGCATATAATAAATAGTAGATAAAACCGTGCAAAGTGCAAAATATTGTGCAAGTGGCAATCGAAACAAAGTGCAAATCGATGTAGTGCCTAAATGGACTACCAGTACTGGAAAGGTATAATGCACAGTAAAACCTTGTATTAGAACTGCAGGTGTTAAAACATATGCTGTGAAAATGTCCACAAATTAACTCAAAGAAATGCAAAGGTCCATGGGTGAACGCGCTGAATCACAAAATGTGGTGATATTAGAAAAAGTCCAAAGGTGTGCAATCGCACATAAAGTGATGAGTGCAAAGTGATGGCTCTTCAGTGCCTTCTGCTGAAATGAATGGATGGCCTCTTACCTCACTGCTGTGAGGTTACAGTATGTAAATAAAACCTGAAGGGATTGAGCGTGGTCCAGCCTGCCTGGATGGTCCCTTGGAGGGTGTGGGTATGGTCCCTGGATGTAAGGTTACTGGCAGGATCACCAGGTGAAAAAAAAAAGGATTGTAGCCATCACATCTAACGACTGGTAAGCTGCAATATATTGCATTTTTGTTCTTGGGTTCAGACTTTGCTACCCCATTATTGGCAGAGAGGAATGAAAATGTGTGTACCATACATGACACTTTTTGTGGCCAACTTTATCTGTCGCGACCAATCATATTTGCTTTAATTTTTTTAACCTGCTAAAAGGGAGATTAGAATTTGATTGGTTACCTGCAGCAGCAAATTTTCAGTGTTCTCTTTGTAATGTTAAATACCTATAGTACCGTAAAAACTGCTGAAGTATATATTGGCAGTTATTCTTAAGGCCCCTTTCACACTGGGGCGGGAGGTGTGGTGGCGGTAAAGCGCCGCTATTTGTATTCGTCCGCTAGCGGTGCAGTGTTGACCCCCGCTAGCGGCCGAAAAAGGGTCGAAAACCACCGCAAAGCCCCTCTGCAGAGGTATAGCCGCGCTGTCCCATTGATTTCAGTGGGCAGGAGCGGTGAAGGAGCAGTAAACACACAGCTCCTTCACCGCTCCAAAGATGCGGCTAGCAGGACTTTTGGAGCGGTCCTGCTAGCGCACCGCTCCAATGTGAAAGCCCTCAGCTTTCACACTGGAGAAACAGCAGCTGCTGTTTAGGGTCGGTTTGCAGGCACTATTTTTAGCGCAGTAGCGCCTGCAAACCGCCCCAGTGTGAAAGGGGCCTAACAGTTAATATATTTAGCAATATTCAGTTTAACTGCTGAAATCTCTGCAAGGTTCATTTAAATATTTCCTTCCACTTAATAATAACGCTGAAATGAGACTCCTTATAAATCACATTTTCGCAATCTCTTAAAACGTTTTCCAATTTTCTCACTTACTAATCACTTCAAGTCTTTTATTTTTCTATTCTTAAAGCTCAACTCCAGAATAACAGTCAAAGGTAAAACTAAACCTACAATTTAAAAAAAATATGAGCAGGCAGCTCCTTAATGTAGAAGACGCATGCTATATCTCTTCCACAAAAAGACTTATGATCTGTGCATGATTGGACATTACTGGCTCGCTGCGGTGGTGGCGGAATGAATAAGTCCTGTGCGTATGTGTAGGAAGCACGTCATCCCCCGGCAGTCAACAATTAGGCCGGAGACCCAGTACCCAAAAGATGTCCGAGCAGAAGAGGTCAGTGGCCGGTGAGGGATCCATAGCTGGAAGTATCTGTGGACTTTAGTTTCAATTTAAATGCACCGATGAAATACACACAGGGGGAGATTTACTAAAACTGGAAGGTGCACAATCTGGGGCAGCTTAACATAAAACCTGGAAGCTGATTAGTTTCTATTGTTGAACCTTAATTGAACAAGCTGAAGTTAGACGCTGATTGGCTACCATGCAGAGCTGCACCAGATTCTGAGTGCACCAGTTTTTGTAAATGTCCATCCATAGGGTAGCTTTTTATATACCAAAGTATTTTCTATATATTCATTATATACCGCTCTACAACACCGTACAGCCAGACAAGTGCAACCACTTTTCTCTGTTGCAATTAAGAAATACAGATGTGTCACCTCCCCACCCCCAGCCTGTTACATGAACAGTAAAGGAGGAGCAGCAGCAGACTGATAAGGTCATCCCTCTGTTTACTATGTTCTCTCCTCCTATCATCATGTTCTTTGTCAACATATTTTCCTGTAGCTCCCGTGATTGGCTGCCTGGGCTTCCCCTCCCAGTTCCCCTATATTGGGGATTTCAAGAGCTCAAAATCTGGTACCTACACTAGCTGCATTAAAAAATACATCAATGGCTTATTAATGCAGCATTGCATAAATGTGTATCTTTTATAGTTGCTTGGAGTTCAGCTTTAATTACTAATTTTCTTTCCCAATATCTCCTGGCCTTGCATCTTATTCTCGCATTAGTTGCGGTCATGCTCACTTCTCTATGCACACTACAAATCCCATAGTCATAGTCCATCTCGGGAGAGAATTAGAGAGGGTGGCTACATTCCTACAGTGGGACCATGAAGAATGAAATGAATGTAGCCACTCCCTAATGGAATTTGGAGCACGGAAGCAAAGAAAATGAATTTGGAGATTTGAAGGTACTTTTTTGAGTTAAGAATACATACTTGAATATATATATTTTTTAAACCAGAATTTAGTGTCACTTTAAAGCGTAACCTAACATACCATAAAAATAACACGATTTTGTAATCCCAGGAAGCAGTAAAAAAATTGTTGGAATATTCTGAGTTATTTTTCTTTTGACGTTTAGGAAAATGGAGTATATGATTATTTATATTCTTAATGCCATCTTTCATAATTCAGCACTTTTGATGATTCATGCAATAAATCTACTCCTGTTGGCACAGATTAGACTGTGTGTTTTGTGTTTAGAGCAGGTGGCGCTCCACCAGGCACCAGCATAGAACAACTGCACTACGCCAAGAAGCTGTACGACTCCGCCTTCCACCCTGACACCGGAGATAAGATGAACCTGATTGGCAGAATGTCTTTCCAGGTCCCCGGAGGGATGGCGATCACTGGCTGCATGCTGCAGTTTTACAGGTAGAGTTTTATTATATTTTGCATGTGTGATATTTATCTAGGATTTGACAAATTCTGTTGGCACTTGAAGTACAACTAAAGGCAAAACTTTTTTTTCAGTTTTGGATAGAGTGGAGAGGGATTAGAACCCCTGTCCGTTTTTTATTGCTGTCTGTGCCCCCTGTTAGGGAGATTCACCCTCTATTTGTCCAGTTTAACATTATCATGGAAAGTGAAAGTTAAAGGAAATCCTACATTTTGGGTTGTCCCCAAAAAAGTAATAGGCAGGGAAACCTTCCAATGGGAACACTAGTTCTGATGAGCTGGGGGTCCCCAAGGAATTCCATTCATTTTCAGAGATTTCCTCTCAATTCCTATTTGGCTATGGGACAGAAAGTGAAGGTAAATCTCCGCAATGGGATGCAGATGATGAAAAAATATTTGACAGGGGTTATAACTCTCCATTGCTCTGTCCAAAAAAAAAAAAGTTTTGCGTATAGCTCTACCTTAAAGCAGCAAGGAGGCGCAAAAGCCATCCATGTACCATCTAATGTGGGCTAGTAGGCATCTCACTTTGTAAGCCTGCAATGACTAGCAGAGTTTAAAAGGGAGCTTTTAGACTAACCATACACTGTACACTCTGTACAGAAACAGTGCACATATCTACCAATACCTATGTAGTGTAAGAGCCTGATTTGATCATACTTTTTTTTTGTCCTCATTACATAGTTTTGGTAAACCTAAAGAAGATTGCTTACATATTGTAGAATCAAGTTGTATAGTGCTTTAGGTCTCTGCCCCTCTGGCACACGTGAATTAATAGAGAATGTTCAAGTCCCATTCACATCAGTGGACGCATGTAATACTCTGTATCATGTACACCTGCTGGTGTGCATTGTAGAGGGGTGGTGCAATGCATTTACAATCCTTCACACTGTTTCATTTTTATTTATTTTTTTCATTGAAATGTCACACACGAATAGGTGAATATGTGTTGGAAGTCCCCTATACTGTCAAAAAAAAAAAAAAAAAACCTTCCCGCTCTGCCCTTGGTGCAGATGATACACCGAGCCGTCAATGCTTCAAAACATAGAGAAAAAGAAAAAGCTCTCCACACTTCAAAAACATCACACAAGGTTCTGGTTTATTGAAGCCAACCATCCCTTGCAACAGCCCTCGCCCATGGGACTGTTGTAGAGGTCCCATGGGTGGGGACTGTTGTAAAGATTGTTGGCTTCAATCAACCGTAACCTTGTGTGATTTTTTTTTTTTTTGGAGAGCTAATTCTTTCCTTGTCACACAATGATACTTCATAAAACTGTGCACCGCAGTGTTTTGCAATGCAATGTATTTTGTTCCAATTTGCTGCAAAAAATTCAACCTGTTCTACTTTTTTGTTTTTCAATGCACACTAATTACACACGTTAGTGCGCACTGAAACAATAGGACAAGTGGCAAATTGCCTTGCCTATACATTGGCACTGGTTTGGGCAACGCAGCCCACTGGGATCATGTTAATAAGAGTAAAAACACTTATTAAAAAAGGGCCTTTGTTTTACAATGGTAAAAAAAAACAAATGCTGTCCTCAAACTTCATAATTTGACCAAGCGCAGCTATAACACTGTGTTACAGTCCCTACTCCTGTATATGCGCCTCTCTTTGCAGGTGCAGGTGCATGCAAAATTTGGACTCAGTCACTTCACCTATTGGCATTACTCAAAGACACAGCTTCCTTTTGTATATGCACAGCTTTATTGAACAAGAAGCAGCAGACACTCTATATCCCACTAATGCATTTTGCCCCTTATTGAGGATTAACTGTACAGTCTGCTGGAGGAGAGAAAATAGGCACATTCATACATATGAATAAAGGTGTGTTACAAAATAGCCCTGACAGAACACACACT
Source organism: Rana muscosa (assembly GCA_029206835.1). Taxonomy (NCBI): domain Eukaryota; kingdom Metazoa; phylum Chordata; class Amphibia; order Anura; family Ranidae; genus Rana; species Rana muscosa. The sequence goes on from CM055123.1 coordinate 197,911,575, forward strand.
TAGCGCCAGTTCAATCCTGCAAAGTGCCAAGCGGCATGAACACTAAAAATTCAAAGTATTTTTATACAAAACACCTTAAATGGTAAAGCAGCTGTTTAAAATGGTAGGAAATGAAAAAGGTGGTAAAACAATAAAACAGTTCAGAATACTGGATCGTAGGTTTTACACAAAACAGCGCTAAAATATAAATTCATAAAAAGACCCGTGGACAATGCCACTGAAAAAAGTCCAGCACGTAATGAAGAAGTAACCAGTTCAGAGTACTAAGGTGACTAACAGCAAAAAGTCCAAGTGAGCACCTTCCACCACCAAAGACATCAATTGCAATCCACCGTGTGATGAAGAAAATCCCCTCAGGGGTTCACACTTACCAGAGGTAAGAAATAAATGAGCCTTAAGTAAGAGGTAACATCAGCTACTCTGTATGGAAAGATCTTCTCCAATCAGGATCCACCAGTGTGGTTGGGCTCCAAAGCAGACCATAAAATAATGAGGAAATAGCAACACAATAGTGTAATCCTGTTTATTTTAAATCAAATCCCCAACCAGTAGGAGACCCCTTTAACCAAACTACGTACATAAAATAGCAGAAATATGAGCAATGAATGGCCCAAGAGGGCGCTATCACCTTTTCCAGCGTCCTATGGAGAGTGTGTGTGTCCTTACGGATCCTGCAGACACTTCCTAGCGGTAGCTGTGGGCGGTGGAACGCACGCTTGGAGCGCAGACGTCACTTCCGGGTCGCGGGTAGTCGTCTGAAAGCGCACCACACCTGCAGGTTAAAACAAACTGCATTTGGTATCACTCCGCTTGTGACAGGAGCCGGCGCTATACAGGAAACATCAGCTTATGTGGCTCTGCTGCGCAGCCGCTTGCTTCCTCTACCACCGTCTTCATTCACAACACTGATGCTCTAGGATGGTGTGTTGGCAAACCGCGATCTGGGCTTGCTAACCCACCATCCCAGAGAAGGAGGTCGCGGGCCACATCAGAAGGATCTACGGGCCACATGTGGCCCCCGGGCCACTGGTTGGGCACCCCTGATATAGATAATCTTTTTAAATGGTATGGTTTTATTATAGCGAGCCAGGCAGCAAGCGTAGGAGCAATGGCTTGAATCCAGCTCCTGGCTAGGACCTTTCTAGCTGCAAATGGTGTTTCGTGGAGAAATTTAAGCATGTGCTTATCCATGTCAGTGTCAGGAAATAAGCCCAAAAGGCATTGCTTGGGGTCCATTGCCACCGGTGAGCCCATCCACTCGTGAAGGAACTGGACAACCCATGACCAGAACCCACGAGTGATAGGACATTGCCAGAGGAGGTGTCCAAAGGTACCAGCGGAGGTCAAGCACTTGGGGCACGTGGAACTACGAGAAGGACAGAATTTGGCCAGCCGATCCGGAGTTAAATATGCTCTGTGTGTGATATAGACTTGTGTAAGTCTATCAGTCATTTTAGGAGACACTAGTTTACAGGTTTTCAGCACTTCACTCCATTCCTCATCCATCTAATTCTCCAACCTCATCTACCCATTTATTCTTAACAGAGTAAGCAAGTTTAGTCGCAGCTGGAGTAATAATCATGTCGTAGAAAATAAAGATAAGTTGCCGTGGTTCATCACTGCTTTATTGCCCAATATTAAAATAAATATAATATCAATATATGAATTTGAAGGCCCTAGATGGTGAAATATTCTAAAAACAGTCTTTGTCACTGTATGATCGATTGATCTTTGCATGGGGAAGAGGAAGCTGTGTGCAACTCTGTGTTTCTGTGACCTAACGCCTTGGCAAAGGATCACATGGTTTCTACATTGTTGCGCTATACATCGTTAGAACGTGCAGAATCTTTTGTTTTCAGTCAAACAGCCCCTGACTTATAGGCTTGCAGTGAGATAACGGGATTGGCAAGGTGCAACCTTTTGAAGAACCGCTAAACAGATATCGGAGCCAGCATCTACAATGCACAAAAAAAGGCCGTCTTTATGTAACTAAACCCAGAAACGAGTGTTTTAATACTGTTTTACATGCTTTTAAAAATAAAGCATTTTGTAAAAAGGTCTCTTTGACATGTGTGTGTGTGTGTGTGTGTGTATATAAAAACATTACAAAAACACTACTAATGATCCTCCAAACATATCTAAATCCAGTATTTGTCAGTGGCTCTTGATCCCCATTAGCTGACATGAGTGGGAGTAATGGGCCCAGTAAAGCTAGACCTGTCATCTAGGCTTCACTAATGATGCATGTTATAAATCTACAGATATATAGTATGGGAAGCCTTCATGTATACCCAGCTGCGTGTCAGATGTGTCTGCAGAGGTCCAGTCTCAGGGGCCTGTTAATCATTACCTGGGAGAACACTTCCATCCTTATTATAACAATGTGGATGAGCCAGATTTAACATAAGGTAACAGGAATATACCTTTCTACTGGCTCAGCACACTCTATGGATGACTGCCTTTTAATCTAACAGATAGGATTTTAGATCATAGTGCTGCAGACTTTTAAACTGTTAATGCCTAAGGAATAGCTGCCACCTCTGACTGAAATAATTAAAGTGAACCTGCCAGGGGGGCTGTTAGTCATTATAGCCAAGGCTGCCATTCAAAGTGTAAAGCTGCCATTTGCCAGCTTCTCGCAGTTTTGCTAGCACAAAACAGTTGTCCCTTATTTGAAGGGACTGGCTCTCATTCGAAACCAAATCTCTCTATCCTCCTTTCCCCTCTTGTCTCTCTTTCACCCCTCTTATCTCTTTCACCCCTCTTGTCCCTTTTTTCACCTTTTTTTCCCCTCTTGTCCCTTTTTTCCCCCCCTCTTGTCCCTTTTTTTTCCCCCTCTTGTCCCTTTCCCCCCCATCTTGTCCCTTTCCCCCCCCCCCTATTGTCCCTTTCCCCCCCTATTGTCCCTTTCCCCCCCCCCCCCTATTGTCTCTTTTTTTTTTCCCCTCTTGTTTCTTTCCCCCCTCTTGTCCCTTCCCCCCCCTCTTGTCCCTTTCCCCCCCCCCCCCTTGTCTTTTTTTTTCCCCCCTCTTGTCCCTTTCCTCCCCCTCTTGTCCCTTTGTTCCTCCCCCTCTTGTCCCTTTGTTCCCCCCCCTCTTGTCCCTTTGTTCCCCCCCCTCTTGTCCCTTTCCCCCCCCCCTCTTGTCCCTTTCCCCCCCCCCCTCTTGTCCCTTTCCCCCCCCCCTCTTGTCCCTTGTTTCCCCTTCCTGTCCCTTTTTTCCCTCTTGCCCCTCCTATATTGTCCCTCCTTTTTGTTCTAATGTATAGATCTTAATAAAAATATATTTTTGCATTAATTATTTCAAAAGCTTTACATTAGGAAACACCCACTTTATTATTTACCAAAAGATGGATTTTTTCAAATAGTTACATTGATTCAGCGTGGACCAATGTAACTATGCATATACCATACCTGGCCGATCTCTTTGGAAGCTACACATCCCCGTAGAAGGCACCGCTACTACAATGATCCTCACTTCAACAGCTTCTGGGTCCCATGCTGAGCGGCTGCCCTTCTGCATTGTGAACACAGGAGGTCACCTGCTATCCATGGTCACTATTCAGAGAAAGCTTTGAATTCTCTCAATTAATGCAAAGAGTTCTCTGGATGAGATGGAGAGTTGATGCGGTTGACAATCTAATCTACCACATCAGAGAACGCTTTGTATTCATTGAGAAAATTCAAAGCGTTCTCTGAAGAGTGCCCATGAGTACGCAACCTCCCATATCACAAGACTCAGAAGCTATTGGAGATCCGTGTAGTAAATCCCTTACTACAGGGATTTCCACCTTTCACGGGGATGGTATGGTATGATATATACAGTACATAGTTAGACTGGGCCAAGCTTGACTAATAACTATGTAAAATATGCATACCTGGAATTTTAAAGTGTGTGTGTATATACAGTGCCTTGAAAAAGTAATCATACCCCTTCAAATTTTCCAAATTTTGTCATGTTGCAACCAAAAATGTAAATGGATTTTATGTGATGGACCAACACAAATTGGTACTTGTGAAGTGAAAGGAAAATGATAAATGGTTTTCAATTTTTTTTATAAATAAATATGTGAAAAGTGTGGCGAGCATTTGTATTCAAATGCAGGCCACACTTTTCAGATATTAATTTGAAAAAAATGTTAAACCATTTATCATTTTCCTTCCACTTCACAATTATGTACCAATTTGTGTTGGTCTATCACATAAAATCCCAATAAAATACATTTACATTTTTGGTTGAAAAAAAGGAAAATTTCAAGAGGTGTGAATACTTTTTCAAGGCACTGTATAGCCAAAACCTTTTTTTGTTTGTTTTAAGTGGAAAAGGGTTAAAACCCTTACCAATTAACTTTTTCCCTTCCTGTCCCAGAGACACAGTAACTGGAAAAAGTGACCCCATTGGAAGATTTAAGGCGGCACAGTGGTGTAGTGGTTAGTGCTTAGCACCTAGCAGCAAAAAGGGTCGCTGGTTTGAATCCCAACCACGACACTACCGGTCTAGAGTTTGTCTGTTCTCCCTGTGCCTGCGTGTGTTTCCTCCGGATACTCCAGTTTCCTCCCACACTCCAAAGACATGCTAATGGCTTAATTGGTTCCTGTCTAAATTGGCCCTAGTATGATTGTGAGTTAGGGACCTTAGATTGTAAGCTCCTTGATGGTAGGGACTGATGTGAATGTACAAATGTACCATATATACTCGAGTATAAGCCGACCCAAATATAAGCAGAGGCACCTAATTTTACCACAAAAAACTGGGAAAACGTATTGACTCGAGTATAAGCCTAGGGTGTCCATCTGCATGCCTCACTGTGCCTCACTTTGCCTCACTGTGTCCATGCCTCGCCTCACTGTGCCCATGCCTCACTGTGCCCATGCCTCACTGTGCCCATGCCTCACTGTGTCCATGCCTCACTGTGCCCATGACTAGACAGACGTTTAACATAGGAGTCTATGGAAGGGGTGCCCGGCTTTAAAAAATCGGTGCTCCCCGGCCGTAGGTCCCCCAGACAACAGACTTTGCACACTTTTAGAGGAAAAATGGGTCTACATGTGTGCCACGTTTCTGGTCCAGGGGACCTCTGGCCGGTACCAGGTCCCCAGAGAAATGACAGTTTAACATGGGAGTCTATGGAAGGGGTGCCCGGCTTTGAAAAATCGGTGCTCCCCGGCCGTAGGTCCTCCGGACAATAAACTTTGCACACTTGTAGAGGAAGAGTGGGGCTACATGTGTGTCAAGTTTAGGGCCCTACGGCCGGCCGGTACCGGGTCCCCAAAGTCCGGGAGATCAGGCGCAAAATGGTGACTCGAGTATAAGCCAGGGGGGGCATTTTCAGCACAAAAAATGTGCTGAAAAACTCGGCTTATACTCGAGTATATACAATATATGTTAAGCGCTGCGCAAATTGACGCAGCTACATAAGTACCTGAAATAAAAATACATTTAAAAAATGTAGTCTCTACTATTCTGATGGCAACGCAAAATTTTGGTTTCTACCTCACTTTCAGTCCCAGTAACCATACTTACCAGGATAAATCAAGAGTGTGTATCTGCCCAACATGGACACAAATTACACAAAAACCTAACGAGTTCTAACCACTCCACCCAAAACCAAACTAAACTTTTTACCATTAGATAACACTGAATCAGGAGTGCAGAACACAGTGTGCAGTCCTGTGTTTCCCAGGAGAAGTATGGCCAAAAATGCTAAACATGTCTGCAAATGTTTTCCCACAGTTATGTACAGAAACAAGCGTTTCCAATCTCCTGTAATTCTTTTTGTTGTACATTTTAACAGGACTGTTCCCGCTGTGGTGTTTTGGCAATGGGTTAATCAGTCGTTTAACGCACTTGTAAATTATACCAATCGGAATGCAGCATCTCCCATCACACCTGGGTAAGTTTTCAGTTAAGTGTAGTTTTTTTTTTTTTTTTTGGTAATTTTTATCTCACATGCTTAGTGCCTTTAGCAGGTTGAAGGTCCCCATACAGCGAGGACTGCTGTGAATCTACGCAAAGTAGTATAAGGCAAGAGACAGCATACCAGCAGTAGCTTCTAATTATTGTAATTCACCTTTTCCCAAAGCCGGATGTACCACCAAGGTTCATTTTGTATCCTCTGATAGACATACTTTATAATTAATTATGGTACAAAATATATCTATATCAATGAATTACCGGTACATGTTTTAATTAAATCTAAAAATATATATACAGTACACACACAGGAAAATTTACCTGTACATGCAAAGTCGTGCATGACATCATAATGCAGACATTACCACGTCACAATATCTGAGCTTACAGAAATAGTTCAAATGTAAATCTCAGAGGTACGAATAAATTCTAGCACAGTAAGGATTCATCATAGGATCTATAAAATGTTGATTTGTTAAACAGTATTAAAACCATAACTCAAACTAATTAAAACAAACCCTGGGGAGCAGCAATCAAAACTACTGTATATGAATATCTGTTATTTATGTGTTAATTGCTTATATTGTATAAGGCTGGGAAAAACTGATTAAAAACAAAGTTTTGTTATTGATACAGCGAAGATGCTGCGCATCCTAGAGTGTATGCCATGGCAAAATAAAAAAATATACGCAATACATCTCTGTGATATATGCACATTTCTCATGTTTTAGCCCTTTTAGGCTAGGTTCACTGTGTTTTTAGATTTGCAGAAATGCACTACAGTCTATTTAACATGATTTCCTATAGGTCACGTTCACATTTATGGGTTTTCAACCGGTGCATTTTTTTGGAAAGGGACAGGGACCGGTTGCGTTTTTGGTTCCATAGATTTCAATAGAAATGTATTTAAATAAATAAAAAAGCACTGGATTTTTGATGCTTATTCACTGGATTTTTGCTGGTTTCTCCTGCATGACAACAGAAAAAATAAATGCAAACGCATTCAAAACGCACAGGAAAAACCGCTGTTAAAAAAAGCCATCAACTGCAACTTGCATAGGTGTGAACCTAGCCTTAAAGACCCTGCAAGTACAGAAAAATACCTGATGATGTGCCGGAAATGGGCTCAGCTCTTTAAAGTGATGATATTAAAGGCTTGTTTTTATTTCAAAATAACAAACATGTTCTACTTACCTGCTCTGTGTGGTGGTTTTGCACAGAGCGGTCCGGAACCTCCTCTTCTCGGGTCCCCCCACCGCTCCAGGCCCCTCCCTCCCGCTGAGTGCCCCTAAAGGAAGCAGCTTGCTGTGGGGGCACCCGAGCAGGCTCGCTTTCAAGCTACTGCTCTGCATGTCCATTCACAGACAGCCGTGGCCCGGCCCTGCCTTTACTCTCTCCTCATTGGCTGTGATTGACAGCAGCTAGAGCCAATGGTTCCCGCTGCTACCTCAGCCAACGACGAATGAGTCGCTAGAGAGCCGAGGCTGCTGTGCACATCGCTGGATCGCGATGGAGCTCAGGTAAGTATTAGGAGGGCTGCTGCACAGAGAATGTTTTTACCTTCATGCATAGAATGCATCAGTGACACCGATCAGTGCCAGTCAGTGCTGCCTTACAGTTCCCATAAGTGCCGCCTATTAGTGTCGCACATCAGTGCGGCAGATTAGTGCCCATCAGTGCAGTCTATCAGTGCTGTCTCATCTGCGCACATCAGTGAAGGATAAAAATAACTTATTTACAATATTTACTGACAGAAACTAATACATTTTAATTTTTATTTCTGTCAAATTTTTTGCTAAAAAAAAAAAAAAAAAACAGCGGTGAATAAATACCACCAAAAGAAAGCTTGATTTGTGTCAAAAGAATTATAAAAATGTCATATGGGTACAGCGTTGCATGACAGCGCAATTGTCATTAAAAGTGTGACGGCGCTAAAAGCTGGGCAGGAACGGGGTAAAAGTGCCCTGTATTGAAGTGGTTAAGCCCTGTTTTGGGTTGACAACATACAGGATTTTTAGCTGAGCCAATCACAAGGCCATTAGTACCATCAAATGAAAAGAGGGGAAGTGAGTGACATATTATGTATTTTCTTTGCTCTCAGCGGCCGCTGGGGATGGGGCTATTAAATATTACCTGCACAGGCAAAACACAGGTCTGACTGTAAAAACACTTTAGGAAAGGTAAATGGTATAAAGGAAGATTCAGTAAATTATTGCTGTTCCATTTGTGATTCTGATTATGTATTGATTTTAATGGTAATATTTGATTTGTTACAACAGGTAAATATAATGCATTTTCTGATTGTTAGAGAGTGAGGAAGAATGACTAATATCGTCCTACTTGTTATTGCTGGCTCCATGTGAATGGAATTGCTATTCTATAAAGGGTTGCGTTCAAATTCAGGTTGCCTACATTAAGCATTCCTTCTAAAACCATCTTCTGTGTCCTGGAATTTATTGGTGTATTGGTCTTTATTTGTAGGCAGATTGGAGTGGCCTATTTGACGGCTACCAGCACTGCTCTGGCTACAGCAGTGGGGCTTAACCTGTATACCAAGGTATGGACAATGCCATTTCTATGTGTGTGTGTTTCAGCAACAAAAAAATTTATTTAATTTTTTTCATGTGGTTATATAGATGAAATGTTCAATGGAAATTTACATTAAAGGAAAGTAAAGGCATTTTTTTTTACAGATAAATACAACTAAAGATTTTAGCATACTGTTCAAAGTTTTGATATTGTATTGAAGGCCGTGTGTGTGTGTGTGTGTGTGTGTGTGTGTGTGTGTATATATATAAGTCATATTGTTAGTTGGGTAAATGTGAAATAATGCACATAAATACTTCCTTTTTACTACTAAGACCCAGTAGGTGTAGCACTAGGTTACTGCTGTACATTTTGCTGGGCTTTCATTGTGCTGTGAATTAACCCGTGTTGTAAACAGATCTGAATATAAGGAGCTTGTGTTAAGCTAGTCATACCCTCTTAGACCCCTTTCACACTAAGGGCATTTTGCAGGCACCATAGCGTTAAAAATAGCGCCTGCAATCCACCCTAAAACAGCTGCTCTATTGTCTCCAGTGTGAACACTGGAGCGGTGCGCTGGCAGGGCGTCAGGAAAAGTCCTGCCAGCAGCTTCTTTGGAGCACATTAGGAGCGGTGAACTCACCGCTCCTAATGCGCTCCTGCCCATTGAAATCAATGGGCAGCGCCGCCATACCGCCGGCAATACGCCACTGTAGCAGTGCATTGCAGGCGGTTTTAACCCTTTCTCGGCCGCTAGCGGGGGTTAAAAGCGGCCGAAGTGCACCGCAAATCCGACGGTAAAATAGCAGCGTTTTACCGCCAACGCTATGGGTGGCACCCGTGTGAAAGGGCTCTTAGATTTCTTTAATTAAACCAGTGGACTGAACAAGAAGAAGTTAATAGATTCCTCCTTTCACATTAGACACCATGGATAGTGGGACCTGCACTGCTGGCTATTGTATTTAGACATCGGAACCTCCCGTGGCTGTCATAGAAGCAGAACATCTATCTGATAAGATGCAGTCACTGTTTGGCCAACAATTTTCTGTCTGCCCAACAGGGCCACTCTCTGCTTAAATTGCAACTGATTTAGCTGAAATTCAAGCTACATATGGTTTGCTTTTACTCGCATGAATGAGGACCAAGGATGAGCTCCGGCGTGTTCGCACAGCCCACGTGCAGAGCCCACCAGGAAGTCGGCACTGCGCTGCGCTAATCACAGGCAGTGAGACATTGTCCCGATGCGCGGCTGCAGAGATTGGGAAATTTCACGCCGGAGCTCATGCTTAATGAGGACAAAGAGAAGAGTCTTATGCCTAGTACACACCGGCCAAATGTAGGGAGACCTCAGCCAGTTCAGTAAAAACCAGCCGACATTCAGCCCGTGTTTATGTCAGCCGGCTTCTGTTGGACCAGCATACTGGAAAACCAGCAGCCAACCGATTTCCGATCAGTGCTCTCAGACCACTGACCGGAGTGTTCTGGTGGAGGGTTGTTCCCGTGGCATAACACAGCAGCTCAGCGGGGGGGGAGATCGCTGTACTCACGTCGGACTGTTAATACAGTGGTTCTGACTGGAGCTGTCTTTTTTTTTTTTTCATTCGACCCGCTTGATTGAACAAAAAAAACTATTAGTGTGTACCAGGCTTTACCCCCCCCCCCCCCCCCCTTCCTCCTGCTCTGCAGATAAGGTCCTTCATGGATTTTGGTTAGATTCTGACTTCCAGAGAGGGAGTGAGCAGATCTCGGCTTCCTTGTTAGAACGTCCAGATAGGACAGTCATGTTATTTCTTGCTTATGTGATTTCGCTTTCCAATCACATGACTGTAGCAGGAAGACCCTTCTACTAGGAGGGGTCTAGGAAGTAGGACATTGGGGGGACACCATTTTGGGGTTTCAATACTAATGGAAGGTTTATCTTTGTTATGAGAAACTTTAAAAAAGTGCAGCACATCTACAGTAATTTCAGGGGCGCAACATTAATTATAACACCTGCGACTTATCACATTATTCTAGTAATCAGGCGCTTTCACTTAACACTCACTTTCACCAAATGTACCGCTTTGGCACATCTCAATATTTATAGGGCAAAATCATGTAAAGATCCTACCGTAAGGTTTGCTAAAACCTTGCAATGTGTATACTTGACAAGATTTTTTTTTTTCATATGAACAAAATTGATATTGCATTATAATTTATAGCTGAAGCTGTATTACTTTGAACTTAAGATTGTTAAGAATTGGAGGGCGTGGCCTGGCGGTGAATGGAGTAGGACGTGTGTGACACGAGCTCCGGCCATTAATCCTTCTAACTACTAATCCTCTTGCCCTTGGACCTTCTAATTACTCCTGAACAGTGAGGAATAGAACTGGGCATACTTCCAGCCATGTCACAGGTGAGAAGCAGCGCGGCACTTGCTAAATTGAACCAGTACCGCCGACAGGACAAGGACGCCGAGGGGGAAGATGGCGGCGCCACGAGTTCAGAACAGGCCGCGCCGGGAGGAGATACTGAGAAGCTGCTGGACGCTATCACGTTCTGCCGCACATCCCTTGCCACCCAGATTGAGGAGGTCAAGATTGATCTATCCCTCATGCGGCAGGACTTTCAAAAGCTACAGGAGCGGGTAACGGAGACGGAGACACGCATCAGTGACATAGAAGATGCCATACCTCCTTTACAGACGAGCTCCGACCGCATGCAGCGGCAAATCCTTCAACTGATGGGGAAGCAGGACGAAATGGAGAATAGGCAGAGGAGATGTAATCTCTGTTTCATTGGATTACCTGAGGGGGCAGAGAGGAAGGACCCGACCACCTTCCTGGAACAAATCCTGATCTCCAAATATGGTCGTGAGGCCTTCTCCCCGACCCTGGCGGTAGAGAGAGCACACCGCATTCCGGCCAAGGCCCCACCACAGGGAGCCCCCCCTCGCACGTTTATAGCCAAGCTACTGAACTTTAAGGATAGAGATGCAGCACTACGGATGGCGAGGGAGAAGGGCAACATGGAGATTGGGAACAGCAGAGTTGCCATTTTCCCAGATTTCTCCGCTGATGTACAACGTCGCCGCCAGGGCTTTACTGAGGCGAAACGCAGACTCCGGATCAAACACCTCAAATACTCCATGCTGTTTCTGGCGCGCCTGCGAGTGGAGAGAAACGTCCGGGCCTACTTTTTTGAGGATCCGGAAGAAGTTCTTTCCTGGATGGAGCGGCCTGAGCCCGACCGACAGGCGGACGACAAGTAGCCCACATCTGAGCGGGGTCTTGACTGCCCCCCCCATCCTGATTGAGTCCTCCTAATCACCCGGAGTATGGGTATGTCTATCTGTATTTTTTTTTTTTTTTTTTTTTTTTTTTCTTCTCCCCCGCTGGGGAATACTAACCTTGTCAGGTTCTCCTTATGACTGTCCCCCCTTCTCCCACCTGCCATGTCCGCGGTCTCCGGAGACCCTGAATCCCCACCAGGATGTCCCCTCCTCCTTCCCTAATGGTAGTTTTTCACATTATGTTCCCCAGTCGGGGGCGTGTCCGGACGTGAAGCTGAGAGGATGTGTTGATGCTGGGCTCCACATGTCCAAAGACAATCCTTCCCCATCATCTCACTATTTTTGCCCAGAGACACTTTGAACTCCCTGTATCCATCCAAGGACACGTACTGTTGCGGTACCTGCCGTTATCGTCGAGGTTGCCCGGCTGTTATTGCTTTGGCCTGCGTCTAACTCCACTCTGCTGAGGCCTGCCGCCATCTTGAGGCCTGTGAAGCCTCCTATGCCCCCGAGCCAGCGAGCTGTATACTACGAGGGGATCGCACTCCCCAGGCCTGTTTAACGGCTGCTGTATACACAGAGGACACTGGGCAGTGATACAGCAGTGATACAGCGGGAGCGATCAACGGAGGACAGCTCCACCTTCCTGGGAACCGGCGCCATATTGCGGCCTGCGGACCCGGCTGAAGCCGCCCCCCTCAGGTACTGTGACTCCTTAGCTGCCTCACCGCCCCTCGCCCTCACCCCCGAGCTAATCCCGGTGCTGCCATCCCCACCCTGCCTGCTGGGAACTGTCCCCTATCTTTTGCAGTGAAACTGCGGCCCGAGCGGATCGGAGCGTCCACGCCGCTCTCAGGAAAGTCCGCGGCTTCGGCCTACTCCCGGAGCACGGCGGCCATCTTAGTACACCCAGGAGCTTAAACTCCTCACAATTCCAGCTTTCCTGCATCCCAGCTCCATTCTTTCAAATCACAGTGGCCTGCTCTTTTATCTCCTCCCCACGGACATTATAGAAGTGCCCTTCTCAATAGGCAAGAGAGCATAGCAAGTGATCAGCGGACATTTTGCTACACCCTGAAATTTATTCACAGCACCTATACCTCTCCACTGTTTAACCTCCACATCTTCCTTGGTGCCGGGGTGCCTGGGCTCAAAGGGCCATTCCCCCCACTACATTTACGCCATCTACACGTCCCCCCCAGGGCAGCTAGCCTACACATGGCGCTAAAAAGCAGCACTTGAAATGCTCTCCGTCTAGCTGTCGGCCTTACAGTAACAAGCAATGCCATCCAAAGGTTCTTCCTCCCGTTCAACACTAAGAAAGCGTTCTGCAAAAACCTCAAAACTGCATCAAACCAGTGCGGGGACCATTAAAAGATTCCTAGCCGCAGAAGGAGAAAGCCCCAGTACTAGGATCAACAAAACCAGAGCCTCGAGATCACTTATCTCCCCAGCTTCACACGCCGCTTCTGCCCGTGAGAGCTCTCCGGCCTCTTCCTGCGGCTCGGAGTTAATGGAGGAGCCCGGGTCCCCCACGGGTTCCGACATGTCTTCCTTGATGAATGAACTTAAAAAGGAGATGGCGAGTATGTTTCACAGTATGGAAAAATCCATCAAAAAGGAGATTTCCGCGGTTAGAGCGGATGTGGCGCACTTACTCGTCAGAATAGAGGAAACAGAACAGCGTCAAGACTCACATGAGGTTGCCATTAAAGAATTGCAGGATACCGTCACTCAATTAGCGTATGCAAATAGGGCCTCGCTATACAAACTCGAAGATCTCGAGAATCGCAACCGCAGAAACAATTTGCGTATACGCGGACTGCCAGAAGCAACCAGAGATAATGATCTAGAACCCTCGGTTCGAGGTATCTTTAATACTATCCTGGGCAATCCTGCTACGGATCCTTTGCGATTCGACAGAGTGCACCGCGCTCTGAGACCTCGCAACTTCTCGTCTGATCAACCTAGAGATGTGATTTGCCGTCTCCATTATTTCGAAGACAAAAACGCCATCATGACCAAAATGCGTAACACCCCCAACATTGACTTCGATGGTGCTACTCTTAACATCTTTCCAGATCTATCTAAGGAGACTCTTGACCGCCGCAGGGCTTTAAAGCCCCTCTTGGAGCAACTAAGAGGTGATGGAACTAACTACCGTTGGGGTTTTCCCGCATGCTTAATTGCTACTAAGAATGGCCGCTCCTCCACATTGCGGTTCCCTGAGGATCTCCCCACCTTCCTCCGAGACCTAAACCTGCCGCACGTGGAGCTGCCAGGCTGGCAGAACCCCTTACCCACTTTCTCTGCTCTCCAATCCTCCCAGTGGCGGAAAACCCCAGCCAAGCAAAGGCGTGTTTCAACTCCATGTTCATCTCAGAAGAATGGTTGAGGTACTCTGCTGAACACAATCATCCCTCTTGATAGTTTTCCTCCTTATCTGGATGACAACCTACACTTCGATTTCAATTATTTCTCTCTCATACGAAAAGTTTGACTTGCCTTACTAAACTCTCTTAGTTATACTCCTACAGTACTGTTATTATGCTCACATTGGGTCTGTTAGTTGACCTGATGATTGGAGAGCGTTGCATTCATGCTTTGACCATTGCTTGTCTTTATAAATGTTAATTCCCTTTTTTTTCCAGGCCGATAGCTGACGGAGCTTAATGCTCCACATTGATGCCCCCACAAAGGCGTTTGCTCCCTGCCCCTATTCTCTTGGGGTTGATGGGAGTTGGCAGTCTTTATTTTCTCCTTGTTACTTCCCTCTGGGAAACCTTTTTGGCTGCCTGCTCCCCTCATCCCCACTGGGAACACCGCAGACTTCTGCGTGACTCTTTTTTCAATCCCATTCGTTCTATAGATTGTTCTAATGTTTTTCATATGTCTCTCTCTTTTTTCTTTTCCCTTTCTTCTTCCTTCCTGGATTCTCCTCTCCCCCCTCTTCTGGTCCCTCTCTCCCCTCCCCCTTTGTATTACTGGCATACATGGTTAAATGAAGTAGTGGTCTACCTCTCGCTGATGACATGGCTAACCTAAAGCTCCTTTCTTATAATGTAAGAGGCCTCAGTGTATCCGCAAAGAGACATCAAGTGTTGCGAGAATTAAGGGACTCCGCATGTTCTATTGCTTTCCTTCAGGAAACCTATTTGACTCATACTACTTCAGTGAAATTATACTCGCAACACTTTCCTCAATGGTACTATAGTCTATCGGACACTAACAAGGCCAAGGGAGTGGCCATTGGATTCAGCAGAGGTACGTCATTCCGTTTTACTGACATGTTAGCGGATGATCATGGTCGCTTTCTTTTTGTCAAAGGATATATTGGCAATACTTGTTGCACCCTAGCTAATGTTTACTGTCCCAATCGTAATCAACCTACTTTTTTTACCCAAACCCTCACAAAACTTTCACAATTCACTGAGGGAATGTTAGTCCTTGCGGGGGACATAAATATGCCTCTAGATCCCACTATAGATACATCCCACGGCCGCTCCAGTATCCCATTTAAAAGATTAGCACAAGTGAAAAAAAAACTACTAGATCTACAACTTATGGACGCTTGGCGTCTCCTACACCCTAAAGGAAGAGACTACTCCCACTTTTCAAAAACGCACAACTCATACTCCAGAATAGACAATATTTTCCTAGATCACTTCCACCTTCCTCTCCTGAGCTCAGCCAACATAGGGAAGGCTACTCTCTCTGACCATGCACCTGTTTCTGTCAGCTTGACCGTGCCCGATTTATCTCCCCGCCCCAACAGCTGGAAGCTTAATGACTCTCTCATCACTAACCCAACAGAGGTTTCCATCCTCTCTACTACCTTATCCCAATACTTTAAAGAAAACTCTGCCTCGGACACCTCCCCCTCTGTTCTATGGGAGGCACATAAGGCCTTAATGAGAGGTAGCCTTATCGAACTTGGTGCAAGGAGAAAGAGAGAACATGGCCAGCAGCTTAAACAGGTCCTACAACAAATTGCTGAATTAGATAAAAAGCACAAGCTCTCGTTGCACGTCTCTCACCTCGAAGCGCTCACTCTTAAAAGAGAAGAACTTAAAACTCTCCTCGCCCTAGAAACTAAGCGGAAATTTCACTACGTATCTCAGAAAGTGTATGAATGGGGTAACAAACCAGGTAAACAATTGGCTAGATCCCTTACTGCTAAGAAAACTTTATCCTTTATACCCAAAATCAAATTGCCATCAGGGGACCTAGTGCACACTACCCCGCAAATCTCAAAGGCCTTCAGGGAATTTTATGCTGATTTATATAATGTGGAGGGAGGTTTGGCTTCTCTATCAGTACCAGAAAAACGTAAGCGTATCCTCAAATACCTTAGAGACGCTGGCCTCCCAAAACTGTCAAAATCGGCCCTTTAATGACCTAGAAGCAGATTTCTCCGTAGAATTCCAATGTGCGCTAAAATCCTCTCCTTCCGGTAAGGCTCCTGGCCCGGACGGTTTCACCCTTTTATATTATAAAACCTTCAGAGACATTTTACTCCCCCATCTCACAACTTATGCTAATTCAATCTCCCACAAATCTGGCCTCCGTCCGGAATCCTTATCTGCCCACATTACCGTTATTCCCAAACCCGACAAGGACCCCACACTTTGTGGTAGCTATAGACCCATATCTCTCCTAAACGTCGACACCAAATTATATGCCAAGGTAATGGCAAATAGACTGCTTCCCCTTTTACCTAAATGGGTCTCGGCTGACCAAACTGGGTGCATTCCTAATAGAGAGGCCAGAGATAATTCTCTCCGCACTCTGTCCTTGATCCACTATGTTCGCAGGTGCTCCCAGTCCACCCTCCTTCTCTCTACTGATGCAGAGAAGGCATTTGATAGGGTGGATTGGGACTACCTTAAAACTACCCTTAGGTATTTTGGCCTTGGTCCTAAAATGTTCCACCGTATTTCCTCTCTCTACTATAACCCCACCGCGCAAATACGCATAAACGGCTTCTTGAGCGACCCCTTCACATTACATAACGGAACCAGACAGGGCTGCCCTTTATCTCCTCTCTTATTTGCCATTTCCCTTGAACCCTTTCTAGCTACTATTAGGCACAATAGGAATATTAATGGCATCCAGGTCGGTAATAGACTTCATAAATATGCAGCATACGCTGACGATATTTTGTTTTACATTCAACAACCACGCATTTCACTGCCGAATCTAATGTCTGAATTCTCCACCTTCCAAACCTTATCTAACTTTAAAATCAATCTAGCTAAGTCTGAAATTTTAAACATCACAGTACCCCAACCAATAGCTGATCAATTGAAACCCTTATTCCCCTTCCGTTGGGTATCCTCACGAATGAAATATCTGGGCATGTACCTTACCCCCGCCTGCATTCCCTTTTTAGGCATAATTACATACCTCTCCTCAATAATATCAGAGCTGATCTCAGGAAGTGGTCTTCCCTCTCACATTCATGGCTAGGCAAGGTTAATATAATCAAAATGAACATACTCCCCCGTATCCTCTTTATTCTTCAAATGATCCCCTTGAAGGTCCCCATAGGCTTCTTTACTCTACTGCAGACCATGATCGCTCGCTTTGTTTGGAGAGACGGCCATCCCAGGATCTCTCGGGAAGTCCTCTATCGAGCCAAGCGTTCTGGGGGACTGTCTCTTCCTAACTTTAAAGCCTACTATAACGCTGTTATTTTATCACGTATAGCAGACTGGAAGTATGCCGTTGCTACTAAACTCTGGGTACAATTAGAATACTCCTTAAGCGGCTCAGATCTCTCCACGGCCCAGTGGATTCCACATTCTTCTAGAAAACTCTCCCACAACACCTCGCCTCTCACCACATCCTCATTGGGCGTATGGGATGGTCTCCATAGAAAATTTGCATGGTCTTATGACTCTCCACTGACCCCCTTGCTGCAGCATAAATACTTCATGCCAGGCTCCATTGACCCAGGATTTCAATCCTGGTCACCCGGCGGCCCTCTCCTGCTACACCATGTCCTATCCCCCAATGCCCTTAAACCTTTGCCAGAAATTTTGGGCCATAAACCAATTACATTTATGGACACATGGAGATATAACCAACTGAAACGCTTCCTTCAGACTCTTCCCCAGCCATTACGGGGACTCCAAGATCTAAATGGTATTGAACAGCTCTTTCTCCATAAAGACCCCCCTCTACACAGTATCTCCCAGTTCTACAAAGCGATCACAAATTTGCAGAGTCCTGCGTACCCAAACTACCTGCCCAGATGGGAGACCGATCTGGATGTTATTATCACGGACAAGACAAAAGACAAAATTCTCCAACTTACTCATGTCTCCTCCTTGGCATCTTCCATGGCTGAGTCTAACTTTAAACTTCTTACTAGATGGCACCACACGCCTGTCAAACTCCACCGCATGTTCCCTGTTAACTCCCCGCTATGTTGGAGGAATTGTGGTCAGAATGCCACTCATGCCCACATATGGTGGTCTTGCCCCCTTATTCGACCTTACTGGTCTAAAGTGCTAGACCTGATTCATCAAGTCACCAATGTTAGATTGCCTATGGATCCGTGGGTAGTCCTCTTTCACGCTACCTTGATGTCCATAGGTAGATATAAACGTTCACTCACGCCACATCTCCTTAATACTGCTAAAGCCCTCATACCTACCCTCTGGGGCCAACCCACAACTCCAACCATAAAGTCCTGGATACAAAAAGTTTCGGAAGTATGTCTCATGGAGGAACTCACCCACATTGCGAGAGACACTACTACACAACATACCCTAACCTGGGCACCTTGGTCCTCCTTCCTCTCCACCCAATGCTACAAAGACATTATCTCCTCATCCACTTAAGCTACCCAAGCTTCTTGCATAACTTGACCGCTATTCCTGGTACCATTTTTGGTACATCTATATTGACTGTAGAGGCACTATCCTCCCGTTAAGACCTCCCTACTCTAAACGCATTTGATATCTGCTCATTGTGACTGCCAGGTATGCCAGTTTCCCCTCTCCCCTTCCTGCTCCCTCCTCCCTTACCCCCCCTCTCTCCTAGCCCCCTCCTACCTTCCTTTTTCTTCTTCCTCTTTCCCCTCTTTTTCCTATCTGTTAATCAAGCTATTGTTCATTTCATTGTACTCGGGTTGCTCAAGATGTTTTTCATTCTAAAACGGGCCGACTCTTCTTTGTTTGCTAACCCGACGTACCATTTACTTTGTATCTGTTTCTATTGTTGTATCTACATAGCTTCTCAATAAAAATATATTAAACAAAAAAAAAATGTTCCCCAGTCCTTCACTTCTACTGCCCGGTTCGAGATAATTTTCCTCTCATCCTAGTTTACAGTCCACTGGGGCCCTAGCATGGGAGCACACCCCGTCCTACCTCCTAAAAACTCTGAGCAGCGATTTTTTTCACCCCCCTGTGCAACCAGGATCTCCGTTGGACCCTCTACGGTCCGGACTGCCAGCGAGTGCCTTGGGTCATGCCTCTGGTTTACGGCATGGATGGGGATGATCACTCATGCTGGGACTGTGACTATTCGATACACCTACTGTCTGCTTTTTTGCTTTGTTATAGCACAGTCTGAACAAAAGTCACGCGGCCATGAGCCCTTCCTGGTTGCTAGTTTGTTTTCTGTTTTGGGTCATACCCGCATCAGTTGGGGAAGGTGCAGGGTGGGGAGGGGGGGGGGGTTAGTTGTAGTTCGATATCTAAATGGCAATGTACATGACTACTGGTTGTATGTTACTCTATCCAAGGTGTATGGGTTATGCTTATTTCCAATGAATACTTTATTGCTTAAATACTTTAAATGTGCGGTTGATATTGCACTTATTGTCACACTCCTGTGGTTCCTGGGATGCGTGGGCCCGGGTACGCCACATCTCTCCCCCCCTCTCGGATGGCCAGCCTGAAGTTCCTTACCTGGAATGTCCGGGGCCTTGGGGATAGGGTGAAGAAATCTGCCGTATTTACTTTCCTGAAAAAACAAAGGGCTGATGTGGTGGTTTTGACCGAAACCCATGTGGACGGCCGACTTCAGTTGGCACTCAAAAAGCCATGGATAGGCTGGGTGTATCATTCCACTCACTCTACCCAGGCCCGAGGCGTCTCTATACTTGTCGCTAAGACAGTCCATTTTGAAATTTGTAGTGTGGAGTCTGATCCACATGGTAGATATGTGTTTCTCTCTGTAAGGCTGTATGGGGAGTCATTTCTTATCCTGGCATTCTATGTACCTCCTCCGTTTAACGCCACCGTCATTACCACAGGTCTGCTGTTCATGGCTCGTCATCCTTCGGTTCAGGCGATCTGGCTGGGGGACTTTAATGCAACCCTCAACCCAGCCCTAGATAGACCCCAGACGACCCAACCTACTGGTCCAGTCCCGTCAAGTTCCCGATTCGGCAGACTTATTTCCACCTTTAACCTCATTGATACCTGGAGACACAAATTTCCCCTCTCTAGAGCCTATTCCTGTTTTTCAGCCTCCCACAATACAATGTCACGTATTGACTATATACTGTTAACTAAAGCACTTATTCCGCGCCTGCTAGAAGTAAAATTCTCTCCTAGGCTGCTTTCGGACCACTGCCCTTACTGGATCACCCTTTCCTTCCCTATTGATAGACCCCAGCGGACGTGGCGACTGAACCCGTTTTGGCTGTCCCTGTTACCGGAGGATGACGAGCTACCGAATGAATGGACTACCTTTTTCGCTGACAATGCCAATTCGGCCTCCCCGGCTGTGGTATGGGAATCCTTTAAGCTACACGTCCGCAGGGTTCTGACTTCCAGGATCAACAGATTTAAGGCAGACTCGGCTGCTACCTTTGATAGAGCTTTATGCCGCGTACACACGATCGTGATTCACGGCGGTGAAAACACCGCCGTGAATCACGGCATGAAAAAAAATGAAAAACGAGGGAACGGCATGTTCCCCCACACACGACCGTTTTTTCCCGTCATTTTTTTCTTTGACGAGAAAAACGACCGTCTGTGGGCTCCGCGGCAGTGTCTCCCTATGGGAAAACTGCCGCGGAAAAAAATGATGGAAAAAACGATGAGAAAATTTAGAACATGTTCTAATTTTTCTCGTCGTTTTTCCTGCCGTTTTTCTCAACGAGAAAAACGGCATAAAGCCCACAGACGATCGTTTTTCTTGGCGAAAATTTTTTTTAAAATTTTTCCCGACGGGAAAAATGATCGTGTGTACGCGGCATTAGGGGTATTGTCAGACACTGAACAGTCCTACCTGACGGATCCCTCCCCAGCTAATGCAGACTTGCTGAAGTTACACACTAGGGTGGTAGAACAACTGCAATATGAGGCAGCCAGACGTAAGTTATTTTTTACAAAACAAAAATTCTTTGAACAGGGGGAAAAGGCAGGCAAATTACTCGCTTATCTAGCTCACAGCGAAGACAGGCCCCCGACTGTCATTTCCCTTACTAGCCCAAGTGGGGACGTAGTTTCGGATCCTCAGGAGGTCTCTGACCGATTAAGAGGGTTTTTCTCACAGTTATATACTTCCCAGTTGACTGACCCTGATGGACATTTAGAGAACCTGCTAGCGGGGATTGCCTTCCCGAAGTTAACAGACGAACAGGTTGAGGCCCTGGACGCGCCCCTCACGACCGACGAAGTATCCGCAGCTCTCACTAGCTTCCACAAATCTAAGGCCCCAGGTTCAGATGGACTGCCTATTGAATTCTACCTGCAATACGGAGAGATGCTTTCTCCCAAATTGCTAGAATTATACAATTTCCTTTTTGACACATTTTCTCTCCCTCCGTCTGAGGGACGCGACCATTGTTCTTATACCTAAGCCCGGTAAGGACCCGGGTCAGCCGGAGTCATACAGGCCCATTTCACTCTTGCAGGTGGATGTTAAGGTCCTGGCCAAGATTTTGGCACTTCGATTGAATCAGGTGATACTGAGTCTTGTACATACTGACCAGGCAGGCTTTATGCCGGGCCGCAACACCTCATTCAACCTTAGAAGACTTTATATTAACCTGCAAGCGATACATGACGAAGTTGGATCACGAGTGGTGGTGGCCCTGGATACGGCCAAAGCATTTGACTCAGTCGAATGGCAGTATCTTTGGGGATGCCTTAGAGGGTTTGGGTTTGGCCCAAAATTTATTAAATGGGTCCAACTACTATACCAGGCCCCAAGAGCTAGAGTTGTGTCCAATGGTTACGCCTCCAAACCCTTCGATCTCACTAGGGGCACTAGGCAGGGCTGTCCTCTGTCCCCACTATTGTACGCCCTTGCGGCGGAACCTCTTGCAATATCCATTAGGGAAAATCCCAAGATTCGTGGCCTCCAGGTGGGTGCAATCGTGGAGAAAATCAGCCTGTACGCTGATGACACGTTGCTATATCTGGCAGACCCGGATGCCTCTCTTCAAACGGCATTGCAGACGATAGAATACTTCGGATCGTTTTCTGGCCTCAAAATTAACTGGGGTAAATCCCAAATCCTGCCCATTGACAGCTTCCCCTTCCCCAGACCACGGGAACACTTCCCCTTACAGAGGGTCGACTGCATTAAATATTTGGGTGTCTCTGTGTCCAGGTCCCCGTCGGATTATATCCCCCTGAACGTTGAACCTCTCTTTACCCTGATTAAATCTAGGACTCAGGTCTGGGCCAAGTTACCGCTTGGGGTCTGGGGCCGAATCAACATCATAAAAATGATACTGCTACCTAAGATTCTCTACACTCTCTGGCACACACCAGTATACATCCCCCTCAAATACTTCAAAATCATAGACACTCTGCTGAACTCGTTTATATGGGGGAAGAATAGACATAAACTGACCTGGAAAGCCCTCAAAAACCCCACTGATTTAGGGGGTACAGCCCTGCCTGATTTTAATTCCTATTATTTGGCGTCCCAGTTATCCCAGTTGTATCACATCGATAAGACAGATAGGTGGCGATTCCTTGTCCTCCTCTGTCCGCATTGGGCCCAATGCACTGCCGACCCCATAACGGCGGTGGCAGTCGGACTGGGAGGCAACGAGTCTGAGGGTAACCGCAAATCACTTTTATATCAATATAGACGGATCTGGGACATAGCTACTGGGCTGATTGGGACCCCTGTATTTAATGATTACGCCCCTTTGTGGCATAACAAATCCCTGCCTGAGCTTAGGTTGCTCCCGGACACAGAGCTATGGAGTAGGAGGGGAGTGTTTTTATCTGCACCACATCATTTCTGGTGGGTCCCTCAGGTCTTTCCTTGAACTTCAGGAACAATACTCATTGCCTGACTTCATGCAGTTCAGGTTTCTTCAGCTGGTCCATGCGGCCCGCTCCCAGTTTCCAGCAGATATTCCACAGCCAGCCCCAAATGCACTGATCGCAGTGATCAAGGGATCAGATCCCCGTAGGCTCATATCCAATTTCTATAACATGCTCATCAACCCGACGGCCACCACACTAGCATATAACTTGAAGCCGAGGTGGGAGAGAGATGTGGGGCCGCTGGAGGATGAGGAGTGGAGCGAGGCTTTAGATACATGTAGACTGGTGTCACCCAGGCTCTCTGATCGGCTATCGCAACTGTTTATTTTGCACCGATCGTACCTCACCCCTCTTAGGTTGGCGCGCTTTAAACCTGATGCCCCGACAGTCTGCCCAATGTGCAGACGTGACCCGGGCACGTTCTTCCACTTGATTGGGTCATGTCCCAAACTCCAGGTACTCTGGAAGCAGGTTGTGGACTTCCTACACGATGACATGGGCTCCCCCCTGTCCTTGGACCCTAAACAGTGCCTGCTGGGTATTTTCCCTGACTCCGAGCTTAATAAATTTACGAAAACATTTTTACATGAGACACTCTTCTCAGCTCGGAGGATCATAGCCAGGCACTGGATGAGGCCCATACCGCCCTGTTCGTCTGAGTGGAAAGCCGACATTAATGCTGCCCTCCCGTATAAAAAAATCATATATATTAACCGTGGTTGCCCCGATAAATATAATAAAATCTGGGATAGATGGCTCGAATCCGCTGACACTTGTGTGAACTGGCCCTGAGAACACACCAACATATTTTCTTTAAAAAAAAAAAGGGGGGGTCTGCTGTGTTGTCCTTCTTATTGTTATTGACTGGCCCGGAAGCCCGGTTGCTCACTCCCTTCTGACTTAAATAATACCTCTATGTTGTACTATGCATTCAGTGGAATAATATGGAGTTGATTACGTTGTCTGTATACTATTTTTGATGGCTTGACATGCTAGGCTTATTGTCATGTACGTTGCATTGTCATGTTTCACCTGAACATTGTTCAATAAAAACCGTTTAATATTAAAAAAAAAGATTGTTAAGAATTAACATTATATGAACCTGTTAACTCATACTACAGATATACAATCCCAGCTCCATTTAAAGCTTTTGCTTTGACTGAGTAGGCACAGCTGTCTGTACCCCCAATTGCAGAGATTTACCCTTGCATCTTGCCCCAGAGAGAGGATGACACCAGAGTAGGAAGTAAGGGAATGTCTCCCAATGTGGACTTACCAATAAGAAACTAGATAGGATAACTCTTCTCCACTTTATACAAAAAAAACAACTTTTAGTTGCCATCAACATTAAGGGGGTTAGTTCACCTTTTCCGAAAAAATGTAAGTGTGAACGTACACCGTACACCCTCCTCACCCCCACAGTCCCCGCTGTACTCATCTCTGTGGGTGGTGGGCTGGCTGTGCTGGAGCACTAGGTCAGCAAGTCTGGGGATTTGGAATCCCCGCTCTTTTCCCTCCTTCTTTCTGCAGGACTTCCAGTATGGATCAGAGCGATGCTCTGTGCCAGCGCTGACCAATCAGAATCGCTCTCATCTGTCCCAGACGTGGAGCAGGAAGAAGAGCAGGAATTTCAGATCCTCGCACCGCTGGATCTGCTGCGTGGGCACTGACAGCTCATCACCCATGGAGGTAAGTACAGTGGGGACCAGGAGGTAGGGAGGGTTTACAGTGTTAGTTTACCTTTTTTCATTTTTAAAGTGAAAGAGGCTGTAAAGGCAGAAGGTTTTTAATCTTAATGGATTAAGATAAAAATCCTTCTGTGTGCAGCAGCCCCCCCCCCTAATACTTACCCATCTCTGTCTAGCAATGTCCACGGGTGTCTCGGCCATCCAAAACTGTCCTTCCTGATTGGCTAGCCGACTTTGATTGACAGAAGCAGGAGCCAATGGCGCCACTGCTGTGTCTCAGCCAATCAGGAGAGAGAGGGGGAAGGCCGCAGCTCTGTGTCTGATTGGACACAGGGTGCTGTGACTCGGCTCGGGTGCCCCCATAGCAAGCTGCTTGCTGTGGGGACACTCAACAGGAGGGAGGGGCCAGGACCCCAAAAGAGGCACCCAAGAAGAGGAGGATCTGGGCTGCTCTGTGAAAATCCACTGCACAGGGCAGGTGAGTATATAACATGTTTATAAAGTCAAATTTTTTTTTGTTCTATAAAAATAACAATCACTTGAACTCTAAAGTGGTTGTAAATCTCTTACATGAAATATGAACAAAGCATATCCCTCTATAGTGTGTACTTGTCTCAATTCAGAACAATTGGCCTTCAATAACACATGATTTCAAATCGCTGCGGGAAGTGTTTGCGATGCTGTTACTTCTAATGTTACAATTGCGCGAAGCTGTCGCCGCAATTTACCACGTGAAAATCGCGGCGCGATTGGGGTGCCATTAAGAAGTAATGGCATCGCAAACGCATCCCGCATTTTACAGTGCTTTGAAATCAGGTGTGAATGGAGCATAGGTGTCAATTCTGTCTGCTGCTTTGGTCCTCTACTATCCACATAAATCAAACTGACAAGTTTTCCTGATGCCAAGAGAAAAATGGTGACGGGGGGAGGAATCTCCAGCTGATTGACAGCCTCAGCTCTGTTCCTGTGTGGGGGGGGGGGGTGTCCCTTCCCTCCAATCAGCTCTCAGGGCTCTCCTCACTGAGCTTTGCAGAGTGTAGCTTCAGCTCTCTGCTCTCTTTTTTCTTAACCCTCAGACAACCTTTATACATTTTCACTTTGAACCGATGTAGAGAAGACAGCAGATAAACAGGTACAACTTATGTAAGAGGATTTGTTTCATCTCCAGGCCAGCCACTTCACCAGGTATATGTAAAGGTTTACAACCACTTTAAAGTGGTTGTAAACCCACTTTGTAAACAAACCCCTACAGGTAAGCCTAGATTAAGGCTTACCTGTAGGTGCACAAAATATCTCCTTAACTCACACGGTTAAGGAGATATTTGCATTTAAAACTGGCGCCGCTGACGTCACGCGCATGCGCACTAGCGGGCCGGCTTACTAGCCGGATTTCTGAATGGAGTTAGCCGGCCCGAGCGCGCATGCGTGTGACGTCATCGCCGCTCCGGGGCCAATCACAGTGCCGGAGCGGCGATACGCGGAAGGCAGAGGGGGCTTCGATCTCAGGTAAGTGATTCATAATCAACTAGTATGCTATGCATACTAGCTCATTATGTCTTTATTTTGCAGGTTGTATAAAAATAAAAAATAAAAGGCCTGGGGGGGGGGGGGGGGGGGTTTACAACCACTTTAAAGGCTCGGTTCAACCAAAAGGGATATTTTAGAAATATTTAGAGCCTAGACGGCTTAGTCAGCTTATGGTCCAACAGTGATATTTCCCTGGCATAATGCCTAACCTGTTACTGCCTAGCTGGGCGTCTGTGGTTTTCTTGCCCACCCTTGTGTTTGCCAGCTTCTTTTTTCACATTTTTAATAATGAATATAATAAATCAAACAGGGAAATTAACCTTATAAGAAAGTGTCAGATGGTTTAACCTTCTCGGCATCCACCGAGGAAAAAAAATCAGATTTAGGTGGATTAACCCTTTTAATGTACCAAATGTTTTTAGCATTTTTGTGTACCTATAGAGCAGGCATCACTAAATGGCGGGCCAAATCCGGACCCAGTAGCAGCCCTATCCTGCCCGCAGCTTCACCAAATAGTTGCCTGAGTGTTTTCTCCCCTCTGCCGGCTCGCCTGCCCGCCGCTGCCGCTAACATCCTTAAATTCATGGGAGTCGCGGCAAGTCTCTCCTTTTCATCATCGCATCACTCCCCCTTCCTCCCACACTGCCCTACCTTATTCACACAAACCTGGAAGTGCTGCAGGTCCTGACAAAGGGTGGAACTTTTCAAGTTACAAAGCGGGTGATTGGTTGCTAGACAGTGGGGCGGTCCCAGCAACCAATCACCCACCTTTCACTTGAATAGTCTCGCCCTTTGTCCGGACCTGCCACGCGTGCTTCCCGGCTTGTGTGAATAAGGTAAGGCAGTGCGGGGAGGGGGAGGATGGGGGAATGCTGCGATGATGAAAGGGACAGTCTGACTCTGTAATAGTGGTGGGGTCTGTGATGGAGGTAGGGGTTCTGTGATGGGGTGGGGTCTGTAATGGGATGGGATCTGTGATGGGGTTGGGTCTTTGATGGAGTGGGGTCTGTAATGGGGGGGGGTCTGTGATGGGATGGGGTCTGTGATGGGATGGGGTCTGTGATGGGATGGGGTCTGTGATGGGGGGGGGGTCTGTGATGGGGGGAGGGTCTGTGATAGGGGCATCTGTGATCAGCCTGTGATAGAGGGATCTGTGGTGGAGGGGGGTCTGTGATGAGCCTGTGGTGGAGGGGGGTCTGTGGTGGAGAGGAATTTTTTGTTTGTGGGGGGGGGGAGATCTGTAACTGAGGGGTATGTGATGGAGGGGGCATGCTGTGATGTGATAGTCTGTAATGGGTTGGGGGGTCTCTGATGGGGGACTGTGATGTAAAAGGGAGGAATGTGCTGTGAAGGAGGGACTGATGGCCCTGATGTAAGGACTTGTTCACACTTGTGCAGAGATCTATGTTTTTCTGCCCTAGAAAACCACAGGTATCTACAAGGGCAATAGAAAACAATTGTGACATGCACGGGAGGCTGTGATGTGAAGGATCTGAGTCATGACCAATAGGACACTCGGACAGGGCCGGCCCTACCATGGGACCAGGTGGTACCATTGTACCAGGCGGCACTTTTAGGGGGGCGGCAAAGCTGTGAGCAGAAAAATCTATCCACAAAATGTAGCTGTAAAACTTGTATGCCCCTGTTGCCTGCCTAATTTAAGGATTATGCGCTCCTGCTCACTGCTCTGCGGCAGCAGATGCACCCCTTTCTAGGCTCCCTTCTTGAGTTCCTATGAGTCTCCCCCCCCCCCTGGATCGGAGGTGGTACAGTCCCAGCGAAAGTGCATGTGGGCGGAGCAGGAAGAGAACCTTACACTGCAGCATCGATCTTTGGTTCCCGCCCAGCACACAGCAAAGCGCTCCTCCTCCAGAGCAGAGTGAAGATGTGTAAATCACGGATGACAGGCTGGATCCTCTTCTACTGTGAGTCCCGACTGCTCTGCATTCCATATACTGTGATTATAAACGTGTCCTGCACTTTTCACTGCAGGTTTATTGAAAGTAAAATTCTTAAACAGGTTAGGAATTAGTGTGACATTTCAGGTGCTACATTATATGTAATTCACATACACATTATATCTTCTAAAAAGAATGATTTTTTAATAAGATATAATGTGTATGTGGATTACATATATGTAGCACCTGAAATGTCACACTAATCCCTAACCTGTTCAAAAATATAACATTACACAGCAAAGGATGTGATTTCTTATCCCAGCCCAACTTCAAGAAAGTCCACTCTTGCAGCGTGGGGGAGGGGGGGAAGGGGGGCACTGTATAGTCTTTTTGTACTTGATTCTATGCTTCAGCCAGCTCCAGTGCTCTCCTCCTCCTCCCTATCACATATAGAGGAAGATTAACCCTGTATGGTCTAAATTGGAGGCTGGAGTGTGACCACTGTCACTCCTAACTGACACAGGAGCTGCAGGGGACCAGTAACAGAACTGCAGAGAGCCCGCTGAAGCAAAGTACAAGGTAAAACTGAATACACAGCAAAGAATTCATTGGGTTCAGCAGGGTCTGAATTTTTGATCGATGTGTAACCCTCTCTGTTAGACAGAAACCGATTTGTTATATCCACTTCTGCTGGAAATCCTTGTTCAATTAGCTGTTTGCAGCCAAACGGAAGCAGTGCTGATCAGTGTATTTTGATAGGGGAGAGTCCCTGCTGTCAGAATACAATTCCCACATCCATCCAACTTGTGTGGATGGAGGAATCTGTCAGCCACTTGCTTGAGCCCCATCTCGATCCAGCAATGTGCACAAGAGCACTTGCTCTCTAGTGCAGGGGTCTCCAAACTCTCTAAAGGGCCAGTTTACTGTCTTTCAGACTTCAGGGGGGCCGAACTGTGCCCAGTGGGAGTTAACAATGTGCGATCTGGTGTCGTTGGGAGGAATAGTGCCCCTTTTTTTGTCAGTAGAAGGAATTATGCCCCATCATTGGTGTCATTGGCAGGAATAATGCCTCAAGGGCCAGATAAAGGCAAGCAAAGGGCCACATCCGGCCCCAGGGCCGCAGTTTGGAGACCACTGCTCTAGTGGACTGTTTTTTTATAGTGCACTTTAATATTACTTTGCACTGTGTGTTTGATTTGCAGCACTGGGAGTTTGGTAGTAACTCCAAAACCAAATTGTGTACAAATGAACCATAAGAATTTGACTAGAGTTATTTGAATATTTGGGAGTTATTCACATTATATGTTATAGTATTTTACATTTTTTATTTACAGTTCCCTCACAAAATGTTTTTGCAGCACAGGGATTTTGGTCCCACATGTGATATGTAATTGAATATTTATGAGTTGTTCGCATTATATGTTTTGGGATTCGCCCCTTCATAATTTTGTTTGCAGCACTGGTATTTTGGTTCCATATTCATGTGCTATATATTTCACTTCGTCAGATTTGATAATGACACATACACTAAATTTGATATAATTTATAGGGGCTACTGCTATGCACTAGGGCGTATATACTCCTGGTCTCTGTACTCTGCAGTTTACTGCTCTTGACTTCTGCACATTGTATATTACTGTACATACTCTACCTCTGAACACTGTACACACTGCTCCTGATCCTTGTACTTTGTAATCTATCCAATTCTGACCTCTGCACTATATATATATATATATATATATATATATATATATATGTATTTGTGTGTGTGTAAGATAATTGGTCATGGGGGGGCGCAGCTTGGCATGTTCGCCCTGGGTGCTGGTTGACTTTGTCCCGGCACTGCCCCCTGCACTGTGGGGCAAATTGCCCGCTCCACTCCCCGCTGCACTTCAAGCATTTTTATTAACTTTTTTACTAGTAATGGCATTGATCTACGACATTGCGGTGGACAGGTTCGGACACTTTTGACACATATTTGGGATCAACTGACATCTATACAGCGATCTGTGCTATAAAACTGCACTGATTACTGTGTAAATGTCACTGTCTGGAAAGGGGTTAAATGTGGAGGTGTTTCTAACTGGGGGGGATGGGACTGACTGGAGGAGGAGAGAGATCTCTGTTCCTAATCACTAGGAACAGCAGATCTGTCTCTCCTCCCCTGTCAGAATGGGGATCTGTCTGTTTACATTGACAGATCCCCGTTCTGGCTCTCTGTGGAGCGATCGTGGGTGGCATCGCGGCCGCCGGCCAAGCACAGGTCCTTTTATACTCCAATATACATGTATAGAGCCATGACAGGTCCTCTTTATACTTCTATATACCTGTATAGAGCCATGACAGGTCCTCTTTATACTCCTACATACATGTATAGAGCCATGACAGGTCCTCTTTATACTCCTACATACATGTATAGAGCCATGACAGGTCCTCTTTATACTCCTACATACATGTATAGAGCCATGACAGGTCCTCTTTATACTCCTACATACATGTATAGAGCCATGTAAGGTCCTTATTATACTTCTATATACACGTATAATGCCATGACTGGTCCTCTTTACACTCCTATACATGTATAGAGCCATAACAGGTCCTCTTTATACTCTTATATACATGTATAGAGCCATGACAGGTCCACTTTAGTTATCATAATATAAAATAATGGATGTGGGGGCATTTTGGTGGGCGTGATTTTTTTTTGGGGGGGGGCAGCATTTCATTTTTGGTACCAGGCAGCACAATGTCTTGGGCCGACACTGCACTCGGACCTCCGCTGGAAGAAAATTTACTGACCGAACCCCATGAATTTCATTTCAGTGCCCCTGCTATAGAGAATATATGAGTGTAATGTGTCAGTGAAAACACGGTTATCTGTTTACTTTCAGGCTTTTATCTATTTTAACCAGTAACCGCATAAGATGTTTATGTAGTCTGTCAGCTAGAAAAGTCTTCATCTCCGTAATGCATTAATAGTCTCTATTCATGAAACTGCAGAGCTGGCAAAAAAATAACACCTACATTAATGTTTTACATCGACCACGTTTTTCCGACCACTTAAAGGATCACTAATCCTTAAACACAGGTTGGTTTATGTAAAGAGCTACAAGGTAACCTGTGAAATGTGTATATGAAGGTTGCAGATTTCCTGTTCGTCATTAAACATCACTGCTGCAGAAAATTTCTGAGAACCCAGAACTGCGGGAGAAAATTTGGTTCTGTTATATATAAAAAAAGGTTTGCTACGCGTTCTTTGTATGATTCGTAAAATCCTCCCTCTACTGGTTAGACACAGCACTGCGCTAATATAAATCCCCAACTCCTTTTGTGTGCATCTGTTTTATGGTACAAAGGGTCACAAGTCTAAATCTGATACAGGTGTGGGCGAAAATGTTGCTTTTGGCAGACCGGGATTACAGAAAAAAAAAATGAAACCAAAAATATGATAAATCCATTGCTAAATATATGCAGTCAGATTGAATAGAGGAGCCTGGTTCAGCCTGCCTCTAGCTTAATAAATTATCTCCAAGCCCCAAATGATTTTACGTGGGTTTATACTGTACTAAAGGCCATATGAAAAGTTTTAGGGTGTTTCTGTTATCGCCACATGTATACTGAATGTCACTCCCAATGCACTATTCAATGAATAGTAGTGCACTACCATGTGGTGTGCTGTGTCAGGGTAAAAGCGGTCAGGTCTGTTTTTCAGTGCGATAGGGTGTGTTGGCACCCCAAACCCAATATAGTGCATGTTAATGTTTGTGGTAATGCACCACTGCACTCCTATGCAGATATGTGCATGGGCAGGACAGTGCTTTTAGTAGTTAGCATATCTGTCTTGCAGCACTGGGGTCCTTAGTTCAAATCCTTTTTAGGACACTATCTGCATAGAGTTTGCATGTTCTCCCTGCACTTGTGTGGGTTTCCTCTGGATACTCTGGTTTCCTCCCACACTCCAAAGACATGCTGGTAGGTTAACTGGCTCCTTTTATAAATTGGCCCCAGTATGAGCATGTGCGTGCATGTATGAATATGAGATAGGGACCTTAGATTTTAGGCTCCTTGAGAGCAGGGACTAATGTGAATATACTATATTTAAAGCACAGCATAAATTGTCAGCATTAAGTATACACCTTTAATAAATACGTAATAGTGGTTCCTTGGGTATTCAAAAAAACTTTCCTCTAACGCTTTTTAAGACCTTCTGTTTCTTTATGTGAAATTTTAAGGGGTACTTAAAAATATTTAAAATGTTGTTATGTTTAACATATCAGTATTGATTAAAGCTAAAGGGAGAAAAGGAGAAATTACCCCTATTGTTTTGCACATATTTGCATCTCCTAGAACAGGGGTAGGCAACCTCGGTGCTCCAGCTGTGGTGAAACTACAAATCCCATCATGCCTCTAGGAGTCATGCCTGTGATTGTCAGGGTCGTGCAATGTCTCATGGGACTTGTAGTTTCAAAACAGCTGGAGGGCCAAGGTTGCCTATCCCTGTCCTAGAATGTGATGCACTGTGGCTTTGCCATGTAGCCCTATATAGTAAATATTTCACATAGCACACATTTTATATTAAAGATATTTATTCATGGACTGAGGCATGAGTTTGTTTTTCTACACGTTTCTTAGGTCATTGTGCGCTTCTTCAGGAAAGATAAAATCTTTCCCCACAGGGTGCGTTACATCGATGTTAATTTACATGACTATATTCAGATAATACCACACAGCCCTATAGGGGATTACAACAAAGGGCACTATCCTGGGAAGGGAAACAAAAAGTGATGAGTTGTCAGAGGGGAAAATAATTTTAGAGACTTATCTTAAAGGGCTATCCATGTTTTGCCAATTTTCCCTTCTCTAAAATAAAGACCTTCAACAGGCAATGTTCTAATGCAGAGATCTCTAAACTGCAGCTCTTTGCCTGCCTTTTTCTGCCCTCATGGGACACTATTTCTCCCACTGACACCAACAATGAGGCACCATTCTTCCACTGACACCAATGATGGGACATTATTCTTATTGACACCAACGATAAGACATTATTCCACCAACTAAGAGCAATTGTGGGGTAATACCTCCTCCTACTGAAAAAAAAATCCTTCAGTGTGCAGCAGTCCCCCCAGCCCCCCTAATACTTACCTGAGCTCCCTCTCGATCCAGCGATGTGCACAAGAGCATCATCTCTCCGGGGACTCTCCCTCCTCATTGCCTGAGACCGCAGTGGGAGCAATTGGCTACCAGTGCAGTTATTCACAGCCAGCCAGACAGCCAATGAGGAGAGAGAGGGAGTGGGGCAGAGCAGCGGCTCCATGTCAGAATGGAAATGCAGAGCATGGGCTTGGGAGAGCGTTTTCTTGGGTGCCCCTGTTGCAAGCTGCATGCTCTGGGGCAGTCGACAGGAGGGAGGGGCCAGGAGCGCCAAAATGGGACCCGAGAAGAGGAGGATCTGGGCTGCTCTTTGCAAACCCAGTGCACACAGCAGGTAAGTATAACATGTTTGTTACTTTTTTTAAATATTTGCTTTTAATATCACTTTAAGCTGGCCATAGTTGGTGTTTTTGTGCACGTTGCAGAAAAACAAATCGCTCAAATTCACCCCCCCCCCCCCATAGCTATTGTGTTCTCCCAGTGAGGGGGGGGTGTCTTGAGGGGAGAACTCAGTGCTTATTTCTAGCTGCTATAGCCACTGGCAATAAAATATCTGATATGCTCATTGTACCCAGGTCGATCGATGGATTGACTTCAGTACAATCAGCCTGCCCTTACATGGTTAGAATCTCAGCCGGTTCATTAGGGATTCAAACTGTTTATGGCCGGCTTTAGGCATTGGGGTTGATTTACTTAAAGCAAATAGACTGTGCACTTTGCAAATACAGTTGCACTAATTTTCCCCAGAGCTTAAAGGGGTTGTAAAGGTTTGTTTTTTATTTTCTAAATAGGTTCCTTTAAGCTAGTGCATTGTTGGTTCACTTACCTTTTCCTTTGATTTCCCTTCTAAATGTTTTTTTTCTTTGTCTGAATTTCTCACTTCCTGTTTCTCCTCAGTAAACTTCACACCATCATCCGAGTGGTGTGGAGTCAGCCAGAACAGCTTACTGAACAGCTTACTGAGGAGGAACAGGAAGTGAGAAATTCAGACAAAGAAAACAAAGAATAAAAACATTTAGAAGGGAAATCTAAGGAAAAGGTAAGTGAACCAACAATGCACTAGCTTAAAGGAACCTATTTAGAAAATAAAAAACGAACCTTTACAACCCCTTTAATGAATGCTTAATGAATGTGGTAAAGCTTCACTTAGTAAAAAAAATACCCAATCAGGTGCAAGGAAATAAAGAAAACAGCATTTTTGCTTGCACATAACAGAATGATGGAAATCATTAGAGCTTCAACACATTCACTAAGCTCTGGTGAAAATGAGTGCAACTGTACTTGCAAAGTGCATAGTCTGCCTTTTTGTAAATCCTCCCCATTGACTACTCCACTGATGGGGTGGGCTTTTTTGCTTTCACTGGTCACAGCCAGGCCCCTGTAAAGTCTGTAAACTGGTCCTTGGTTTAGAAAGTTTGGAGATCTCGTTCTAATGAACCATCAAGGATTTTAGCTTCGGTTGTCCCGATACCACTTTTTTAAGACCGAGTACAAGTACCGATACTTTTTTTCAGGTACTCGCCGATACGGATTACCGATACTTTTTTTTTATCTCATGTGATAGTGGCACATGTGTCAGTAGTTTTTTTATTTTTTCTTATTTTTTTTTTATTTTTTTACAATTTATTTTATTTATAAATTTTTTACAATGCTTTCTTTTTTTAATGGGGGGGGGGTTAATTTGTGCTCAGTGTCAGTGTGTGTGTTTTTATTTTTTTATTTTTTACAATTCATTTTTATTTTATTTTTATTTTATTTATTTTTTTATCAGCCCTGTTGGGGGGCTTTGGTGAGATATCAGGGGTCTTAACAGACCTCTGACATCTCCCCTTTGAGACAGGGAAAGGGACTAGGGACACAGATTCCCCAGTCCCTTTCTCAGCAGCCTCAGCTGTGCTGAAAATGAATGGAGAGAAGACAGCGGCTTCTCTTCATTCATAAACTGAAACCTTGTAAACACAGTTTACGATGTTTCAGTTATGTGAATGGACAGAGTCAGTGATCACTGACTCTGTACATTCCGACAAGTAAGGAGCCGGATTTACCGGCTCCTACCTCCGCTCTCCATCCTGACAGATCGAGGGGGTGAAGGAGGAGAACAGAGGGGGATGGCAGCACGGAGGGGGACACGGATTGAGACGGCGGCACGGAGGGGGACGGCAGCACGGAAGGACACACGGAGGGGGACGGCAGTATGGAGGGGGACACAGAGAGGGGTACAGCGGCATGGAGACAGCAGCAAAACGGAAGGGGCTGGAGGAGGATACGGGGACAATCAGCGGTGATCGTGTGTGGGGGAGCTACAAGCACAGATCACAGCTGATTTTAAAGCAGCTGAAAGCCGCGCAGGGGGGGGGGAGAGTTAGAAGCGGAGAAACTACTTTTAAATATATACAGTGGTGATCGGTGCTGGTAACTTCCCCCACCGCACTGATCACCGCTGATCACAAGTATCGGGTGAAGCATCGGGAGCATTAGCCCGAGTACAAGTACTCAGGCAAATGCTCGGTATCGATACCGATACTAGTATCGGTATCGGGACAGCCCTAATTTTAGCTTTTAAGCTGCATATCCTGCATTGCTCATAGCTGATGTGGTTTTTCTCTTCCCCGGTATATCACGGGATGTCCCCTGATAGGCTGTCATGTGGCAGACAGCTTCAGGAGGCTGCATTTTGCATGGGTAATACCCATCATACTCTGTCACTGAAGCGGTGGCGTAGCGTGGGGGGGCCAGGGGGCGGTTGCCCCGGGTGCAAAATTTAGAGGGGCGCAGCGGCAGGCGACAAGTTGCCTGCAGCTGTTCTCCTGCACTGTGTAGTCTAGGAGAATGTGAGCTCTTCCACTTCGCTATGAGAAAGAAGTTGCGGTGCAGTCCCGGCTTAGGCTCCAGCGGTGACACTGACCAGCAGAAAATGTACACTGAAGACCATTCATGATGATCCCAGGGATTGTGACCGTGCAGAGACTGGGGGGGGAAGGAGGAGGGGCAGGCAACTCACGAGGCATCCTCTCCTTTACACGCCGCTCCCCACACACAAGGTCCAGGATCCCGACTCATGCGACATGCTGTCTGTCCACTTAGCCCGCCCCACAGCCCAGACTTCCAACCACCGTCGCTTCTCCTAAATCCTGCCTGTGCCTGGCAGTGTGCTGCTACGTGGCCCCGGCATTCTGACCCTGCACCGACCACCCCAGGACTGGAGGAAACCAGGGCCAGGAGGAAGAGGATGAGGCATCATCCACACAGACAGAAGCCCCTCCTTACCGGAAGCTGCATGGACATTGTGAGTACTCCTCTACAGAGGAAACCTCTGTACGGGATGATGGCAGCAGGAGGGGGGCTGGGGCTGAGCTCTGAACTGGAATCTGTTGGAAAAAGAGCAATGTATTTAGGGGGGATGTACACAGCGCACCCCCCTCAACCCTGCAAGCCACACACAGTGAATCCCCCTCATCCCTGCAAGCCACACATAGCGCACCCCTCAACCCTGCAAGCCACACGCAGTACACCCCCTCAACCCTGCACTCCGTACACAGCGCACCTCTAAACCCTGCATTCCATGCACAGCACACCTCTCAACCCTGCCCTCCATAAACAGCGCACTTTTGAACCCTGCATTCTGTACAAAGCGCATTCCTCAGCCTTGCACTCCATACACAGAGCACCCCTCAACCCTCATTGCTAATAATTAGTTCTTCTTTTCTGTCTATTGGTGGGTCCAGTCACTTCTGCAGTCTGTGGTGTGCAGGCAGTGAGATGGTGTGCTGTAACCTTAAGCAACAAATTAGTGGATTGTAATGATGTGCTGTAACCTCTAGCAACCAATCAGTGAGCCGTAATGATGTTCTGCAATGTCTAGCAGCCAATTAGGGAGCATTAATAATGTGCAGTAACCTCTAGCAACCAGTGAGTGGTAATGATGTGCACTAACCTTCAGCAACCAATCAGTGAACAGTAATGATCTGCTGTAATCTCTAGCAAGCAATCAGTGAGCAATAATAATTTGCAGTAACCTCTAGTAGGGCTGGGAAAAAAATCGATTTTAATCTTGAATCGAGTTTTGAGCTCAAATCGATTCAGATTTGAAGAAAATCGATTTTTTTAGATTTAAAAAATAAATAAATATATATATATATTATTATTATTTTTTATTATTTTTTTTTCCTTCAAAGTTTCCGTAGCAGGGCTGCAGGTGGCGTATCCGGAATGGCACTGGGCGGCGTTACCCCAATTACATCTACTCGCCGCAGCCGCCACGAGTAGATGTAATGTAACACTAACTAACCGCAAGCCGCCGTCTGCCTATCTGATCAGCGTGTCATGCAGACAGACTGCGGCCATTGCAGTGTTCAAAAGCCGCGCCTCCCGTGTCCTCGTCTGTGATAGGCGGAACACTCAATTTCACAGCAGGCAGTGTTCAGCCTATCAAGGACATCCTCTCATCCTCGTCTGTGTTATGAGGATGACCGGATGTCCATGGTAGGCGGAACACTGAATGCTGGGAAATTGAGTGTTCCGCCTATCACAGACGAGGAGGAGGCGTGGCTTTTGAATACTGGAATGGCCGCCGGTGTAGCAGTAAAATCCGTATCCCATGAAAATCTGCATCAGGTACGGGCACAGTGATTGAAGCATGGGCACAGTGAAGCACGGGCACAGTGAGACACGGGCACAGTTCAATTTAACTAAGAGTAACCTCAAGATTTTTTGTTGTTTTATTAGCTAAATCCAAATACAGTATTAATAATTTGGATGTTTAACAATCTTTGTTGCACACTGACTTTGCAGTTAGAGAAAGAGTTTGCCTTTGCAATTTTGTTTGTTGATGCACTTCAATTAATATAATAAAAAAAAATCGAATCGTAAATCGAGTTTTTTATAAAAAAATCGCAGATTTTTTTGGGGGGAAAATCGCCCAGCCCTAACCTCTAGCAACCAGTTTGTAGTAATGATGTGCAGTAACCTCTAGCAAACAATGAGTAAGCGGTAATTATGTGCAGTATCGTCTAGCAACCAATCAGTGAGCAATAATAATGTGTGTAGTACGCCGTGTAGGAATCAGGTGGGTTAGTGTAGTGGTCAGTTTAGGAATTAGGTACTGTAGGTCAGTGTAGTGGTCAGTATAGCAATCAGATAGGTCAGTTTAGTGATCAGTGTAGGAATCGGGTAGGTTAGTA
Source organism: Rana muscosa (assembly GCA_029206835.1). NCBI lineage: Eukaryota > Metazoa > Chordata > Amphibia > Anura > Ranidae > Rana > Rana muscosa. The sequence goes on from CM055123.1 coordinate 197,949,983, forward strand.
TAGTGGTCAGGTTGGTCGGTGTAGGAATCAGGTTGGCCAGTACTACTGTATACTAGCAGAAGGGACTCAGATTGCTAAAAATCTGCGGGTTAGGGGGCGCAAATCTCTTGCCCTCGCTGACAACCCACTCTACACCACTGCACTGAAGCATCAGTACTGGTGTTAAGAAAGGCTCTTTTTTTTAGGTAGGATGGGGTTGGAGGACATAAAAAGAACAATGCATATGTTGTATTTATCATGCCTATGGTATTCTTGCAGGATAGGATAAGACGCTGCCTGGCTTTCAAAGAAGATAAGCCTACATTTGTGATTGTAACCAAGCTTTGCTGCACTCTATGGTGCAATCATTTATATAAACTGGCATGACTCAACACTTTGGAGACCAATTGCAGAATATTAATATGCTACTGTGAATTTTGCCATTTTATTAAAAGGGGATTTATTGAGGCAGAGCATCCCACAGGAACCTTATAGGCCCATAGATATTTCAAAACCCCAGTCTTTCTGTTTTTTGATTGTGTGACAATAATTTGTGTAAAATGAAGGCAATATGTTCATTTCACATGACGATCTAATGAATTTTCCTCCTTTTTTTTTTTTTTTTGTCCCTACCTATGACTTGGAAATAAAAAGTCTAAGGAGAATAAAATCTTTCGTTTTGGATACAGTACAAAATGGAGAAAATTCTTGTTAGTTTTTGCTGTCTTTGTCCCTTTTTATGTTTTTTTTTGTCCTGAGGACTGACCCCAAGAAAAATTATGAGGGTTAATCTCCCCAGAGAAAACACAGACGGCAATGAAAACCCGACAGGGGTTTTTATACTTGCCTACTATTTTCAAACCTTTAACATGTTGGCTATACTATTTTAATGCTATATTGATATGTAGGTGCACAGTCTTACTGGGCAGGTAGGTGTTTTCATACATATGTAAATGATGTACTACTAGGGGTATTATCTGAAACCATTCATGAACTATGTTAACATGCTAATTCCATGATATTTCAGAAAGCTCCTCCGCTGATTGCTCGTTGGGTTCCTTTTGCTGCTGTTGCTGCTGCCAACTGTGTCAACATTCCTATGATGAGACAGCAGTAAGTTCTCTGTATTATTGTGTTCTTAAAACAAATCAATTTTATGAAAATTGTACTTCTATTGATATCAAATATGTTTTTGTGTTTTTTTTTTTTAACTGTTACCATAACATTTTAGTGTGTAAAGAGTTTGACAGCACAAATCTAACTGTCATTTGGTACCTCCAATGAAGTGTACATCAAACTCTCTTTCACAATGTCCCTTAGTCTTCCACAATGTCCCTTAGTCTTGCACAATATACTGTCCCCTTCCTACAGTTCCCTTATAGTTTTCCACATTGTCACTTAGGGGTAGATTTACTAAAACTGGTGCACTTAGAATCTGGTGCAGCTGTGCATGGTAGCCCGTCACTTTCTAACCTCAGCTTGTTCAATTAAGCTTTGGCAATTAAACCTGGAAGCTGATTGGTTTCTATGCAAAGGCGAGCCTGATTTTAAACCCTCTAGAGCAGTGGTCTCAAACTGGCAACCCTCTAGCTGTTGCGAAAACTACAAGTCCCATGAGGCATTGCAAGGCTGACAGTTACATGCATGACTTCCACAGGCAGAGGCATGATGGGACTTGTAGTTTCACAACAGCTGGAGGGCCACCAGTTTCAGACCCCTGCTCTAGCAAGGGTCTCCAAACTATGGCCCTCCAGTTGTTCAGGAACTACAATTTCCATCATGCCTAGTCATGTCTGTGAATGTCAGAGTTTTACAAGCCTCATGGAACATGTAGTTCTGCAACAGCTGGAAGGCCGTGGTTTGGAGATCCCTACTCTAGAGCATCCCTTGGTCCTCCACAATTTAACTTTCCATAATGTCCCTTAGCCTTCCACAATGTTCCCTAGTTTTCCACAGTATAACTTTCCAAATTGTCCCTTAGCCGGGCATAATGTCCTTATGCCGCGTACACACGGTTGGAATTTCCGTCAGAAAAACCTTGGATGGTTTTTCCGACGGAATTCCGCTCAAGCTTGGCCTGCATACACACGGTCACACAAAGGTTCTCGGAACTTTCGACCGCCAAGAACGCAGTGACGTACAACACTAAGACGAGCCGAGAAAATTAAGTTCAAGGCTTCCGAGCATGCGTCAAATTGTTTCCGAGCATGCGTGGTTTGCGCGTTGGAATTGCATACAGACGAACAAAATTTCCGATAGGAACTTTTACCGTCGGTAAAATAGAGAACCTGCTCTCAATCTTTTGTTGGCGGAAATTCCGACAGCAAAAGTCCAATGGAGCATACACACGGTTGGAATTTCCGATGAAAAGCTCAAATCGAACTTTTTTGGTCGGAAATTCCAACCGTGTGTACACGGCATTAGTCTTTAAATGCTGTCAGGATGGAGAGCAGGGAAAGGGCCAGTAAACATGTCATTTACCGCCCCTTCCTTGTCTGAATAGACAGTGATCGGTTCCAATCACTGAAGCATAGTAAACTGTGTATAGTATGTTTCAGTTTTTTAAAAGAATGGGAAGCTCTGTACAGAACTATTCTTGTCTATTTATTCTGTGCAGCTAAAGCCCCATACACACTATTAGATTTTCTGCAAATTTTTGTCTTCAGATTTACCAAAACCATGTAGTGCAAGGGCCTGCCTGATTGCATACAAATTGAAACGCTTAAAGCGGAGTTCCACCCAAAAATGGAACTTCCGCTTTTCGGAACCCTCCCCCCCTCCGGTGTCACATTTGGCACCTTTCACAGGGGAGGGGGGGTGCAGATGCCTGTCTAAGACAGGTATTTGTTCTATGCCCAGAAGTGGGTGCAAAGAAAAGGGTTTGGGACTTTTTAAGGCAACCAATTGAAATACAGGGGAGTATAGAAATAATTACTTTATTATAAACATATTGTGACAGCAGGAAGGTAAAGTCACCTGGTTGCATCCAGGGGGGTAGATATATTTCGCCCAGATTCAGGCTTTACGCCGACTTATACAACTAGGTGGAGAGTTGATGAAGCCCAGCTGAGGCTAGTGGGCTCATGGATGACTCATACCTCTAGGGAGAGGGCTGGGCGTCGTGCAGGCAGGGAGTTGATGAGACCAGCTGAAGCCTGTCAGTTCGTTTAAGGCCTCTATAAAAACTCCCAGATTCATTAGGTGTTTGCTCATGCCTGGAAGCAGACCTGTGTGGACTTCCTGGAGAGAGTGAACCCTTGTGCGGTGAGACAAAGCCTGTGTGGCTATTTGCTTGGACATTTAAACCCAGGGACTTAGGGACTAGGACAGCACTAGGCTGATCCCAGTTGTTAGTTAGGAAACCCGTATGTTTAGTCAGAGGTCAAGTTGACCAGGATTTATTTTGTTTATGTTTCTTTTGCTTTGCTGTGTTTTGTCACTGTAAATAGAAAATAAACCGCACCTTTTTGATTTTGAAAACCACAAGCTCCGTCTGCTGGGCCTGTTTTTGTGTGGGGAGCCCATCCCGGGGGTCACACACACCCGCTGCCGAGCTAACCCCCTCACAGTTGGTGGAGAACCAGTGGCAGTTTTTTTTTAAGCCAGCATGGAGGAGATACTGAAGCAGCTGGCTCTAGCAAATGCCAATCAACAGCAGACAAATGCAGGTTTGCAAAAGAGCCTTGCAGCTCATCAACAGAGCCTTGCAGCTCAACAACAGAACTTCGCAGCCCAGCAGCAAGCTCATCAACAGAGCCTTGCAGCCCAGCAGCAGACAAACGCAACTTTGCAACAGAGTCTGGAGGCTCAGCAACGAGCCCAGCAGCAATCTGAGGCCCGCTTCATAGACCTGTTGCAGAAGCAAGAGCAGAGACTACAACAACAGATGGAAGCAGTAATGCAGCAACGTCCGCAGACCAGTGAGGAAAGCCGTCCCACTAATACCGCGTCCTTTGGGGTGAGTCGTTTATTGACAAAAATGACTGGAGAGGATGATCCAGAGGTATTTTTGACCACATTTGAAAGGACCGCTGAAAGAGAAAAGTGGCCTGAGGAGCAGTGGGCTGGACTGGTGGCTCCTCTGTTAACTGGTGAATCGCAGAAAGCTTACTATGACCTAGAGCCTAACCAAGCAAAAGACTATGTGATGCTAAAAGCTGAAATATTGGCAAGGCTGGGTGTCACCCAGGCTGTCCGGGCTCAGCGTGTGCATAACTGGACTTTCCAGCTTGGAAAACCCCCCAGGTCTCAAATGTATGATCTCATTCACCTGAGCAGAAAGTGGCTACAGCCAGAGACTTTGTCCGCACCAAAGATTGTGGAACGTGTTGTAATGGATCGGTTTTTGAGAGCTCTTCCTACTGCCATCCAAAAGTGGGTAAGCCATGGAGACCCAGAGACGGCCGATGGTCTTGTGGATCGTGTGGAGAAATACTTGGCTACAGAGAACCTGACGGCCTCTTCCAGAGACACTCGGACTTTCCACCCTAAGACCAGACCATCCCCAGGGGCGGATAAGAGGATTCCAAGGGGTGAGGGTGGAGAGAGTGAGAGGGTGGGAGCTCTACCCCAAGTTTGGCGAGAACAGCCTGGGAAATCAGCGGCTCAAGAGGCGGCAAGAAGGATCGTTTGCTACCGCTGCCGGCAAGCGGGACATATTGCAGCCAATTGCCCGGTTGTGGAGGAACCCATGCAGTGTGACTTTCTGACGGGCAGACGTCAGTCGCTGTGTGCGACAGTCGCATGCACTGCCATTCGAGGAACTGAGAAACATTTATGCAAAATGTGTGTTAATGGTAGAAATGTTGTGGTATTGCTGGATTCAGGTAGCCTTGTGACCCTGATAAAGGCTGCGTTAGTTAAAACAGAGGTCTCTGGGAATAGCAAGGTAGCTGTTATTTGTGTGCATGGGGACACCCGAGAGTATCCAGTGACTACAGTGTGTTTCGAGACCCCCAAAGGTACCCTCTCTCATCCAGTGGGCTTAGTATCTCAGTTACCGCATGACGCCATTGTGGGAAGGGATTTTCCGAAGTTCTGGGAACTGTGGGATGATCCTGAGCCCCTCACTGGTGCCCCTATGTACCAGGAATGTGATAGCCAGAACTCCCCTGAGAGTGGTGAGGACTCTCCGGAATTTCCCTTATCAGTATTGGCAGGGGAGACTCAAGAAACTGCAGAGGAGCCCACCTCCTCAGACGAAAACCTACCGTCTGTGGAGTTTTCTGATCTTGAGGTTCACAGGGAAAACTTTGCCACAGAACAGTTGAAAGACCCCGCCCTAATAAAGGCACGGGAAAACGTAGTGAAAATAGATGGCGAGTTAGTGAACCCAGATAATACCTGCACTTACCCATACTTCAGCATAGAGAAGGACCTACTGTATCGGGTGGCAAAAAGGGCAGAAGAAACCGTTGAGCAGCTTGTGGTGCCCAAACCTTACAGGAAGTTGGTGTTGGAGTTGGCCCATGGGCACATTCTTGGAGGTCATCTGGGGACAGAGAAAACCCGAGAGAGGGTATTACAGAGATTCTATTGGCCGGGGGTGATGAAGGACATAGAAAATTATTGTTCCTCCTGCCCTGTGTGTCAGAGGTCGGCCCCGATGCCACATTTCCGTAGCCCGCTGGTCCCTCTACCCATCATTGAGGTCCCGTTTGAGAGGATCGCCATGGATTTGGTAGGTCCTATAATCAAGTCCGCTAGGGGGCACCAGTACATATTAGTTATAATGGACTATGCCACCCGTTATCCAGAAGCGATCCCTCTCCGAAATACCTCGGCCAAAACCATAGCCAAAGAGCTATCTCTTGTGTTTAGCCGGGTGGGTATTTGTAAAGAACTGCTTACGGACCAAGGTACACCCTTTATGTCCCGGGTTATGAAGGAGCTGTGTAAATTGTTCAAAGTGACGCAATTACGTACATCTGTGTATCACCCCCAAACCGATGGGCTGGTTGAAAGATTCAACAAAACCCTAAAACAAATGTTGAAGAAAGTGGTGGATAGAGATGGAAAGGATTGGGACTGTCTACTTCCTTATCTGATGTTTGCTATTAGGGAGGTGCCCCAATCCTCTACGGGATTCTCCCCCTTTGAGTTACTGTATGGGAGACACCCAAGAGGGCTGTTGGATATTGCCAAGGAAACTTGGGAAAGTGAGAGTTCTCCCCACAGGAGTGTGATTGAGCATGTCGCCCTGATGCAAGACCGAATTGCACAGGTAATGCCCATCGTGAAGGAACATTTGGCCCAAGCGCAGTTAGCACAGCAGAGAGTGTACAACCGTGGAGCCAAGACCCATACCTTTTCCCCGGGGGATAGGATACTGGTACTTGCCCCTACGGTTGAAAGTAAATTCCTTGCCAAATGGCAAGGCCCCTATGAGATAATGGAAAAAGTGAGCGAAGTGAATTACAAGGTCAGACAACCAGGAAGGCGAAAGCCCGAACAGATCTATCACGTTAATCTGTTGAAAGCCTGGAGGGATAGAGAGTCCCTAGTCGCAGACACTTGGTCACCAGCTCAAACTGGTTGCGTGATTCCTGAGGTTGGAATAGCAGCCACCTTGTCACAACCCCAACAACAGGAGGTTAAGGAGTTTGTGCTTCGCAACAAGGAGGTATTCTCTGAGCTGCCGGGACAAACATCTGGGGTAGAGCATGACATCATTACCCCGCCCGGTGAAAGGGTGAAGTTAAAACCCTATCGGATCCCAGAGGCCCGACGGGAGGCAATACGGGAGGAAGTACAGAAAATGCTGAACTTAGGGGTGATAGAGGAGTCCCAAAGTGATTGGTCTAGTCCCATTGTGTTGGTGCCTAAACCGGATGGGAGCTGGCGATTTTGTAACGATTTTCGTCAGTTGAACAAAGTTACAAAATTTGACACCTACCCCATGCCACGTATAGATGAGTTGATCGACCGGCTGGGAACAGCCCGATACATGACGACTCTTGACCTCACAAAAGGGTATTGGCAAATCCCCCTGGCCAAGTCGGCCAAAGAGAAAACCGCATTTGTAACCCCAGACGGGGCGTTCCAATATAAAAGAATGCCGTTCGGGTTACAGAATGCGCCGGCCACATTCCAGCGGAAAATGGACCAGATGCTGAGGCCCCATCGGAAGTATGCTGCGGCTTACCTGGATGACGTAATTGTCCATAGCACAGATTGGGCCTCACATCTGCCAAAAGTGCAAGCAGTCCTGGACTCTGTTCGGGAAGCGGGGTTTACGGCTAACCCCAAGAAGTGTACCATTGGGCAGGAGGAGGCCAAATATCTTGGGTACACCATTGGGAGGGGAGTAATAAAACCCCAACTCAACAAAGTCGAGGCCATCCAGAGTTGGCCACGTCCCAACAGCAAGAAGCAGGTACGAGCCTTTCTGGGAATCGCTGGGTATTATCGGCGATTCATTCCCCACTTTGCTTCTAAGGCTGTGCCCCTAACCAACCTGACGAAGGGGAAAGGGTCGGTCATGATTAAATGGACCCCCGAGGCTGAGGCAGCATTCCAATTCTTGAAACAAGCCTTATGTAGCCAGCCAGTGTTGTACTCACCCGACTTCTCTAAAGACTTTGTCGTACAAAGTGATGCGTCAGATGTGGGGTTAGGAGCAGTATTGTCCCAGGTCTGGAACGGGGAAGAGCACCCAGTCATTTACCTCAGCAGGAAGTTGAAGTCCCATGAGGTAAATTACGCCACCGTTGAAAAGGAGTGTTTAGCGGTGAAGTGGGCTCTAGATTCCCTTCGGTACTACCTGCTAGGTAGGCACTTTGACATGGTTACGGATCACGCTCCGTTAAAGTGGATGGCTCAAAACAAGGAAACAAATAGAAGAGTGAATAGGTGGTTCCTGGCCCTCCAGGAATTCAACTTCACAGTAAAGCATCGCCCTGGCGTTCAAATGGGGAATGTGGATGCTTTGTCTCGAGTACATGAATGCCTGATTGCTGGTGTTCCAACCCCGAGGTTAAAACAAGAGGGGGGGGTATGTGACAGCAGGAAGGTAAAGTCACCTGGTTGCATCCAGGGGGGTAGATATATTTCGCCCAGATTCAGGCTTTACGCCGACTTATACAACTAGGTGGAGAGTTGATGAAGCCCAGCTGAGGCTAGTGGGCTCATGGATGACTCATACCTCTAGGGAGAGGGCTGGGCGTCGTGCAGGCAGGGAGTTGATGAGACCAGCTGAAGCCTGTCAGTTCGTTTAAGGCCTCTATAAAAACTCCCAGATTCATTAGGTGTTTGCTCATGCCTGGAAGCAGACCTGTGTGGACTTCCTGGAGAGAGTGAACCCTTGTGCGGTGAGACAAAGCCTGTGTGGCTATTTGCTTGGACATTTAAACCCAGGGACTTAGGGACTAGGACAGCACTAGGCTGATCCCAGTTGTTAGTTAGGAAACCTGTATGTTTAGTCAGAGGTCAAGTTGACCAGGATTTATTTTGTTTATGTTTCTTTTGCTTTGCTGTGTTTTGTCACTGTAAATAGAAAATAAACCGCACCTTTTTGATTTTGAAAACCACAAGCTCCGTCTGCTGGGCCTGTTTTTGTGTGGGGAGCCCATCCCGGGGGTCACACACACCCGCTGCCGAGCTAACCCCCTCACAATATTAAAAAGTCAATAGTGTAAGAAACATCCAATTGACTATAGAGTAAAAAACAAAGTCCAGATGACAAAACACAATACAATGTGATTTGGTGTGATTGCTGTCTCCAAACTGAAGGTGGGGCCCGACGCGTTTCAGGATGAGATCCCTTCTTCAGGGTCATTCCTTCATGGAGAGCACACAATATCTGATCGTAATTATGCTGACACTTGCTCGAGCATAGAAGACAATGATTGTAGGACACAGAGTTGGATAGATGTTACCAAAGGCTCACATGAAAGTTGAAGAGCACAAACCTAGAGAGTACTGAACCCGCCAAATGCTGCAGAACCAACTATGAAAAAAATCACCATACCAGAGATTGGTCAGATTACAGCGAAGATATTGCCGGTTCTGAATGCAACGGGAGACTTGTATCATGTGGGGGTCAGGCCACTTCCCGTCAACCCCCGCTGTCTCCTGGGAAACACACTGGTCCCAGGAGAGAGCGGGGACCAGTGAGGGCGCGCCGCACTACTCGCGCATGCGCAGTAAGGAACCGGGCAGTGAAGCCGCAACGCTTCACTTCCTGATTCCCTCACCGAGGATGGCGGCGGGGGCAGCCGAGAGACGATCAATTGCTCGGCCTCGGCTGCTGACATCGCGGGCACGCTGGACAGGTAAATGTCCATTTTTTTAAAAGTCGGCAGCTGCAGTATTTGTAGCTGCTAGCTTTTAAAAAAAAAAAAATTCAGCTGGACCTCCGCTTTAAGGTTTCACCTTATATTACCGTATGTACTCGAGTATAAGCTGACCCGAATATAAGCCGAAGCACCTAATTTTACCACAAAAACTGGGGAAACTTATTGACTTGAGTATAAGCCTAGGGTGTGCCTCACTTTGCCTCACTGTGCCCATGACTAGATTGACGTTTAACATGGGAGTCTATGGAAGGGGTTCCCGGCTTTGAAAAATTGGTGCTCCCCGGCCGTAGGTCCCCTGGATAACAACCTTTGCACACTTGTAGAGAAGGAGTGTGACAAGGGGACCTACGACTGGCCAGTACCGGGTCCCCAAAGTCCGGGAGATCAGGCGCAAAAAAGGTGACTCGAGTATAAGCCGAGGGGGGCATTTTCAGCACAAAAAAATGTGCTGAAAAACTCGGCTTATACTCGAGTATATACGGTACTTGCCTCCTCCTCCTCAGGTTAATTTCCCTGAGGTGTATGTGAAGACGCTGAAGGACTGCCCATAGCCTGGTGCTCAGGGCAGAAGAGAACTGCGATGGAGTGAGGGATAGGGAAAATAGTACACCTTATACCTGCACCCCTCGATTAAATGAGCACTTAAACTTTGCTGTGTGGGGAGGAAGGCCACTGCAAGGGTAGAGGGGCTACATGTGTGCCAAGTTTGGGGTCCAGAGGACCTACGACCGGCCGGTACCGTGTCCCCAAAGTCACCAGAGAAATGACCGTTTAACATGGGAGTCTATGGAAGGGGTGCCCGGTTTTGACAAATCGGTGCTCCCTGGCCGTAGGTCCCCGGACAAGAAACTTTGCACACTTGTAGAGGAAGAGTGGGGCTACATGTGTGCCAAGTTTGGGGTCCAGGGGACCTAGGGCCGGCCGGTACCGGTTCCCCAAATTCCGGGAGATCAGGCGCAAAAAGGTGACTTGAATATAAGCCGAGGGGGGCATTTTCAGCACAAAAAAATGTGCTGAAAAACTCGGCTTATACTCGAGTATATACGGTACTTGCCTCCTCCTCCTCAGGTTAATTTTTCTGAGGTGTATGTGAAGACGCTGAAGGACTGCCCATAGCCTGGTGCTCAGGGCAGAAGAGAACTGCGATGGAGTGAGGGATAGGGAAAATAGTACACCTTATACCTGCACCCCTCGATTAAATGAGCACTTAAACTTTGCTGTGTGGGGAGGAAGGCCACTGCAAGGGTAGAGGGGCTACATGTGTGCCAAGTTTGGGGTCCAGAGGACCTACGACCGGCCGGTACCGTGTCCCCAAAGTCACCAGAGAAATGACCGTTTAACATGGGAGTCTATGGAAGGGGTGCCCGGTTTTGACAAATCGGTGCTCCCTGGCCGTAGGTCCCCGGACAAGAAACTTTGCACACTTGTAGAGGAAGAGTGGGGCTACATGTGTGCCAAGTTTGGGGTCCAGGGGACCTAGGGCCGGCCGGTACCGGTTCCCCAAATTCCGGGAGATCAGGCGCAAAAAGGTGACTTGAATATAAGCCGAGGGGGGCATTTTCAGCACAAAAAATTGTGCTTAAAAACTCGGCTTATACTCGAGTATATACGGTATATGGTTTTGTTAAATCTAAAGACAAAAATCTGCAGTAAGTCGAATAGTGTGTATGGGGCTTTAGGCTGTAAAGATGGGCTGTGTCCTCAATCACCTTTCTCAGTCTCAAAGGTGGAACATCAGGGGTCTGTTTTAGACCCCTAATATCTCACCAAAGCCCCCCAACATGGCTCCTAAAAAATGTGAAAAAATTATTTAGAAATATTGTACAAAATCTAAAAATATAATGGTAAAAAACAAACAACAAAAAAAACTAGTGACACCAGTGATGGAACTACCGGGGTTGCAAAGGCTGCACTTGCGCTCGGGCCCTGGCGTTCCATCCCTGGGCTCGCAGGCAAGTGCCCCGGTCAGGGATCAGGGGGGCCCTTCATGGTTTCTTGCATCGGGTCCCTGGAGGTTCTAGTTACATCTCTGATAACTTCCCACAGTATTCATTAATCTTTCACAATAGAACTTTCCACAATGTTTCTCACGCTTCTACAATATATTCTTCCATAATTTTCGTCACTCTTCTACAGTATATCCATCCACAGTTTCCCTTATTCTTTCACAAAGTCCTTTAGTCTTTTTTACTGTATAACCTTCCACAATGTCTCCTAACTTTCCACTGTGTCCATTAGTCTTCCACAATACAACCTTTCACAGTATCCTTTAGCATTCCAATATCCCTTTGTTCTCCCCAATATAACCTTCTACAATGTCTACTAGTCTTCTCTAAGGTCTGTAGGTACTGTTTGTATCTGTAAGTGCATCTTGTTTATTGAATTGCTCTGATCACTTTTTTGCTGTGTGCTCTTCAGGGAACTAATTAATGGAATTGCTGTTACTGATGAAAATGACAATAAGCTGGGACACTCAAAAGTAAGTCAATCCTGTTAGAATATTTAATAAGAATACATCTAAATACATTACAACAGCAACCAAGTTATTGTAATGGAATAAGCTTTTTATGTGATTCCAGATCCATCCTCATTACTTTGCTGTTATCCTGAGTGATTACGGGATTGAGGGCACACTGGGTTTTAAAGGAAACCTGTACAGGAGGAAGTATGGAGCATGCCATTGCTGACCTGTCTTGCTAAAAATGCCCATTGTCTGGCTGTCATGCTGGTGCAATTCCCTGACTACTTTGAGTCACTGGGCCAGAACTAGTATTACAGTTAATACTTCTGACTTCACCAGCTCTGTTCTGTCTGTGTCTTATAAAGTATTGGACCCAGATATATAGGCAGGTAACTATTATCTTCCCATGTTGTGATATACAGTGAGGTGAACAAAGTATTTGATCCCCTGCTGATTTTGTACGTCTGCCCACTGACTAAGAAATTATCAGTCTATAATTTTAATGGTAGGTTTATTTTAACAGTGAGAGACAGAATAACAACAAAAATATCCAGAAAAGCTCATTTCAAAGTTATTGATTTGCATTTTAATGAGTGAAATAGGTATTGGACCCCTTCGCAAAACATGACTTAGTACTTGGTGGCAAAACCCTTGTTGGCAATCGGAGGTCAGACGTTTCTTGTAGCTGGCCACCAGGTTTGCACACATCTCAGGAGGGATGTTGTTGCAGATCCTCTCCAAGTCATTAAGGTTTCGAGGCTGACATTTGGTAACCTTCAGCTCCCTCCACATATTTTTTATGGGATTAATGTCTGGAGACTAGCTAGGCCACTCGAGGACCTTTTAATGTGCTTCTTCTTGAGCCACTCCTTTGTTGCCTTGGCCGTGTGTTTTTGGTCATTGTCATGCTGGAATACCCATCCACAACCCATTTTCAATGCCCTGGCTGAGAGGAAGAAGGTTCTCAACAAGATTTGACAATACATGGTCCTGTCCATTATTCCTTCGATGCTGTGAAGTTGTCCTGTACCCTTAGCAGAAAAACACCCACAAAGCATGTTTCCACCTATATGTTTCAGGTATGGATGGTGTTCTTGGGGTAATAGGCAGCATTCCTCCTCCTCCAAACACGTCAAGTTGAATTGATGCCAAAGAGCTAGATTTTGGTCTCATCTGACCACAACACTTTCACCCAGTTCTCCTCTGAATCATTCAGATGTTCATTAGCAAACTTAAGACTTGCCGGTACATGACCTTTCTTGAGCAGGAGGACCTTGCGGGAACTGCAGGATTTCAGTCCTTCACAGTGTGTCACCAAATGTTTTCTTGGTGACTATGGTCCCAGTTGCCTTGAGATCATTGACAAGATTCTCCTGTGTGGTTCTGGTCTGATTCCTCACCGTTCTCATGATCATTGAAACTTCACAAGGTGAACGTTTGCATGGAGCCCCAGACCGAGGGAAATTGACAGTTATTTTGTGTTTCTTTTATTTGCCAATAAATGCACCAACTGTTGTCACCCTCTCACCAAGCTGCTTGGCAATGGTCTTGTAGCCCATTCCAGCCTTGTGTAGGTCTACAATCTTGTCCCTGACATCCTAGGACAGCTCTTTGATCTTAGCCATAGTGGAGAGATTGGAATCTGATTGATTGCTTCTGTGGACAGGTGTATTTTGTACAGGTAACAAGGGGAGATTAGGAGCACTCCCTTTAACCGTTTCCAGAGCGATCCAAGTATATTTACTGCAGGAGGGCAGCCCAGGTGCGCAAAATCATGTACCTGTACGTGATCTCATGCACGCGGTTTAGGGGGCGCGTGCCACTCCCGCTGTGAATGGACACAGCGGGAGGCAATCAGCGGGTCCGGCAGCCGCAATGGCCGCTGTGACATGCTGATCGTTCACAGGAGAGATGGAGCAGCGGTGTGCCGAACAAAGCACACTGCTGTCAGGGAGTAAAAGAGAGAGATTGTGTTTCAGCTAAGCTGAATCACGACTTCTCTTTTCCTTCAGTGATTCCACTCCCCCCGCAGTTAGAAACACCTCCCAGGGAATACATTTAACCCCTTGATCTCCCTTGTAGTTAACCCCTTCCCTGCCAGTGTAATTTATACAGGGATCAGTGCATTTTTTTTAGCATTGATCACTGTATTGGTGTCACTGGTCCCCAAAAAGTGTCACTTAGGGTTAGATTTGTCTGCCACAATGTTGCAGTCCTGTCAAAAATCGCAGATAGCCGCCATTACCAGTAAAATCTAATAAAAAAAATTAAAAGTCCCTGAATATATCCCCTATTTTACTAGTGTCCACCAGCAGGTGTCCTCTTGCAGCCAATATCTTTGATAGAGGATCTCACCTGCTGGTGGTAATGCCTGATCCATGGGCCGTAGTACCGGCGTCCACCAGCGGGTGTATTTCGGCAGTGTGGGGCAGGCAGCACTTCCTCCGCTCAGCTGTCACGTGAGGACAATCACTGCAGTCCTATAAATACCCGGCGAGCCCTTACATGCTCGCCTTAGTATCTCTCTCTCCTTGAGCCCTGACCTTGCTGCCTGTATTCTGACCTTGAGCCTGTACCTCACCTGACCGGATCTGATCCCCATCCTGAGCCTTTCCTGGACCTGTCCCCCCTGATTACCTTTCATACCTGATTTGCTTGGATCCCTGGCCTGCAGCCTATCCATCCGCCCTCTCCCTGTCTTGTTTGTTCCCTGTCCTCATCTGCTGACTCCCCGTGTATGACCTTGGCCTGGCTACGTTTTATGCTTCTGGAACACCTCTTTGTCCATCTACTGATCTGCTGTGTATGACCCTGGCCTGGCTTATGTTCAAGATTCTGGTACTGCCCTTAGCTGTATATACAGCTATTTGTTGTTTGTGGGTTGTTTGGTTGGTTTTGCACTGTATTTACTTATATCACCTATCTTAATAAACATCATTATAATTCACTTTACATGCGTTTTTGGTCCTCTCTGTGCAGTCCACACAGTCTGGTCAACTAATTCCCTGACAGCTTTATTTGTGAGGGAAAAAAAGAACAATTTTATTTGGGTACACTGTCGCACGACCGCGCAATTGTCAGTTAAAGCGACGCAGTGCGGTATTGCAAAAAATGGCCTGGTCAGGAAGTGGGTAAAACATTTTCTGGGCCTAAAGTGGTTAAGAGAGTGCTCCTAATCTCAGCTCGTTAACTGTATAGTAGACACCTGGGGTCCAGAAATCTTGCTGATAGGGGATCAAATACTTATTTCACTCATTAAAATGCAAATCAATTTATAACTTTTTTGAAATGCGTTTTTCTGGATATTTTTGTTATTTTGTCTCTCACTGTTAAAATAAACCGACCATTAACCGCTTGAGGACCATTGCCTGTACATATACATTGGCAGAGCGGCACGGACAGGCATAACCACTACCTGTATGTCCCCTTTAAGATGCCGCCGTGTGGTCGCGCACCGGCGCGCTCGCGACCCTGCCGCCCTCTCCGTGAGCCCGACCATGGGTCCCACGGACTCAATCACCGCGGGGACACCTGAGATTGTCTCACGGAGAGATACAGCGGGGAGATGCTTATGTAAACCAGCATCTCCCCGCTCTGCCTAGTGACAATGACACTGATCTCCGCTCCGTGTCATGTCACATACTCATCAGGGCACACTTAACCCCTACAGCGCCACCTAGTGGTTAACCCCTTCACTGCGAGTGTCATTTTCACAGTAATCAGTGCATTTTTATAGCACTGATCGCTGTAAAAATGACAATGTTCCAAAAATGTGTCAAAAGTGTCTGATGTGTCCGCCATATTGTCGCAGTCATGATAAAAATCGCTGATCGCCGCCATAACTAGTAAAAAAAAAATTATTAATAAAAATGCCATAAAACAGTCCCCTATTTTGTAGAAGCTATAACTTTTGCGCAAACCAATCACTAAACACTTATTGCGATTTTTTTATTTATTTATTTTTTATGTGTTTTTTTACCAAAATTATGTAGAAGAAAACGTATCAGCCTAAACTGTGGAGAAAAAAAAATTATATATATTTTTGGGGGATATTTATTATAGCAAAAAGTAAAAAAATTGCATTTTTTTTCAAAATTGTCGCTCTATTTTTGTTTATAAAAAAAATTAAAATCGCAGAGGTGATCAAATACCACCAAAAGAAATCTCTATTTGTGGGGAAAAAAGGACGCAAATTTGGTTTGGGTACAACATTGCATGACCGCGCAATTACCAGTTAAAGCAGCGGACAAATGGTCTGGGGCTAAAGTGATTAAAATTATAGACTGATCATTTCTTTGTTAGTGGGCAAACGTACAAAATCAGCAAGGGGTCAAATGCTTTTTTTCATCCCTGTAGCTAGTAGTAGTTGGTCACATCATGTGGACTCGGATGAGTTGTGAATCATCTTCAACATTACCAAACAAGCCGAATGTGATTAACTGCTACTAGCTGTGGGTAACACTAGGCTTAATTCACAAGGATAAAGCCCCATACACACTATCAGTTTTCTTGCAGGTTTTTCTCTTCAGGTTTACCAAAACCATCTAATATGAGGTCAAACCTTAAGAGTTTCAATTCGTATGCAATCAGGCAGGCCCTTGCACTACATGGTTTTGGTAAACCTGAAGAGAAAAACCTGCAAGAAAACTGATAGTGTGTATGGGGCTTGAGGATCCTTATTTTCAAAAAATGTGGTTATTTCAGCTGACTCCAATGAGAGCTGAAAATGACAGTCAGATGGTTGAAGATGAACATACTTACCCTTGTCTTATTGCTGAATTTAGCCCTTTGAGTCTTCAATGAGGACATTTTTACTAGCCTGTGCAGCATAATTTTTAATATTGCCCAAGAGCTCATACACACAGGCATTCATAAGATGCACATTTCTTCAAGAAGATGGTAAAGTCTCTGTACTTTTACAGATATATTCCTTTTTTTCTAATACATTTTTCTGCTTACATGTGTTTTTTATGTAAGCAAAATGTCAAAGTGCCTTTTAAAAGCAGGAAGTGGTGGAGAGGACAAGACCTGAAACCTGGTAAAAGTAAAATGTAGAACAAGTGGCTTTCCTCTATTTATTGATTGTATATCCGGTAAATGCATCTTGGAAATGCCTGTGTATATGTACCCTAAAATAACTGCACCTTAATATTATTGCTTCTTTTTATGATGTTTCTTTTATTTGGCACACGCATATAATATAATATAGAGCAGTGATGATATGTTAAGTGCAGAAATCCATAAACACCAATCAGATTTCACCTTTAATTGTTTAACAGCAGACAGAATATTGATGGGTTGCTGTAGGTTACTGCATTGCACTATGCTCTCTGCATTCTTAAATCTGATAGATTGATACATTAACTGTACATTTCTGTTAAATTTGCTTCTGGCTAAGAAACAACACTGAAATCACCTTGTTCTTTGAAATACATTTTTGGTGCAATGTATGGCGAAGCATTTGCTGCTGTATTACAGAAAGCTATCAGTAGAGGGCAGCACATTCCTGTCTCGGCTGCCAGATGTCACTCAAAAACAGAAAACCTTTGTTACATTCCAGGCAAACCAGTGTAAACAGAGCAGGAACAACTTAAACCAGCCAGGGTACAAAACGATATATAATCCGGTAGACTCGCTTCTGCAAATAGGCAGCAAGTGCAGTACACTCTTACTTGCAAATACACTCTTGCCTAAAACCAGCCAGGGTACAAAACGATATGTAATCCGGTATATTTGCTTCTGCAAATAGGCAGCAAGTGCAATACACTCTTACTTGCAAAACAATAATGTTCTGCTATGGGAAGTCTGGCGCTCCATCAATTGTGGAACTACAGTATCGGAATCCCTTGCAGAACCCAAGAGCTATATATTTGTGGACTTAAATCACTCTACTTCTACCTCCTGTCTAGATTACAGTTTCCAGCTCTGATCCTCAAGAATCCTAAAAGGTCATGTTTTCCAGTTTTGCAGGCACTTGCATGGCAATGTCCAAAAAACACTGTTAAATGAAGCACACTGATTATTAGCACATTATATTATTTGGAAAACATGACCTGTTAGTAGTCCACTGAGTAGTTAACATTTTCCACATTGGTGTTTCTTTTCTCAGTATAAATTCCTGTATGTCACTTTTATTGTGGAAACTCTTATAATGTTGTTTTCTCTGACTATTTATATTTTTACTTTCTTTGTTAATGTAGAAAGCTGCAATCAAAGGCATTAGTCAAGTGGTAATGTCCCGAATTGCAATGGCTGCCCCCGGGATGAGTAAGTGTTTGCTTCACTGGCAAGACAACTGTGCAGTGGTGTCATAATGGTTATTTCAAAGTAGTATCTTATTAATCATTCACTTCTTTTGGCTAGGTTCACACCTATGCAGTGTGGGAAACACAGCGATCCATGCATGCTTCCCGCACCACATGCAGACCGCACTGCCCTTGCGATCTGCTGTGGGTGTCAATACAATGTTAACGACATCCCAAACGCAGGTAGTAAACACAGGACATTTGCTTGCACCGGATCGTGTGGTACAAAACAACCATGCGATCTGGTTGCGGTGCGATCAAAAAAGGTGCATGTACTTCTCTGATGCGGTGCGATTTGGGCCCATTAAAAATGAATGGGCTCGAATTGCACCGCACTGAATCGTATGTTAATTGAACAGGAAAGCGGTGCAGTTCCTTGGCAATTTAAACGCGGTTCATAGTGTGAACCGAGCCTTACTTGGGTATCCGATTTAGAGATGTTGTTGACTCAAGTGTCAAAACTGACCCTAGCATTGCTGAATGGAAAGTATAGTCTTATTTATGTTATGCATTGTAAGGGAAACGGGCTTAACTGCTGTTGGCAAAAATAAACCATGCACACGACAGGGACACCCAGGAACAGCCCAAGCAGATGCGCACCTTTATTAAGCAAGGCAGCAAACAAACACAGATTGAGTTTAGGAGGGCGTTGTACAGCAAGTCCATCAACAAACAAAACCATCCAACAAACAAAATGCGTCTTTTAACTTCTTGGAACCGGGATCTTTGTCATTGTACCTTGTTGGAAAGGTCGGGGAATACAGCCAGATGGGCATTCCCAAAAAGAATGTTGACCCTTCTCTCTAGTAAAGTGTAGTATTTTGTCCCGGTCTTTAAAATTTAGGAATTTTGCAATAAAGGTGTGGGGTGGAGGGCCTGGAGGGTCTTGCAGGAATACGGTGGGCTCGTTCCACCGCAAACATGACGGAGAATGCTTCTTTGCCATAGGTGGTAATTAGTAGGTTCTCCAGAAAGTCTGCCGAATCGGTTCCCTCTGCTTTCTCTGGAAGACCGATGAATCTGAGATTGCATCGGCGAAGACTATTTTCCATATCGTCCTGCTTGGCGCTTACTTAGTTGCTGCAGTTGGCATTGCACGTTGTCATTAGTGTGCTGCATGGGGTGTATTATGTCCTCCGTTCTGCTGATACGGGCTTCGGTCTCGGTTACCCGATCCTTGCGTTTATACAGGTCTTGGCTTATGAGTGAGATGTCAATTTTCACTTCGTAAATTTTGGCTGAGAGGGTGTTCTGGCATGCAGAGATGGCCTCCAGAACCTTGGCGATGTCATCCGTATGTTGCTCCGTGTCAAAGGAGGCGCCCGCGCCATCTTCAGCCTGCTGGTATTTTTCTTGCCGACGGATTTTAGCGAGCCGATTGCCGGTCTCGGTGGCTCTTTTCTGTGGGGACATACTCCACCCAGGTCTGGACGCTTGTTCTAACCCGGTAAGTTGATTCGATCCACGGATTAGTGATCAGGAGAGAAAATACAGGATTGTTAGCAAGCAGAGCTCTTACTACGTCTTATCCCATCGCGCTCCAGGCCACGCCCCAAACATTTCCTGTCTAAGCCACTAGTTGATCATAGGTTAATGTGTTCTGTTTTGGTTTCCCAAAAACAAACACAAGTACCCTTTTAGTGTTTTGTGCGCACTCAGCCTTTTCACCCAACAGTACACTCCCACAGCAGAGAGAGGGAGAGCCTGAGCATCAGTCTGCTCTCATATAAAAAGGCTTATGGACAAGGATCGCTTCGCTATGAAATATGCATACTTGCATTGTAGCTATGCTTCATTTTAAACCTAAACCTCCGCTTTAAATATACCAAACAATTGCAGATAAAAAAAAAAATCTAAGATTACAAATGCCTACTTGCATTGTTCTTCCTTTCCATAAATTATTTTTAATCCACTTGCAATATGCCTTGGAGCATGCCAGAAAATTGGACTACTCTAAGAAAAGTCCGTTCTCCAGACTCATCCCTTCTATCGTAGAGTTCTCCTTTTCTGGGAGCGTCTAATTACTTTCTGTTCTGGCCCAGCTCCTCCCCTTTCCTACATAACTTTTTATGTAGCTGTCAGGAGAGCAGCAAAGAGGAAGGTTTATTAAAAACAAAAAAGGGAAGGTATTATTGGACATTTAGTCAGTTTGCCATATGATCAGGTGATCATTGTGTGATGTGTACAGTTCACATTTCTCAACCAGAAGTTCAGAGATGCCACAGAGAGAGAGAGAGATAGCAACAGTCAAGTTTTTAGGTGGAAACAAAACGTTTTTGTGTAAATTACAACAATAACTTCAGCCAATGAAAAGGCGCTTGAGGTAAATACTACTTTTAACTCTTCCCAAAATTATTAATAATGCCTCAGGTGTGCACCAAGCTTCATATTCAAGTTCATATTGCTCCACCATATACTTACAGTAGCCATATAAGTGATTGTGCACGCCTAGAAGTTAACTGCACAACAAAACAATTCCCTAGACAAATCTGATGACATTTGTATGCCATGGATTGATAGATTTTCCATATAAATTTCCAAAGGGATTCTCAGATGATATGAACCTGCCCTTTTCACCAACTTTTGATGACGCCACAAAGGGCATCACTGGTTCTTTCACCCTAGCCCCCCCCCCACCCCCCTTTTTTTTTTTTCTTCTTTTCTTCTAGTCCTCCCTTTTTTAGCGTTCTGTCAGCACTCAGACTTTTTACTCACAAAGAGGGACAGAGCCCTGAGCATCAGTCCGCTTGCATATCAAAAGAATTTGGACAGCTGAAACTAACCATGAGCCCCCCCCCCCCTTTTTTTTTTTTCTAATCCATCACTTTTTTTTTTATCATCCCCTAAACTCCCAGATCCTATATTTGCTAAATTCATCCAGTCCATTCCCCTTTTATTCCCTCTTTGCCTTCCATTGAGCGTCAACAGTTATTTTATTATTAGGCTCCATTAGACTTGTATTGCCTAGACCAGGCATGTCCAAAGTCCGGCCCGCGGGCCAATCGGGGCCCGCAGTCCAGTTTTGAACAGCCCGGCTGGTTATCTAAACATATATATCTTTTGTGGCCCCCGACGATCTCCCAGCGCCGGGACCACAAAAGATATATAGGCTGGCTGCCTCGGAGGGAGGAGGTGGGACGAGTGCCGTGCACACAGGAGGAGTATTTCCTGTTTACACGGCAGCTTCTGCAATAGGAAGTCCCGTCTCCGGCACTGCCATTGGACGACTGTTCTGTCCATCAAAGGAGGCGGGACTTTCTCTTAAAGAGGCCGCTGTGTAAACAGGAGATTCTCCTGTAGGATATCTTTGGCGCTCGTCCTGCCCCCTCCCTGTCCCCTCCAAGGGTGCACTGATGGTAATGGTGAGTTCATTCCTGGCAATGGTGGGTGCTGCCTTCCTGGCAAGGGTGGGTGCTGCCTTCCTGGCAAGGGTGGGTGCTGCCTTCCTGGCAAGGGTGGGTGCTGCCTTCCTGGCAAGGGTGGGTGCTGCCTTCCTGGCAAGGGTGGGTGCTGCCTTCCTGGCAAGGGTGGGTGCAGCCTTCCTGGCAAGGGTGGGTGCAGCCTTCCTGGCAAGGGTGGGTGCAGCCTTCCTGGCAAGGGTGGGTGCAGCCTTCCTGGCAATTGGGGGTCTGCAGATGGGCACTACTGACCCTTATTTTGCTTCCCAGTTCTTTAGTTAAAACTTTAAGTTTTTTTCCTGAAACTTCCCTCTTAAAGTGAAGGTGCGTGTTATACGCCAATAAATACGGTATATCCAAATTATACGCCTGATCTCATCTCTTTACTCACACACAGCCACTAAGGCAAGAGAATTCTTGTTGGGCAGTGTATTCGTGCTCAAACGAACACACTTGGACCGAATTTTAATGGTTCAAAGAATGTCAGGCAAAATGGTCGGCCCTCGCACAAGTTCACTTCATCAAATCTGGCCCTCTTTGAAAAAAGTTTGGACACCCCTGGCCTAGACCGTCTACCCTCCTGTTCTGTGATATGTTTGAATGACCCAAATTCTTCTTTTTGTTTTATACACTCTGCTTTGAGGCCTAACGCTGTTTTCTTATTCTAACGTTATTTGTGCACACGCAGTACTGATGCACAAGTGATGTGTGTAATTGTTCATTTCAAAAACCAATAAAAATGTACTAAACCAAACTATTGTTTTTATTACTATCTGTATCCCCATTGAATAGATTTTACTTCCTGTCCTGGTAACCTAAAAAAGGCAAATCTCTGCAGCCTGATTATGGATAGTAATGATAACTTGATGCAGATTCTAACATTAATCATTCTATCGAAAACCAAAAAGAACATTTTAACTGGAGTTTCAAATTGATCACCCACCAGTTTTTTATACAAATAGGGGACTTCAGTTATCATTGGTTAACAATACAAGGTTCCCTTTCTTTCTGTTGGAATTTCTATTTGTTCAACTATTCCAATTTTGGCAAGAACTGTAGGACATCCCTTTCTGCAGATGGTACAGCGAGACTCTAAGTGGGTAAAGTAAACATAGAACTACAGCTGGGAGCTTTCACCACCAGAATAAATGTTCCATGTGTTTTATATTACACAGTGCTGGAGAAAAACTTAAATTACTGATATCTGGCAGGGCCACATAGAAGAAGAACCCAGCGATTGATTGAGCTATGCAGCATCCACCCATAGCTGGAATAAAAATTTTTGGATATGCTTCTTTAAACCCTTTGAACAATGTTTCTCCTAAATAAGCACACAGGAGGAAGCAAACGCCTAATGCATTACCAAAGATTTATTATTAATAAAATTATCAAAGAGCCAAATCCATACTCGCAAAAGTGGCCAGTGCTGATGTCCTGTGGCCTGACCTGATGCACTGCTGTGTCAGGAAGCTCATGCGTTTCAGAGGACGCATCCCCTTGCTCAGAGCTATATTGCGCTCAGGTCAGGCCACGATACACCAATACTGGATCATAATTTGGTGTGTTACAACACATGCATTTTGTCCACTTTTGTGAGTATGGATTTGGCTCTTTGTTCATTTTATTAATAATAAATCTTTGGTAATGCACTTAGGGGTTTGTGCCCTCCTGTGTGCTGTTTTACAGTTATCCACTAGATTGCCATATCTGAGGAGGGCTGCATCGACAAAGCATTCCAGTTGAAGATTTACATTTAATTGATGGTCGTCCACATATCGTTGAGACTTTGTGGCATTCTTCTGAATGCTGGGGGTGTCCATTTGTTCTTGTACAATTTTTTTTCTTTGAGCCCTGGTTCACACTGGTGCGATTTGACGTGCGTTTTGACATGTCAAATCACCGCCATTTGCCGGCAATGACACCGTCCTAATCGGTGCGACGCCGCATCTGCGGCACTGCACCGATTTCAAAAAGTAGTTTCTGTACTACTTTTTGCAATTCCGGGCCACGATTTACATTGACATCTGTGCAGAAACCTACACAGATGTCTCTGTAATTGCGTCCGAAATCGGGACTGACAGGCGGGAGTGAAATCGTGCGAGTTCAGCGGAACTCGCACGGCTTCACTCCCGCAGCCCAGTGTGAACCTGAGCTAAAGATAATTACATAATGGGTGCATATGCATTATGTAGTAATAGCGATTATATATCTATAATAATTTTATAATTGTTTTTGTTTTAATACATTGTGATTTCATTTCAGTCCTCTTGCCAATTTTGATGCAGAAGCTGGAGACTTTCCCCTTTATGAGAGTAAGTAGATAAATAAACATATTCATTATTAACTATATAATAAGCACATTTAAAGAAAAGCTAAGGAAAGAGAACATAGGGCTGTTTCCATGGTGGCCAGCCAGCTTTTAGGCCTGCTTTGCAGACCTTTCAGCAAGCTTTGAAGCTTTTAAAGTGCTATTCAGCTTCAGTTTGTAAATGATGAACACAGATCCTAGTGGGAGTGCTGACTGTCACTTTAAACAATCTGCTAGCAGGCTTCAGCACTTCTTGATGCTTGTTGACAGCCTGCTAGCAGCTTGCTTAAAGTGGCAATCAGTAGAGATGAGCTCAGGGCGTGTTCGCATTGAACACGCGCAGAGCCCGCCAAGGAAGTCGGCACAGTCGGAAACCGCGCTACGCTAATCACAGGCAGGGAGACATTGTCCCGATGCTCGGCTGCAGAGATCGGGAAATGTCTCCCTGCCTGTGATTAGCGCGGTTCCGACTTCCTTGGCGGGCTCTGCACGTGTTCAATGCGAACACGCCTGAGCTCATCCCTAGCAATCAGCACTCCCATTGGGTTCTCTGTTCAACATTTACAAACTGGAGTTGAATGATACTGTTAAAAGCTTCAACAAAGCTTGCTGAAAGCTCCGCAAATGCTTTGTCAAAGTTTGCTGTTCACACTGCTCTTATACAAGCTGAAGCCCTTGTGAAACTAGCCTTTGTGTACCCACAGACATTAGATGGCTTTTGAATATGTAGGCACCACCTGACCTCTGGATAATCAAAGATCCTCCCACAGGCATTCATGCCCAAATTGGCTGCATTGCACCCACTTTTCAGGGTGTAGTGGGTGGCTGGGAGAGTCCAACCTGAAAAAAACAATTTTTGATGGATTGGCCAGATTATACCTGGAGAGATCGGCACACCTAGAGACAAATGATTGTCTCCCGGTCAGACTGATACGGGCCGGACAAAGATCATTTTAAGTCTGTGAGCACTTTTAGATTTCATTCAGTAATGTGTGCGGGAAAAAAAAAAACATTGAATAATATGGTTCTGTGTCCACATCAAATTATAAAAAAGATCCACTGCTGATTGTCATAACCACAAATATTTACCCATAGCAGCTGAATCTCTTCCTTCACCTGGAAGGTCAGATATGATTGGTAGCTAGAGGCAATTTCTCATCATTGTATCCAGTTTCAATAACAAGCCTCACTGAATATTATGAAGCTGATTCAAGGAAACTAGCTAAAGGGGATCTCCTGCTCATAGCCAGTAATTAGGTTTCATTTTTTTAGACAAAACTAATAATTCCAGTCGTCGTCATGGCCAGAGGCTCTTCATTTGCTTTAGTTTTCTATCCGTGATCACTGGGAAAAGTACTGATCTCATCTAGATATAAAATTGGGGAAAAAATGGACTGCTCTTCTGCAGCAACTCAATGGCCCCTTTCACACAGCCGGTTTGTTGCGACTTCTGGATCCCTGTGGCCAGTAATTGCGGATTTTTGCTGCAGGAATGACCGGGTTATATGATAAGCATCGCATGTAGCCACACACAGAGCAATTAGCTGCGGTCCCGGGACAGATATCTGAACTGCCAATACTTTCAATGAGCTGAGCGGCCGATAACCCGGTCATTCCTGTGGCAAGAATCTGCAGATTCTTGCCACAGAAATCCAGAAGCCGCAAAAAAAACAGCCACGGGGAAAGGGGTCTAAGACTGCTGAATTCAATGCAGAAATAAAAACTAGTTGGCTCTCAAAAGCTGTGTACTAATGATCAGATTATTGGACGATCACTCCGAAAGCAGTATTTTTCATCCCATTTTTCTCATTGTGTGTACTAGGCAATAGTATGTGCATGGATTGATAGATTATAAATTCCTCTATCAATTTATAATCTACATGGATAAAATGTAAAAGTTTTTCTTTTATTTAATATTTCTGCAGAAAATCCATTTTCTTCATGCTCCCTTGCAAGTTACATTAGCTGGTGGATTGTGAGTATAGATTTCTTGTGATTAGATTCCATTTTTACATTAAAATGTCTTTATTCACTATTATTTTATACAATATTATAATGTCAGTTGATTTTTAAAGTTTATTAAAGTGGTCCTATGCTCAAAAATTGTAACTGAGCTTTTTTAAAGCGGAGTTCCCCCTGTTTTTTCGTGTTTTTTCGTTTATTAAAAGTCAGCAGCTACAAAAAGCATAGCTGCTGACTTTTAAGGCCTCATGCCCACGGACGTTTTTACAGCTGCGTTTTTGAGCATTTTTTACAGCTTAAAAACGCCTGTCCATGTTAGTCTATAGCTTCATGCCCACCTAGACGTTTTTGAGCTGCAAACAGCATAGACGTTTTTAAGCTGTAAAAAAAAACCAGGACCAGTGCGTTCCTCAGCGTCGAAGTTAGGCAGAAAAAAACGCAAGCGTCAAAAAACGCGCACTAACCGCGCGGTCGCTCCGACGTTTTTTTGTTTTTGTTTTTTTTCTCAAAAAAATAAAAAAAAATTACAATAACAAGGACAGGCGTTTTTAAGCTGTAAAAAACGCAGCTGTTAAAAACGTCTGTGGGCATGAAGCCTAATAAACAGATACTTACCTGCCTCACGGTCCAGCGATGCGGCTGGAGCCTCGCTCCTCTCCCCCTCCTCTCTGCGTCATAGCAACTGTGGGTACCCGGCCGTAACAGGTTACGGCTTCACGGCCAGGCGCGAATGCGCGAGTCACGCTGCGCTCTCCTATTGGCCAGTCAATCTTCTGGGATCTGTGTTGTGTCCCAGAACATCGCTGGCAGGGAGATGCCGCCTAGGGCGAGAGGAGTCGTTGCCTAGGCGGTCAAAAAGAGGAAGGAGGAAGTGGGACAGGAAGTCCCACTAAAAAGAAGGTACACCCTACCCCCCCCCCCCCCACCCATCAAAAAAAATTACATGCCAAATGGAAATCCCTGCAAATTAGGGAGTCCCTTGGGGGTCCCCAGGTCACTATAACTAGTATCCACATTGGAAGAGTTCCTTACTTTTTTGGGGACAACCCAACATTTTAGATTTTTTTTACTTTCAATTTCAGTGATAATGATAGACGGGACAAATAGAGCAGGTGAATCTCCCCAAAGGTGGCAGAGGTAGCAATATAAACAAGTGTTCTAATCCCTTTCTACTCTATCCAAAACAAAACAAAAAGTTTTGACTTTAGCATTTATTGACTGGCTCAGATTCCAGCCTGCAGGTGTGCCACCATATGGTGGTACACAGATAAGAGGAGGAGCTGAGAGCACCAGTGGGGATCCCAGAAGAGGAGGTTCAGGGCAGCTCTGTGCAATACCATTGCACAGAGTAGATAAGTATAACATGTTTAATATTTTATTAAAAAACGTTTATCCTTTACAACCACTTTAAGTATGTCTACTTTAACCAATTCATCCCCGGAAGGTTTTACTCCCTTAATGACCAGGCCATTTTTTGCGATACGACGCTGCGTTACTTTAACTGACAATTACACGGTCATGTGACGCTGTACCCAAATGGAATTTGTGTCTGTTTTTTCCCACAAATATAGCTTTCTTTTGGTGGTATTTGATCACCTCTGCAGCTTTTTATTTTTTGCACTATAAACAAAAAAGGACAGACAATTTTGGGAAAAAAACCCAATATTTTTTAATTTCTGCTATAAAACATATCCAATAAAAAAATGTAAAACATCAAATTTCTTCATCAATTTAGGCCAATATGTATTCTGCTACATATTTTTCGTAAAAAAAAAAAATCCCCATAAGCGTATATTGATTGGTTTGCGCAAAAGTTATAGCGTCTACAAACTAGGAGATATTTTTATGGATTTTTTATTTAATAGCTCAGTGACACCAATACACTGATCAGTACTAAAAATATGCACTGTTACTGTACTAATGACACTGGCAGGGAAGGGGTTAACATCAGGGGCAATCAAAGGGTTAAATGTGTCCCTAGGAGGTGCTTGTACTGTGGGAAGACAGAGATCTGTGTTCCTTATTAGCAGAAACAGAAGATCTCTGTCTTCTCCTGTCACAGAACCGCAATCTGCCTTGTTTGCCTCTGTCGGGAACGATTGGCGGGTGGGTCCCGGTGGACCTGCTGATTGGCTCCCGCTGTGTCCAATCACAGCGGAAGCTGGTCGCCGGCAGCGCACGTGCATGCCGCAAACCCTGAAGAGGCAATCATGTACAGGTACGTGATTTCACCGGTAGGAGCTGCCGCCCCGCAGTACATATACGTGGGGTGGTCGGCAACAGGTGAGGAACACAAATGGACTTTAACCACTTCATCTCCAGAAGATTATACCCCCTTTATGACCAGGCCATTTTTTGCTATTCGACACTGCGCTAATTCAACCCCTTGCCGAGCAGCCGCCGCAGTAATACTGCGGCAGGTTGGCACAGCTACGCAAACCACCGTAGGTGTACGTCGGCTGCTTTTAAAAGCTATAGGGGCATGCGCGCCCAGCCCGGAGCCGATGCGCGTGGCCGTGATGGCCCACGATTGCGCCTCAGTGAAACAGAACAGGGATTTGTCAATGTAAACAGACAGATCCCCGTTCTGTCAGGGAAGTAGAGAGAGATCTGCTGTTCCTAGTAATCAGGGACAGCGATCTCTCTTTACTCCCTGTCAGTCCCATCCCCCCACAGTTAGAAACACCTCCCTAGGAAACACTTAACCCCTTGATCGCCCCCTAGTGTTAACCCCTTCCCTGTCAGTGACATTTATACAGTAATCAGTGTCTATTTATAGCACTGATCGCTGTATAAATGTCAATGGTCCCAAAAAAGTGTCAAAAGTGTCCGATCCTTCCGCCGCAATGTCGCAGTCCTGCTAAAAATCGCTGATCGCTGCCATTACTAGTTTAAAAAAAAATTATAATAAAAATGCCATAAATATATCCCCTATTTTGTAGACGCTATAACTTTTTAATATACACTTATTGAATTATTTTTTTACCAAAAATATGTAGAAGAATACATATTGGCCTAAAGTGATGAAGAAATTGTTATTTTTTGGGGGGGGGGATATTTATTATAGCAAAAAGTAAAAAATATATATATATATATATATATATATTTTTTTTTTTTTTTTTCTTCTTTAAATTGTCGCTCCTTTTTTGTTTATAGCACACAAAATAAAAACCGCGGAGGTGATCAAATACCACCAAAAGAAAACTCTATTTGTGGGAAAAAACGGGCATAAATTTTGTTTTGTGTACAGAGTCGCACAACCGCGCAATTGTCAGTTAAAATGACGCAGTGCTGTATCGCAAAAAACTGCTTGGTCATTAAGGGGGCAAATCCTTCTGTCGCTAAAGTGGTTAACTGGCGATTGCGTGGTCATGCAATGCCTTTTTCCACAAAAATGGAGCTTTCTTTTGGTGGCATTTGATCACCACTGGGTTGTTGTTTTTTTTTTTGCGATATAAACAAAAAAAAAAAGACTTTAAAATTTTGAAAAAAAAACAAAATGTTTTACTTTCTGCTATAAAACCTATACATAAAAAATAAAAAATAAAATTTCTTCATAAATATTGGTCAAAATGTATTCTGCTACATGTTTTTGATAAAAAAAAATCCCTATAAGTGTATAGGTAAGTGTACAAACTACAACTACTTTATTTTTTATTTTTTTACTAATGGCAGCGATCAACGACTCATAATGGGACTGCGATAGTGCAGTGGGCAATCGGGCACTAACCGATGCTGGCGGGGAACTGACTAACTGACACGGACATCACCAGAAACACAAATACAGTGATCAGTGCTAATATGCATGGTCACTGTACCAATGACACTGGCTGGGAAGGAATTAACAGCTAGGGCAATCAGGGGGTTAAATATGTGCCTAACTATGTGTAATGTAAGTGTACCGCTTTTACTAATTGATCTCTAAGGGATGAGAAACACAGAGATCGCTCCCTGTGTACAGAGCTCTGTGTTGAATGTCAACACAGAGCTCTCGGGTGTGAATGTACACAGCTGATCAGCACGTCCCGGCTGTCAATCATTGGCCGGGACTTGCTGATAGGCTCCCGCTGTGTACAATGCACGCACCCTAAACCCGGAAGTAGGCAGCGACGTACCAGTATGACAGTACAGTACAATGCGGACGGGCGGTCGCTAACTGGTCAAAGTGTATCTAAAGCCACAAATTGAAGGATTGGGATTTTTTTGCTGCTGTGTCCCTTCTGAGGAGTTTCATCTCATCTTTTTGTCTTCATGACCACTTTAACGGGCACTTAAAGTGATGGCAAATCGTACGTTTTGAGTTGTCATCACAACAGGAACAGTGGAGAGATCTTCTAGTCAGGATGGTTGTTATAGTTGTGGTGTCAACTTTCTAAGAGAGGATTTTGTTCAGTGAATTAAAGAAAAAAGTCCATGAAGTGTCATACACCTTGTTGGGCTTAACACCTAGTAATCAAGCACATTTTACAAAGTGGCTGAATTCCTGGACTTTAGCTTTAATCCTCACACCTTGATGCTATTGTAGACTTTTTCCTGATGTCTTGACCTTCTCTATAATTCTGTTTTCTTATTCCACAGCTTGCTGTTTATGGTTCCTGTGGCCTGTTCATTGTTTCCACAACGATGGTAACACTTTTTTTTTTTTTTTTTTAAATGCTCCACTTTCATTGGCTGTTTTACATTTGTTTTTCTCCAGGCTCCCCGCTTACTTGCAGAAGTGATTTAGGGGGCTTTAATGTCACGCCCTCATTCCTACATGATATGTGCTCAGCCAGCTTCATCAGAGTGCAGAAGTGACACTGGGAGTCTAAAAGAGTCCCGATATCTCCCTAAAGATAACCTGTCACCTGCACTATTCTTCAACATAGCAGGCTTGTCAGCTCCCATGTGATGGCAATAAAAACTTTTTATTTTTATTTTTTTATTAAAGTGTAATAAAATGAGTAAACACCCCCAATTTTTTTTATTTATAGCCTCACACATACAAACACAAATGCATGTTTCTGGTGCCCACATGTACAAAGAACTCCAATTTTGCCACACACGTTAAGAATGACCATGCACACCTAAGCAGTAGTTCTAGCACCATCATTCACTTTTAAAGCCTCGTGCACACAACCGGTTTTCTCGGCAAGAAAACAGCTGGGAGAGCTTTTTGCCGAGAAAACCGGTCGTGTGTATGGTTTCTCAACAGGAAAACTGCCGGTAATGTCGTTGAGGAAAATAGAGAACCTGCTCTCTATTTTCTCATCGGGATTTTCGTCAGCCTGTTTCCCGACGAAAAAAACGTGAGTGTGTAAAGAAAAAGACTTTGACGCATGCGCGGTAGCATACAAGGGCAGTGTAGGGTGTAGCAAGATGGTGGCGACGGCATTGAATGTGAGGAGCGCAGGCTTGTCATAGTCGATGATGTTACCGCGTTCTTGCCATTCAAAAGAATGGCGTTTTTTGAACTGGCCATGTGTACACTCGGCGAGCAAGGCAAGCTTGCCAAGAATCTCGTCGGGAAAACTGACGATTTCCGAGGTGCACTGCTCTGCACCTGCGGATCAGTAAGAAAGCAGCCCAGTAACCACTGCAGAACAGATATACCCATATATACACTGTGATTTTAGAAATAAACTTACCTTTAATAACAGTATTCTATTCTATTTTATTCCATCCCAGAGCAGGAAGTCGCGGGCCACATAAAGGGCTCCGTGGGCCACGTCCCTGTTCTAATCCCTCTCCACTCTACCCAACACTAAAAAAAAAAAAGTTTTGCCTTTAGTTGTACTTTATTAAACAAATATTGTGTGACATAACTACCAACGTTTTATTCTACATTTTCTCTGCTTTCAGAAAATATATCATGATTTGCAAAAAAAAATGTTTTAAAAATGGCACTGGCAGCTAATGAGTTAAAATGCTAGTTGTTTGGGTGTCTCTGGTTTAAGTGTTTTGAGTCTTGGAACAGGAATGCAGCAAATCGGACGCCTGATCTGCATGCTCGTTTCGGGTCACTGGTTGTGAAAGCCATGGGATAAGCATGACTACCATGGGACTAGCATTTTGTCGGGACTCTAATGTCTGGCAATATTTAGTCTCTGTTAACCCTTTTTTTTTTTTTTTTTTCAGCTCTATGGCTGTGAGTAGTCTGGAACCAGAGCTTCGAGATTCTATCCATAAGGAATATGGAAACAGAATTCAGTATGTTTACTTTAACAAAGGATTATAACCACTGGACATATAGAGCAAAATGTATCCAAACCCAGGAATCAGCTTTATTCAGAGCCAAATCCCACTTTGTGTTCTGCCTGCCAAGAAAGTTTTAATTCTCCTTGGAGCTGCATATAGCTTTGTTTTTGTTTTTTTGAAAACTAATATGCCTCCGCATGGAATAGATGTTTTATAAATTCATTATTCTTTTTTTGAAATTTCTCAATTTTCTCTATGAAGAATGACTTTTGGCACGCTTTCTTAAAGCACATTTCACAAGTCTAACTTTGACCTATTTTATATCCTCTTGCTATCCTATCATCTAAACCTGTACAAAATGCTATGTTATACTTGCCAGCTAGTCCGGGCACCTCCTAGGTGACCAGGTCTGAACAAAAGTACCATAAGAAACCCCATTGCTGTAAAAGGGGGACATACAGGCAGAGCCAGCCACCCAGTGGCCCCATCTGCAAAAAGAACCAACCCTTTGCCAGCAGTGTTCTTCCAATAGGAATGTGTTTGGGTCCGGCTAGCTACTTACAGTTTAGTATTATACCATTTTTGTAGCTGCTTAAATTATAAAGCATTTTCTTAAATGGGAGGGGGGGTGAGCAGAGGTGTAAAATAAGGTATTAGCTAGCCGTACACTGATGAACAAAAAAATTCAAATTAAAAAAATAGATGTCCTCCATCTGGGCAGATAGTCGAATCGCTCATGCCAAGTTATTGTATTTTTACAGCTGACGGCGTTAGATGTCTGAATACCTGAACAGCGCCTCCGTCTGTTTGGATGCAGCTGCTGTTCAGCCATCATTTTTTCAAAGGGCCCCTTTGATGTCGGGCAGAAGGGGGGCCAACAGCCATGGATTGATCTTTTTTTCGCTGCTTTATCAGGTTCCAATTGAAACGGGCACAGTGTATGGCCAGCTTTAGGTTAGACCTAAGGTGTGCTTCATAAGTCCATTCTTTATTACACAGCAGAACCAAAGATATTCATCAGTATTTGTATAAGGAAATTTATTTTAAAAAATAAAATTTCCTCTCTGGCTGCTAAACAGTTTATATTTTAATTAAAACCCTTTCTATTGCATTGGTAGTAGAGTCCTATTTTGCACGCATTGACTACAGATACACTTTAAAACAATTTTAGCACTAAACAGAACCTAATGTTAAACAAAAAAAAGTGACTTTGGGGTATTCTCATGGGTACTATGTTTTCTTTTCCTTCCCTCTTTGGGATACTAAACCGTTTTATTGCACAATTTGCTTTAGATCTACCTAAAACCTTTTGGAAAAACCTAAAGGAGATTGTACAGGGATTGTATAGTCATATAGTGTATGTCCAGCTTTAGGACATCGACCACCATGTAAACCAGACAGGGTTATTTGTATTTTTTTTACATTTTGATGCACACAGTAAAACTTGCAAATCGTTTTGAAATAACTTGCAATTACTGGGCAACTCAAATCGGGCATTTTATGAAAGAGAATGCATAAGGAGATGTTACCTTCAGTGAAAACTACATGTCGGAACAATCAGAAAATAAGTTGGAAGAGCTGCATTTAAGTTTTTAGTCTATTTTATTAATTTTCAAAAGCGTACAAAAGGAATACAGTGTTAGCAAACCATGTAAAACGTTAGGGTACATAGAGGTGAACCTTACAAACAGGTCCATAGGTAGGTAGTATGATACAAATGTGCGTTTAGGGAGAATACACACACACCCCTGTAGATATAGTCCTTGTAATAGATACGCCCTCCCCATAAACCCATATAGCAGTAAAGCATTTGAAAAACACAAAATACGAAATATATGGGGGGCGCTATATCCTGCTAGGTCCCGATGGAGGGACTACAGCCAACATCAATAATTGACCTGTTTGCAATGACATAAAGGTTTGAATGGGATGAACCACAGGGAAGACCCATGTACCACCCGCCTTCATCCACAGTCATCCAGAAAGGGCAAACTTATCCCATAAGAAGGCGTCAGGTATGAGGTAAGCCAAATGAAGGCAGCTGATTTTATCAACAAATTTTAATAAATACTTTTCATGTAAAGTTCCAGCTTTGGCCCTGCTCCTTTACCTTCTGTCACTACCTTTTGGCTCTTTAATGGAATGTACAGCTTCATTGACCGGTAGAGAGGCTGGAGGGGATGAGACTAAGCCTGAGTTAAAGTGATAAAAAGAAATGCATACCATTTATTTATTTATTTATTTATTTATTACGGGATATTATATAGCACTGATAACACTGAAATTTACATATTATACATTATCAGTCCCTGCCCCTGAGGAGCTAACAGTCTGAGGTCTCCACCTCACATGCATACATACATACAGTATACCAGGGGCAAATAGAACAGGAGCCCATTACCTACCACCATATATGAAGTGTGGGAGGAAACCTGAGTACCTGGAGTAAACTTATAACAAGCTAACAGAAAACATGCAAACTCTATGCAGGTAGTTTCCTGGCTGGAATTAGACTTTAGCTTCCTATATATAAAGGTTTAATAGTCATTTTGGCATGCAGTCTTCTCTGAAGGTAAACTCTACTTATGAATTATATGATTTGTTTAATTTCAATTTCCAAGATAGGTTTGTGACAGTTTTTCTTTAAAATAGAATTCCGGTTATACACCTAACTAGCTTTAAAACTGCCCCCTGCTCACACCTATGCTAACTAATCTGTGTAAGAAAAAAGTACAGTAAAACCTTGGATTGCGAGCATAATTCGTTCCGAAAAAGCATTCTTGTAATCCAAAGCACTTGTATATCAAAGCAAATTTCCCCATAAGAAATAATGGAAACTGAAATGATTTGTTCCACAGCCATTTATTCATAAGTCCTTCAGTTTATAGTCCATATAAAAATATTATAGCAATGTGAAAGGTTGTGTGACCATAAAATGTCCATCCACAAATGGAAGCCTCCACAAGGGGATTAGAAGCAAAAATAAAGCAGGAGCTAGAGAGTATAAAAGAGAAGAGAGGTGCCTCTAAGTGTAGGAATATGGTTACATTTAATGAAGGTACAACATTTAGCAACTCGCATGGTTGATAAATAAAAGAGGCACATCTAAGTATGCAGGCATCTGGGGTAAAGCTGTCCACGTAGACCATCCCCAGCACCGTCGGCTCTCACCGCTGTCAGTCTGCAATTGTGACAGGGAAGACTACCCTGCAGTAGAGCAATCTGAGAGTGAGGCTTGAACCACTCGTGAAGCGCAGCATGGAAAGGACGACACCAATGGCGGTGAGGAGGATGGTCTATGTGGACAGCTTTACCCCGGATGCCTGCATACTTGGATGTGCCTGTTTTAATCATTAACCATGTGAGTTTTTTAATGTTGTACCTTCATTAAATGTAACCATATTGCTGCACTTAGAGTTGCCTGTCTTCTATTTTATACTCAGTTGTGACGTGGCGCTACTTGTATATCAAGACATCGCTTGTATATCAAGTCAAAATTTATTTAAAAATGTTGCTTGTCTTGCAAAATGCTCTCAAACCAAGTTACTCTCAAACCAAGGTTTTACTGTATTCACTTGCATATTTTCTGAATGGTCCGATCACATAAAACCCCTGTGCCAGGCAGCAGTGACTGCAGGGGAGAAGAGTGAGCGCTCCAACAACGGCAAGTAAAGCCTACAGCAGTGACGTCACCCATAGGCTTCAATGGCCTCTCTGTTGTTGGCGCTCTCTTCTCCCCTAAAGCCACACTGGATAATGCAGGGGAGCTGTAAAAATAGAGAAGTATATACATCTTTCTTACACAGGTTTATTGCTTAGGTTTTAGGACGGGGAAATGTGCAATTTTAAGATCAGTTAGGCGTATAACCAGAATTCCACTTTATTGCTGGTTGGGTGGAAGATGCATGAAATATCACCTTTAGTTCAGGTAATCATTTTGATATTCCTAAAGCCTAGTACACACTGCTAGTTTTTTTTTTCGTTCAACTATGGAGATGCTGTACTAATAATCCGATGTTGGCACAGCAATCTTGCCTGTTGTTCTATTGTGTTCTGACAGGGGGACACCCCCCGCCAGAGCACTCCGGTCTTGGGAGCCACTCGGCAGACCTTTTTCCGTCTTGCCCCTTCGACAGAAAGACCGGCAGACTGCAGTACACAGGTCGCCGAATGTTGGTCAGTTTTTTTTATTTATTTTTTTATAGTCTTTATTTAAAACAAAAAGGCATGTCATAAACAACATTTCCATATAAAAAATAAGTCATAGATCAAGAAGGACATGTATCAAAAGCAAGGTGCAAATAATCAAACTAAAAGATAAATGAAATAAAGAACAATGATGCCGTGCCGTGAGGTCACGCCCTCAGAGGAAGTCGTAATGACGAAACGCGTCGGAGTGTGACCTTGCGCCATTCGGAAGTAACGTGTGCGTTTCACGTGCGCTCCACGACTAGTAAGTGCTGTTTTGCAGTAGCGGTGGATGCTATCTTCCTATAGCACCAGAATTTTACTGTCTTTTGAGTGGTGGATAGCACTATCGAACTAAACTATTGGATATAATGGGAATATCGATTTTATGGAAACTGTCTAGTGTTTAAATAAAGAGAGAAAACCGGGATTACACTATCGTGAGTTTTTCTTTTAACTCGAGTTCTAATGGGAGATCGAGCATAACACTGGCACTATCAAGGAAGCGGAGGACGAGTGGATGATTAATATATCAAGGTCTGATGAACTTAACCTCCTGGTGAGTAAGAACCCCCGAAGGGGTGTGTGGCACACGGTGTAAGGAGATTGAAGTGAAGACCACATCATCTTATTAGGAACACCACTTGGGCTCATCTGGACTTTTGATGCACCATCTGTCTTCCACCTATTTCTCTTATGAACATTATTATAAGAAAGTTGGTCACGATAGAGAAAGTGACAATAGCGCTGCTGTAGTAAATGATAATACTTCTTGAAAGTACTTGTGGACGTTTTTACTATTTTGTTTTAAATGGTGGTTGCTTGTCTAAATTATATTAGGGCTTCCCCTTTGGAAAATAGGGAAAGCCTTGATGGTAACTACACCAACCAGCACAGTTATATAGATCTAATAAGGAGCCTTGGCATAATAGCCTAGTGGCTAGCATTAAACCAGCGAATGCTGCTGACAAATTTAAAAGTGACTACAGGGTCGCCCGGCAGGCACGAGGGAGGGGGGGCAAAAACCGCCTCCAGCTAACGTCCCCCAGCACACCACCAATACTGAGGCCACCCTGAAACAGATGTGAGACACTGAAGGGGAGAGACAGCGCCAACCTCTTGAGATGGGAACTCCCCTGCAGCGATAAGACACTAAGGCCATATGTCTAGCTACTGCATTATTATATAGCCTAGTACTAAATTTTACAAAACGGTAAACATTTGCATTGTTCGAAAGAGGAAAAAAGAGAGATTGAAAGGGAGAGGACCGGAACATACCTGGGATCTCGCAGTGAGTATTCATGCCCACACCAAACCCACCGTCCTATGGTGGGGAATTTTTTTTCTTCTATAGAAATGGGGGGAGTCGGCCAGTTTCTTTTGAACCGGCTGATGCCACCCAACATACAATCTTGTCCCACAGGGGCTGCCATTGTGTTTGCCATAGAACAAAAGAAAGGAAAAGAGCATTGTCATGAAATACTTCACTTAGTTGATGAGAAATGTTCTTTCACTTGGGAGTCTTGGTATTGCAAACTGTCACCTTCGTTTATAAGCACAAACAAGGTGCTGGAGTCAGATGGCCAGGAACTTGTCTTGCATACAAATGGCAAAGAATTATCGGGCAACAAACACGAAACTACGTGTTTTTTCAGCTCTTTAGCGCCACCCTTTGGGCACTCCTGCTAATGTTTTGTTATGGTGAGCATTGCTTCTGAGCATGCGTGTTTGTACTTTCGAGTTTTTTATCCGACGCACGCTTGGATAACACACATTTGTTGGCGGACAATTTTAAAAGTATGCTATCCCACCTTTGTCCGCGGAAAATCCGACAACAATTGTCCGATGGAGCATACAAAGGTCGGATTTTCTGACAACAGCCTGTCATCACACAACTCCCGTTGGATAATCCGATCGTGTGTACGAGGCTTAAGGGTCACGGACATTGTCACTGGGCACACTGGTACTGCTTTGGCAACACTGCACAAAGTGAGGACTACCCTCAGGAACAGGGAAAGGATCCAGAGTAGAAAATCCACATACATTGCCTTAAAGTATTCATACCCCTTGAATTTTTCCACATTTTGTCATGTTACAACCAAAAACATAAATGTATTTTATGTGATAGACCAACACAAAGTGGCACATAATTGTCAAGTGGAAGAAAAATCATAAATGGTTAACATTTTTTACAAATAAATATCTGAAGAGTGTGGCGTGCATTTGTATTCAGCTCCCCTGAGTCAATACTTTTGTAGAACCAACTTTCGCTGCAATTACAGCTGCAAGTTTTTGGGGATGTCTCTACAAGCTTTGCACCTCTAGAGTGAAATTTTTGCCCATTCTTCTTTGCAAAATAGCTCAAACTCTGTCAGATTGGATGGAGAGTGTCTTTGAACAGCAATATTTCAAGTCTTGCCACAGATTCTCAATTGGATTTAGGTCTGGACATTGACTGGGCCATTCTAACACATGAATATGCTTTAATCTAAATCATTCCATTGTAGCTCTGGCTGTTTGTTTAGGGTCATTGTCCTGCTAGAAGATGAACCTCTGCCCCAGTCTCAAGTCTTTTGCAGACTCTAACAGGTTTTCTTCTAAGATTGCCCTGTATTTGGCTCCATTCCTCTGCCCATCAACTCTGACCAGCTTCCCTGTCCCTGCTGAAAAAAATCATCCCTACAACATTAAGGTGCTGCCACCACCATATTTCATGGTGGGGATGGTGTGTTCAGGGTGATGTGCATTGTTAATTTTCCGCCACACATAGCAGTTGATTTTAGGCCAAAAAGTTAAATTTGGGTCTCATCTGACCAGAGCACCTTCTTCCACATGCTTGCTGTGTCCCCCACATGGCTTCTTGCAAACTGCAAACAAGACTTCTTATGGCTTGTTAAACAATGGCTTTCTTCTTGCCACTAGTCCATAAAGACCAGATTTGTGGAGTGCACGACTAATAGTTGTCCTGTGGACAGATTCTCCCACCTGAGCTGTGGACCTCTGCAGCTTCTCTAGAGTTACCATGGGCCTCCTGGCTGCTTCTCTGATTAATGCTCTCCTTGCCCGGCCTGTCAGTTTAGGTGGACGGCCATGTTTTGGTAGGCTTGCAGTTATGCCATACTCTCTCCATTTTCAGATGATGGTTTGAACAGTGCTCAGTGAGATGTACAAAGCTTGGGATATGTTTTTTATTTTTTTTATAACCCAGCCCTGCTTTAAACTTTTCCACAACTTTATCCCTGACCTGTCTGGTGTTTTCCTCGGTTGAGTTTAGAAGCTGTAGTGTACATGAAGCCTAGCAGTGCCTGAAATGTTCACATTATATCCAGACTTACCGTATATACTCGAGTATAAGCCGACCTAAATATAAGCCGAGGCACCTAATTTTACCACAAAAAACTGGGAAAACGTATTGACTTGAGTATAAGCCTAGGGTGTCCATCTGCATGCCTCACTGTGTCCATGTGCATGCCTCACTGTGCCCATGCCTCACTGTGTCCATGACTAGACTGACGTTTAACATGGGAGTCTATGTAACATGGGTAGTCTATTTAACATGGGTGTCCGGCTTTGAAAAATCGGTGCTCCCCGGCCGTAGGTCCCACAGACAACAAACTTTGCACACTTACAGATGAAGAGTGGGGCTACGTGTGTGCCAAGTTTGGGGTCCAGAGGACCTATGGCCGGCCAGTACCGGGTCCCCATAATCCGGGAGATCAGGCGCAAAAAGGTGACTCGAGTATAAGCCGAGGGGGGCATTTTCAGCACAAAAAAAAATGTACTGAAAAACTCGGCTTATACTCGAGTATATACGGTATTCTGATTCAAGTCTAATGTGAAAGTTGAATGACCTGAACCAAGTCGTGTATTGCATTTCTCAAGCTCCCCTTTGCTACTTAGTCTATATTTAACTTACATGAGCAAAGGTCCTATCACGTGTATGGCAGATATGACACAGATTGCTTATTATTTCCTGAAATATTTAAGCAAGGGATTTGCTGAGTGACCTTCCTTTACCGAGATTCTGGCTGTCAGGTATGGGAACAGAGTAGTTTGCATCTAACATCCACATCAAAGAGCCTTTCTTCTACACAGTGTAACCTGGGAACAGAATAATGCAGCTACAGGACCACATGAAACACTCCTCTGCATTTTATGCAGAAATTATATTTAAACACACGTTTTATATGCTGATAATATATATTGTTTAAAATGAACAAAACGGCTAACCCTAAACGTATATTTTTTTTTTGGATGGATACCAACAAGTTCAGTCCCCTGACAAGAAAACAATAACTGAAAGGAATATAGATGCTGTCAATTCTCCAGCAAAAGCTACTTCCCCGGCTGTCATGCTGACCCTCTGACTTCAGTACTTTGTGCTTGAATCACTAGCCCGAAACTCTGTAGATCAGGACTTATGAGGTTACTGTTTTTCAGATCTGTATCTCTTCATTTTGAGTTAAGACGGACACAAACGATTTGGCAGAAACCAGACGAATTTCGATCAATCTGGGCAGACTGGTTGTACTGAAGTCAATCTATCGATCAACTTCAGTACAACCACCCTGTTGACAGCGAATATTGTGTTCTGGCAGCAGGGAAACCTCCTGCTGTCAGAGTGCAACAAGCAGAAAAGGAAAAGATGGCGCAAAGACCAACCAAGCAATATATACGTAATAGCAACAATAAAAGCAATATGATTGTAGAACTAAAAGTCCCAGCAATAAATGAAAAGGGTCAGTTCGTTGCACCAGCGGCAGCTCCCTTGGGAGTTGAAGCAAACTCTGGAAAGACAGGTAAAGGAGAGACAAGGTGCGCCACACTGTAGGAGGATGGAGCTGCAGAGCGGCCTCTGTAACCAGCCTGATAGCTTGACAGGACGCCGTACTACCTCGGCGATGGCCGGAAACCAGAACTGCGTACCAGCGTGGAACGCAAGTTCAAGAGGGTCCGTGAACCGAAAGTGACGTTAAGACCAATCAGATGACGCGTTTCACAGCTTCCGCTGTTTCTTCAGATCTAACTGGCAATTCAGGATGTCAATCATTTATAGGCTGACGTATAGACCAAGTGAGGACGTCCGTAAGAGTAAACAAACTTTAAAACCGGAAGTATAACATATACCAGGAAATAGATGTATCACAGGAGAAATACAGAAAAATGCCTTTAGTGAAAAAGGCGACTGTGAAAATAAAAACCCTGCACCTATCTATAAATATCTGTAGATTGCCATTACAAAATATTTCTAAAGGTGCCCTTGTAATTTTTATAAGGGTAAGGTTCCTCTTTAAAGGAGAAGTACAGCCAAAGCCTGTTTGGCTGTACTTCTGTGGATCGTAAGAGTTCAATTCATTTTGCACTCCAGTGACCCATTTTCAGCTGCTGGTCCAGGCTCAGGGAGAGATCACGACCATATGGTCAGGATCCTCCCACATGCCTCCATTGGCACCCAGCTCAGCCTTTCAGCGTGCCACTGAGAGCCTGAGCCATCCACTCCCAACCCCTCCACAGCCCAGCACTCCTGTGAGCAAGGGGGGCAGAGCAGAGAGCCGGCGACTAACAGTCACTAGCTCTCTGCTCATGGAGCTCTGAGATCCAAGTGATCGGCAGTATTTGATCACTTGGTTCTCGGTCTTCGAGCCGGTGGGGGACAGATGCAGAATCGGACCAATGCTGCAGCCACCTAGCAGAGTATTATTCTTAAAAAAAATTTTTTTTCTAATACTTCTCTTTTAAGGTGCTTCTGCGACTTGCCTAGAATAAATTTCATACATCATTTCCAAATGACCTCTGTACATCTATACATACATCCAGCAGAAATCTTGAACAAGGAAAGTGTGGAATAGGCTGCTGGGAAGAGTCTCAAGAACCTCTACAGCTCAGGACGCACATAGAAACACCACTTTAGGCTCTTGACCGTGCTGTCCAGAGTTATTGCTAAATGTAATGCAGGAAGTCTAATGATATAAATAGAAATTGTCATGTTACATGTTTGGAAATGAGGTGCAGTCTATACAAAATGGTAACATGAGCCAAGAACAAAAAGAGCTTTAAATACAAGCCGGACCTACAAGTGCTTTATCTAGGAGGTGGAAAGGGATGGCTTGTTTGGCTTTGGTTAGCTCAAAAATATTTTTTTCTCTTTTGTATTATGAATGTTTTTAAATTATACCAAGCACACGGAAACCGAGTAAGGTAAAGCAAAAACAAAATGTTCACAAAACACTGGAGGTTTACAAGCTGTGAGGGGAAAAAACAAGAGTGAAAATGAAAATACACAATGTTCCGTCACTGTCCTGGGACTTCAGCTGTAGAAGATGCTACGTGCCGCGAGTGACGAACAGGACTGTTTAGTGAGAGTATACTTTTTTAGGAATTCATTACCTTTTAGTTTTTTGGGGGGAAATTTGTAATGCCTGGTACACACTAATAGTTTTTTTTTCATTCAACCTAGTGGGTTGAATGAAAAAAAACTGACAGCTTTGGTCAGAGTCACTGTACTAATGATCCAATGTTAGTACAGCAATCTCCCCCACTGAGCTGTTGTGTTCTGACAGGGGGACCAATGACATCAATACAGTGTTCAGTGTTTAAAAAAATGCACTGTCACTGTATAAATGACACTGGCAAGGAAGGGGTTAAGTGTGTTCCCTGGGTGTGCCTTCTTACTGTGTGGGGGATGGACTATCTAATTAGCAGGAACACAAGATCTCTTTCTTCCTGTCTGACAGAACGACAGTCTGCCTTTTTTACATAGTTCTGTCTCTCAGCTAACGATCACGGTTGGCTGGCAGCCATCGCGACCGCCTGACCCACTGATTGGCTTCCGCTGTGTCCAATCACAGCGGAAGCACAGGTCTGGCACCGAGGAGAGAAATCACGTACAGGTACGTGATTTTGCATTTAAGGGCTGCCCTGCCACAGTATATGTAAGCGGGGCAGTCCTTAAGTGGTTGAAAGGGTTAGTTTACCATTACCAAAAAACTGCCTATGCATGCAAGGGGTGTCTGTAGAAATTGCAGCTTTAACCAAAGATAAATAATCCCCTTGCTATAGGTGTAGGCCATTTAAGTACCTCCTGAAGCGGGGACGAAAAAAATCCTACAAATGGCATAATCCCATCCTGTCATAATGCTAGGATGTTGCTAAGAAACTCCCAGCTGATTCAAACCTCGCTACATGTGAAATACAAAAAACAGTCATTTCCAGCACTAATGGGTCTGCCAGGGTGTGGTGTAACAGATGTCAGATAAAATGATGGTGTGAAAGGTATATATGGTATCCCAGAACTAGGTGGATGCTGCCTTCCTCAGATGGGGTAATCTGACAGGAACTACAAGAAAAACAGGAATGGAAGGCGCGCACACCTAGTGCATTACCAGAGATAATTTAATAATAAGGAATTTTTGTATAAAAGTGGGTATTCACAAAATGCAACTGACAAAAGGCCATAAACACAGTGCATGGACATGCACAGAACACGAGGTACAGCAAACGCGTTTCGGGGGCGCACCCCCTTCCTCAGCCTAGCTCTGAGGAAGGGGGTGTGCCTCCGAAACATTTTAGTGGACCCCGTGTTCTGTGCATGTCCCATGCACTGTGTTTATGGCATTTTGTCAGTTGCATTTTGTGAGTACCCAGTTTTATACAAAAATGTCTTATTATTAAATTATCTCTGGTAATGCACTAGGTGTGCGCGCCTTCCATTTCTGTTTTTCTTGTAGTACCCGCGACATGTGACCTCACTGCCCTGTTGCAGTAGTTCTGAGCTCAGATCTGCTGCAACAGAGGAGATAGTGGACGTGTTTTGAAGGAGTACCTTTTTCCTCAGAGGCATTGAGGAAGAAGATACTCCTTTGAAACGCGTTAGCCAGCAGCAGCCCTGATGTTTTCGCCTTTGCTATCTGGAGACTGTTTCAGGACTAATTGCTACCAATTGGAGGC
Source organism: Rana muscosa (assembly GCA_029206835.1). NCBI lineage: Eukaryota > Metazoa > Chordata > Amphibia > Anura > Ranidae > Rana > Rana muscosa. The sequence continues at coordinate 197,994,004 of CM055123.1, forward strand.
TTTTACAAGCGATGTTTCTCTTTGTGAGTAGTTTTTAACTTAATTTTTATCAATAAATTCACTTGGGATAATGCACAAGGCTGGTGCGCCCTCTTTTCTTTATTTTTTCGGTAACCATTAGTATATCCCCTATCCTGGAGGACAGCAAGTCCGGAGACATCATCCCTTGAATAATAGACCACCCGGACATCACACTCATGCGCTAGAGCAGAGGTAGGCAACCTCTGCCCTCCAGCTGTTTTTAAAAAAAAATGGGTCCCATGAGACATTGCAAGACCTTGACAATCACAGGCATGACTCCTAGAGGCAGAGGCATGATGGGATTTGTAGTTTCACCACAGCTGGAGGGCCGAGGTTTCCTACCCCTGTTCTAGAGAGTGTGTGTTTCCAGTTCCCGGACTGATCCTGGTTGATGACCTTTCTTGACGTCTGCCCGCCTTGATCCTGATGTGATTCCTGACCACATTTTTCTTCCAACTCTGGTTTTGATGTTCTATTCTAGATACCCATGAAAACAACTTCTGGCTATGTTTTCAAGGGTCTCCCCATCTGCTTCTTTCTCAAGGCCTAAAGCTGGCCATACACTATGCGAAATTCAGCTGGTAATTGGGGAACTGTTTTGTGTATGCCCCTGCTGCCACCCTCCCACCCAACAGTCTTTGAAAAATCGAAGGAATTGGCTGAAAATGTTAGGCCAAACAGCAGCTGCATCCAATCCAATTCAGGTATTCTGTCAGCCATAGGCTAAACGAAAAAAAAAAATCTGTGTTTGGGCAGCTCCTTGCTAATTTATCAACTACTCCCTGACACCCCTCTGGCTCAGTATTGCTGTCCTGCCTAGTGTCTGGATAGCTGGCCCACCCTCTAGCCTAGTTTTCCCTATGGTATTACACCCCCCTTCCCCGTTCAGGCTATATAATCCACTGTACAAATTAATTGAGGAAAATATCTGGATTAATTCTGTAAGGCAATCATAAACTCTCTCTGCAGCATCCTTATGCAGTTAGAAAGCTGATAATAAAGGACACAAAATCTGCTGATTTGCCTCTGTTGATTACTTTGGGATTGCATTATGAATTTAAAAGAAAAATTTGATTTCTCCTGGTTTCGTCCTGCTCGATAAAGCCGTGATGTTGCATCATATGTGACTGATCTCGCTTTAAGTGGGTTGCCTGCAGTTCCTTATTACCCTGGGACCACAGCCAAGCTTTCCGTTTGATGCACAGCACTACACTTATCCAAAAATCACTGATTGATACATGTGGATAATGCTGAGTTCCTGGAATACTGTAAACCATGGGACAATGAGAAACACTAACCCAGCAAGAAAGTCAATGAAAACTGTTCCTAATCCATAGGGCAGGGATTTAATGTTCCAGCAGCATGCAGTAAGATCTTATAGCTTGAGTTAATGCTGTTTCTAATAATGTTATCTATTCCAGACTCCTGTCATTGCAATGCATGTTTTAGCTCACTGCAGCACGCAGCCATTAGTGTGTGAGAGAGGCGCCCGAGCCTACTGCATAAATTCAACCGAAATAATATGCAAGGTCACACGCGTGTGAATGAGGCCTTGGCATGCAACCATGATTTTATGTGATTTTAAAGTATAGAAAATGCCTTATGAGGGCCACAATAACGTATATCTATCTGATCACCATTCATTTGATCATTCAATGTGATTAAATTCATCAATGTAAATAAAAGTCATAAACGAAAGACTCTCGGTTCGATCGATTTAGTAGGCCCTCAACTGATTTCAACTCTGTCAAGTCAAAAGGCCGTGTTGGAATTTTTGTTGATCACTTCTGGTAGAACAAATATCTGCATGTGTGTTGAAGAACCCATCATAATTTAGATGGATTAAATAGTAGTTTTTGAAATGATCTACCCGTCCCAAATTTAAATGGCCGGTTTTCAATCAATATTTTCAGTCGGAACACAAAGCATGAAACAATATAGTTTGTGCCAAACGTGTATGTAAACCTTTAGGTTTCATCCATGCATAACCAAAGTAAACATTACATTTTTCTGTAGCATTACAGAAGAATATACCTGCTCCAAAAGAACTATTGGGCAATTTTCATAGCCCCATTCAGGGGCTGCATTTATAACATTAGCTTGGAATAATTGCAAAATGCAAGAAATGTCAGCGTAGTTCATGCTCATAGTCACTGCCACCAAAGCCTTAAGCGATCGTTGCATAAAGTATGATTGTCAGGACCCAGATGTGAACCTGCAACCTCTGCTGTATTTGGTATAGTGATGAGCCGAACACCCCCGGGTTCGGTTCGCACCAGAACCCGCGAACGGACCGAAAGTTTGCACGAACTTTAGAACCCTATTAAATACAATGGATGCGAACGTTCGAAATCTAAAGTGCTAATTATAACGACTATTATGAATGTTATTGTCCTAAAAAGGGTTTGGGAATGCGGGTTCTGCACCAGGGGACATGTATCAATCCAAAAAAAAGTTTAAAAAAACGGCCGTTTTTCGGGAGCAGTCATTTTAACCACTTGTCCCCCGCCCACTGTCAATTGACGGCGGGCGGAGGATACTCTCGTTCTGGGAGGACGTCATATGACGTCCTCCCTTTAAAACGAGCTAGGAGGCGCACGCGCGCCCGCCGCGTTCACAAGGCCCCGGTGCGCGTGCCCGGCGGCCGTGATTGCCGCCGGGCACCCGCGATTGCCCGGGAAACGAGCAGGAAAGTGGATCTCTGTGTGTAAACACAGAGATCCACGTCCTGTGAGGGAGAGGAGACCGATGGTGTGTCCCTTGTACATAGGGACAACCATCGGTCACCTCCCCCAGTCAGTCACCTCCCCCCACAGTTAGAACACATTGAGGGAACATATTTAACCCTTTCCCGCCCCCTAGTGGTTAACCCCTTCCCTGCCAATCACATTTATACAGTAATCAATGCATTTTTATAGCAGGGATCGCTGTATAAATGTGAATGGTCCCAAAAATGTGTCAAAAGTGTCCGATGTGTCCGCCGCAATATCGCAGTCACAATAAAAAATCGCAGATCGCCGCCATTACTAATAAAAAAATAAAAATGCTATAAATCTATCCCCTATTTTGTAGACGCTATAACTTTTGCGCAAACCAATCAATACGCGCTTATTGCGATTTTTTTTTTTTTACCAAAAATATGTAGAAGAATACGTATCGGCCTAAACTGAGGAAAATTTTATTTAAAAAAAAAAAAAATGGGTATTTATTATAGCAAAAAGTAAAAAAATAGTGTTTTTTTTCCAAACTGGACGCTCTTCTTTTGTTTATAGCGCAAAAAATAAAAACCGCAGAGGTGATCAAATACCACCAAAAGAAAGCTCTATTTGTGGGAAAAAAAGGACACAAATTTCGTTTGGGAGCCACGTCGCACGACTGCGCAATTGTCATTCAAAGTGTGACAGCGCTGAAAGCTGAAAAATGGCTTGGGCAGGAAGGGGGTTTTCGTGCACAGTAGAGAAGTGGTTAATGATGCATAAAGTGAAAAAAAAAAAGTCAAATATTCCTTTAAATATCGTACCTGGGGGGTGTCTAAAGTATGCCTGTGAAGTGCCACGTGTTTCCCGTGTTTTGAACTGTCCTTGCACAAAATTACATTTCTAAAGGAAAAAAAGCCATTTAAAACTGCTTGTGGCTTTAATGTAATGTCTGGTCCCGGTAATATGGATGAAAATCTTTAAGAAAAATGGCATAGCTAGCTACCCCATCACAGCCCCCCCCCCTACCCCAGCCCATTACCAGCCCCTTTGGGTCTTGTATGGATATTAAGGGGAACCCCGCACACAAAATAAAAAAGGCCCTATATACTCTGAACAGCCGTATACAGGCGGTGCATACAAGACAGGGACTGTAGATTTGTTCTTATGTAGAATCTGTTTGTAATTTTGAACAGGTACATTGTTTAAGTGTAGCTCCAGTCAAAAAATCAATTTTTAAGCTTTTTGGAAAACATAGGGAAGGGTTATCACCCCTGTAACATTTGTTTTGCTGTCTGTGCAGTGTGCACCTGTTCAGAACAGTTCACCTCACTTTCCGTCCTAATGACAAATGTTTTTTGAAAATTTTGGGTTTTTATTGAAACAAGAATTGGTGATAAAGCATCAGTGGAGAGGAGACACTTCTTTTCCCATATTAACTCTTACAGGAGAGAATTTGCCTTCCTAGGGGTAGATTTCCTCTCACTTCCTGTTGTATCCTTCCGTTTGCAAGGAGGAGTCGTTGGTAAGTTGGATGTTTGAAAGTAGGGGCCTGCCGTATATACTCAGCTGAAATTTGCCCCTTACATGTTGGTGTTGCTACAACACTGTGAGCCCTCACAGTTACTCTTGGTGGGCGCATGAATGGGCCCTGCTGTGAATTATTAGATCAAGAATTGTAATTGCATGCCCCTGTTGAAGAGGGGCTGAAAAATTGGGCCTTTGGTGGTGGTGGTGGTGGTGTTGACACAACACTGTAAGGCCTCACAGTTACTCTTGGTGGGGGCAGGAATGGGCCCTGCTGTGAATTATTAGATCAAGAATTGTAATTACATGCCCCTGTTAAACAGGGGCAGAAAAATTGGGCCTTAGGCACTGGTGCCACAACACTGCAACCCCTCACAGATACTGTACTTGGAGCACAGCAATGAGCCCTGTTGCAAAGTATTGCATCAAAAATTTTAATTACACGCCCCTGTTAAACAGGGGCTGAAAAATTGGGCCTTAGCCACTGGTGCTGGTGCCACGACACTGCAACCTCTCCCAGATACTCTAGTTGGAGTGCAGGAATGAGCCCTGCTGCAAAGCATTGCATAAAAAATTGTAATTACATGCCCCTGTTAAACAGGGGCTGAAAAATTGGGCCTTAGCCACTGGTGGCGGCACCCAGAAACAAAAATGTTCTTCCAAGCTATCATCATCAATCGGATCATTGAGGAGGAGGAGGATAGTCAGTCAACATAACAGGACAGTCTCTCAGCATCAGCATCAGTCTTGAAGGGATGTGACATTTGAAAATAAATTAGTCTGTTATATCAGCTTCAGGTGTTTGGTAGCTGGTGGTGATCCAAGACTGGTTCATCTTTATGAAGGTCAGTCGATCCTCAGAGTCGGTGGACAGGCGCACCCTGTGATCCGTGACAAATCCTCCAGCAGCACTGAATGTGCGTTCTGAAAGAACGCTGGATGCAGGACAGGCCAGTAGCTCAATTGCATACTGTGCAAGCTCTGGCCAGTGATCCATCCTCAAGACCCAGTAAGCCAGAGGATTTTCGGTGGGGAAGGTGTCCAAGTCTGACCTTGCCCCTAGGTATTCCTGCACCATGTATATCAGACGCTGGCGATGGTTGCTGGAACCGATCATACCTTGGGGCTGCGGACTAAAGAATTGTCTGAACGCATCGGTCAGACGGCCACCTTCCCCACCGCTCCTTCTTTGACTGACCGAAGCCTCAGCAACTCGTTGTCCAGGACCAGGAGTTTGTAACCTCCCAGTCTCTGGGAACGCGTTGCACAGACCTTTCTGCAAGGCCTCCCGGAGTTGTCTCATCCTCTGCTCCCTCTGCGACGGTAAGATAAGGTCCGCAACCTTACCCTTGTACCGTGGATCAAGGAGAGTGGCCAGCCAGTAATGGTCCCTCTCCTTGATCCGAAGAATACGAGGATCCTTCCGCAGACTTTGCAGGATCAGGGAGGCCATGCAGCGTAGGTTAGCTGAGGCATTCGGTCCGGAGTCCTCTGGGTCACGAAGGACGACATGATCCGCAGCCACCTCCTCCCAGCCACGTACAAGTCCACTGGTTTCTTGGGACTGTAAATCATCCCTAAAAGACTGCTGCTGATGATGCTGAGTGCCAGGCTCCACCTCCATGCTGACACAATCCTCCTCCTCCTCTTCCTGTACGATGGGTGGGACAGAAGGAACACTGTCTGGGTAAAGGGGGCCTTGAGAGGCAAGGAAGTCCTCCTCTTCCTGCCTCTGTTCTGCCTCAAGTGCCCTGTCCATTATTCCATGCAGCGTATGTTCCAACAGGTGGACAAGAGGTACAGTGTCACTGCTGCATGCACTGTCACTGCTCACCATCCTCGTGGCCTCCTCAAATGGTGCCAGGACAGTGCATGCATCCCTGATCATGCCCCACTGGCGTTGTGAAAAAAACCTGAGCTCCCCTGACCCTGTCCTGGTGCCGTAGTCGCACAGGTACTCATTGATGGCCCTCTGCTGCGTGTGCAGCCGCTGCAGCATGGCCAACGTTGAGTTCCACCTGGTGGGCATGTCACATATAAGGCGGTTCTTGGGCAGGTTCAACTCCTTTTGCAGCTCAGCCAGGCGAGCACTGGCATTATAAGATCTGCGGAAATGCACACAGACTTTCCTGGCCTGCCTCAGGACATCCTGTATGCCCGGGTACCTGCCCAAGAACCGCTGCACCACCAGGTTAAGGACGTGAGCCACACAGGGCACATGGGTCAGTTGTCCCTGTCGGAGAGGTTGGTGCCATTGTCGCAAACTACCATTCCTGGCTTAAGCTGGCGTGGCGTCAACCACCTCTCGGCCTGCCCCTGCAGAGCAGACAGAACCTCTGCCCCAGTGTGGCTCCTGTCCCCCAAACACACCAGCGCAAGCACGGCATGGCATCTTTTTGCCTGCGTACTTGCGTAGTCCCTTGAACGCCTACGGAGCACCGCTGGTTCCGAGGACAAAGCACAGGAAGAGGCCATGGAGGAAGAAGAAGAGGAGGGGGTGGAGGAGAGAGGTGTGTCACAACCAGTAGTAGCATTTTGGAGGCGTGGCGGTGGAACAACCTCCAACACTACTGCACCTTGTCCTGCATCCTTCCCAGCTGCCAAAAGAGTGACCCAATGGGCCGTGAAAGAAAGGTAACGTCCCTGTCCATGCCTGCTGGACCATGAGTCAGCGGTAATATGCACCTTACCGCTGACCGCCCTGTCCAGCGAGGCCAAGACATTGCCTTCCACATGCCGGTAGAGAGCCGGAATCGCCTTCCGTGAGAAAAAGTGGCGTTTGGGAACCTGCCACTGAGGAACCGCACATTGCACAAACTCACGGAAGGGGGCCGAGTCTACCAACTGAAAAGGCAGCAGTTGAAGCGCTAGCAATTTAGCCAAGCTAGCATTCAACCGCTGGGCATGTGGATGGCTGGGAGTGAACTTCTTTTGACGGTCCAGCAGCTGGGGCAGGGAAATTTGCCTGCTAGAATCGGACGCCGGTGTACTGCTAGCAGAGTGCCCGCAAGTACTTGGCTGTGACACACCTAATTCTACACCTTCATTCCTCTCAGTGCAGGTTTCAGAGAGGACTGAAAGTATAGTGGGGTTTGAGATCCCAGCTGATGCGGTGCAATGAGAGGTCCGCTTTGTTCTTTGGTGTGGGTCTTTAAGGTAGGCTTGCCAACGAGCTGCATGGCAGGTCAACATATGTCTGGTCAAGCATGTGGTGCCCAAGCGGGTGATGTTTTGGCCACGCGATATACGCTTGAGACATATGTTGCAAACAGCAGCTGTGCGATCTGATGCACTCGACTCAAAAAAGGCCCACACCAAAGAACTTTTTGAATGACGGGCAGAGGCAGCGCCCTGCACAGGCGGAGCTCTGCGGTGTGATTCCGTCGGTGTGCTGCCCTTACGCTGGCCCCCCGAGGGCATCCTGCCTCGTTGGAGATGTGCCTCCTCCTCATCCTCCTCCTCCTCCCTCCTATTAGGCACACATGTGGAGTCAGTGACCTCATCACCCCCTCCCTCCTCATCACTGGAGCCAATCTGGCAGTATGCTGCAGCTGCTGGAACATGACTGCCAGATTCATGTCCTTCTTGAGCATCCCATCTCTCTGCTCTCACGCTACTGCCTTCCTCTAGCTGGGTATCATCATCAGACCCTTCGAAACGCTGGGCATCCTCCTGGAGCATGTACCCAACACTGTGCTCAAACAGTTCGGGGGACTCCTCAGGAGGACATGGTTGGTCTAGGGAAGGAGTGACTGATGATGACATTGATACCAGGGAAGAGGACGCTTTGGCAGCTGCTTTGCCAGTACCCTGAGCCTGGGTGAGTGAGGATGAGGAGGATGAGGAAGGCTTGGTCATCCACTCTACCAAGTCTTCGGCATTATGCGGCTCAATACGTCCAGCTGCCGAAAAGAAGGACAAGCGTGTCCCATGGCCACGTGCTGATGGCGATGCACCGCGTCCACGACCAGCACTGTTGTCTCTAGACACAGAGCCTGCTTGCCCTCTTTTATTGGCTCCTGACTGTCTGCCTCTCCTTGTTTGCCTTCCGGGCCATAATGGCCTGCAGGGAAATGGGAAAACCAGCAATAAGGCCTAGCTTCAGGAGTATATTTTGCAGGAATCACACTACGCCTGCTGTAGGTGCTGCAAATGCCTGTTGGTGTAACACACCAGGAAAACGCAGCAATACAGGCTAACTTCAGGTGTAATATGATCAGGAGGCACACTCCGCCCGCTGTAAGTGCTGCAAATGCCTGTTGGTGTAACACACCAGGAAAAAGCAGCAATACAGGCTAACTTCAGGTGTAATATGATCAGGAGGCACACTCCGCCCGCTGTAAGTGCTGCAAATGCCTGTTGGTGTAACACACCAGGAAAACGCAGCAATACAGGCTAACTTCAGGTGTATAAGGTGCAGGAGGCTTAGCAACAATGACACTGACACTGTCCCCTGCCTATCCTTCTCTCTCCCTGCACACAAGGTTTATCAAAGTATATGACACTGACACTGTCCCCTGCCTATCCTTCTCTCTCCCTGCACACAAGGTTTATCAAAGTATATGAGACTGACACTCTCCCTGCCTATCCTTCTCTCTCCCTGCACACAAGGTTTAGCAAAGAATATGACACGGACACTGTTCCCTGCCTATCCTTCTCTCTCCCTGCACACAAGGTTTATCAAAGTATATGACACTGACACTCTCCCTGCCTATCCTTCTCTCTCCCTGCACACAAGGTTTAGCAAAGAATGTGACACTGACACTGTCCCCTGCCTATCCTTCTCTCTCCCTGCACACAAGGTTTAGCAAAGAATATGACACTGACACTCTCCCTGCCTATCCTTCTCTCTCCCTACACACAAGTTTGAGGTACAAATAGCACTGGCACTGTCCCTGCCTATGTAACTCTTTCCCTGCGCCGGAACACACTACACAAGGCCGCCGCGCTGGCGGCCTTTTATAGTGTGGGGCGTGTGCTAAACCCCCTGAGCTATAATTGGCCACAGGCAACCTGCCTGTGGCCAATTATGGCTCTCCTAGCTGCCAGCGCTGTGATTGGCCAAGCATGCGGGGTCACAGTGTATGCTTGGCCAATCACAGCGCCGGGATTGCACTGCGATGGCGCAGTGTATTGTGGGCTGTTCGCGTCACTCGAATTTGGCGCGAACAGCCCAAATCGTTCGATGTTCGCCGAGCGGTCGAACAGCCGATGTTCGAGTCGAACTTATGTTCGACTCGAACACCGAGCTCATCCCTAATTTGGTAGTATCTCTTCTCGCTGAGATGCTGAACAGCTCCCTGCCTGATTCCTTTGACAACCTTGCATTGTTTTGTTTCTCTTAACTTGAATCCTTTACTCCTCCCATGAACTTCCTATTTAAGCCATGCCTTTCCACTTCCTGTTTGCCAGATTACTGTGCTTTCTCCAGCCAATATCTCACTCTTTTCACTCCTGCTGCCATCTATATCTTCACTAACGCTGGTTATCAACCTCTGGCTTGTTCCTCGATGACACTTCTGCTTGACCCCAGCCTGCAACCATTTGTTACCAACCTTTGGCTTGTTTGCGGACTACACTTCTGCTTGATCCCGATCCCTCCTTTCTCACCTCCTGAGGACCGCAACCTGGCACTAACTTGCAACAAAACCCATCTCCACCATCGGGACTTCTGGTGAATACCACTTAGTGCTTAGACCCCGCATCTCGAGTGAGCCTACGTCACCCTGATGGCCCGTTTGTATACTGATCATTGGGATCCTCTCTACTGCTATAGCTACTGGTCTCCGAGCCTGACCCCTGACCGTGACAAAGATACTGACCTCAGCATTCCCCACTAGTGGGTAACACCAACAGCAACATCCTATCCTTAATTATGGTAAGAATAGACACTGGTAACCATTACTATTGGACTTAAGCAATGTCAAAAACTAAACAAAGTAAAACGTGATGTTCAAGCATAGACAAAAACATATGAAGGAAAAAGAAGAAAGGAAGGTTAGAAAGAGAAAGGGAGCCAGAGGAAAAGTTCACTATGGTATTCTCTGACGAGACACTCTAATAAATCGTGTTACAAAAGCAGAGACCTATCAAAATCTCTAGGAAGATATTGTTTTATCCACTGGGACCAAACGTGTTCAAATTTGCCAGTTGTATAGTTGAGTATTGTCGACATTTGTTTCATTAATCAAATGCCATGTCATCTTCTGTTTCACCTGAGCAATTGTTGGAGTGGAAGACCACCATGCACTTGCCAGAGTTTGTTTTGCCACAGTAAATAAAAGATTCAAGAGGCAAAATTGCATATTGGTACAGTCAGGTGGTTTTATATTGTAAAGCTCTTATTTTGCTGATGTATGCCTAATATATATATATTAGCTTATATACATTTGTGCAGAATCTTGGGACATTCCCACCAAATGTGCAAAAGGGTATCTGGCAGTTGGCATCCCTTAAAGCATTGGTCAGAAGCTGCAGACATAAATTTCGCCAAACCCGGGGAACTATATGCCACCATGATAAAAAAATCAAGAGATGGCTACAATTTTGAGTTTATTCGTCGGCTTGATCCTGTCTGCATGATTATGAAGACAGTATGGCAACTGTACTACTATAAAATATGAAGATGGTGAGTTCTGGCAGCCAACAACTAGGTCACTTAGATTTGGTAAACATTCCCCAGAGCTGTACAATACACAGATACCATGCCAGGAGACTATGAGCCCATTTGGTATGTATATCCTCAAACAAGTTGAGCCAGTCCTGTAAGTTTAGATGAAAATAAGCTGTTTACTGAGCCAACTGCAATATTAATTAACTGTCCTCAGGCGATCTGGATTGTGTTATCTATCAAACCAAGGTAAATCCATTATTGTCTCAACTTGCCCTGCTGATCCTTAGGAGACAACCTGAACTAACATTTCATAAGATGACATATGACAACAGTAACCGTTTATTTACACCCTTATAGACCATTTCTGATATACAGTAAATAATATTTCTTCAGCCTGTTGCTTCCATTAATTGTCTGTAGTTCTGTGTATCTAATCATGAACAATATATGGGTTAGAGTTTTTCCCACTGTACCTTATTAGTAATGACGTCCCTTATTTTCTGTATAATGCCACATTCCCTTGGTTCCTTTTTAATCTGCAATCTCTAATAATGAAAGTCATCAGATGTGGAATATATGCATGGATCTCTTATTACAGATTTGCTGATATTTAATGCAAATGTTATTTTATATATAGCAAAACATGTAAAGTCCAGGGCACTCGCAGCATATCACTCTTCTTTAACTGGTCCTAAATTCCAAAGGCTGAAAACTATAAAACACTTTCAGCCAATAAAAATCTCTCTTGCAAAGCGATCGCTTTCTCAAAGCAATTGGATCCAAGAGCCTTGAGAAAGCGCGTGCTTTGCATGAGAAACGTTTATCTGCTGGATGTGTTTTAATTGTTTTAAGCCTTTGGAATAAAGACTAATGATATGCCGTGAGTTCCCTGGATTTTGTTTTCGTGGATTGCTGTATTTGGCTATTAAGGCAGCCCATATATGATTATGTCTAGAGGCCCAGAGAGTTTTGTACATAATGGATTCTTATGTTTTGATGGATTAAGAATAAAGTCTACTATTATTTTACAGCATTTTTCTCGGTGCCAGATTTCTATTAATTTCAAGATGTGAGTGGTATGTACCATTTGTGTCCTGGCATAGACTATCTAACCTTATCCCATGGATATTGAAATATAGGGTTGCAGCACCATGGACATTCTTTTTTTCTTTTCTTCAACCCAAGTCTTCTTTTTTTTTTTAGTTTAACCAGCAAAAAAACAAATGACTTGATTATCCCATACACTCAATGTGGATGGGGGGATCCTCCCTGCTGCTTTCTAACATGGGGACTTCCCTGTCAGAATACACTGATCATCACTGCCGGTTATAGACTGTAGTGCAGATCGAGTGAGGAAAATCCAACAAAGTGGTTGCACAGAAGTTGATCAGTAGATTGACTTCTGTACAGCCTCCCTGCCCATACATGGATTTAAATTCAGCCGGTCCCTGCTGAACCAGCCAAATTTCAATCCATGTGAGGCCGGTTCTACTCTCCAAGAGCACTGAGACCCGCTGCTATGATTTCACAGAGGTCAGAAGTGTGGGCTCTCCAAGGGCAATATTTTTATTTTTTTTTTATATCAGGAAAAACTGGTCCACATGGACCACAATAACAAAGTACCATAAGCAAAATAAATCGCAGAACATCAACACAGGTGAGGTACACATGCATATAAAACTCCACAGTGGCGTTGGAGGTGTAAAACGCAATCCCGTCCCAGCTAAATATCACCACGTTTGTTAAGCCAGCGTGGCAATACCCCTGGGTGACTTCCAGCATAGGGACGGGCCATATGTAGAGTGTGGCCAGACCACCTATCTATGCGGTCGTCCCGCATGGTTGAAAGTGATGAGGCGAAGAACCGTAGTCCTGCAGACCCAGTCTCCCGTTCATTTTCCAATATTTATTTACCAGAAGGAGAAAATAGAGATACTTAGACAGAATCCAGGAAAGAAAGAGAGATGGGAGAGAAATAAAAAAAGGGGGGGGGCGGGAGTTGTGCAGGAGGGGGAGCGGGGGTGGGAAGGGACTTCAGTGACATGGATCTAGGTTGCCGTCCGCTAGGTGGTATAGCCTGTTTGTATAACGTGGGGTGGTGGGGGTTGATTCAAGGTCAAAGTGGGGGGGGTTATTGAATGTGAGCAGGATGTAGCTGAGCTTTCAGGGTAACGGGTCTACTCCTCTAAGGAGTTGTCCTTCCTCTGAGTATTTAAATATAGTCCAAAGTTGCCACGTCTTGGAGTATCTCTCCTGTCTATTTTGGCTAGTCAAGATCAGGTCTTCCATCCTACTGATGTCGTCCACCTTTTTTGAGCCACGCGGCTACAGTCGGTGGGTGAGGGGATTTCCAGGCGAGTGGAATGCAGGCTTTTGCTGCATCTAGTAGGTGGCGTACAACCGAGTGTCTGTTTGTAGATGCGTGCCGGTGTGTCATTAGCGTGGAGAAGGAAGTATGCCGGATCATTCGGGACATTACCATCTGAAAATTTTTCCTGCGTACTTCTCTCCAGTAACTCTGAAGTCTAGGACAGGACCAAAAAACATGCAAAAGGGTGCCTTCTTCCCTTTGGCATCGCCAGCATAAATCTGGCATTGCTGGAAAAAATTCATGTAGTAAGGCAGGTGTTCTATACCAGCGTGTGAGGAGTTTGTAGTTCGTCTCCTGAATTTTGGTGCAAAGGGAGGACTTGTGCGTAAACCTGAGTATGTGTTGTTTGTGGTCAGTGGTAAATTGGCAGTTCAGGTCTCGTTCCCATTTGACAAGGCTAGGAAGCTGGTAGTCCCCTGATGGCGTAATGAGCATGTTGTAGGTCAGGGAGAGCGTGTGTGGCAGTACTCCTGTCTCCGTACAGAGTCCCTCAAACGTTGTGAGGAGTTGGTTTGTGTCATTGGGAGGTGGCAGGCTGGCAAGGAAATGGCTAAGCTGTAAGGCCCTCAGGAAGTCCAGTCGGTACAGGCCGCCAGGGTCCCAGAGTTCCTCTACTGTTTTCCATCTACCCCTGATGCTGAAGTGAGACGCTTGATGTATGCTCGTTTCTCGCAAGTCTCGGAATGGTTTGTCCCGCAATCCCGGTTCAAATTGAGGATTATCAATTATGGGTCTCAACGCCGAGTTGCAGGTAGAGAAAGAAGAGTGGGTCAGCAGGTGTGCACATAGTTTGATGGTGTTCCCGATCAACGGATTGCTTTTGAGGCTAGGTGGTAAGGTTGTTGGGCACCATAGGGCTCTATGAAGAGGTATGTTGCATTGCGCCTGCTCTATTTGTGGCCACAGCTTGGTGTCATTATGTCGGCACCAGTCAAGAAGTCTGCTAAGATGTACAGCATGGTAATAGGTGCGGATCTCTGGCATTGCCAGGCCTCCGTATTGTTTTGGGAAAGAGAGTATCTTTTTGTGTAAGCAAGGTTTTTTCCCTGCCCAAAGAAATTTAATGAAGGTAGACTGTATTTTCTTAAAGTAAATCCCAGGTATGTGTATTGGGAGGGCCTGCAGTAGGTAGAGGAATTTAGGTAAAATCGTCATTTTAAGAATGTTACAGCGGCCAAACCACGAGTGCAGGCCGGCGTTCCATTGGTTCAGTAATTTTTGAACAGTTTTGAGGAGGGGAGGGAAATTAAGTTTGAAAACCCCTGAAATAGTCGTGGGGATATGGGTGCCCAGGTACTTTAAAGCTGTATCAGTCCATTTTAGGTTGAAGCTAGCACGAAGACGTGCGAGTAGGGGCAGCGGAAGACCTATACCCATCGCTTCCGATTTACTGAAGTTAATCTTCAGATTGGAGAGTTGTCCATAGTTATCAAATTCCCGCATTAGGTTAGGTAAGGATATGGCCGGCTTCGTAAGGGAGAACATCAGATCGTCAGCATACGCAGATACCTTGTACTGGGTTCCGTTAACTTCTAGGCCGGTGATGTCAGGGTTCGTTCTAACATGACATAGGAAGGGTTCCAGGGACAGTGCGAAAAGGAGAGGTGAGAGTGGGCAGCCCAGCCTGGTACCGTTTGTGATCGGAAAAGTAGTGGATAAAACCCCATTCGCCCTGACTCTAGCCATTGGTTCTTAGTACGCCGCCAATATCCAGTTCGTCATCTTAGTTCCCAACCCTATGTGTTTCAGTGTTGCTAACATGAACGTCCAGCTAACCCTGTCGAACGCCTTCTCAGCGTCCGTTCCCAGGAATACACACGGCATCTTGGTGCTACTCGCTATGTGCAATAGGTTCAGGACTTTTGTGGTGTTGTCTCTGGCTTCCCTGGAAGGGACAAATCCGACTTGGTCTAGGTGGACCAGATGTGGTAGATGTTGTTGCAGTCTAGAGGCAATAATCTTGGTAAAGAGTTTGAGGTCGGTGTTTAAAAGTGAGATAGGGCGGTAACTCCCGCAGTGGGCCGGGTCTTTGCCTTCCTTTGGTATGACCGAGATTTGCGCCTGTAACATGTGCTTGTGAAATGTGTTCCCGGAGCTAAGGTCATTATAAAGATTTACCATGTGTTGTCCTAGGGACGGGAGCAGGGTCTTGTAGTAAGGGACAGTAAGGCCATCCGGACCTGGGGCTTTACCCGATTTGGTGGCTTTAAGTGCTAGTTGCAGTTCTGGTAGTGTGATGGGGTCTTCTAATAGTTCTTGAGCCTCTGCCGGTAGTGAGGGTATACGGGAGTCGGCTATGTACGTTGATGTCGTGTCAGGCGTGGGGAGTGTCGTTTTCAGGTTGTACAGAGAGTCATAAAAAGATCTGAACTCCTGCATAATGTGTTTGGGTAAAGAAGCCTTCTGTCCAGAGGCGGATATGATGTGCGGAATGTAGCAAGCCAGCTTCTGTGTCCGCAGTGATTGGGCTAGCAGTCTACCACATTTGTCGCCCGATCCGTAGACTTTCCTCCTACAGACCTGTAGTGCTGCCTTAGCTTTAAAGTTTAACAGGTCCGTGACCTGTGTGCGGACGGTGTCAAGTTCAGTTCCAAGCTGCCTGGTGGGGGTCAGCTTGTGGGTCGTCTCTAGCTCCTGTAGTCTATGTAGTGGTTGGTTCAATTGGGCCATTCGTTGTTGCTTTAGGTGGGAACCATGTTTGATGAGCACACCCCTAATCACCGCCTTGTGCGCCTCCCATACAAACCCGGGGTTACAGTCAGGAGTACTGTTAGAATCAAAGTAATGTCTAATTTCCGTAACTACGTCTGTCAAAGTATCTGGGTCCTGCAAGAGACTCTCGTTTAGCCTCCAGGGTGGCCTGTGCGCCGTATGAACGTCTGAAATGGCGTAGCGCAAGCTGATCGGGGCATGGTCTGACCATGTAATTGACCCGATGGAGGCGCCTCTGATCGCATGTAGTTGTCCGTGTGGGACCAGAAAGTAGTCAATGCATTAGTAAGACAGGTGCGGCTTAGAGTGAAAGGTGTAGTCCCTCTCCCCTGGGTGCAAAAGGCGCCAAGCGTCAATCAGTTGGGCGGAGTGTAATGCCAAACTAATATGTTTATGTGTGTCACGTGAGAGGAGGTGTCTTCCATCGGTGTCAATGGTATATTAAGGTCACCACCAACTATTGGCCGTCCGAATATCTTGTAAGTCGTTCTAGGTGTCGTTTAATAAAAACGTCTTTGTCTGTCCTTTGGGGCATAGAGGTTCGCAAAGGTCACCTTCACATCTCCGATCCGGCCCTTCAAAAATAAGTGCCGTCCTTGCGTGTCTGACTGTGTGCGTCAAGGGGACCCGGGCTGAAATGAGGATGGATACTCCTCTAGATTTAGCTTCCGTGTACATGGAGTGAATGGGGGTAAAATCGATTTTTAAGTACCGGTAGAGTGGCGTCTCTAAAGTGTGTTTCTTGCAATAGGACGACGTCAGCCTTCATGCGACGCATGTCATGGAGTAGCATCCAACGTCCAACGTTTTTCAGGCGTGTTTAGGCCCTTGGTGTTCAAGGAGACGATGTGCAATACATCCATGTCCGTGAATAAAAAAAGGTGGGGGGGAGTAGGGACAGGAAAGAAGGGTTGTAAGGGTGTGGAGAAATAGAGCGGGGGGAATATCGGAGGAAGTAGTGGGTGGGACTAGGGTTGTCCCACTCGTGAGATATATGGAAAGTTAGGAAGCTATCACTAGGGTGGGTAGCTTGTAGGAGAGAAACTAAGAGTAGCCTAACCGGCTAAGGCGCTCGCCAGGAAAATCCTGGGTAATGAGCGCAGTCCTAATTGGGGTGGTGGACAGACAGGGCCAGTGAGCGAGCCCCCGGCACCCTTTGCCCACCCCCGGTAAGGTCTAGGAGGGGCCGTAGGATGGCCCTGCGTCGTAGTGTCGCCCTGGACAGGTCCGGAAGAATCTTGATTTTGGAGCCCTCTGCTTCTACATCTCCATGCTCCCAGGCACGACGCAGAATGGTCTCCTTCTGAGTGTACTGCTGCAGTCTGCAGACTACGTCACTGGGCCTGCTCGGGTCTGTGGTTCTGGGGCCCAGGGCCCTGTCTAGTATGACATCGGCATCTGGGTCCTCCAGCACAGCATGGAAGATGCCCTTCACTGTCTCCCCGAGGGTCTCCGTGTCAGTGTCCTCCAGGATTCCTCGGAGCCGTAGATTGTTGCGGCGGCTCCGGTCTTCAATATCCTCCAGGTGCAGCTGAAGCGCCATGGCAGTGTCACGATGCTAGTCTCGGGACTGCTCCAGTGCCAATACCCATCCTTCCAACAATGTGACCGATGCCTCTCCCGTAGTCATCCGGTCTCCTAGAGTAGAGACCTCACCCCTCACCTCCTGCATGTCCCGTCTATGGGTTTCCTCCAAACGGAGTATGAAGGCTGCAATGTCGGTCTGGGTAGGGAGGGCTGCGATGTCGGTCCGGGTGGGGAGGGCTTTCAGTAGTGCCCTGATGTCCTGGTCAAGCATGGTGATATCTGGAGGCTGGGGAGAAGACATTGTGTCCGGTTGCCGGTCCTGTGGTGTAGGCAGGGAGCGTTCGGGTGAGGTGGAGGCACTAGTTGAAGGAGAACCGGCGTCCTGGATTTGGGCCTTCTGTGCGGCTCCATGTGTGTGGCCTCGTGGCGCAGCCACTCTGGCTCCGGGGGAGATCTCCTGCAAGAGTTTAAAATAACTGTGAATTTCGCCCGGAGTCTTGCCAACGGGAGTCCCCCTCAATACTGCTTTTGTCTTGTACTTTTTGGCTGAGTGCATACCGAGTTTAAATTTTTTTTTGCTGGTATGTGAGGGTTGAGGCCGGGAGCTCTAGAAAGAAGCAGCTTCACTCAGCCATGTCCAGGCCACGCCCCCCAGTGCTAACCTTTCATCTAATTTCTAAATTGCTGAATTTGTAAATGTTAAAAGCCAGTATAAAGGAATAGTAATGGTAAAAAAAAAGCACTTGTAAGTTTAACTAATCATTTATTTACTTTTTATTCTCCTTTAAGGGGCGTGGCAGGAGGGGGGTCATACTTTTGCACTTTTGCTAATAGGTGTCCCTCATTCCCATCTTAAAAAGTTGGGAGGTATGATCAAAGAGTATGTACAGCCAAGACATTTTTTCATTTTATAGTGGGAAAGGATTAGAACCTCTGTTGAGATTTAGGTCCCATTCATACTTGCGAATGGGCCCATTTGAGATTCACTACAGGAGTTCCAGCAGGGGTTCCCTGTGATTAGCTGAAGGGAGAAGCCCCATTAAAAATAATAGGAGGCTGACAGCTCTCACAGCTATTCAAGGCCACTCGTATGTGGGGATTACTTGAAAATGTTCGGCCCCAGGCACAGACAGTGTGAGTTCAGGGCCGAACATTTGAAGTGATCCCTCCGTGAGCAATTACATGCGACCGGCCATGAATAGCTGCAGGAGCTGTCAGCCTCCTATTGTTTTCAATAGAGTTTCCGCCTGCAGCTAATCACACGCAACCCCTGTTGGGTCTCCCACAGCTAATCACAAATGGCCCTTTTTACAAGTATGAATAGGGCCATACTGTTATCTGGGGCCCCTTTTAAAGAGATTTGTGCAGGCAGTCCAAATCATGTAGACTGGGATGCAGCGGCTGCATGAACACAGCTGCTGCTCCCAATCTGACATCTTTGTGGGTGCCAGTCTACGAACACAGACAGTGTGAGTTCCGGGACACGCACCTGCATCCACGTGGACATCATATTGGGAGCAGCATCTGCATCCCGATTGACATGAATGGGGCTGCCTGCACGCAGATGCATGGAACACCTGTGCTTCCCCAGCCCTCACATGGATGCATGCTTTAGTATGTCCCTTGTGAACGAAAACTGGAAAAATACATAAGATGTATTATGTAAATAATGAACATAATAAATAAACCCAAAACTAGACAAAATGCTATGCATGATATAAAGGGAAACTACAGTATATAATAGAATGTCTGTTATTTTTACAGTGCTGTCATATGTAATGAACCAATATTGATGGCACCCTGTACACATATAACGTCATAATATATATAATGTAATTTGTTTAAAACACAGACACACATTATTAAAATGATTTACAGTACATTGACTGAATAGTACTGATTGTTCAGTACACAAACTTTCAAAACTTCCTTTAATACACTACACAGCATGAACATTTCATCTGGTACGTCATGTTCTCTTTGGTATTGTTAACTTTTTATTTTTATTGTGCTGAACCAGTTTACTAAGAAGGAGACTATAATCACACCAGCTAATTAATTCAGTTCCATGCAGTAAGCTAATATAAAATGGTCATTTATAAGCAACCTTCAGCATCTGTATCACGCCTAAAGTGTATGTGCTGTATATCCAAAACATTTTTTTTTTTAGATTTGAATAAAGTAGAGAAGGGTTAAAGCGGTTGTTTAGTCAATTTTGGTACTTTTACCTACAGGTAAGCCTATAATAAGGCTTTCCTGTAGGTAAAAAAAATCTTCCCCTCGCAATGCGCCGCTGACAGCAGCGGCGCATGCGCACAGGGGATTCTCGGCTGAAGGCCCGGCAGACGCCGGACCTCGCCGGAAAGAAGTCTCCCGCACGCATGCGCGGGAGTGACGACATCGCGGCTCCAGCCACTCACAGCGATGGAGCCGGGATACCAAGAAGACACGCCGAGGCAACATGTCATCTCCCTCGGCGTGGACCAGGTGAGTTAACGATGCCTCGTTCTAAGGTAAGTATTTCATAATGAGCTAGTATGCGGTGCATACTAGCTCATTATGACTTTTCCCTTGCAGGTGACTAAAAAAAAAGTTTCTGACTATACAACTGCTTTAAAACACCTGCCTGTTTTTTTTGTTTTTTGTTTTTTTGCTGTTTTTGTACCATTGGGGAAATTTCCCTTCTCTCCCTGCCCCAGAGACACAACAGAAAGTTAGAGGAAATCTCTACAGAGTGAGGGAAATTTCCCTTTTAGACAACTGTCAGTGGAGGAGGCATCCCCATTGGAAGTTTTCCCTTCTCCTCTTATTCTGGGAACAACTCGAATTCTGGATTTCCTCACACTTTTTTGGTGACGATGATCACCAGTACAAAGAGTTTCCCTAATGGGGACACAGACAACAATAGAAATGTAATCCTTCCCCTACTCTCTCCAAACCTAAAAAAAAAAGTTTTTCATACACTTTAACATGGCAGTCATTTTAAATGTGAACCCCAGGCAGATGTACAACATGTTAATTGAGCTTTGTTTTCATTATTTAGATCATTATGTATTGTATTTTATTTAAATGCAAGCAGTACCTACTTTTTTTTTATATCAGCCTTTCACTGTCCACTTTACAGCAGAGCTTACACTGGGAGAGGGAAAAGCAGCATGGGGAGCTATTTAGTTTTGCTGCTGAGCTCATGTGCCAGCTAAGGGGCATGCTTATAGGAAAAGGAAGCAGAGTGCGGAAGATGAGCAGTTAGTGTTCTGCTTCTCCTTCACTGGCCAATCACAGCTCCTAGGTTTGAGGTCCCCCATCCTGTATCGGTTGAAGGTCTCTCTTGTGGTGACATTATCTGAGTTGATTCGACAGTCAAATTCATGAACAGGTAACAGTGAGGTTCATAGACCCTGGTCACTGGGCCATATGTAATGATAATAACCCTTTTAAAGAACACTTCAGGCAACGCTGTATTGACAACCTCTGCCGACAGCATCAGTAATTTTCTTCTCTTGGCATTGGGGGGATAAACCGTACAATTCAGAACATTTTGCTTTTAGGTACATCCCAACAAATTTATGCAACAGTCACTCTATTCACCCCGCGCATCTTCTACTCCCTCTTGGCTTACCAACTTTGGGCACCGCCGGGGCTCAACACTAGATTGGCCACTCTTCTTTGTCCGAGATGAACGGACATACTGAGCCAGACGAGTGAGAATCTGGGGGCTACAATCCTCTGTAACGGGGACACCTAGGGTAGCAGTTGAGACAGACACTTGAATTTCCTTGGGAGGAAGGCGAGGCGCGGTTGCCACTTGCTCCGGACTAGCAGTGGCTGAAGAAAGCTCAGAGCGAACAGTGGCAGTGGGAACTGACGCTCCCACTGCGGTCTCTGTAGGATCACCAGACAGGATTTTTTTTTCGATGGAGAAGAATCTGCCCAGGCAGGGATAGGCCTACCAGAGTCAGAGGCAGCAGTGCTGGACGTGGGTTCCTTGACGGTGGCGTACCCGTGGGCCCAATCCGCCATCATCACCTGTGATGGTAGTGTCGGTCTGACAGCCACCAGTAACAGTTCTCCACAAGGGTAGCACGGACTCCATGGGCACAAGAATACGGCAAACCCCGAACACCGTCTGCAAACAATCCCCATGTCTGCAGGGCTTTGAGAGAGATACAGTGCGATCTCCCCTCTTGGCACCATCTGAATACTCGTATCAGTAATCGCCTCTCCAGAGGCAAAGAAACTGTCAATTTCCCGTGGGTCATATTCAGCCGATACAGGATGGGGGACCTCAAAACTTGGAGCTCCCAGATGCAACATATTTTCCTTGAGACTACAAGGTTTCAGCATGCAGACCCAAGATGGCAAAACAAGCAGCAATGAGTCCTCCTCTGAAGAGCAGGAGCTCCTCCCCCTGCCAACGGATTGGTGCAGATACTTTCTGGAAACTTCAACGCCCGCCTTTTTTCTTTTGCGGCATGCCAAAACGTTTTTTTTTTTTAACAAAAAAGTTTTTTATTTTTCATAAAGACAAAACGAAAAACAAAAGTACTAACAGTAAGAAGTAGATACAGAACAATGTGGAAGCATCAGAGTAGATGGTACATACCAATTAAAGTTCCCTCCAAACAGGAGGGGGGGGAGGAAGAGGGTAAATTCATCCTTTTACAATCAACACTACTCTTTCATCCTATACCTGAGATTATCTCTAACTTCAGTAGAGTGGGTACACATAGGTGAGAGATAACAGGAACAAAGATCATTGGTTAGTGGGCGTACAGAGACCCCTTGTCAATGAGGAGTCCCTGGTGGCCCAAAAGTGAACTAGAAGATAACAAACATGGGGATCTGGGGGGGTGAGGTACAATTTCACCTATAGGTATTACATTGTTTTTTTGCCGAGCATTTCCATGATCGTCGTTCTAGACTCCAATCCTTATTCCAGGGGCAGCTGTTCCTCAAGAACCCAGGGGCCCCACATTTTAGCACATTTTTTGGGGCAGTTACGGCCCAAGTAGGTCAGTTTGTACAAAGGGTGGGCCTTGTTTATGAGATTTCGCCATTGCTGTATTGTCGGCGGGGAGCTCCCCTTCCATTGTAGCAGAATTGCATTTCTGGCATAGAAGGCAGTGTAAAACACAAATAGTTTCCTGGATTGCAGAGCTGCCAACGTATCTACTATCCCAAGCAACAATGATATCGGATCACAGGGAACTTTCAGTTTACCAACAGAGTTAACAACACTGACTACACCCTTCCAGAAATTCTGTATATGCTGGCAGGACCAAACAATATGGAAGAAGGAACCCACCTCCGAAGCGCATTTGGGGCAAACTGGGCTGCTGGGGAGAAATATGCTCTGTGCAAAAATTTAAGCTGAATGAATCTGTCTCTGGTGGATATCACCAGAGAGAGATATTGCTGAATGCCCTCCTCCCAGTCGTCATCAGCCAGCGTGGGTATATCCGCCTGCCAAACCGAAAATAACTGCGAGACCTTAAAGGTATTCAATCCCACCAGTACTGAGTAAATAGTGATGAGCCGAACACCCCCGGGTTCAGTTCGCACCAGAACCCGCGAACGGACCGAAAGTTCGCACGAACATTAGAACCCTATTAAATACAATGGATGCGAACGTTCGAATTCTAAAGTGATAATTATAACGACTATTATGCATGTTATTGTCCTAAAAAGGGTTTGGGAACCCGGGTTCTGCACCAGGGGACATGTATCAATGCAAAAAGAAGTTTTAAAAACGGCCGTTTTTCGGGAGCAGTAATTTTAATGATGCATAAGGTGAAAAAAAAAAATCAAATATTCCTTTAAATATCGTACCTGGGGGGTGTCTAAAGTATGCCTGTGAAGTGCCACGTGTTTCCCGTGTTTAGAACTGTCCCTGCACAAAATGACATTTCTAAAGGAAAAAAAAAGCCATTTAAAACTGCTTGCGGCTTTAATGTAATGTCTGGTCCCGGTAATATGGATGAAA
The DNA here is from genome assembly GCA_029206835.1 of Rana muscosa. Taxonomy (NCBI): domain Eukaryota; kingdom Metazoa; phylum Chordata; class Amphibia; order Anura; family Ranidae; genus Rana; species Rana muscosa. Next base: position 198,017,454 of record CM055123.1, read on the forward strand.
ATCTTTAAGAAAAATGGCATAGCTACCCCATCACAGCCCCCCCCCCCCCTACCCCAGCCCATTACCAGCCCCTTTGGGTCTTGTATGGATATTAAGGTGAATCCCGCACACAAAATAAAAAAGGCCCTATATTCTCTGAACAGCCGTATACAGGCGGTACATACAAGACAGGGACTGTAGGTTTGTTCTTATGTAGAATCTGTTTGTAATTTTGAACTGGTACATTGTGTGAGGGGGTTAGCTCGGCAGCGGGTGTGTGTGACCCCCGGGATGGGCTCCCCACACAAAAACAGGCCCAGCAAACGGAGGTTGTGGTTTTCAAAATCAAAAAGGTGCGGTTTATTTTCTATTTACAGTGACAAAACACAGCAAAGCAAAAGAAACAAACAAAATAAATCCTGGTCAACTTGACCTCTGACTAAACATACAGGTTTCCTAACTAACAACTGGGATCAGCCTAGTGCTGTCCTAGTCCCTAAGTCCCTGGTTTTAAATGTCCAAGCAAATAGCCACACAGGCTTTGTCTCACCGCACAGGGGTTCACTCTCCCTAGACAGTCCACACAGGTCTGGGTCCAGGCATGAGCTAACATCTAATGAAGCTGGGAGTTCTTATAGAGGCCTAAATGAGCTGACAAGCTTCAGCTGGTCTCATCAACTCCCTGTCTGCACGACGCCCCACACTCTCCCTAGAGGTATGAGTCATCCATGAGCCCACTAGCCTTATACAACTCTCCACCTAGTTGTATAAGTCGGCATAAAGCCTGAATCTGGGCGAAATATATCTACCCCCCTGGATGCAACCAGGTGACTTTACCTTCCTGCTGTCACATACCCCCCCCTCTTGTTTTAACCTCGGGGTTGGAACACCAGCAATCAGGCATTCATGTACTCGAGACAAAGCATCCACATTCCCCATTTGAACGCCAGGGCGATGCTTTACTGTGAAGTTGAATTCCTGGAGGGCCAGGAACCACCTATTCACTCTTCTATTTGTTTCCTTGTTTTGAGCCATCCACTTTAACGGAGCGTGATCCGTAACCATGTCAAAGTGCCTACCTAGCAGGTAGTACCGAAGGGAATCTAGAGCCCACTTCACCGCTAAACACTCCTTTTCAACGGTGGCGTAATTTACCTCATGGGACTTCAACTTCCTGCTGAGGTAAATGACTGGGTGCTCTTCCCCGTTCCAGACCTGGGACAATACTGCTCCTAACCCCACATCTGACGCATCACTTTGTACGACAAAGTCTTTAGAGAAGTCGGGTGAGTACAACACTGGCTGGCTACATAAGGCTTGTTTCAAGAATTGGAATGCTGCCTCAGCCTCGGGGGTCCATTTAATCATGACCGACCCTTTCCCCTTCGTCAGGTTGGTTAGGGGCACAACCTTAGAAGCAAAGTGGGGAATGAATCGCCGATAATACCCAGCGATTCCCAGAAAGGCTCGTACCTGCTTCTTGCTGTTGGGACGTGGCCAACTCTGGATGGCCTCGACTTTGTTGAGTTGGGGTTTTATTACTCCCCTCCCAATGGTGTACCCAAGATATTTGGCCTCCTCCTGCCCAATGGTACACTTCTTGGGGTTAGCCGTAAACCCCGCTTCCCGAACAGAGTCCAGGACTGCTTGCACTTTTGGCAGATGTGAGGCCCAATCTGTGCTATGGACAATTACGTCATCCAGGTAAGCCGCAGCATACTTCCGATGGGGCCTCAGCATCTGGTCCATTTTCCGCTGGAATGTGGCCGGCGCATTCTGTAACCCGAACGGCATTCTTTTATATTGGAACGCCCCGTCTGGGGTTACAAATGCGGTTTTCTCTTTGGCCGACTTGGCCAGGGGGATTTGCCAATACCCTTTTGTGAGGTCAAGAGTCGTCATGTATCGGGCTGTTCCCAGCCGGTCGATCAACTCATCTATACGTGGCATGGGGTAGGTGTCAAATTTTGTAACTTTGTTCAACTGACGAAAATCGTTACAAAATCGCCAGCTCCCATCCGGTTTAGGCACCAACACAATGGGACTAGACCAATCACTTTGGGACTCCTCTATCACCCCTAAGTTCAGCATTTTCTGTACTTCCTCCCGTATTGCCTCCCGTCGGGCCTCTGGGATCCGATAGGGTTTTAACTTCACCCTTTCACCGGGCGGGGTAATGATGTCATGCTCTACCCCAGATGTTTGTCCCGGCAGCTCAGAGAATACCTCCTTGTTGCGAAGCACAAACTCCTTAACCTCCTGTTGTTGGGGTTGTGACAAGGTGGCTGCTATTCCAACCTCAGGAATGATGCAACCAGTTTGAGCTGGTGACCAAGTGTCTGCGACTAGGGACTCTCTATCCCTCCAGGCTTTCAACAGATTAACGTGATAGATCTGTTCGGGCTTTCGCCTTCCTGGTTGTCTGACCTTGTAATTCACTTCGCTCACTTTTTCCATTATCTCATAGGGGCCTTGCCATTTGGCAAGGAATTTACTTTCAACCGTAGGGACAAGTACCAGTATCCTATCCCCCGGGGAAAAGGTACGGGTCTTGGCTCCACGGTTGTACACTCTCTGCTGTGCTAACTGCGCTTGGGCCAAATGTTCCTTCACGATGGGCATTACCTGTGCAATTCGGTCTTGCATCAGGGCGACATGCTCAATCACACTCCTTTGGGGAGAACTCTCACTTTCCCAAGTTTCCTTGGCAATATCCAACAGCCCTCTTGGGTGTCTCCCATACAGTAACTCAAAGGGGGAGAATCCCGTAGAGGATTGGGGCACCTCCCTAATAGCAAACATCAGATAAGGAAGTAGACAGTCCCAATCCTTTCCATCTCTATCCACCACTTTCTTCAACATTTGTTTTAGGGTTTTGTTGAATCTTTCAACCAGCCCATCGGTTTGGGGGTGATACACAGATGTACGTAATTGCGTCACTTTGAACAATTTACACAGCTCCTTCATAACCCGGGACATAAAGGGTGTACCTTGGTCCGTAAGCAGTTCTTTACAAATACCCACCCGGCTAAACACAAGAGATAGCTCTTTGGCTATGGTTTTGGCCGAGGTATTTCGGAGAGGGATCGCTTCTGGATAACGGGTGGCATAGTCCATTATAACTAATATGTACTGGTGCCCCCTAGCGGACTTGATTATAGGACCTACCAAATCCATGGCGATCCTCTCAAACGGGACCTCAATGATGGGTAGAGGGACCAGCGGGGTACGGAAATGTGGCATCGGGGCTGACCTCTGACACACAGGGCAGGAGGAACAATAATTTTCTATGTCCTTCATCACCCCCGGCCAATAGAATCTCTGTAATACCCTCTCTCGGGTTTTCTCTGTCCCCAGATGACCTCCAAGAATGTGCCCATGGGCCAACTCCAACACCAACTTCCTGTAAGGTTTGGGCACCACAAGCTGCTCAACGGTTTCTTCTGCCCTTTTTGCCACCCGATACAGTAGGTCCTTCTCTACGCTGAAGTATGGGTAAGTGCAGGTATTATCTGGGTTCACTAACTCGCCATCTATTTTCACTACGTTTTCCCGTGCCTTTATTAGGGCGGGGTCTTTCAACTGTTCTGTGGCAAAGTTTTCCCTGTGAACCTCAAGATCAGAAAACTCCACAGACGGTAGGTTTTCGTCTGAGGAGGTGGGCTCCTCTCCAGTTTCTTGAGTCTCCCCTGCCAATACTGATAAGGGAAATTCCGGAGAGTCCTCACCACTCTCAGGGGAGTTCTGGCTATCACATTCCTGGTACATAGGGGCACCAGTGGGGGGCTCAGGATCATCCCACAGTTCCCAGAACTTCGGAAAATCCCTTCCCACAATGGCGTCATGCGGTAACTGAGATACTAAGCCCACTGGATGAGAGAGGGTACCTTTGGGGGTCTCGAAACACACTGTAGTCACTGGATACTCTCGGGTGTCCCCATGCACACAAATAACAGCTACCTTGCTATTCCCAGAGACCTCTGTTTTAACTAACTCAGCCTTTATCAGGGTCACAAGGCTACCTGAATCCAGCAATACCACAACATTTCTACCATTAACACACATTTTGCATAAATGTTTCTCAGTTCCTCGAATGGCAGTGCATGCGACTGTCGCACACAGCGACTGACGTCTGCCCGTCAGAAAGTCACACTGCATGGGTTCCTCCACAACCGGGCAATTGGCTGCAATATGTCCCGCTTGCCGGCAGCGGTAGCAAACGATCCTTCTTGCCGCCTCTTGAGCCGCTGATTTCCCAGGCTGTTCTCGCCAAACTTGGGGTAGAGCTCCCACCCTCTCACTCTCTCCACCCTCACCCCTTGGAATCCTCTTATCCGCCCCTGGGGATGGTCTGGTCTTAGGGTGGAAAGTCCGAGTGTCTCTGGAAGAGGCCGTCAGGTTCTCTGTAGCCAAGTATTTCTCCACACGATCCACAAGACCATCGGCCGTCTCTGGGTCTCCATGGCTTACCCACTTTTGGATGGCAGTAGGAAGAGCTCTCAAAAACCGATCCATTACAACACGTTCCACAATCTTTGGTGCGGACAAAGTCTCTGGCTGTAGCCACTTTCTGCTCAGGTGAATGAGATCATACATTTGAGACCTGGGGGGTTTTCCAAGCTGGAAAGTCCAGTTATGCACACGCTGAGCCCGGACAGCCTGGGTGACACCCAGCCTTGCCAAAATTTCAGCTTTTAGCATCACATAGTCTTTTGCTTGGTTAGGCTCTAGGTCATAGTAAGCTTTCTGCGATTCACCAGTTAACAGAGGAGCCACCAGTCCAGCCCACTGCTCCTCAGGCCACTTTTCTCTTTCAGCGGTCCTTTCAAATGTGGTCAAAAATACCTCTGGATCATCCTCTCCAGTCATTTTTGTCAATAAACGACTCACCCCAAAGGACGCGGTATTAGTGGGACGGCTTTCCTCACTGGTCTGCGGACGTTGCTGCATTACTGCTTCCATCTGTTGTTGTAGTCTCTGCTCTTGCTTCTGCAACAGGTCTATGAAGCGGGCCTCAGATTGCTGCTGGGCTTGTTGCTGAGCCTCCAGACTCTGTTGCAAAGTTGCGTTTGTCTGCTGCTGGGCTGCAAGGCTCTGTTGATGAGCTTGCTGCTGGGCTGCGAAGTTCTGTTGTTGAGCTGCAAGGCTCTGTTGATGAGCTGCAAGGCTCTTTTGCAAACCTGCATTTGTCTGCTGTTGATTGGCATTTGCTAGAGCCAGCTGCTTCAGTATCTCCTCCATGCTGGCTTAAAAAAAAACTGCCACTGGTTCTCCACCAACTGTGAGGGGGTTAGCTCGGCAGCGGGTGTGTGTGACCCCCGGGATGGGCTCCCCACACAAAAACAGGCCCAGCAAACGGAGGTTGTGGTTTTCAAAATCAAAAAGGTGCGGTTTATTTTCTATTTACAGTGACAAAACACAGCAAAGCAAAAGAAACATAAACAAAATAAATCCTGGTCAACTTGACCTCTGACTAAACATACAGGTTTCCTAACTAACAACTGGGATCAGCCTAGTGCTGTCCTAGTCCCTAAGTCCCTGGTTTTAAATGTCCAAGCAAATAGCCACACAGGCTTTGTCTCACCGCACAGGGGTTCACTCTCCCTAGACAGTCCACACAGGTCTGGGTCCAGGCATGAGCTAACATCTAATGAAGCTGGGAGTTCTTATAGAGGCCTAAATGAGCTGGTCTCATCAACTCCCTGTCTGCACGACGCCCCACACTCTCCCTAGAGGTATGAGTCATCCATGAGCCCACTAGCCTTATACAACTCTCCACCTAGTTGTATAAGTCGGCGTAAAGCCTGAATCTGGGCGAAATATATCTACCCCCCTGGATACAACCAGGTGACTTTACCTTCCTGCTGTCACAATTGTTTAAGTGTAGCTCCAGCCAAAAAATATATTTTTAAGCTTTTTGGAAAACATAGGGAAGGGTTATCACCCCTGTAACATTTGTTTTGCTGTCTGTGCCCCTGTTCAGAACATTTCACCTCACTTTCCGTCCCAATGACAACTGTTTTTGAAATGTGGTGTTTTTATTGAAACAAGGATTGGTGATAAAGCATCAGTAGAGAGGAGACACCTTTCTCCCATATTAATTCTTACAGGAGAGAATTTTCCTTCCATGGGGTAGATTTCCTCTCACTTCCTGTTGTCTTCTTCCGTTTGCAAGTAGGAGTCGTTTGAAAGTTGGATGTTTGAAAGTAGGGACCTGCCGTATATACTCTGCAGAAATTGGCCCCTTAGGTGTTGGTGTTGGCACAACACTGTAAGCACTCACAGTTACTCTTGGTGGGTGCTGGAACGCCCTGCTGTCAACTATTATATCAGGAATTGTAATTACATATAATTGTTGAACAGTGGTAGGAAAAATTGGGCCTTTGATGGTGGTGCTGGTGCCACAACACTGTAAGGCCTCACAGTTACTCTTGGTGGGCGCAGCAATGGGCCCTGCTGTGAATTATAAGATCAATAATTATAATTGCATGCCCCTGTTGAACAGGGGCTGAAAAATTGGGCCTTAGGCACTGGTGGCACAACACTGCAACCCCTCACAGATACTGTACTTGGAGCACAGCAATGAGCCCTGTTGCAAAGTATTGCATCAAAAATTTTAATTACACGCCCCTGTTAAACAGGGGCTGAAAAATTGGGCCTTAGGCACTGGTGGCACAACACTGCAACCCCTCACAGATACTGTACTTGGAGCACAGCAATGAGCCCTGTTGCAAAGTATTGCATCAAAAATTTTAATTACACGCCCCTGTTAAACAGGGGCTGAAAAATTGGGCCTTAGGCACTGGTGGCACAACACTGCAACCCCTCACAGATACTGTACTTGGAGCACAGCAATGAGCCCTGTTGCAAAGTATTGCATCAAAAATTGTAATTACACGCCCCTGTTAAACAGGGGCTGAAAAATTGGGCCTTAGGCACTGGTGGCGGCACCCAGAAACAAAAATGTTCTTCCAAGCTATCATCATCAATCGGATCATTGAGGAGGAGGAGGAGGATAGCCAGTCAACATAACAGCACAGGCACTCAGCATCAGCATCAGTCTTGAAGGGATGTGACATTTTAAAATAAATTAGTCTGTTATATCAGCATCAGGTGTGTGGTAGCTGGTGGTGATCCAAGACTGGTTCATCTTGATGAAAGTCAGTCGATCAACCGAGTCGGTGGACAGGCGCACCCTGTGATCCGTGACAAATCCTCCAGCAGCACTGAATGTGCGTTCTGAAAGAACGCTGGATGCAGGACAGGCCAGTAGCTCAATTGCATACTGTGCAAGCTCTGGCCAGTGATCCATCCTCAAGACCCAGTAATCCAGAGGATTTTCGGTGGGGAAGGTGTCCAAGTCTGACCTTGCCCCTAGGTATTCCTGCACCATGTATATCAGACGCTGGCGATGGTTTCTGGAACCGATCATACTTTGGGGCTGCGGACAAAAGAATTGTCTGAACGCATCGGTCAGACGGCCACCTTCCCCACCCCTCCTTCTTTGACTGACCGAAGCCTCAGCAACTCGTTGTCCAGGACCAGGAGTTTGTAACCTCCCAGTCTCTGGGAACGCGTTGCACAGACCTTTCTGCAAGGCCTCCCGGAGTTGTCTCATCCTCTGCTCCCTCTGCGACGGTAACATAAGGTCCGCAACCTTACCCTTGTACCGTGGATCAAGGAGAGTGGCCAGCCAGTAATGGTCCCTCTCCTTGATCCGAAGAATACGAGGATCCTTCCGCAGACTTTGCAGGATCAGGGAGGCCATGCAGTGTAGGTTAGCTGAGGCATTCAGTCCGGAGTCCTCTGGGTCACTAAGGACGACATGATCCGCAGCCACCTCCTCCCAGCCACGTACAAGTCCACTGGTTTCTTGGGACTGTAAATCATCCCTAAAAGACTGCTGCTGATGATGCTGAGTGCCAGGCTCCACCTCCATGCTGACACAATCCTCCTCCTCCTCCTCCTCTTCCTGTGCGATGGGTGGGACAGAAGGAACACTGTCTGGGTAAAGGGGGCCTTGAGAGGCAAGGAAGTCCTCCTCTTCCTGCCTCTGTTCTGCCTCAAGTGCCCTGTCCATTATTCCACGCAGCGTGTGCTCCAACAGGTGGACAAGAGGTACAGTGTCACTGATGCATGCACTGTCACTGCTCACCATCCTCGTGGCCTCCTCAAATGGTGCCAGGACAGTGCATGCATCCCTGATCATGCCCCACTGGCGTGGTGAAAAAAACCAAGCTCCCCTGACCCTGTCCTGGTGCCGTAGTCGCACAGGTACTCATTGATGGCCCTCTGCTGCGTGTGCAGCCGCTGCAGCATGGCCAACGTTGAGTTCCACCTGGTGGGCATGTCACATATAAGGCGGTTCTTGGGCAGGTTCAACTCCTTTTGCAGCTCAGCCAGGCGAGCACTGGCATTATAAGATCTGTGGAAATGCACACAGACTTTCCTGGCCTGCCTCAGGACATCCTGTAAGCCCGGGTACCTGCCCAAGAACCGCTGCACCACCAGGTTAAGGACGTGAGCCACACAGGACACATGGGTCAGTTGTCCCTGTCGGAGGGCGGAGAGGAGGTTGGTGCCATTGTCGCAAACCACCATTCCTGGCTTAAGCTGGCGTGGCGTCAACCACCTCTCGGCCTGCCCCTGCAGAGCAGACAGGACCTCTGCCCCAGTGTGGCTCCTGTCCCCCAAACACACCAGCGCAAGCACGGCATGGCATCTTTTTGCCTGCGTACTTGCGTAGCCCCTTGAACGCCTACGGAGCACCGCTGGTTCCGAGGACAAAGCACAGGAAGAGGCCATGGAGGAAGAAGAAGAGGAGGGGGTGGAGGAGAGAGGTGTGTCACAACCAGTAGTAGCATTTTGGAGGCGTGGCGGTGGAACAACCTCCAACACTACTGCACCTTGTCCTGCATCCTTCCCAGCTGCCAAAAGAGTGACCCAATGGGCCGTGAAAGAAAGGTAACGTCCCTGTCCATGCCTGCTGGACCATGAGTCAGCGGTAATATGCACCTTACCGCTGACCGCCCTGTCCAGCGAGGCCAAGACATTGCCTTCCACATGCCGGTAGAGAGCCAGAATCGCCTTCCGTGAGAAAAAGTGGCGTTTGGGAACCTGCCACTGAGGAACCGCACATTGCACAAACTCATGGAAGGGGGCCGAGTCTACCAACTGAAAAGGCAGCAGTTGAAGCGCTAGCAATTTAGCCAAGCTAGCATTCAACCGCTGGGCATGTGGATGGCTGGGAGTGAACTTCTTTCGACGGTCCAGCAGCTGGGGCAGGGAAATTTGCCTGCTAGAATCGGACGTCGGTGTACTGCTAGCAGAGTGCCCGCAAGTACTTGGCTGTGACACACCTAATTCTACACCTTCATTCCTCTCAGTGCAGGTTTCAGAGAGGACTGAAGGTATAGTGGGGTTGGAGATCCCAGCTGATGCGGTGCAAGGAGAGGTCCGCTTTGTTCTTTGGTGTGGGTCTTTAAGGTAGGCTTGCCAACGAGCTGCATGGCAGGTCAACATATGTCTGGTCAAGCATGTGGTGCCCAAGCGGCTGATGTTTTGGCCACGCGATATACGCTTGAGACATATGTTGCAAACAGCAGCTGTGCGATCTGATGCACTCGCCTCAAAAAAGGCCCACACCAAAGAACTTTTTGAATGACGGGCAGAGGCAGCGCCCTGCACAGGCGGAGCTCTGCGGTGTGATTCCGTCGGTGTGCTGCCCTTACGCTGGCCACCCAAGGGCATCCTGCCTCGTTGGAGATGTGCCTCCTCCTCATCCTCCTCCTCCTCCTCCTCTCTCCTATTAGGCACCCACGTGGAGTCAGTGACCTCATCATCCCCTCCCTCCTCATCACTGGAGCCAATCTGGCAGTATGCTGCAGCTGCTGGAACATGACTACCAGATTGGTGTCCTTCTTGAGCATCCCCTCTCTCTGCTCTCACGCTACTGCCTTCCTCTAGCTGGGTATCATCATCAGATCCTTCGAAACGCTGGGCATCCTCCTGGAGCATGTACCCAACACTGTGCTCAAACAGTTCGGGGGACTCCTCAGGAGGAGGACATGGTGGGTCTAGGGAAGGAGTGACTGATGATGACAATGATACCAGGGAAGAGGACGCTTTGGCAGCTGCTTTGCCAGTACCCTGAGCCTGGGTGAGAGAGGATGAGGAGGATGAGGAGGGCTTGGTCATCCACTCTACCAAGTCTTCGGCATGATGTGGCTCAACATGTCCAGCTGCCGAAAAGAAGGACAAGCGTGTCCCATGGCCATGTGCTGATGACAATGCACCGCGTCCACGACCAGCACTGTTGCCCCCAGACACAGAGCCTGCTTGCCCTCTTTTATTGGCTCCTGACTGTCTGCCTCTCCTTGTTTGCTTTTCAGACATTTTAATGGATGGCCTGCAGGGAGATGGGAAAAACAGCAATAAGGGCTAGCTTCAGGTGTATACTGTGCAGGAGGCTTAGCAACAATGACACTGACACTGTCCCCTGCCTATCCTTCTGTGTCCCTAAACACAAGGATTTGCAATATGCTTCAGCAAGATTGGTTTAGCACAGAATAGTACACAAACACTTTCCCTCACTGAGTGTCCTTCTCTGTCCCTAAACACAAGGATTTGCAATATGCTTCAGCAAGATTGGTTTAGCACAGAATAGTACACTGACACTTTCCCTCACTGAGTGTCCTTCTCTGTCCCTAAACACAAGGATTTGCAATATGCTTCAGCAAGATTGGTTTAGCACAGAATAGTACACTGACACTTTCCCTCACTGAGTGTCCTTCTCTGTCCCTAAACACAAGGATTTGCAATATGCTTCAGCAAGATTGGTTTAGCACAGAATAGTACACTGACACTTTCCCTCACTGAGTGTCCTTCTCTGTCCCTAAACACAAGGATTTGCAATATGCTTCAGCAAGATTGGTTTAGCACAGAATAGTACACTGACACTTTCCCTCACTGAGCCCTCGTACACACGACCGAGTTTCTCGTCCAAAACAGTCAAGAAAAGTGCCGCAAGAGTTTTTTTGTCTAGAAAAACGTTCGTGTGTATGGTTTTACGACGAGAAAATTGCCGAGAATCTCGACGAGAAAATAGAGAACCTGCTCTCTATTTTCTCGTCAGGATTCCAGATTTCCTCGTCGTGTTTCTCGTCGGCCTGTTTTGTGACGAGAAAATGGTTCGTGTGTATGCTTTTACGACTCTTCCAAAAGCGCGCATGCTCACAAGCAACTATGAGACGGGAGCGCATCTTCTGGTAAAACAAGCCTTCGTAATGGAGAGAGCATATTCGTCACGCTCAAAAATATTTCCTCGTTTAAATGTTCTGCATTGAAATCTTCGTTAGAATGTTACATTAATCAAAACGAGTGACCTTCTTTTGCTGCTGATATTCACACAGAGTTATGTCTTATTTTTAACCTTTTTCATGCTGCTCTTTATAAGATTTATGTGTATTATATCGTGCAAGTTTTTAGGAATAATTTAAATGGTTAGATTTTTCAAAATTATGTTAATTATAATTTCACAATGTTTTGATAGTGATCTCCCATTTAATTTTGGAATCTATATTATTTAAATTTCCCACCATGTTTTTGTGATAATCAGATTTAGTTATTCTTTTGGGGGGGTGATATCTGTCCCTTTTATTGTCAGTCAAATGTATCTGCTTACTCCAAAGCTTGATTTTGTTTATTTAAAAATACACATAGTCAAGTATGAACTTAAACAAAAATCACATTTATTCATGTTTATAAATTAAATAAAGAGAAGGCAGCGCTGGAGAAGCTGCTGCCATTTGTGCATCCCAGGGACCCCAGAGCACACAGCAACCCTGTGTGGACACTAAAATTGGGAGCTTGAGAAGGCCAACATTTCTGAACACAATCTGATGCTGGCCTCCCAGAGGTCAGGAACAGCAGCAGGTGATATATATGTCCCAAGTGTGTGGTACTACAACAGGCTGCCTTCTGTCCGACCACAATGAAGCAAGGCCATCACTTCCTCTTCTTCCTGGCAACCTTCCCTGCAGCCTTTCCTGAAGCCTTCCCTGCAGCCTTTCCTGAAGCCTTCCCTGCAGCCTTCCTTCTTCGTTTGGCTGGAGGCTGGCCCACTGGAGGGGTACTCCTGTCAGGAGGAGGAGGTGGAGGTGTAGCAGAAGGGGGTGGGGCAGAAGAAGAAGGTGGAGGTGTAGCAGAAGGGGGTGGGGCAGAAGAAGAAGGTGGAGATGTAGCAGAAGGGGGTGGGGCAGAAGGTGGAGGTGTAGCAGAAGGGGGTGGGGCAGAAGGTGGAGGTGTAGCAGAAGGGGGTGGGGCAGAAGAAGAAGGTGGAGGTGTAGCAGAAGGGGGTGGGGCAGAAGGTGGAGGTGTAGCAGAAGGGGGTGGGGCAGAAGAAGAAGGTGGAGGTGTAGCAGAAGGGGGTGGGGCAGAAGGTGGAGGTGTAGCAGAAGGGGTGGGGCAGAAGAAGAAGGTGTAGCAGAAGGGGGTGGGGCAGAAGGTGGAGGTGTAGCAGAAGGGGGTGGGGCAGAAGAAGAAGGTGGAGGTGGAGGTTGAGGTTGGGTCAGTTGGGCCACCTCACATATGGCGGTATTGGGTGTAATTTTCTCCATCACCCCCTTGTTGAGCAAGGTGATGAGCAGGGGCTCGCATAGGAGGCGTTGCTCCATGCTCATCACCTTGAACTTAGCCTCCACTAGGCCGGCAATGGCCTCTTCAGGGGATGTGGGCTCCTTGAGGGTGGCATGGGCCTCTTTAATAAGGGCCATTGCTGCCTCACTGGTGGTCCTGTCCCTCCTGCCTCTTTTGTGAAGCCGGATAGGAGGCACCTGGGATCTGGTGCTTCTCCTTTGCCCTGCCACCTCCTGTCTACCACTGGGCCCTGCCACCTCCTGTCTGCCACTGGGCCCTGCCACCTCCTGGCTGGCACTGGGCCCTGCCACCTCCTGGCTGGCACTGGGCCCTGCCACCTCCTGGCTGCCACTGGGCCCTTCCTCCTCCTGCCTGACAGTTTCCAGACCCTCCTCCTGGCTGATTTCATCCTGTGTATGAAAAAGGAACATAGTTTAATATGTTGGTTTAATCTTTGCATCAAACTTTGTAATCCTGATTGAAGCAATTACCGTAGAATGTAAATGCATAAATCCTTGCTTTAAATTTACCACTACATCAGATTGACTATTTAGCGCCCAATTAAGTGCAGAATAATGTCTACAGATCTTGATTTCACTTGTCGAATCCAAAATAATGTATGTTTCTCATCTTGACATATTTGTCAAACATTAATTTTATCCCAATACATTTTCAGTTAATACTATACCTGGCTCCAGATGGCCAAATCAGGATCATCCAGGATGGCTGCCTCCTCTTGCTCCAGAGAAGGCTCAGGTTGGCTGCAGGGAAGTCTGGGGGGAAGAGTGGAGAGTGATGGCCTTGTCTCAATGTGGTCATCCAGAAAGGACATCCTGTTGTAGTACCACAAAATCGGGACATAAACATCATCTGCTGCTGCTCCTGACCTCTGAGAAGCCAGCACCTTAGAGCGTTCAGTCCTGTAGGTACCTCTCAAGCTCCCAATTTTAGTGTCCACTTGTTTTGCTGTGGCTGTGGGCACCTTGGTATGCACAAATGGGAGCAGCTTCTCCAGCGCTGCTTTTCTCACCCCTCTTTTTTTATGGATGGGGTTTTTCGTCTCCCACAGAGCCGGCAGCTCCCTTACACGGTCAATAAATTCTGCCAGGAACTCTTTGTCGCTAATAAAGACATTCATATTGTATCTGCAAGTTAAATAAATTATATTTAACTAATGTGAGGCAAACAGTCTAACCTCCTTAACATCCTAGTCACCATATATATCCTCCAACAATCTCAAGACAGTATAGGCCAACAATTTTTACAAGTCACAAAATCACATACCTTCGTTCGCACGTCCGTCACTTGAACTCCTCTCTCCGCACACCGAACGTACTATAGTCGCATGTGTGTTTGCTATATACACACCACGCATGCGTCAAAATTCGAACACGTCGCTCCGCACACGTCGCCCGCCCATGACGTTTTAACTAACATCTTTTCCCCGCCCCTTCTCTTTCGGCGCGCAGACAGATATGGCGGAGTTACAGCAGGTGTCTAATAATTCCGCAACTAGCGAGGAGACAAGCCCGGAGACCGAGGACACGTCACGATCAAGGAGGAGATTCAAGGCATCGAATATGTCTTTGGCGGAGATGGCGGAGATGGTGGACATCTTGCTCAAGGCTGATTATGATGCCAAGCATGGGCCGTATAGCAAACCAAATAGAAGGAAGGCCAAAATCCTCACTAAAGTTGTGAAGAGTCTGAAGGCGAAGTTCGGGGTGAAACGCTCAAATGAGCAGCTCAGAAAGAGGTGGTCAGACCTCAAACTGAGGGAGCCAGACCAGTTGAGGAGCATAAAGAGAATGCTCGCTAAAAGTAAGTAAAATGTAGACTTTTCTGCTATTAATCTTTTTATAAACTGACCTGTTTTTTTTTTTTTTCTCATATTGGACTCCCTTCCAAAATGTAATATTTTGAACTTGGTTGGGCACAGTAATCGTTCGTTACGTTACCGACACTTCGTTCGGCCACTATCCGCGGTTTTGGCTTATTTTAGAGCCACAAAAGTAATTAGACATCTGCCATTTTTGTTCAAATATTGTTGATAATTTTTTAGTCTAGATGATGTGTTTGTAAAGAGAATGAAATGCAAACTTTTATCAGTGTAAAGGAGAGGACACTCAGCAGCTGCTTCCACATCTGTACTTTGGAACACTATAGTGTGGGCCACCAGACCCGCCTTTTTTGGGTGTCCCACACAGGTGCATCAGAGAATTTTTGTGGTGCCTCCATGTCAAAAAAATTACATCCAAATGTGAATACTAAACATATTTTGGGTCATAAATAATGCATTCTTCTTTAAATTCCGCACAAACACACACTTGTACCCCACTTCCAAGCAATTTAGCCTGTTTTTATTTTAACAATGAGATTTACAGTGTGATAAATAGACCTTTTGTTTTATTCTCATAGGGGAGAGAAGACTGGGAGGAGGACACTCCAGGGAGCACATGCACCCCACAACTTCCAAGCAACCCCAAACTCCCAAAGACCCACAACCGAAAGATGTGCAGGAAGTTGAGGTGGAGGAAGGAGAAGTGCAGGAAGGAGAGGTGGATGACGTTGTGGATCTGGTCACCACAACAGGTCAGTATCTGTCACCACAGCTTCAGGTAAGAGAGGTAGGCCTGCAGAGTTATAATACATATTTTTTTTGTTTTTTAGGGGATGTAAATGTTGTGAAGGATAGTACACGGTTCTCTGCTGACAGTGCCCTCCGCCTCATCCAGCAAGTGATGGAATGTAGCACGGAACTGGACCTTATTAAACAAAGAATCCATGTGATGGAACAAACATTTAAAGACATTCTCGATGTTTTGGGGAGAATTCAATAAGCCATCCAAACACATTTGTTTTTACATGTTTGTTTTTGTAATTTTTTGATTTTTTTTTACTATAAAACCAGCCAAAAATTGAATATGCACACAGTGTGTCAACATGTGCTATCTGCCATCAGGGGATATCCATGTACGTATTTTGTGGGTGCAACCCCTTCCTCGTATCTAAAGTCGGTGAACTGAGGAAGGGGATGCACCCCCAAAACACGTCCATTGATCACCCCTGATGGCAGATAGCACATGTTGACAATAGGGATCAGGATTGTAAACTTCCTAGATGAAAAAAATCCCAAATGTGTGCATATTCAATTTTTGGCTGGCCAAGGGGTGGCAGGACCCCATATTAGGACGGGCACATAGAGACATAGTTTGTGTAAGTGAATGTCTCCGATTGCTCAGAGGTATCCAATGTTGTAATTTTTGAAATGCAACTGTTATTTTTGTATTTTCATAAGCAAGAAATTGCCGGGTTGGGGCCAGGCCAACCCAAAATAAAAAAAATAAAAATGAAGAGAATGTGCACAGAGTAAAATATTTGACCACAAACAACGTGTAGCTTCTTTTTATAATAGCCTCTAAGCTTATTTGGGTCTTTTGTAAGGTTACATAGTGAAATGGTTGTTATTTACTAAAGTAAAATACACTTGCCACTACAAATGCACAAAGACAAACTAGGAGACAGGAAAGAACAAATAATTAAAGGTTTAAACAAGCTTTTTATTGGGATACTTAGACATAGGCTGGCATAGGAATTGCCCCCCTACCCGTGAAATACTCCATGTATTTGTCCCAAACCTCACGGGCATTTTGGGGGGGCAAGCCAAGACGGGCAGATTCCAGGCCCGGCAGGGGATTTGCAGGGGAAAGTCCAGCCTCTGGCAAAACTGAGGCCATATATGAATTAGATTTGCGGCAAAGAAAATTGTGTAGCACACAGCAGCATAACACTACATAGTTTATTTTGTAGTCCGCCAAGTGGATAGAAGTCATAAAAAGGCGGAACCGGCTGGCCATTATGCCGAAGGCATTTTCAACGACTCTTCGGCCCCTGGCCAGCCGGTAATTGAACACCCTCTTCTCTGGGGTCAGGTTCCTCTGTGGAAATGGCCTCAGTAGATGCCGTCCGAGTCCGAAGGCTTCATCAGCCAAAAAAACAAAGGGGAGTCCTTCAATATTCCCTGCATCCGGTGGCAATGCAAGGTCGTCACTCTGGAGACGGAGGGCAAACTCCGTCTGGATGAAGGATCCCCCATCGGACATCCGGCCATTTTTCCCTACATCAACATAGAGGAATTCATACCGTGCTGACACCACCGCCATCAGCACAATACTATGAAACCCCTTGTAGTTGTAGTAGTAGGACCCAGAACGGGGTGGCGGCACGATGCGGACGTGCTTCCCGTCTATGGCACCACCGCAGTTGGGGAAGTCCCACCGCGTGGCAAACTCCGATGCCACAGTCTGCCATTCCTGTGGCGTGGAAGGAAGCTGTGGAGTGAAACAAGATGAAATAATATTAGAAAAACAAAGTCATACATTACAAGGAAATTCTATCCTAAAAAATTAGAGGCCAACATCAATCAACTTATACGTTTATTAAGGTGTTTAAAAAAAGTATAATGGAAGGCTCATTTATCATATTCATCACCCCCTCTGATGGGCCATTACTAAATTATTTTGGGGGGGGGGGAGATGTGTTTGGCCACAGGATAGCATTGCAGTGGCGGTGCGTCCAGAGTGGGCGCTGGAGCACTGCCCCCTCTCTCCTGTGCCCATCACTCAGAACAATACATAGGTTCATGCGTTGCATGAACCTATGTATTGTCTATGCCGCACACTATTCAGGTAGATGGCCTCTTGTAAAGCGACCGACATATGAATCCTTGCGGCATTTAGGGGGTTAAAATTGCATAGCAGAAACAGGTAGTAAAATAGTCTTGCACATTACAACCTGAGGGATGTAATTGGCTTCCTAAAAGTAAAATCGGGGACGCAGGGGGGGGGGGGGCATTCCTTGGGTAAACACTGACAGGCTGCTCTGCCAATCATGTTCACCAAGTCTGTTTAATGGTAACATGATTGGCTGATGCAACATGAAGGGAAGGAGAAGACATCAAGGACAGAAGAAGGATGGCGCTGACCACAAGAAGGTAAGTGCAGGGCTGGGGGGAAACTGGCTGCATTAGAGGGGACTAAATGGCTGCATTTGAGGGAAAAAAATGGCTGCATTGGAGGGGACAACTGGGGGCGTTTAATAGGCACCAGAGCAAAAAAGGAGGAAGTTTATTTCCTACATTGGGGTTTGAACCCCCAAACATTTGGAGCAACAGGCGCCCCTGCTGGAAAAGGTAGTGAAGGGAAATATTTATGGAGGAGAAAAAAGGGGCAATCTAAAGCTTCCAACATGCATGGGGACAAAGGGGACATTCTCAGCATATTACAATCATGGTAATTAGGGAAGGATGAAAGAAATACAATACATTAGCATACATGTAATACATAAAATGTGATGTTAATGGAGAAAACTTACCCTAATATAGTCCTCCTGCAGGACTTGGATGATGGCAGAACAGGTGTCTGGGATTATGAGGCCCAGAGCCTGGGGGGAGATGCCTGTGGTGAACTTCAAGTCCTGAAGACTTCTCCCTGTCGCCAGATAACGTAACGTGGCGATGAGCCTCTGCTCAGCACTGATGGCTTCCCGCATAACGGTGTCCTTCCTGGTAATATAGGGGGACACCAAAGCCAACAGTTCCTGAAAAACGGGGTCAGACATCCGCAGAAAATTCCTGTAGTCCTCAGGATTATTCTCGACAATCTCCCGCAGCAGTGGCATGTGGCAGAATTGGTCCCGCTGGAGCAACCAATTCTTGGTCCATGAACTCCTCCTCACACCATTCATGGACTGGTCTTGGTCCAAAACAAGCAGACCAACACCAAGCGCACGCACAGCACGAACTCGACGACGAGAACGTCCAGGCGACATGGCTAGGAAACGGTCGTCTAATCAGAACGTACAGAACAGAACGCACTTTAGAACAGCAAGGCCTATGAATAACGAACTGACAAACAGAAACGAACAGGCAAGAACGCACTGTAAAACAGATACGACCTGCCTAGACGCCCTGAAAGTCAAGATACGAACCCACAAGCACAAACTGAACCGCAGAAAACGATCTGAAAAATACGAAGACTGAAAAGCGCGAATCGTCTCTTCCCAAACTTTTACTTCACACGCGGTAACACGAGATCAGCAAAAGCAGCCCAAGGGGTGGCGCCAAGAAAAAAGATCTTCCCCTTTATAGTGCCGTCGTACGTGCTGGACGTGAGCGCGAAGAACAACGAGGAAATTGGGAAATGACAGTGTGTACGCATAGAAAGCTTGACGAGAAAATCGACAAGCTTAACAAGAATCTCGTCGAAAAAAACGACGTGTTTTTTACGACGAGAAACTCGGTCGTGTGTACGAGGCCTGAGTGTCCTTCTGTGTCCCTAAACACAAGGATTTGCAATATGCTTCAGCAAGATTGGTTTAGCACAGAATAGTACACTGACACTTTCCCTCACTGAGTGTCCTTCTGTGTCCCTAAACACAAGGATTTGCAATATGCTTCAGCAAGATTGGTTTAGCACAGAATAGTACACTGACACTTTCCCTCACTGAGTGTCCTTCTGTGTCCCTAAACACAAGGATTTGCAATATGCTTCAGCAAGATTGGTTTAGCACAGAATAGTACACTGACACTT
Organism: Rana muscosa; assembly: GCA_029206835.1. Classification (NCBI taxonomy): domain Eukaryota; kingdom Metazoa; phylum Chordata; class Amphibia; order Anura; family Ranidae; genus Rana; species Rana muscosa. The sequence continues at coordinate 198,036,659 of CM055123.1, forward strand.
TCCCTCACTGAGTGTCCTTCTGTGTCCCTAAACACAAGGATTTGCAATATGCTTCAGCAAGATTGGTTTAGCACAGAATAGTACACTGACACTTTCCCTCACTATGGCCTCGTACACACGACCGATTTTCTCGGCAAGAACCAGCAAGAAACTTGCTGGCAGAGAGGTCTTGCCGAGTAAATCGGTCGTGTGTACGCTGCTAGCGTGTTTCTCGTCGAGAAAACCGACAAGAAACCTCGACGAGAAAATAGAGAACCTGCTCTCTATTTTCTCGTCGAGATTCTCCTCGGCGTGTTTCTCGACGAGAAAAGTGAGTGTGTGTACACTTACCTGTCCGCCCGGAAGCCCGCGCATGTTCGAAATGAATTTGACGCATGCGCGGTAGCTTCCTAGGCATACGTAGGGTATACCAAGATGGCGGCGACGGCATCGAATGTGACGAGCGCATGCTCGACGTAGTCGATGACGTCACCGCGTACACTCCTTTCAAAGAACCGAGGGTTCTTTGAAACGAGCGTGTGTACACTCGGCCGGGACACGTTTCTTGTCCAAGAATCTCGTCGAAAAAAACGACATGTTTTTCTCAACGAGAATCTCGGCCGTGTGTACGAGGCCTGAGTGTCCTTCTCTGTCCCTAAACACAAGGATTTGCAATATGCTTCAGCAAGATTGGTTTAGCACAGAATAGTACACTGACACTTTCCCTCACTGAGTGTCCTTCTCTGTCCCTAAACACAAGGATTTGCAATATGCTTCAGCAAGATTGGTTTAGCACAGAATAGTACACTGACACTTTCCCTCACTGAGTGTCCTTCTCTGTCCCTAAACACAAGGATTTGCAATATGCTTCAGCAAGATTGGTTTAGCACAGAATAGTACACTGACACTTTCCCTCACTGTCCTTCTCTGTCCCTACAAACAAGGTTTAGCACAGAATAACACACTGACACTCTCCCTAACTATCCTTCTCTGTCCCTAAACACAAGGAATCCAGGATTAGTAAAGAAAAAAAATTACACTGTCCCTGCCTATGCTTCTCTTTCCCTGCTCCGGAACACACTACACAAGGCCGCCGCGCTGGCGGCCTTTTATAGTGTGGGGCGTGTACTAAACCCCCTTATCAATAATTGGCCACAGGCATCCTGCCTGTGGCCAATCATTGCTCTCCTCGCTGCCGGCGCTGTGATTGGCCAAGCATGCAGGGTCACAGTGCATGCTTGGCCAATCACAGCGCCTGGATGACACTGCGATGGCGTAGTGCATTGTGGGCCGTTCGCGTCACTCGAATTTGGTGCGAACGGCCCAAATCGTTCGTTGTTCGCCGAATGATCGAACAGCCGATGTTCGAGTCGAACGTACGTTCGACTCGAGCACCGAGCTCATCCCTATGAGTAAAGGGTGGAGAGGGGCTTAGTCTCATCCACTGCACCCAGCAGCCGCTCGATCCCAGTAGTCTCCAGCACAGGAGGTACAGGAAACTGGGATCGGTAAGCATGGCGGAGTCGCAGGTACCGAAAAAACATAGTTAGGTAGCCCTTTCTGTTGCTTCAGAACATCAAACGTGGCCAGGTCATCAGGGGACATAACATCAGACAGAGTCTTTATTCCACACCGGGCCCATAGCACAGGATCCGGGATAGTATTGAAGTGAGGCAACCGCGGATTCCCCCACAGCGGAGTGTGAGGGGACAAGCCGCTGGGCTTCTGGACACTGGTCCTGACAATCTCCCATACCTTTATGGTAGTCCTCATCGCGGGGGTTATATTGGGGTTCGACTTGGGTCCTCGATGCATTAGGTTTCGCAGTTCCGAATATGACCCGAGCAGCGCCGCCTCCAGTCTTGATGCAGGGTTGGCCGGTTCCTCCGCCAGCCACCATCTCAGTGTAACCAGGACCGCTGCCCAGTAATATTTGAGAAAGCATGGTAGGACGAGGCCCCCCAGCGATACGGGCAATCGAAGAGTGGACTTGGCTATTCTGGGAACACTATCATTCCAAATGAAGGAGGTGATCAGGCTATCCAGTTTTGTAAAGAATGCATTAGGATAATGTACCGGGGTCTGCCTAAAAATGTAGAGAAATTTAGGCAGAACTGACATTTTGATGAGGTTACCCTCCCTACCGGGGTGAGGGGCAGTGTTTTCCAGGCAGTGCACTTCTGAGTCAGGAGGGACAGCACCAGAATAAGTTAAGAGGGATGAACCTCGTTAAGTCCCTATGTATCTCCACTCCTAAGTACCTAAATTGCGAGACCTTTTGTACAGGGGTGTCCGCTGGTATCGAAGCCTCCTCTGGGTGCAATGCAAAGACCACAGATTTGCTCCAGTTAATGCAGATGCCAGAGTATCTGCCAAAGGTGTTTATAAAGGGTTAAGGCCACCCCCAGGGAATTCGAATCATTCCTAAGATACAACAGGGTGTCATCTGCATAGAGGGATATTTTTTCTTGGACAGACCCAATCGATATACCGTGAACAAGGGGGGAAGACCGCAAGAGGATCGTCATGGGTTCTATGGCCAACGCAAAAAAGGGCAGGTGATAGTGGGCTGCCCTGTCTGGTGCCCCGTTGAAGGCGGAAGGGTGGTGAGAGAGTTGACCCAGTACGGACTCTAGCCTGCGGTGATCTATAGAGAGCCTGAACCCAGGAAATAAATTTAGGGCCAAAACCAAAACAATGCAGGACCTCCCAAAGGTAATTCCATTCCATCTAATCAAATTCTTTCTCCGTGTCTAGGAAGGCCACTGCATCGAATCGGCTAAGAGAATCCCCGGTGCCTATAACCGTATAGAGTCTGTGAAGATTTATGTCGGTCCCCTTGCCCGGCATGAATCCTGTCTGATCTTCATGGATTAGAATGAGAATGATGTCATTGAGTCTTCTAGCTAAAACCTTAGTAAGAATTTTGGCCTCGGCATTGAGCAGAGATAAGGGGCGGTAAGAGGTGCAGAGTTCCGGGTCCTTACCAGGTTTAGGGATGACAACTACAACTGCCTCCGCCATAGAGGTCAGGAGGTTAATGTCTCTAAGGGTTCCCACTATCATTTTGTGTAATTTGGGTATCAACTGTTCCCCATACTGCCGATAGAATTCTGGGTGGAGGCCATCAACACCCGGGGTCTTACCCGCCTGAAGCTCACCCAGGGCCTATTGTACCTCATCCAGGGTAATGGCGCTATCTAAATGCGTTCGCACCTTATCACTAAGGGTGGGAAAGGCTAGTTGTTCAAGGAAGGAATTCAGTTCAGTGCACTATAGTCCGAGGCGAAGCATGCATTATTGGCCACCGGATCGGTCACCAGTGCCCATCTGCAACTCTTATGCGGGCAATAGTAGATATGGGTTGCTTTTCTCTAGCTAGCCAAGCCAGAAGACGGCCTGTCTTTTCCCCCTGCTCAAAAATGCGCTGTGTTTGCGTCAATTGCTGTTTTTTGGCCCCTGCCACTCGCAGGAGCATCACCTCACGGTATGCCGCCTGCATATCTAGAAGGGTAATAGGGTTTTGGGTCAGGACATACTGCGATTCTAGACCTTGGCTTCAGCCTTCTCGATGGATATTTTGGCGTTAAACCTAGTACGGGAGATAGAGATTTGGTAGCATTCCTGGCATATACGCCTTGAAAGCATCCCATCTATTGTAAGGTGGTTGATCCTGCATTGGATAGCCAGAAGTCAGAGAGATACACTTGGAGATCTCAGCTTCAATCACTTCATCGGAGATCCAATAGCGGCATAGTCTTGATAATCTCTCCGAAAGGGGTGTTTGAGTCTGGGAGCAAAGGAGCATAGGAGCATGGTCTGAAATACCCCTGGGGAGTATACCAACCTCCCATACTCGGGAGAGCATTCCCCCACTAACATACACTAGATCAATTCTGGACATTGTACGGTAAGAGGCAGATTGACAAGTAAAGGCCCTATCTGCTGGAAATTTCCACCGCCAGACATAAACTAGACCATAGAGAGACACCCATTTGTTAAGGGGGGAGTCTACACCTACACCTGGGGACAACATGTCAAGAAATGGGTTTGAAACCATATTGAAGTCCCCTGCGATAACAAGGTTGTCAGTAGGGTAAGTGGCCAGGAGAGGAGTCAAGTGTTTCAGGAGAGACACTGTGGCTGGCGGAGGTATATATATAAGCCAAGAATTAACATCTCAACAGTATCTATCACAGCATGTAACAATATATACCTGCCCTCCGGGTCAGTCCTAACTTCAAGGAGGGTGTATGATAGGGACTTAAGGACTAGTATACTAACTCCTCGGGCATACCCAGAGAAGGTGGAGTGATAGTAATGTCCCACCCATGGTTTCTTCAGGCTGAGAACCTTACTGCCCACCAGATGGGTCTCTTGTAAAATACAGATGTGAGGGGTGTATTTCTTAAGATAGGTCAGGACCAGGGACCGTTTGACCTTGTCATTCAGCCCTCGGACATTCCACAAGATAATTCTCTTGGGGGCCATAACGGTAATGGTGGTGTATAAACACTGATAGGACTGACCCGGAAAAGGGCCTGCGCCACAAAATACATAACCCTCTATCTGTAAAACATTGGACACCCAGCCCGCACACATAACAAGGGCTGGAGAGAATGTCCAAGGTAAGCCACTGCGTACATCAACAATAAACTTAAAAGAACAGTAAAAAGAAAAAAAAAACATATAAACCCCTCCCCCCCACCCCGCACGTCTATTGGAAAACTCAGAGTGCCTACATCCTGAAACAAACCCATCACACAGTAGCAAGTTCTCCTACAGGGGCTGGTGGCAAAACAGGTGACCACCAAGATCGCAGGCGGGCCCGAAGTTCAGTCCAGTCCGGAAGGCACCGCCTTCAAGCCTATATAATAATACGGATGCAAACGGGATCTGCATATGTATGAAAAAATAACAGTAGAAAAAGGAAACGAGAAACACCTAGGACAAGCTAGGGGCATGAGCTTAAGGTATTTTAACAGTGAGCAACATTGGCAATCAAAAGCTTTTAACTGGAACGGGAAGCTCCCAAGGCAAGGTTCTTCTTCATGTTTCCCCCAATCTCCTCAGGAGGAGGGACCCCTTCCAAAGGGGTGAGGAGGAGGCCAGATGCAGTCTTGGGCCAGACATAGCGGACATGATAGCCTTGTTGCTGCTGCCACATAAGCAGGTAGGGTAGTGGTAGCCTAAAGGCCTAGTGTCCCGGAGCCAGGTCCACACATCCCCCCACCACAGAATCAGAAGCATGTCTCCTCCAAAAAGTGTCAGGGGTAGAGCAGCCAAACAGTCAAAAGCAGCTATGCAGGGGTATTGAAAATTAGGGAGACCTTGCCTGGGCTAAAATAAGGTAAACAGAGCGGTCATACATACATGTGTAGGGGTTGGGGTGTATGTGAAATACCAAAAAGCTCCTACTGAGGCACCATCCCCTAAGAATATGCGACTATGTGTCAAGAAAAAGGTTGAACGGGGTTGGACTTTGTGTGTGCCTCAGAGAAGTAAATAAATATAAAGATACTAGAATTATAGAAAAATAAACAACTTTTATTTTTCTGCCATAAAGCAGTAATACCAAAAGATCAAAACATCAAATAAAACCAAGTTACAGTTTTAGGAGTGTGAGGGGGTTAGCTCGGCAGCGGGTGTGGGTGACCCCCGGGATGGGCTCCCCACACAAAAACAGGCCCAGCAAACGGAGGTTGTGGTTTTCAAAATCAAAAAGGTGCGGTTTATTTTCTATTTACAGTGACAAAACACAGCAAAGCAAAAGAAACATAAACAAAATAAATCCTGGTCAACTTGACCTCTAACTAAACATACAGGTTTCCTAACTAACAACTGGGATCAGCCTAGTGCTGTCCTAGTCCCTAAGTCCCTGGTTTTAAATGTCCAAGCAAATAGCCACACAGGCTTTGTCTCACCGCACAGGGGTTCACTCTCCCTAGACAGTCCACACAGGTCTGGTTCCAGGCATGAGCTAACACCTAATGAATCTGGGAGTTTTTATAGAGGCCTTAAACGAACTGACAGGCTTCAGCTGGTCTCATCAACTCCCTGCCTGCACGACGCCCAGCCCTCTCCCTAGAGGTATGAGTCATCCATGAGCCCACTAGCCTCAGCTGGGCTTATACAACTCTCCGCCTAGTTGTATAAGTCGGCGTAAAGCCTGAATCTGGGCGAAATATATCTACCCCCCTGGATGCAACCAGGTGACTTTACCTTCCTGCTGTCACATACCCCCCCCTCTTGTTTTAACCTCGGGGTTGGAACACCAGCAATCAGGCATTCATGTACTCGAGACAAAGCATCCACATTCCCCATTTGAACGCCAGGGCGATGCTTTACTGTGAAGTTGAATTCCTGGAGGGCCAGGAACCACCTATTCACTCTTCTATTTGTTTCCTTGTTTTGAGCCATCCACTTTAACGGAGCGTGATCCGTAACCAAGTCAAAGTGCCTACCTAGCAGGTAGTACCAAAGGGAATCTAGAGCCCACTTCACCGCTAAACACTCCTTTTCAACGGTGGCGTAATTTACCTCATGGGACTTCAACTTCCTGCTGAGGTAAATGACTGGGTGCTCTTCCCCGTTCCAGACCTGGGACAATACTGCTCCTAACCCCACATCTGACGCATCACTTTGTACGACAAAGTCTTTAGAGAAGTCGGGTGAGTACAACACTGGCTGGCTACATAAGGCTTGTTTCAAGAATTGGAATGCTGCCTCAGCCTCGGGGGTCCATTTAATCATGACCGACCCTTTCCCCTTCGTCAGGTTGGTTAGGGGCACAGCCTTAGAAGCAAAGTGGGGAATGAATCGCCGATAATACCCAGCGATTCCCAGAAAGGCTCGTACCTGCTTCTTGCTGTTGGGACGTGGCCAACTCTGGATGGCCTCGACTTTGTTGAGTTGGGGTTTTATTACTCCCCTCCCAATGGTGTACCCAAGATATTTGGCCTCTTCCTGCCCAATGGTACACTTCTTGGGGTTAGCCGTAAACCCCGCTTCCCGAACAGAGTCCAGGACTGCTTGCACTTTTGGCAGATGTGAGGCCCAATCTGTGCTATGGACAATTACGTCATCCAGGTAAGCCGCAGCATACTTCCGATGGGGCCTCAGCATCTGGTCCATTTTCCGCTGGAATGTGGCCGGCGCATTCTGTAACCCGAACGGCATTCTTTTATATTGGAACGCCCCGTCTGGGGTTACAAATGCGGTTTTCTCTTTGGCCGACTTGGCCAGGGGGATTTGCCAATACCCTTTTGTGAGGTCAAGAGTCGTCATGTATCGGGCTGTTCCCAGCCGGTCGATCAACTCATCTATACGTGGCATGGGGTAGGTGTCAAATTTTGTAACTTTGTTCAACTGACGAAAATCGTTACAAAATCGCCAGCTCCCATCCGGTTTAGGCACCAACACAATGGGACTAGACCAATCACTTTGGGACTCCTCTATCACCCCTAAGTTCAGCATTTTCTGTACTTCCTCCCGTATTGCCTCCCGTCGGGCCTCTGGGATCCGATAGGGTTTTAACTTCACCCTTTCACCGGGCGGGGTAATGATGTCATGCTCTACCCCAGATGTTTGTCCCGGCAGCTCAGAGAATACCTCCTTGTTGCGAAGCACAAACTCCTTAACCTCCTGTTGTTGGGGTTGTGACAAGGTGGCTGCTATTCCAACCTCAGGAATCACGCAACCAGTTTGAGCTGGTGACCAAGTGTCTGCGACTAGGGACTCTCTATCCCTCCAGGCTTTCAACAGATTAACGTGATAGATCTGTTCGGGCTTTCGCCTTCCTGGTTGTCTGACCTTGTAATTCACTTCGCTCACTTTTTCCATTATCTCGTAGGGGCCTTGCCATTTGGCAAGGAATTTACTTTCAACCGTAGGGACAAGTACCAGTATCCTATCCCCCGGGGAAAAGGTACGGGTCTTGGCTCCACGGTTGTACACTCTCTGCTGTGCTAACTGCGCTTGGGCCAAATGTTCCTTCACGATGGGCATTACCTGTGCAATTCGGTCTTGCATCAGGGCGACATGCTCAATCACACTCCTGTGGGGAGAACTCTCACTTTCCCAAGTTTCCTTGGCAATATCCAACAGCCCTCTTGGGTGTCTCCCATACAGTAACTCAAAGGGGGAGAATCCTGTAGAGGATTGGGGCACCTCCCTAATAGCAAACATCAGATAAGGAAGTAGACAGTCCCAATCCTTTCCATCTCTATCCACCACTTTCTTCAACATTTGTTTTAGGGTTTTGTTGAATCTTTCAACCAGCCCATCGGTTTGGGGGTGATACACAGATGTACGTAATTGCGTCACTTTGAACAATTTACACAGCTCCTTCATAACCCGGGACATAAAGGGTGTACCTTGGTCCGTAAGCAGTTCTTTACAAATACCCACCCGGCTAAACACAAGAGATAGCTCTTTGGCTATGGTTTTGGCCGAGGTATTTCGGAGAGGGATCGCTTCTGGATAACGGGTGGCATAGTCCATTATAACTAATATGTACTGGTGCCCCCTAGCGGACTTGATTATAGGACCTACCAAATCCATGGCGATCCTCTCAAACGGGACCTCAATGATGGGTAGAGGGACCAGCGGGCTACGGAAATGTGGCATCGGGGCCGACCTCTGACACCCAGGGCAGGAGGAACAATAATTTTCTATGTCCTTCATCACCCCCGGCCAATAGAATCTCTGTAATACCCTCTCTCGGGTTTTCTCTGTCCCCAGATGACCTCCAAGAATGTGCCCATGAGCCAACTCCAACACCAACTTCCTGTAAGGTTTGGGCACCACAAGCTGCTCAACGGTTTCTTCTGCCCTTTTTGCCACCCGATACAGTAGGTCCTTCTCTACGCTGAAGTATGGGTAAGTGCAGGTATTATCTGGGTTCACTAACTCGCCATCTATTTTCACTACGTTTTCCCGTGCCTTTATTAGGGCGGGGTCTTTCAACTGTTCTGTGGCAAAGTTTTCCCTGTGAACCTCAAGATCAGAAAACTCCACAGACGGTAGGTTTTCGTCTGAGGAGGTGGGCTCCTCTCCAGTTTCTTGAGTCTCCCCTGCCAATACTGATAAGGGAAATTCCGGAGAGTCCTCACCACTCTCAGGGGAGTTCTGGCTATCACATTCCTGGTACATAGGGGCACCAGTGGGGGGCTCAGGATCATCCCACAGTTCCCAGAACTTCGGAAAATCCCTTCCCACAATGGCGTCATGCGGTAACTGAGATACTAAGCCCACTGGATGAAAGAGGGTACCTTTGGGGGTCTCGAAACACACTGTAGTCACTGGATACTCTCGGGTGTCCCCATGCACACAAATAACAGCTACCTTGCTATTCCCAGAGACCTCTGTTTTAACTAACTCAGCCTTTATCAGGGTCACAAGGCTACCTGAATCCAGCAATACCACAACATTTCTACCATTAACACACATTTTGCATAAATGTTTCTCAGTTCCTCGAATGGCAGTGCATGCGACTGTCGCACACAGCGACTGACGTCTGCCCGTCAGAAAGTCACACTGCATGGGTTCCTCCACAACCGGGCAATTGGCTGCAATATGTCCCGCTTGCCGGCAGCGGTAGCAAACGATCCTTCTTGCCGCCTCTTGAGCCGCTAATTTCCCAGGCTGTTCTCGCCAAACTTGGGGTAGAGCTCCCACCCTCTCACTCTCTCCACCCTCACCCCTTGGAATCCTCTTATCCGCCCCTGGGGATGGTCTGGTCTTAGGGTGGAAAGTCCGAGTGTCTCTGGAAGAGGCCGTCAGGTTCTCTGTAGCCAAGTATTTCTCCACACGATCCACAAGACCATCGGCCGTCTCTGGGTCTCCATGGCTTACCCACTTTTGGATGGCAGTAGGAAGAGCTCTCAAAAACCGATCCATTACAACACGTTCCACAATCTTTGGTGCGGACAAAGTCTCTGGCTGTAGCCACTTTCTGCTCAGGTGAATGAGATCATACATTTGAGACCTGGGGGGTTTTCCAAGCTGGAAAGTCCAGTTATGCACACGCTGAGCCCGGACAGCCAGGGTGACACCCAGCCTTGCCAATATTTCAGCTTTTAGCATCACATAGTCTTTTGCTTGGTTAGGCTCTAGGTCATAGTAAGCTTTCTGCGATTCACCAGTTAACAGAGGAGCCACCAGTCCAGCCCACTGCTCCTCAGGCCACTTTTCTCTTTCAGCGGTCCTTTCAAATGTGGTCAAAAATACCTCTGGATCATCCTCTCCAGTCATTTTTGTCAATAAACGACTGACCCCAAAGGACGCGGTATTAGTGGGACGGCTTTCCTCACTGGTCTGCGGACGTTGCTGCATTACTGCTTCCATCTGTTGTTGTAGTCTCTGCTCTTGCTTCTGCAACAGGTCTATGAAGCGGGCCTCAGATTGCTGCTGGGCTTGTTGCTGAGCCTCCAGACTCTGTTGCAAAGTTGCGTTTGTCTGCTGCTGGGCTGCAAGGCTCTGTTGATGAGCTTGCTGCTGGGCTGCAAGGCTCTGTTGATGAGCTTGCTGCTGGGCTGCAAGGCTCTGTTGATGAGCTGCAAGGCTCTGTTGATGAGCTGCAAGGCTCTTTTGCAAACCTGCATTTGTCTGCTGTTGATTGGCATTTGCTAGAGCCAGCTGTTTCAGTATCTCCTCCATGCTGGCTTAAAAAAAAACTGCCACTGGTTCTCCACCAACTGTGAGGGGGTTAGCTCGGCAGCGGGTGTGGGTGACCCCCGGGATGGGCTCCCCACACAAAAACAGGCCCAGCAAACGGAGGTTGTGGTTTTCAAAATCAAAAAGGTGCGGTTTATTTTCTATTTACAGTGACAAAACACAGCAAAGCAAAAGAAACATAAACAAAATAAATCCTGGTCAACTTGACCTCTAACTAAACATACAGGTTTCCTAACTAACAACTGGGATCAGCCTAGTGCTGTCCTAGTCCCTAAGTCCCTGGTTTTAAATGTCCAAGCAAATAGCCACACAGGCTTTGTCTCACCGCACAGGGGTTCACTCTCCCTAGACAGTCCACACAGGTCTGGTTCCAGGCATGAGCTAACACCTAATGAATCTGGGAGTTTTTATAGAGGCCTTAAACGAACTGACAGGCTTCAGCTGGTCTCATCAACTCCCTGCCTGCACGACGCCCAGCCCTCTCCCTAGAGGTATGAGTCATCCATGAGCCCACTAGCCTCAGCTGGGCTTATACAACTCTCCGCCTAGTTGTATAAGTCGGCGTAAAGCCTGAATCTGGGCGAAATATATCTACCCCCCTGGATGCAACCAGGTGACTTTACCTTCCTGCTGTCACAGGAGTTTCAAGTTCAGTGCGATTCCCAAGCATAGAGGATAGTAGGGCCTAAGCGTTTCGCGGATTTCCGCTTCGTCAGGGCCTTTGAAAGTGGCACAATGAAATATTGTATGAACTCTAAAAACAAAGAATGTTGATAGAGAAATATATAAATACCATATTTGATATAATTCAATACAAATAAGGAAGGGAAATGAAAAACGAACATATAAAAATATATACACATGATAATGTTTGTACATTCATTAGATATACATTTATAGTCTTCGATAAAGATTGTTACAGACTAAATATTACATTGTATTAAAAAACACTTTGAGCTATGTGCACGGTTGCATGTATGTACAGCAGTGTTTTATGTGTCGGGAAGATAAAAATAGACATTTTTGCAATAAAAATTACCAATATATATTAGGATGATCAAATATATTAAGTGTGTATCTGTATCAAAAAGAAAACACACTTAACAAACAACTGTAACTGCAAGATGCCGGTACGGTGGGCAGATAAGGCTTACGTGCCTGTGAGGACACTCCCCCCTACTACACTTACGCGGAGAGGACAGGTGGATCCCTATGTGTATGAACAAAGAAATCTAATAAGTTAATTGCTAAAAAAATGGATGTGTATAAAAGAAGGGGGGAATGGGGGAGCAGGGGATAAAGAAGGGGAGCAGGAAAGAAAAGGGGAGGAAAGAAATGGGGAAAAGGGGAGGGGAGAAGTGGTAAAAATAAAAATAAATAGGAGGAAGGAGGGAGAGAATGGGAAGGGGAAAGGGAAAGATGGGAAAAGGGAAATTAAAGCAAATTTGTATTGAATTATATGAAATATGGTATTTATATATTTCTCTATCAACATTCTTTGTTTTTAGAGTTTATACAATATTTCATTGTGCCACTTTCAAAGGCCCTGACGAAGCGGAAATCCCCGAAACGCGTAGGCCCCACTATCCTCTATGCTTGGGAACCGGTCATGCATACAGTTACCGGGCCTGGGGAAGGGTATCAAGCCAGTGAGACGCGCCTTCCAGAGAGGTGAAGTAACGTGTGGACTCCCCATCCACCATCCGCAGGCGCGCTGGAAATAGCATGCTGTATTTCAGGCCCTTGGTGCGTAGTTGAGCTTTAACATGGTCGAAGGCTCTTTGGAGCCTCTGGGTATCGACAAAGTAATCCGAGAACATCATTATCTTCGTGTTCTCAAACCAGAGCTCCTCCATTCTGCGGGCCTCACGAAGCGCCAGGTCACGATCCCGGAAATTCAGCTGCCTGAAGATGAAGGTGCGCGGGTGGATCTCGCCCGGGTGGCATTCTGTGGGCCCTCTCCACCACAAACTTCTGGGAAAACTGTGCTCGCGGAAGGAGGGTGCAGAGAAACTTTTCCGTGAAGGCCACAGGATCTTGGCCCTCAACCCCCTCTGGTAGTCCCACCACCCTCAGATTATTCCTACCGCTTCTATTCTCGCTGTCTTCGGCTCTCGACTCCAGGGCCTTCATCTTTACCTGCAGAGTATGGATGGTCGCCGGATGGTCCCGGATAGTCTACCGATTCGTCCACTCTCCTTTCCGCCTCACCCATCCGGTCTCGCATTTTGTCCATATACCTCCTCAGCAGACCAAAATCCATATGTAGGGTATCTATTTTCACCGTAAGGGTTGTCTGGCAGCCTGAGATCGCCTGCATGAGGGCTTGGAAGCGATCCTCCTCCACCGTCGCCGGGTCTGCTGCAGTGGTTTGGGATGCCATGTGCATGTGGCCTACAGGGGCCTGCTTCTGCTGTTGCTGCGGGGACACTTTGGGAGTAGATACACCTTTCCTACTCGAGCCCTACTTGCCTCTTTTCATGCCCGGTTTAACCCCGGCGTCGGTAAACGTGAAAACCGGAGCAGATCCTGTGTTATTCGGATAACAATAGGCAGGTAGGAGCGGAGCTCCGTTCAGACACGTCCGCTCAGGCCGCCAGCTTGACCACACCCCCATGCCAAAACTTTAATGGAGTCCATTTTAACCCTTGCAGCACTGGCGTAAAGTGTCAAAAAACCAGGCTGATACTCTCCTATGAGCAATTAAACAAGCTAGTTCTTCCCCACATTGTTGGAATGCACAATAACACAGTCTATACGAAGTAAAGATGTTACTTTCCACTTTCCCACAGAGCCAGACAAAATCCCGATGTAGCTGTAGCCGGTTGCTAAGGGCGACTGCTGTAGGAATAACGCCTTTGCCCCACGTTGGGCGCCAAATGTAGCAAAGTCCCGGGGCCCCTGAAGCCCAATGGTGACCTCCAGAGATAGGGACCACTGACATCCTTCAGTGTAGAATGGGTTACAAGGAATGATGGGTGTAATGCAAGATAAACAGGTGGGTGCCAGACACTTTTGGAAATGCTAAGAGATTTATTGTCTCTTAAACAGAACTGTGGGAGAGAGGATTAGGGCCAGGACACCCTTTAGGTAAATGCAATGTTAATTGGCAGACTCCGAGACTTCTATAGGTAGACCGCTATACAGGTGAAGGCCTCCAGCCAGACACCACTTCTGTATAGGTAGGACTGCTGTCTCCTATGGCAACAATCTTGTAGCTGTTACTAACGATAAAAGTATTCAACTATCTGCAACACGAACAGTTCTCCTTACCCCACACTCACTCACTGTGGGTCTTCACTCAACGATCTCCCAGTCTCTCTCACTATACTTCAGATCCACTAGCCACTGGATCCCCTGAGCTCTTTCACTGTAGAACTCTGTATCTTTCTTAAGTGTCACCCCCGCTTCCCTGCTGGGTCCCTGGCTTGGCACTCACAGATACTCCTCAAGCTTCACCCCTGCTTACACGTTAGGTCCCTGGCTTGGCACTTGGAACCATTACTTCTGGTTGGACTACAAGCCCGCAGTCCCAACCCTGCACAACTTCTGGATAGGCTCTCAGATAGCCTAGCAGCCAGATGTCCCCGGGATAGGTCTTAGGTGTAAGGCCTAGCAGCCTGGGGTAATACGACACACGTCCACCCAGACAGCTGTCCAGGTGGCACAGAACCCCATCACCTGACTCCACCCAAATAAATAGGTTCTCCCAGCAGGCCAAGGGACCCAAGAAAATCCCTGCCCATTGGCTGAGATACCTCATTCATTCCTAATCTGTCCTTGTCTTATCTAATGTCACCAGACACCCGGCCATCTAGTGACAGAAGAGCAATTCCAGAATAAGGGCGAAATCAATCGACCTCCTAACATATGGTCATGGCAAATATCACTTGGCAAATAAATTTGATAGCAACCCTGCCTAAACATCAGGGTGCTACATCTGTAAAGGTTTTTTAAAAAAAATAAAAAAACATGTTATACTTACCCACTCTAAGCAAGGGTTTTGCATAGAGCGGCCCCGATCCTCCTTTTCTGGGGTCCACCAGCGGCGCCCCTCCTGGCTCCTCCTCTTCATTGGTTCCCCCCACGGAGAGCCGCTTTCTATGGGTGGGCACCCATGCAAGCGCGCTCCCGAGTCCTGCTGCTGCGTCCATTGACACAGGCAGCAGGACTCGGCCCCTCCCCCGACTCCCGTGTCCCTGGATTTGATTGACAGCAGCGAGCCAATGGCTCCTGCTGCTATCAATCTATCCAATGAGGACCCGAGACAGATGCTGGAGCTGCTTGGCTCGTGCTCATCGCAGAAACGATCAGGTTCAGGAAAGAAAAATAGGGGGGGGTCGAGGGGACAGCTACAGCACAGAAGGTTTTTCACCTTAATGCAAAGAATGCATTAAGGTGAAAAACCTTGAGACTTTACAACTCCATTAAATGTATTGGCATTTGAAGAAGCTAGGTCAACAGCATTAAATCCTGACACACCTCTTCCCAAATTAAGCTCCATAAATTCAAGGAAAGCTTCAGGTGAAAAGATAATTGGCAAAAAATTTGCATTAATAAATTACACAATATTCTGATTGCAGTGCCCTGTTGTTTTAAGCTTTCAGGGTTGCACGGAGTATACACGGAAAGATCTCAATGAGAATTCTACATAGAGAGATCTTAAAGTGCTCAGTTAGAGCAGACATATTTCCCAGGGGCTGGGGCCATTTAAATAATAGCTCATAAAGTGTTGCTTTAGGAATAAAAGATGTAGATGAGATAAAATTATAAGCAGAATGTTTAGGGGTCCATTTAAAAAGCAGAAATACTGCTTTATGTCAGCTGCCCAGATAGCAAGGATAACTTGCCACAGTTAGACCCCTTTCACACTGGGGCGGGCAGGTGCGGTGGCGGTATAGCAGCGCGATTTTCAGCGCTGCTATACTGTCGTTCTTACCGCGGTATGCGGTCGCTAGGGGGGTTAATTTAACCCCCGCTAGTGGCCGAAAAAGGGTTAATACCGCCCGCAAACCGCGGCTATTGCCGCGGTTTGCGGGCGGTATTACCGCGCTGTCCCATTGATTTCAATGGGAGACCGCGGTAAAGGAGCGGTGAACACACCGCTCCTTTACCGCTGTAAAGAAGCGGCTAGCAGGACTTTTGGAGCGGTCCTGCTAGCGCACCGCTTCAGTGTGAAAGCCTTCGGGCTTTCACATTGAAGACACAGGGCAGGATTTTTTCATACGGTATAACAGCGCTATTATTAGCGCTAAACCGCATGAAAAACGCCCCAGTGTGAAAGGGGCCTTAGTGGCAGTGTTGATGAATTGTAAATCTGTTAACTTGCTGCACATTTTCACTGGCAAGTTGTACACTTGCAGAGCACCTGAAGCACAAGTTCTTGTTGACATTTTTCCAATTTGTAGCAAACTTGCGCACCAAGTCTCTAGCAAGAGCAAAGTTGCAGTGGTGAGTCTACAGCAATAGCTCTGCAAGTCTAAAGCATGAAATTCAGCCACAGTGACCCCTGTGGTGGGATGACTATTGCACAACATAACTGAACCAGAACTTGCAGCAGACTTGCAGAATGTTTGCAAAGAAAGTTGATCTGGAGTCATACAATGCGGACTTGCTGCAATTGCGCAACAAACTTGTGAAGCCTGGCAAGTCTTGCAATAGCTCAGCAAGTCATTTTCAAACTTGCACTATAATTGCTTGCTATCTAGTTCTATGAATGCGTTAAATAAAATAAGAAAAATGCTCTGGTACATTTAAAAAGTACATTGCCATGCTTTGCAAATATGCTTTGCTTTCCCAATCGTCATTAGGATAAATAATAATATTGCTTCTACTACACTTTTTCTCTTGTCTTCTAAAAGGCAATATTCAATACTTGCTTGCAATGATGGTGGAAAGGTTGGGGGGACTTATAAATTTCACACCAAGGCCCCGAAATTCTATACTCCCAAAAATACCAGTTGATGTTGAAAAAGCCTGGTGCGCAACTGAGGACAGAGCAGTTAGCTGAAAAATTAGGGTTAAGCCAGAGCTAAAGGCAAAAAATAAAGAATTGTGAACTGGACACTCTTATTGGAGAAAAAATTTATGATGTCTCTTCTGTAATAAAAATAAACCTACTTGATGGTTCACAATTCTTTGCAGAGTTTATATATAGCTATGCATGTGGAGCTCCGTTTACCACACCATTCCATTTACCCAATGCAGTTTCCTCCGATGGTGTAACAACAATACTGCACTGTTCCTGAATTCAGAGCGGAGTTGCCACTCTCATGTAGGTTGTGCCTGCTTGCACTACAGAAGTATATGAAAATATTGCAGAGAGCATGGCTATCAATGTTGTCACTACTGATTCAGAAACTTTTGTCTGTAGCTTGTCAGTCAGCACCTGACCACACCTTATCCTGCCCACTGCTTTCTGGATTGACAGCACTGCCTGTGTGTCACGCTTACCCCAAACGCAGGTGGTCAGACATTATAGCTGGCTACTGTGTTCTTCATCTATAGCAGCCCCCTTTCCCCTAAGGCAAGCAGGCCTACCCATACTCGGTTGCCCCCAGATCTTATACACAATGCTATAGTGCCTGGCCACCAGGCCAGGGCATGCAAAGCAAGCAGGTACTTGCGGTTGGCAGACAGGCAGAGAGATTCAATGACAGTCCAAGTAAAAGGCAGGCAAAGTTCAGAGAATAGTCGTTTTCGATCCAAGGTCATACACAGGGAAATCCAGTCTAGCAGGGCAGGGCAGATAACAGGCAGCTTGATCAGGTAATACACATGTTATCACTCTCTATCACAAACATGAGACTGAAGATTTGTCTGGCTTATAACAAGTTTGGTTTCCACCCAGAGACTGACCACTTTAATTACCTTGCAGGTGGACAAAGACAGGGAGAATGCCATAGCTACCAAAACCAGGATGCTGGAATTAGGAGCAGGAGCGCTAGATGCTCCTGACACTGTGTTGCTGAAACAATCCCACTGTGAGCTGTAGTATCTGTGATGAAGAGTATGTGAGACACAAATAAAGGAGAATTTGGCTCAGTGAAATAAGGTAAAGTAACTTTTTTGTTTACTTTATAAGGCTTGTGCATCACATAGTAACTGGATTTGGTACTTGTTTTGATTGTCACCACTGGTCCCTAGTAGTGTAGTGACTTTGCTAATTGCTCTCCTGCTGCCTGTCCTTGGTTAGATGTACTTTATGTTGAGATCAGTGACATGTGTTATCCCAGTTGAGGTTGCCACAGGTGCCTCAGAGAGGTGGTCAGGGGGTCCTCAGAATTTTGTTATGGGGCCCCATGGACTGTATTTACACCCTTGCCACTATCAACGGGGAATCTTCATCACTAGATCCCAGTAAATGAGCAATTATTTTAGCACATTGTGAGATGTAATATTTAATTAATAGAGCCCATATTACATTAGAAAATAAAATGAGATATAAATCAAGATAAAATCAAAATAGGAGAAGTCCTGTGTGTATGGAGGTGGGGCAGGTGTCTCTTATTTTTCGTTCCTGTAACCAGAGCAGCCATCAGAAATTTTGAGGCTCCCTACACAACTTTTCCCAGGGCCCGCCCACTGGCTGTCCCACCGAATCCCACAGCCCCATATATTCATCAAAGAAACAGCCCAATCCAGCAAAGAGACGACCCAATCCAGCAGCGACATCCCCATATATTCAGCTACTAAACAGCAGCAACAACTTCTTGGCCTACATGTGTATGGACTGTTCCCCCCCCTGATGGTGGCCCTGCCTGTAACAAAATTGAAAAATTATAGCTGTATATCCAGAGCTTTTTTTCAGCAGGAACACGGGGGAACGCAGTTCCAGCACCTCCAGGACTGAATGTATGTAATGGCAAGGGGTGGTGGGGTGTGCTGTAGGGTCTGTTGATGCTGGCTGCTAGAGGATCTATTGTTACTGGAGGGGATCTTTTTGTTGCTGGGGAGGAGGGTATTTTTTTATGGGTGGTCCATTGATGCCAAGGGAATATATTGTTGCTGGCTGCAGGGGATATATTTTAGGGCTGTTACTGATTAAAATTTTCGTGTTCGATTAATCGATTTTTTTTAATCGATTAATCGACTAATTTCGATTAATTATAACGCACATACAGATCCAACTACTTTTAGCTGATCTCCTTGCAGGCCGATTCCCAGTGCAGCTACCAACCACTGGAAAAATAGATAGCAGGATACAAAAAACACACAACGGCAGAGCTCGATGGGAATAGCATTAAAACTTTTATAGTCTTCAAGTAGGTAACAAAATAAATATTGCACTGGAGATAAAATCGATGTAGCTACATAGACTGTAAAAATGGTGCGAGTAATACCAAACGGTAGCAAAAGCAGTCATAAAAACATGTAGCTAAGTATGATACTGGTATAAAAATGTGTACAACGATACCACTGCTGAATCCAGATGAGAAGGGGCTAACATCAGTCCGTCGGCATGTAGATGTCCCGTGAAGGGAACTATCACAACTCCCAGTGGATGGCTGTAGAATCCCAGGTTAATAGAGGGAAGTGATAGAGGGAAGTGTAACAGCCCTTGCGTGTGGCAGATAGTAAGGTCCCGCCGGCATGCAGATATGAAGGCACAGCAAAGGAGCCCTTCAGATGGACACAGCAAGCCCAAAGAATTTTGATCGATCAAAAGAATTTTGATTGATGAAAACAATTAATCGATTAATCAAGGAATTAATAGTTAATTTCCACAGCCCTAATATATTTTACTGCTTTTGTTATTATCATTAACGAGTTCCATACAAATTAGTTACTACCACAAATGTTACATGCTTCTGTATTCTCTAAAAGAGGCAGTCTTGGGAGATGGGTAGGGGGTGGGACCAAGGAACGGTGCTCAGAGGTGGGTAGGGGGCAGAGACAAGGGATGACTTGGAAAGGGGGAGTTCCTGCACCCATTCTTTGAGAAAAAAAGCCCTGTGTATATCAAAGATGATATCCAACATACAGTGGTATACTGTAATACCAAAATAAAATGTAGGTGGACCTCTGAATGGTGCATATTCAAAATTATACCAGGTTCCAAAGACTAAACATGAAACTCTGCAGAGAAAAGAGAAGGTATTTTATGGCAGAAAAAAGTTCTATGCGTAAATCTCTGGATTGAAGTTGAATATTGCAGCTAAAACTGGTTTTGTTACATTTTCTTTTAAATGGCTATTCATTTTATCTTGTTATTCTTGGCTGAAGTTCTATCATGTGATTTACGTATTCAGAGTTTTAGTTCCCCTTTCTTCACAATCTGATGTCAAATGTTTAATTTAAGTATACCCGAATAGTTCTGTAATTCCTAACAGACGTTTGAAGTTTAATTATTGCAGTAAGTATAGTAAGAATTATTTGTTTTTACAGTGCCAGCAAAGGCTGTGCTGTCAACGGTGTCCAAGCCATACTCTGTACTAATTGGAGTTTACATTTAAAAGATAAGGGCACCTTTGCTCTATCCAGGTCCATTTTCCTTTCTTAGATGATTCCTGTTCATCCCCATGACAATCTAGACAGAAGCCAATTCTCCTGCAATAAACCAGAAAGATACAAAAATTAGTTAGTTGTACTTGTAGGCAGTGGCATAACATGAGTGGGGCCACAGGGGCAGTTGCTCTGGAAGAAAAATTCTTAGGGGAGCACAATCATATCTCCCAAGCGTCCCTGAATTTGTGGGATCATCTGGTCATTCCAACCAAATCCCACCATCCTGTGGATCCAGGCTTAGAACAAGTTCAGCACTTGGCTCCACAAAGTCACCTGGTAGAGGTGCACTCGTACCAGACACCCAGGGCACCTGCCTTGCATCTCCTGCAGGATGTCCTGGGTCCCTAACTCCGTGATCTTCCCCTCTCCCCACCATCTGCCTGTAACAAGTCCTGTAGGCTCTGAGACAAGAGAAGGAAAAATAACCCCTGCATTGAGTTGCGCTGATCTAAAGCCTGTTTTATGGTTTCAGGGATTGGCAATTGCACTGGGGGACCATATAACCTAGGCGGGGGGGGGGGGGCAGTTAACAAAGATTTGTGCTAGGGGTGGATTTATGCTGAGGGGAGCAATAGAGATATGAGGAATAGGGTTGGTTGATATGAAGATATTTGTGCTGGGGAGCAATTTGGGAGGGAAAAGTGTTTGTGCTAGAAGAGGGGGGTGGTTGACGGGAGAAAGATTTGTACTGGGAGAGGTTGCAGAGATTTTCTGGAAGGGGTAGAGGATTTTGGGGTAAGGTAAGGCACAGATTTTCCAACCGTATCATATGAGGGGAGGCCAATAAGTTATTACCCTCACCAAGATCCAGATGTGCTAGGGATCTGAAATTTGGTACACTGACTCTTCCTTCTCTACATATCCACCTCCTATGGTTACACACTTCTCACATCTGTGGAACAGACCTTTAATACCATCTGCGTAGAAGTATGCAGATGTGGAGAAAACACAGCTATCCACTTCACTAATGACTGCCTCATCATTGTGAGGGGTGGGTGATGAAGCATGTTTCCATGTTTTACTCATCTCTTTAGTCTCAAGATGATATATATATATATATATATATATATATATATATATATATATATATATATTGTGACAGCAGGAAGGTAAAGTCACCTGGTTGCATCCAGGGGGGTAGATATATTTCTCCCAGATTCAGGCTTTATGCCGACTTATACAACTAGGGAGTTGATGAAGCCCAGCTGAGGCTAGTGGGCTCATGAATGACTCA
Organism: Rana muscosa; assembly: GCA_029206835.1. Taxonomy (NCBI): domain Eukaryota; kingdom Metazoa; phylum Chordata; class Amphibia; order Anura; family Ranidae; genus Rana; species Rana muscosa. The sequence goes on from CM055123.1 coordinate 198,058,056, forward strand.
TACCTCTAGGGAGAGTGCTGGGCGTCGTGAGGCAGGGAGTTGATGAGACCAGCTGAAGCTTGTCAGCTCATTTAGGCCTCTATAAGAACTCCCAGATTCATTAGGTGTTAGCTCATGCCTGGAACCAGACCTGTGTGGACTGTCTAGGGAGAGTGAACCCCTGTGCGGTGAGGCAAAGCCTGTGTGGCTATTTGTTTGGACTTTTACTAAACCAGGGACTTAGGGACTAGGACAGCACCAGGCTGATCCCAGTTGTTAGTTTAGGAAACCTGCATGTTTAGTCAGAGGTCAAACTGACCAGGATTTATTTTGTTTATGTTTCTTTTTGGCTTTGCTGTGTTTTTGTCACTGTACATAGAGAAATAAACCGCACCTTTTGATTTTGAAAACCACAACCTCCGTCTGCTGGCCCTGTTTTTGTGTGGGGAGCCCAACCAGGGGGTCACACACACCCGCTACCGAGTTAACCCCCTCACAGTTGGTGGAGAACCAGTGGCAGTTTTTTTTAAGCCAGCATGGAGGAGATACTGAAACAGCTGGCTCTAGCAAATGCCAATCAACAGCAGACAAATGCAGGTTTGCAAAGGAGCCTTGCAGCCCAGCAGCAAGCTCATCAACAAGCCCAGCAGCAATCTGAGGCCCGCTTCATAGACCTGTTACAGAAGCAAGAGCAGAGACTACAACAAATGGAAGCAGTAATGCAGCAACGTCCGCAGACCAGTGAGGAAAGCCGTCCCACTAATACCGCGTCCTTTGGGGTGAGTCGTTTATTGACAAAAATGACTGGAGAGGATGATCCAGAGGTATTTTTGACCACATTTGAAAGGACTGCTGAAAGAGAAAAGTGGCCTGAGGAGCAGTGGGCTGGACTGGTGGCTCCTCTGTTAACTGGTGAATCGCAGAAGGCTTACTATGACCTAGAGCCTGACCAAGCAAAAGACTATGTGATGCTAAAAGCTGAAATATTGGCAAGGCTGGGTGTCACCCTGGCTGTCCGGGCTCAGCGTGTGCATAACTGGACTTTCCAGCTTGGAAAACCCCCCAGGTCTCAAATGTATGATCTCATTCACCTGAGCAGGAAGTGGCTACAGCCAGAGACTTTGTCCGCACCAGAGATTGTGGAACGTGTTGTAATGGATCGGTTTTTGAGAGCTCTTCCTACTGCCATCCAAAAGTGGGTAAGCCATGGAGACCCAGAGACGGCCGGTGGTCTTGTGGATCGTGTAGAGAAATACTTGGCTACAGAGAACCTGACGGCCTCTTCCAGAGACTCTCGGACTTTCCACCCTAAGACCAGACCATCCCCAGGGGCGGATAAGAGGATTCCAAGGGGTGAGGGTGGAGAGAGTGAGAGGGTGGGAGCTCTACCCAAAGTTTGGCGAGAACAGCCTGGGAAGTCAGGGGCTCAAGAGGCAGCCAAATGGATTGTTTGCTACCGCTGCCGGCAAGCGGGACATATTGCAGCAAATTGCCCGGTTGTGGAGGAACCCATGCAATGTGACTTTCTGATGGACAGACGTCAGTCGCTGTGTGCGACAGTCGCATGCACTGCCATTCGGGGAACTGAGAAACATTTATGCAAAATGTGTATTAATGGTAGAAATGTTGTGGTATTACTGGATTCAGGTAGCCTTGTGACCCTGATAAAGGCTGAATTAGTTAAAACAGAGGTCTCTGGGAATAGCAAGGTAGCTGTTATTTGTGTGCATGGGGACACCCGAGAGTATCCAGTGACTACAGTGTGTTTCGAGACCCCCAAAGGTACCCTCTCTCATCCAGTGGGGTTAGTATCTCAATTACCGCATGATGCCATTGTGGGAAGGGATTTTCCGAAGTTCTGGGAACTGTGGGATGATCCTGAGCCCCCCCACTGGTGCCCCTATGTACCAGGAATGTGATAGCCAGAACTCCTCTGAGAGTGGTGAGGACTCTCCAGAATTTCCCTTGTCAGTATTGGCAGGGGAGACTCAAGAAACTGGAGAGGAGCCCACCTCCTCAGACGAAAACCTACCGTCTGTGGAGTTTTCTGATCTGGAGGTTCACAGGGAAAATTTTGCCACAGAACAGTTAAAAGACCCCGCCCTAATAAAGGCACGGGAAAACGTAGTGGAAATAGATGGCGAGTTAGTGAACCCAGATAATACCTGCACTTACCCATACTTCAGCGTAGAGAAGGACCTACTGTATCGGGTGGCAAAAAGGGCAGAAGAAACCGTTGAGCAGCTTGTGGTGCCCAAACCTTACAGGAAGTTGGTGTTGGAGTTGGCCCATGGGCACATTCTTGGAGGTCATCTGGGGACAGAGAAAACCCGAGAGAGGGTATTACAGAGATTCTATTGGCCTGGGGTGATGAAGGACATAGAAAATTATTGTTCCTCCTGCCCTGTGTGTCAGAGGTCGGCCCCGATGCCACATTTCCGTAGCCCGCTGGTCCCTCTACCCATCATTGAGGTCCCGTTTGAGAGAATCGCAATGGATTTGGTAGGTCCTATAATCAAGTCCGCTAGGGGGCACCAGTACATATTGGTTATAATGGACTATGCCACCCGTTATCCAGAAGCGATCCCTCTCAGAAATACCTCGGCCAAAACCATAGCCAAAGAGCTATCTCTTGTTTTTAGCCGGGTGGGTATTTGTAAAGAACTGCTTACGGACCAAGGTACACCCTTTATGTCCCGGGTTATGAAAGAGCTGTGTAAATTGCTCAAAGTGACGCAATTGCGTACATCTGTGTATCACCCCCAAACCGATGGGCTGGTTGAAAGATTCAACAAAACCCTAAAACAAATGTTGAAGAAAGTGGTGGATAGAGATGGAAAGGATTGGGACTGTCTACTTCCTTATTTGATGTTTGCTATTAGGGAGGTGCCCCAATCCTCTACGGGATTCTCCCCCTTTGAGTTACTGTATGGGAGACACCCAAGAGGGCTGTTGGATATTGCCAAGGAAACTTGGGAAAGTGAGAGTTCTCCCCACAGGAGTGTGATTGAGCATGTCGCCCTGATGCAAGATCGAATTGCACAGGTAATGCCCATCGTGAAGGAACATTTGGCCCAAGCGCAGTTGGCACAGCAGAGAGTGTACAACCGTGGAGCAAAGACCCGTACCTTTTCCCCGGGGGATAGGATATTGGTACTTGTCCCTACGGTTGAAAGTAAATTCCTTGCCAAATGGCAAGGCCCCTACGAGATAATGGAAAAAGTGAGCGAAGTGAATTACAAGGTCAGACAACCAGGAAGGCGAAAGCCCGAACAGATATATCACGTTAATCTGTTGAAAGCCTGGAGGGATAGAGAGTCCCTAGTCGCAGAAACTTGGTCACCAGCTCAAACTGGTTGCGTGATTCCGGAGGTTGGAATAGCAGCCACCTTGTCACAACCCCAACAACAGGAGGTTAAGGAGTTTGTGCTTCGCAACAAGGAGGTGTTCTCTGAGCTGCCGGGACAAACATCTGGGGTAGAGCATGATATTATTACCCCGCCCGGTGAAAGGGTGAAGTTAAAACCCTATCGGATCCCAGAGGCCCGACGGGAGGCAATACGGGAGGAAGTACAGAAAATGCTGAACTTAGGGGTGATAGAGGAGTCCCAAAGTGATTGGTCTAGTCCCATTGTGTTGGTGCCTAAACCGGATGGGAGCTGGCGATTTTGTAACGATTTTCGTCAGTTGAACAAAGTTACAAAATTTGACACCTACCCCATGCCACGAGTTGATCGACCGGCTGGGAACAGCCCGATACATGACGACTCTTGACCTCACAAAAGGGTATTGGCAAATTCCCCTGGCCAAGTCGGCCAAAGAGAAAACCGCATTTGTAACCCCAGACGGGGCGTTCCAATATAAGAGAATGCCGTTCGGGTTACAGAATGCGCCGGCCACATTCCAGCGGAAAATGGACCAGATACTGAGGCCCCATCGGAAGTATGCTGCGGCTTACCTGGATGACGTAATTGTCCATAGCACAGATTGGGCCTCACATCTGCCAAAAGTGCAAGCAGTCCTAGACTCTATCCGGGAAGCGGGGTTTACGGCTAACCCCAAGAAGTGTACCATTGGGCAGGAGGAGGCCAAATATCTTGGGTACACCATTGGCAGGGGAGTAATAAAACCCCAACTCAACAAAGTCGAGGCCATCCAGAGTTGGCCACGTCCCAACAGCAAGAAGCAGGTACGAGCCTTTCTGGGAATCGCGGGTTATTATCGGCGCTTCATTCCCCACTTTGCTTCTAAGGCTGTGCCCCTAACCAACCTGACGAAAGGGAAAGGGTCGGTCATGATTAAATGGACCCCCGAGGCGGAGGCAGCATTCCAATTCTTGAAACAAGCCTTATGTAGCCAGCCAGTGTTGTACTCACCCGACTTCTCTAAAGACTTTGTCGTACAAAGTGATGCGTCAGATGTGGGGTTAGGAGCAGTATTGTCCCAGGTCTGGAACGGGGAAGAGCACCCAGTCATTTACCTCAGCAGGAAGTTGAAGTCCCATGAGGTAAATTACGCCACGGTTGAAAAGGAGTGTTTAGCGGTGAAGTGGGCTCTAGATTCCCTTCGGTACTATCTGCTAGGTAGGCACTTTGACATGGTTACGGATCACGCTCCGTTAAAGTGGATGTCTCAAAACAAGGAGACAAATAGAAGAGTGAATAGGTGGTTCCTGGCCCTACAGGAATTCAACTTCACAGTAAAGCATCGCCCTGGCGTTCAAATGGGGAATGTGGATGCTTTGTCTCGAGTACATGAATGCCTGATTGCTGGTGTTCCAACCCCAAGGTTAAAACAAGAGGGGGGGGTATGTGACAGCAGGAAGGTAAAGTCACCTGGTTGCATCCAGGGGGGTAGATATATTTCTCCCAGATTCAGGCTTTATGCCGACTTATACAACTAGGGAGTTGATGAAGCCCAGCTGAGGCTAGTGGGCTCATGAATGACTCATACCTCTAGGGAGAGTGCTGGGCGTCGTGAGGCAGGGAGTTGATGAGACCAGCTGAAGCTTGTCAGCTCATTTAGGCCTCTATAAGAACTCCCAGATTCATTAGGTGTTAGCTCATGCCTGGAACCAGACCTGTGTGGACTGTCTAGGGAGAGTGAACCCCTGTGCGGTGAGGCAAAGCCTGTGTGGCTATTTGTTTGGACTTTTACTAAACCAGGGACTTAGGGACTAGGACAGCACCAGGCTGATCCCAGTTGTTAGTTTAGGAAACCTGCATGTTTAGTCAGAGGTCAAACTGACCAGGATTTATTTTGTTTATGTTTCTTTTTGGCTTTGCTGTGTTTTTGTCACTGTACATAGAGAAATAAACCGCACCTTTTGATTTTGAAAACCACAACCTCCGTCTGCTGGCCCTGTTTTTGTGTGGGGAGCCCAACCAGGGGGTCACACACACCCGCTACCGAGTTAACCCCCTCACAATATATATATATATCTATATATCTATCTATATATATATATATATAAAATGTAGCGCCCTCCCCAAAAGGTTGGGACGCTATTTAAAAATATAGAGGGATGTCTGAGCCAGTAGTTGGGCTCAGACTGTTGAATTGCATTTAATTTTACCTCTGCTCTAGCTGTAGTTTGCCCGATAGCATTTTCCCTTATTGCCTGTAGGTGGCGTTACCACCTCGGGTACCTGTTGGAACACGGGCAAACCATGGTGCAATGAGTGGCCCTTCTCGGCAGCGGTACAGTGGGAGTGGTCGACCCGCTGTGCCTGCTGGGGGGGATACTTAAGGGGCAGACGCCATTGATTGGGGTCGGTTCTCACCCCGCGGCCCTCTGGGCGCGAGGTGTGTGTGTGGTCCTGGTCTCAGGGCCACGTTGGCCCGAGGCTGCATTTCTATCTAGTAGGCCCAGCTAGTCTGGCTGGGGCCTACAGTCGGAGAGAGGATCCCAAGCTGTCCGTCCACATGGGGAGGAAGCTATCTTAGTGAAGGAGACCAGGGGAGGACCTGCCCTGGAGGAGACCGGCAAAGTGCTGCTGTCTCGGGTGAGGCCTGGTAACTTTGGCAAGGAGGGATCCGCTTTATTACAAGCCCTGCAGTTCGCCGGTTTGGCTTAAAGGCCCTTTAACTGCACGGCTGGAAGTTTGGGACTTTAAAATTATGTGGCAGAGGATTCCTGGACTATCCATTTGCTCAACTTCAAAAGGTCTGTGGCAGAGACTTTGTACACTTCAAAAGGTCTGTGGCAAAGACCTGCTTCATCTAGGGCAGTCTGTGGCAGAGACTGCACTGTTTCTGTTTCGTGTGTCATCCCGGCTGCTAGGCCATGTGAGAGGGGACTATCTGGGTGACCAATACCCACTCTAACATTGAGAGTGGTGAGTGACTCTGATCTGAAACTGTTATATTTTGTGGCGAATGCCTGAACCTTCCCCTATTCTTCTATACCTTCTACTTCTCAACGTTTACTGCATAAGAAAAATAAAGCCTAACTGTTTGAGGTTTTACATCTGTGTGGACATTGCATTACTACAGACTTTCCTACCCAGACAACGAAGCTGAATAGGTAATGTGCAAAACCCAAAACTAACCAATGACCCTCTAGGGGGTATTTCTACATATGGTACAGTGGTGTAGTGGGTAGCACTCTCGCCTAGCAGTAAAAAGGGTCGCTGGTTCGAATCCCAACCACGACACTACCTGCCTGGAGTTTGCATGTTCTCCCTGTGCCTTGCGTGGGTTTCCTCCGGGTACTCCGGTTTCCTCCTACACTCCAAAGACATGTTGATAGGTTAATTGGCTTCTGTCTAAATTGACCCTAGTATATGAATGTGAGTTAGGGACCTTAGATTGTAAGCTCCTTGAGGGTAGGGACAGATGTGAATGTACAATGTATAATGTAAAGCGCTGCATAAATTGACGCAGGGATGAACCGAACACCCCCCAGTTCGGTTTGCATCCAGAACATGCGAACAGACCGAAAGTTTGCGCGAACATTCGAACATCGTTAAAGTCTATGGGACTCGAACGTGAGAAATCAAAAGTGTGAATTTTAAAGGCTAATATGCAAGTTATTGTCCTAAAAAGGGTTTGGGGACCCGGGTCCTGCCCTAGGGGACATGTATCAATGCAAAAAAAAGTTTTAAAAACTGCAGTTTTTTGGGAGCAGTGATTTTAATGATGCTTAAAGTAAAAAAATAAAAGTGAAATATTCCTTTAAATATTGTACCTGGGGGGTGTATATAGTATGCCTGTGAAGTGGCACGTGTTTCCCGTGTTTAGAACAGTCCCTGCACAAAATGACATTTCTAAATGAATAAAAGTAATTTAAAACTGCTTGCGGGCAATGTAATGTTGGGTCCGGGCAATATAGATGAAAATTATTGAGAAAAACTGCATGGGTACCCCCCTCCCACCCAGCCCATTACCAGGCCCTTTGGGCCTGGTATGGATATTAGGGGAACCCCGCACTTAAATTAAAAAAAGAAAAGGCGTGGGGGCCCCCAGGCCCTATATACTCTGAACAGCAGTATACAGGCGGTCCCAAGAAAGACAGGGACTGCGGGTTTGTTCTTAAGTTGAATCTGTTTGTAATGTGGAACAGGTACATTTTGTAAGTGTAGCTCCAGCCCAAAAATCTATTTTTAACCTTTTTGGATAACATAGGGAAGGGTTATCACCCCTGTAACATTTGTATTGCTGTCTGTGCCCCTGTTCAGAAGATTTCACCTCACTTTCTGTCCCAATGACAATTGGATTTTGAAAATTTGGGTTTATTAGGGAAACAAGGATTGGTGATAGAGCATCAGTGGAGATACCTTTTTCCCATATTAACTCTTACAGGAGAGAATTTCCCTTCCCAGGGGTAGATTTCCTCTCACTTCCTGCTGTCTCCCTCCATTTGTAAGTAGGAGTCGTTTGTAAGTCGGATGTTTGAAAGTAGGGGACCGCCTGTATATGCTATACGGACTGCCCTATATACTCTGCAGAAAACTGGGCCTTAGGTGTTGGTGGTACCAGAACACTGTAAGCCCTCACAGTTACTCTTGGTGGGCGCTGGAACGGGCCCTCCTGTGAAATATTATATCAAGAATTGTAATTACATGCCCCTGTTGAACAGGGGCAGAAAAATTGGGCCTTTGGTGGTGGTGGTGGTGCCACAACACTGTAAGCCCTCAGAGTTACTCTTGGTGGGCGCATGAATGGGCCCTGCTGTGAAATATTTATCAAGAATTGTAATTACATGCCCCCTGTCATGGATATGCACTAATGTCTGTCTGCCATCTTACCTTTTCCTCTTCATGTGATCATCTTAGAGGCTGGACTCCTTCACCTGGCTTCCTTTTTAATCTCCTCCCAGCCTGACTCCACCCCAGGCCCTATCACAGAACACTATATTAACCTGTGCACTGCAAGCCTGCATTGCTGATCAATGTGTTTGTTTAAGCATTGTGTGTTTGGGTTCCTGCCTGCCGTGTGCTACGTCTGTCTCTCTGTTATGATATTGGCTTGTTCCTAACTATCCCTGTCTGCTTGTGACCCTTGACCTTCTGCTTGTCCTTCGTTTATCCTTGCCTGCTTGTGACCCTGACTTTGGCCTTTCCCCTCACTATTCTTGTATCCTGTGCTGCTGCTCCCCCTCTTTCCTCCTTACCCTACGAGGCGTGAGCTAGGAGTCTCTAGGGGCCGCGACCTGGACCTAGCTGCAGCGTAACATCCTCACCACTAGAGGCTCTGGAGAAGACCTGCTGGGCCTTAGACTCCGCACCCTGGGGTATCTCGGCTCTAGCTTCCTGTGGATGCCAGTTGTGCTCCTTTGGTCCCGCTTTCCACAACCACTCAGTATCCTATCCGCAGCAGTCAGTCATAGGGTTTACTACCTTGTGGTGCACTCCTGACCCCCTATGGTGTGCATCTGTCATCTGGCCACAGGTGACCTGACAGTTTGATCAGCCATGAACCCGGCTGACATGCCGCTCCCCGCGGATGATCCATTGAAGGGCATAGTTCGCAGACTTGAGACCCAGGAATCGAATCAGACTCCGGTGATGCGATTCCTCCAGGATCTGGCTTCTCGCTTCGAGCAGCTTCAGGCCTCCTTGGGAACCCCGAATCCGCAACCTCAAGTACAACCAGCGGCTGCACCTATCGCACCAGTCGCAGCCACACACTCACTAAAACTGCCAGCTCTGTTCCGTTTCTCTGGGGACTCCAAGGCCTGCAGGGGGTTTCTCAGCCAATGTACGATTCATTTTGAGCTTCAGCCTCAAAACTTCCTGTCTGATCGGGCTAAGGTAGCCTATAGCATTTCCCTTCTCTCCGGTGAAGCTTTAGCCTGGGCTGCCCCCCCGTGGGAGAAGAATGATCCAGTGGTTTCCAGCCTGTCCGACTTCTTGGTCGCTACCTTTTTACATGGCCTCTCTGACCGAGTGAAAGATGAATTAGTGTGCAGAGCGATCCCCGTCGGTCTGGACGATGTAATTTCTTTGTGCAATCAGATCAACATACGTTTTCAGGAGAGGTCCCTAGAAAAGAGACGCCAGCACTCCCTGGGCCCTAGCCAGTCTGAGCTCCCCTCTCTTCATCCCGTGGAGCATCTTCTGCCTGCTGAGGAACCTATGCAGCTGGGCCGGACCAGACTAACCCCCGAAGAACGTGCTAGGCGCAGAACCCTGGGCTTGTGCCTCTATTGTGGGGGCAAGGGCCATTTTCGTGACTCCTGCTCACTTCGTCCGGGAAACGCTCAGGTCTAATACATTTGGAAGGTGGAGTATTGGACCCAGAAACATCACCTTCTCGCCTTCCCCTGCCGGTGTTCCTTCATGTAGACCATTCTCCTCAATCAACCCTTGCATATCTGGATTCCGGGGCTGCCGGCAATTTTATGGATTGGAGAACTGCTTCTTCTATGAAGCTTACCCTTTCACCTCTCACTACCCCATTGGTAGTCTCGGCAATTGATGGCACCGTTCTCCCAGGGGGCCCTATTTGCTTCCAGATGCTATCCATTAGGATGTCGGTAGGGATTCTCCACCAGGAGTGGATATCCTTTCTCATTCTACTCAAGGCCTCTACCCCCGTTGTATTGGGCCTTCCTTGGATACAGCTTCACTCTCCACATGTGGACTGGGTCTCTGGGCAGGTCCTGGCCTGGGGTCCCTCATGTTTCTCGTTGTGTCTTCTCAAGGTGGCCCCCAAGGAGAGACTTCCGGTTGCTACCACTTCTGTTTCTTCTGATCTTCCCGCTGCATACAGCGATTACCGGGATGTGTTCTGTAAGAAATCAGCTGAGGTGCTTCCTCCCCACAGGTCTTTTGACTGTGCTATTGACCTTGTCCCCGGAGCAACTCTGCCCAGGGGTCGTACCTATCCTCTGTCCATCCCAGAGACCCAGGCCATGTTTGAGTATGTCGCAGAGAATCTGGAGAGAGGTCTCATCTGGAAATCCTCATCGCCTGCAGGGGCAGGGTTCTTTTTCGTTGCCAAAAAGGATGGTACCTTAAGACCCTGCATCAACTATCGAGGTCTAAACACGGTTACTATTAAAAATCGATACCCCTCACCCTTAATATCTGAGCTATTCGACAGGTTGAAGGGTGCCTCCATTTTCACCAAGTTGGATCTCAGAGGCGCGTACAGTCTCATTCGAATACGGGAGGGTGACGAATGGAAGACTGCATTCAACACTAGAGACGGGCATTACGAATACCTGGTGATGCATTTTGGTTTGTGTAATGCCCCAGCCGTGTTTCAAAACTTCGTCAATGAAATCTTCAGGGATCTGCTGTACCAGTTTGTTGTCATTAGGGTTGTCCCGATACCACTTTTTTAAGACCGAGTACAAGTACCGATACTTTTTTTCAAGTACTCGCCGATACCGAATACCGATACTTTTTTTTAATCTCATGTGTCAGTATTTTTTTTTTTTTTTACAATATTTTTTTTTTTTTTTAATTTATTTATTTTTTACAATGCTTTCTTTTTTAAGGGGGGGGGGGGGGGGTGGACAGTGTCAGTGTGTGTGTGTTTTGTTTTATTTATTATTTTTTACAATTCATTTTTATTTATTTTTTTTATTTATTTTTTATCAGCCCTGTTGGGGGGCTTTGGTGAGATATCAGGGGTCTTAACAGACCTCTGACATCTCCCCTTTGAGACAGAGAAAGGGACTAGGGACACAGATTCCCCAGTCCCTTTCTCAGCAGCCTCCGCTGCGCTGAAAATGAATGGAGAGAAGAAAGCGGCTTCTCTACATTCATAAACTGAAACATTGTAAACACAGTTTATGATGTTTCAGTTATGTGAATGGACAGAGTCAGTGATCACTGACTCTGTACATTCTGAACAGTAAGGAGCCGGATTTACCGGCTCCTACCTCCGCTCTCCATCCTGACAGATCGAGGGGGTGGAGGAGGAGAACGGAGGGGGATGGCAGCACAGAGGGGGACACGGATTGGGATGGCGGCACGGAGGGGGACACGGATTGGAACGGCGGCACGGAGGGACACACGGAGGGGACGGCGGCATGGAGGGGGACACGGAGAGGGACAGCGGCAAAACGGAGGGGGCTGGAGGAGGATAAGGTGACAATCAGCACTGATCGTGTGTGGGGGAGCTACAAGCACCGATCACCGCTGATTTTAAAGAAGCTGAAAGCCGCGCGAGGGGGGAGAGAGAGAGAGAAGCGGACTCGGAGAAACTACTTTTAAATCTATACAGCGGTGATCGGTGCTGGTAACTTCCCCCACCGCACTGATCACTGCTGATCACAAGTATCGGGTGAAGCATCGGGAGCATTTGCCCGAGTATAAGTACTCAGGCAAATGCTCTGTATCGGTGCCGATACCGATACTAGTATCGGTATCGGGACATCCCTAGTTGTCATCTATCTGGATGACATTCTGATCTTTTCGGAAAATCTGCACGTCCACAGAAACCATGTCCGCACTGTACTTCAGCGTCTTAGAGAGAACAATCTCTATGCCAAGCTGGAGAAATTTTCCTTTGAATGTTCTGAGGTCTTGTTTCTGGGGTGCTTTGTCTCATGTTTGGGTCTTCGTATGGATCCTGGGAAGGTCTTGGCTATTACCAACTGGCCTCTTCCTGCAAGCCTCAAGGCCACACAGCGCTTTCTTGGCTTCACAAATTATTATAGGCAGTTCATAAGGAATTACTCTTCCATTGCTGCGCCTATTATTGCTTTGACCAAGAAGGGTGCGAATGCCAAAGATTGGCCTCCCGAAGCTGTCTCTGCATTCCACGACCTGAAACAGGCCATTGTTTCTGGACCTCTCTTGAGGAGACCTAATCCTGGGGATGCATTTTTTATTGAAGTGGACGCTTCCTCAATGGGAGTGGGAGATGTGCTTCTTCAATTCTTTGAGAAGAAACTGCAACCATGTGCGTTCTTCTCCATTTTCTCAGGCAGAGAGAAATTATGCCATCGGTGATCGGGAACTTCTCGCAATTAAATTGGCGTTAGAGGAGTGGCGTCATCTCTTGGAGGGTTCCCCTCACTCCATAACGATCTTTACTGATCATAAGAATTTACAGTATCTACAGAATGCTAAACGTCTGAATCCCAGACAGGCCAGGTGGAGTCTCTTCTTTGCCTGTTTTTAATTTCACGATTACCTACAAACCTGGTTCCTGCAACGGTCGGGCGGATGTGCTCTCTAGGTCATTTGACACTTTGGACGAGGAGTCCGCCCCTGAACCTGAGCCGATCATTCCAACCTTGTGCATTGTTGCCCATTCTACCACCCTGGAGTCTAAAATTCCTCCTGGTAAGACCTTTGTCCCCACTGAGCTAAGAGCTAAGATCCTTCATTGGGGACATGATTCCAAGGTGGCAGGTCATTCTGGATTCCTCCGATCCTTCTTACTCCTCAGTCGTCACTACTGGTGGCCTAATCTCCGCTCAGACGTCAAAGACTACGTTAAGGCTTGTCATGTCTGTGCTCAGTCCAAATCCTTCACACAAGCTGCTGCTGGTCTCCTCATGCCATTGCCCATTCCTAAGGAGCCCTGGGCTCATATTGCCATGGATTTTATCACCGACCTACCACTGTCTGAGAATAATACGGTCATTTGGGTGGTAATCGATCGGTTCTCCAAGATGGCTCATTTTGTTCCTCTTCCTGGTCTTCCTTCTGCTCCTGCCTTGGTTCCCATTTTTATTCGAGAAATTTTCCGCCTCCATGGGGTTCCTTCTCATATTGTTTCTGACAGGGGTGTTCAATTTACGTCTCGTTTTTGGAGAGTCTTTTGCAAATCCCTCAATATTGTCTTGGATTTTTCCTCTTCCTACCACCCTCAATCCAATGGACAGACTGAGAGGGTTAATCAGGAGTTAGAGGTCTTTCTTCGCACCTTTGTGTCTTCTCATCATGACGATTGGTCCTCTCTACTACCATGGGCAGAATTCTCTCATAACAATCATGTAAATACCAGTTCGCAGAAGACACCCTTTTTCACAGTTTACGGAAAACACCCTCAACTTCCTCTTCCCATGACCTGTTCTCCAGATATTCCAGCTTTGGCTTCGGTTCAGGAGTCTCTCAATTCTGTTTGGGGTGACGTTCATGATTCCCTCCGGGCAGCTGCTGAAAAATTCAAAGGCTTTGCCGACCGCCGCAGGCGTAAACCGCCTTCTCTTTAGCCAGAGGACAAAGTCTGGCTCTCCACCAGGAACATCAAGCTCCGAGTTCCTTCTCTGAAGTTTGCTCCACGATTCATTGGTCCATACACTGTAACTGCTAAACTGAATCCAGTTTGTTTCAAACTCCAGATTCCTAAGAGCCTTAAAATCACTAACTCCTTCCATGTTGCCCTTCTGAAGCCTTTCGTCCTCAATAAATTCTCTCGTCCTCTCCCTACCGTGGCGCCTGTCTCTGAGGATAATCAGGAGTACAAGGTCAGTCAAATTCTGGACTCCCGACTCTGCAAAAGCGTTCTTCAGTACCTCGTTCATTGAAAGGGGTTTGGTCCTGAGGAGAGGTCTTGGATCGCTGCATCTGAGGTCTTTGCACTTCGTCTGTTAAAGAAGTTTCATCTGAAGTTTCCCTTTAAACCCGGTCCCAGGCGGGGAAGGGGGAGGCCTCGTAAGAGGGAGGGTACTGTCATGGACAATGCACTAATGTCTGTCTGCCATCTTACCTTTTCCTCTTCATGTGTTCATCTTAGAGGCTGGACTCCTTCACCTGGCTTCCTTTTTAATCTCCTCCCAGCCTGACTCCACCCCAGGCCCTATCACAGAACACTATATTAACCTGTGCACTGCAAGCCTGTCTTGCTGATCAACGTGTTTGTTTAAGCATTGTGTGTTTGGGTTCCTGCCTGCCGTGTGCTACGTCTGTCTCTCTGTTATAATATTGGCTTGTTCCTTTACTATCCCTGTCTGTTTGTGACCCTTGACCTTCCAAGACTGATTCATTTTTTATGAAGGTGAGCCGATCAACCGACTCTGTGGACAGGCGCACTCTGTGATCGGTTACAAAGCCTCCAGCAGCACTGAATTTGCGTTCCAAAAGAACGCTGGATGCAGGACAGGCCAGTAGCTCAATTGCATACTGTGCAAGCTCTGGCCAGTGATCCATCCTCAAGACCCAGTAAGCCAGTGGATTTTCGGTTGGAAAGGTCTCCAAGTCTGATCTTGCCCCTAGGTATTCCTGCACCATGTAAATCAGACGCTGGTGATGGTTGCTGGAACCGATCAGACCTTGGGGCTGCGGACTAAAAAATTGTCTGAACGCATCGGTCAGACGGCCACCTTCTCCACCGCTCCTTCTGTGACTGACCGAAGCCTCAGCAACACGTTGTCCAGGAGGACCAGGAAATTGTAACCTCCCAGGCTCTGGAAACGCATTGCATAAACCTTTCTGCAAGAAACTCTTCTGCAAGGCCTCCCAAAGATGTTTCATCCTCTGCTCCCTCTGCGAAGGCTGGATAAGTTCCTCAACCTTACCCTTGTAACGTGGATCAAGAAGGGTTGCCAGCCAGTACTGTTCCCTCTCCTTGATCACACGAATCCGAGGGTCCTTTCGCAGGCTTTGCAGGATCAGGGAGGCCATGCAGCATAGGTTTGCTGAGGCATTCAATCCGGAGTCCTCTGGGTCACTAAGGGTGGCTGATCCGCAGCCACCTCCTCCCAGCCACGTACAAGTCCATGGGTTTCTGGGGACTGTAAACAATCGCTTGAAGACTGCTGTTGATGCTGAGTGCCAGGTTCCACCTCTATGCTGACACAATCCTCCTCATTTTCCTCTTCCTCCTCTTCCTGTGTAAGCGGCGGGCCCGCAGGAATACTGTCTGGATAAAGGGGGCCTTGAGAGGTAAGGAAGTCCTCCTCTTCCTCCCTCTGTTCTGCCTCAAGTGCCCTGTCCATTATTCCATGCAGCGTTGTGCTCCAACAGGAAGACAAGAGGGACATTATTACTGATGCATGCACTGTCACTGCTCACCATCCTCGTGGCCTCCTCAAATGGTGACAGGACAGTGCATGCATCCTTAATCATGAGCCACTGGCGTGGCGAAAAAAAGCCAAGCTCCCCTGACCCTGTCCTGGTGCCATACTCGCACAGGTACTCATTGATGGCCCTCTGCTGCGTGTGCAGCCGCTGCAGAATTGCCAACATTGAGTTCCACCTGGTGGGCATGTCACAGATGAGGCGGTTCTTGGGTAGGTTGCATTCCTTTTGAAGGTCAGCCAGCTGAGCACTGGCATTAAATAACCGGCGGAAATGCTCACAGACTTTCCTGGCCTGCCTCAGGAGATCCTGTAAGCCCGGGTAACTGCCCAAGAACCGCAGCACCACCAAATTAAGGACGTGAGCCAAACAGGGAACATAGGTCAAGTGTCCCTATCCGAGGGTGGAGAGGAGGTTGGTGCCATTGTCGCAAACCACCATTCCTGGCTGAAGCTGGCGTGGCGTCAACCACCTCTGAGCCTGCCCCTGCAGAGCTGACAGAATCTCTGCCCCAGTGTGACTCCTGTCCCCTAAGCAGACCAACTCAAGCACCGCATGGCATCTTTTTGCCTGAGTGCCTGCGTAGCCCCTAGAACGCCTACTGAGCACCACTGGTTCCGAGGACAAATCAGCACAGGAAGAGGCCATAGAGGAAGAAGAAGAGGAGGGGGTGGAGGAGAGAGGTGTGGCAGAATCACCACTACCAGCATTTTGGAGGCATGGTGGCGGAACAAGCTCCAACAATACTGCACCCTGTCCTGCATCCTTCCCAGCTGCCAGCAGGGTTACCCAGTGCACCGTGAAAGAAAGGTAACGTCCCTGTCCATGCCTGCTGGACCATGAGTCAGCGGTAATATGCACCTTACCGCTGACTGCCCTGTCCAAAGAGGCCAAGACATTGCCTTCCACATGTCGGTAGGGAGCCGGAATGGCCTTCCGTGAAAAAAAATGGCGTTTGGGAACCTGCCACTGAGGTACCGCACATTCCACAAATTCTCAAAAGGGGGCAGAGTCTACCCGCTGAAAAGGCAGCAGTTGGAGTGCTAGCAATTTAGCCAAACTAGCATTCAGCCGCTGAACATGTGGATGGCTGGGACCAAATTTCTTCAGACGGTTTAGCAACTGGGGTAAGGAAAGTTGCCTTCTACAATCAGATTTAGGTGTACCGCTAGCAGATTACCCGCAAGTGCTTGGGACACCTAATTCTACACCTTCATTCCTCTCAGTGCAGGTCTCTGAGAGGACTGAAGTTATAGTGGGGTTGGAGATCCCAGCTGATAAGGAGCAGGGAGAGGTTCGCCTTGTTCTTTGGTGTGGGTCTTTTAAGAACTGTTGCCAACGGACTGCATGGGAGGTTGACATATGTTTGGTCAAGCATGTGGTGCCCAAGCGGCTGGTGTTTTGGCCACGCTTGATACGCTTCAGACATATGATCTACTGCACACGTCTCAAAAAAGGCGAACACCAAAGAACTTTTGAAAAAATGCACAGAGTCAGCAGTGCCCTGCACATGCGGAGCTCTGCGATGTGATCCAGTCAGTTGGCTGCCCTTAAGCTGGCCCATGGAGGGCATCCTGCCTCGTTGGAGATGTGCCTCCTCCTCCTCCTCCTCTCTTCTATCAGGCACCCACGTAGAGTCAGCGACCCCATCATCCCCTCACTCCTCGCTACTGGAGCAAACCTGGCAGTATGCTGCAGCTAGGGGAACATGACTGCCAGTTTCTTGTCCTTCCTGGGCACCCCCTCTCTCTGGGCTCATGATACTGCCTTCATCCTCAACCTGGGTACCATCATCAGAGCCTTCAAAACGTTGGCTGCCAAATGAACGGGCCACTTTTTGCGATTCGGTACTGCGTCGCTTTAATCGACAATTGTGCGGTCGAGCGACGTGGCTCCCAAACAAAATTGACGTCCTTTTTTTCCCACAAATAGAGCTTTCTTTTGGTGGTATTTGATCACCTCTGTGGTTTTTTATTTTTTGCGCTATAAACAAAAATAGAGCGACAATTTTGAAAAAAAGCAATATTTTTTACTTTTTGTTATAATAAATATCCCCAAAAAATCTATAAAAAATAAAAAAAAAATCCTCAGTTTCCTTTTAGTTTTTTTGTATAAAAAAAAATTGCAATAAGCATTTATTGATTGGTTTGCGCAAAAGGTATAGCGTCTACAAAATAGGGGATAGTTTTATGGCATTTTTATTAATTTTTTTTTTTACTAGTAATGGCGGCGGTCAGCGATTTTTTATCGTGACTGCGACATTATGGCAGACACATCGGACACTTTTGGCGCTATTTTGGGACCATTCACATTTATACAGCGATCAGTGCTATAAAAATGCACTGGTTACTGTGTAAATGTGACTGGCAGTGAAGGGGTTAACCACTAGGGGGCTAGGAAGGGGTTAAGTGTGTCCTAGGGAGTGATTCTAACTGTTAGGGGGCGTCGCTATGAGTGACACGTCACTGATCGCTGCTCCCGATGAGAGGGAGCAGACGAACAGTGACATGTTACTAGGCAGAATGGGGAGATGCTGTGTTTACACTGGCATCTCCTCGTTCTTCAGCTCTGTGACACGATCGCGTGCACCCGGCGGACATCGAGTCCGCTGGTCCTGCGGGCATGGTCACGGAGCTCGCGGCAGGCGCGCGCGCACGACGGCAAATTCAAACTGACGTAAATAGATGTAGATTTGCCTGTCCGTGCCATTCTGCCAACGTATATAGTCGTGAGCCGGTCTTTAAGTGGTTAACAAGGAACATATTTAACCTTTTTCTAAAAACATCATGGGTATAATTAATTTTCTACATGGGGATTATGGTTGGAATGTCATGCCTAAACATGCATAGGAATACAGTTGACCTCTTTCTGATAGGAATATGGGTATATTAATTTGTCCACATAGGGATTATGGGTGGAATATCATGGCTACACAGCCCAAGGAACATATTTAACCTGTTTCTTTTTTTTTTTTGTATAATCTATTTTTATTGAGAAAATCATACATAACAAATGAAAGAGAAACACATAGCCCATAAGGACCACAATGAGCATACGATCTTATACGGTACAAAAGGTACAATTTAGTAACTGAAGAACAAGGTACTGTTTCCTAGGTGAAGCTACAGTTCCGCTGGGGGGAGACTCGCCCTCCCAGCTAGCCATCTTGTCCGCTACTGTGTCTGGGGGTTAAGGATCAGACTATACAAGGAGAACCTGCATCCCCGCGCCCCATATGGGGAGGGGGGGCAAAATAGCCTCCATCAAACCCTCCCTGGCCGAAAAACGGCCCATGGGCACGAAGAGGTGAGGGACCACGCTCCTCTAGGAGTCCCTTCCCCTCAAACAGAAGGGGAAGCGACTTCCTCTGCGTATGAAGATCCGGCCCAAACTAGGGGCCCACCCCCGCAGCCAGTAAGCAACCTGGGCTAAGCCAACATGCGCGGAGCCAGGGCTTATCGTACAAAAACAAATAAACGTAAATGGAAAACAGCAGAGTGGGAAAGTCAGACAGAGGGAACAAGGGAATGGGTAAAGGGGAATAGGACTACCTCCACCCGGCATGCACTCATAGCTCCACACGGCGCTACCAATCAATAGCGCACAATTAGCGTTCAGCTCAGTATTGGGACTCCTGCGTCTCCGGTCTATGCCTCCCGGACCCGCACTGTATTACCCCTGCCTCCCCTAAGAAAGGGCTCTGCAAGCTCCAGCAAAGCGGTGTCCAGACTAGAGGGAATAAACTCCTCATCAGAAATATGTTGCAACCAAGCAGCCCAGATGGTTTTAAAACGCTCACTTGTGCCATTGCAAGTTGCCACCCATTCTTCAGCCTCCTTAATCTCCCGTACCTTCTTGGTCCAGTCTTCGAGACCAGGTACATGGGCCTGCTTCCAGTAAATGGGAAGCAGGCATTTGGCTGGTTTAGAAGGTGTGGGAGCACACACTTCCTGTATCGGCTGATCGGCATAGAGGGTACATGGAGGAGAAAGTGCATTGGCAAAAGCGGGACCTCAATATCTAAGATGGCCTTGATTTGTGCCTGAATCGCTTCCCAAAAAGGCTGAATTTTCGGGCAGTCCCACCATATATGAAGCAAGGTGCCATGGAGGCCGCAGCCTCTCCAGCAGCGGTCAGATACGGTGGGGTAAATGCGTGAGAGCACAGCTGGCACCCTATACCACCTCGTCAATAACTTATAGTTTGTTTATTTAACCTGTTTCTGATAGCAATATGCATATAATTATTTTTCCACATAGAGATTATGGGTGGAATACCATGGCTACACATTCCAAGGAGCATATTTAATCTATTTCTGATAAAAAATATATGTATAAGTATTTTTCTACATGGTAATTATGGGTGGAATATCATGGCTAAACAAGCCTAGGAACACAGTTGACCTATTTCTGATAGGGAACATGGGTATAATTATTTTTCTACATGGGGACTATAGGGGGAATATATTGGTTACACATTCCATGGAACATATTTAACCTATTTCTGATAGCAATATACATATAATTATTTCCCTACATGGGTATTATGGGACAAATATCATGGCTACACTAAACAAGGAACATATTTTGCGTATACCTATTTTCCTAAAACATTACATAGTATGTGCATACATGATATTCCACCCAAAACCCCCATGTAGAAAAATTATACCCCTGTTTTTATCAGAAACAGGTCAACTGAGTTCCTAGACATGTAAAGCCATGATATTCCACCCATAATCCCCATGCAGAAAAATAATTATACACATATTTTTTATCAGAAATAGATAAAATATGCTCCTTGAAATGTGTAGCCATGTTATTCCACCCATAATCCCCATGTGTAAAAATGATTATACTCATATTCCTATCTGAAAGAGGTCAACTGTGTTTCTATGCATGTTTAGCAATGATACTTCACCCATAATCCTCATGTAGAAAATTAATTATACCCATATTCCTATCAGAAACATTCAAAGAATGTGTAGCCATGACATTTTATCCATAATCCCCACGTAGAGCAATTATTATACCCATATTCCTATCAGAAAAAGGTCAACTGTGTTCCTATGCATGTTTAGGCATGATATTCCACCCATAATTCCCATGTAGAAAAATGAATACCCATGTTCTTATCAGAAACAGGTCGATGTGTGTTCCTAGCCATATTTAGCCATGGTATTCCACCCATAATCCCCTTGTAGAAAAATCATTTAACATATATTTTATATATACATCTATACCTATCAGAAACAGGTCAAATGCATTACATATACAAAAAAGGGGGGGAGAAAGGGCATAAATGTGTGCACGAAGCACAATAGTAGAATACTTCCTAGCACTGTGAACCCAATGTGGGCGGTGTCTCTCTGGTCAGAAAATCGCATATAACAAAAAGGGAGGGGTGTCCCATACCAGACCAGTAAGGGACCAAAAGACCAAATGAGTGACACCAATATCAGTAAGTAAGTGAAAAAAGTGGAAATTTTATTAATAAATAGAAAAAAGTAACTCCATAAAACATCTCTCGGTAGAGAGAATGAATGATGCTAAATACTGACAGTACACATGAAAAAGGAAGCATGAACCAGTATCCATGTGTGGCCACCAATATAACAAAAACATGGACACAGGACCATAGACAAACAACATAAAACAAAGTAGATCATCCGGACGCCTAGTTTTTCTGTGTGGGCGGCCTGTGGCGACAAAAGTTCGCAAACATCAGGGAAAGAATAACTAGAATAAAACAGGCAAACCACACAGGGGTCCCTGGAAGGCTATAGCCCGTGGAGAAGGGAAAGGGAGGGGAAAATGTATAGGGAAGGGAAAGGGGGGAAAAAAGGGAAGGGGAATGGGCCTCAGAGGAACAAAAAAGTATGGGAGAAATCCCCAATGACACTGCAGTCCAAAGGGAGGGAAGAGAGTGGCAAGGGGCAGAAACAGGCACCACAAACCCTGTATAGTCCAATTCCACAAATGCCAAAATGGAATTCCGAGCAGATGGAGAGTGGTGTGGGATGGAAGGTACCAAGCAAATTGTCCTCATGAAATGGATGATGAATAGCAGATAAAAATCTGCAGCATGGGGTGACAAACAGGAATCATGCAGACACAACAGTGTCATGGATATGCAGTAGTGTTTGTCTGTCAGCTTACCTTCCTTCCCATGTGTTCATCTTAGAGGCCTGAGCCCTTTCACCTGGCTTCCTTTATAATCTCCTCCCAGCCTGACTCCACCCCAGGCTCTATCACTGAACACTATATTAACCTGTGCACTGCAAGCCTGCTTTGCTGATCAACGTGTTTGTTAGGCATTGTGTGTTTGGGTTCCTGCCTGCCGTGTGCTACGTCTGTCTCTCTGTTACGTTATCGGCTTGTCCCCGACTATCCCTGTCTGCTCGTGACCCTTGACCTTCGGCTCGTTCTTCGTTATCCTTGTCTGCTTGTGGCCCCTGACCTTCAGCTTGTTATTCGGTTCTCTCTTATCGTGTGCTGCTGCTTCCCCTCTTTTCCCCTTATCCTACGGGGCGTGAGCTAGGAAACTCCAGGGGCCGCAACCTGGTCCCAGCCTGCAGCTAACATCCTCACCACTAGAGGCCCTGGAGAAGACCAGCTGGGTCTTAGACTCCGCGCCCTGGGGAATCTTGGCTCTAGCTTCCGTTTGGATCCCAATTGTGCTCCTCTGGTCCCGCTTTCCACAACCACCCAGTTTCCTATCCGCAGAAGCCAGCCATAGGGTTCACTACCTCGCGGTGCACTCCTGTCCCCCTACGGTGTGCATCTGTCACCTGGCCACAGGTGACCCTGACAGTTTGATCAGCCATGAACCCGGCTGACATCCCGCTACCCGCGGATGATCCATTGCAGGGCATAGTTTGCAGACTTGAAACCCAGGAATCGAATCAGACTCAGGTGATGCGATTCCTCCAGGATCTGGCTTCTCGCTTCGAGCAGCTTCAGGCCTCCTTGGGAACCCTGAATCCGCAACCTCAAATACAATCAGCGGCTGCACCTATTGCACCAGTCGCAGCCACACACTCACTACAACTGCCAGCTCCGTCCCGTTTCTCTGGGGACTCCAAGGCTTGCAGGGGGTTCCTTAGCCAATGCACGATTCATTTTGAGCTCCAGCCCCAAAACTTCCTGTCTGATCGGGCTAAGGTAGCCTATATCATTTCCCTCCTCTCTGGTGAAGCTTTAGCCTGGGCAGCCCCTCTGTGGGAACTGAATGATCCAGTGGTTTCTAGCCTGTCTGGCTTCTTGAAACTTTTTCGGAATATCTTCGAAGAACCGGCTCGTGTCTCTTCAGCGGCCAGCGCCCTTTTACGTCTCCGCCAAGAGTCTGCTTCTGTGGGACAGTATGCCCTTCATTTCCGCATACTGTCGGCTGAGTTGAGCTGGAACAATGAGGCCTTAGTCGCAACCTTTTTGCATGGCCTGTCTGATAGAGTGAAGGATGAATTAGCAGGAAGAACCATCCCCACTGATCTGGCCGGCGTTATCTCCTTGTGTAACCAGATCGATATTCGCTTTCAGGAGAGGACCTTAGAAAAGCAACGCCAGCACTCCTTGGTTCTTAGTCAGCCTGAGCTCCCCTCTCTTCGACCCGTAGAGCATCTCCTACCAGCTGAGGAACCCATGCAGCTGGGTCGGACCAGGCTATCCCCCGAGGAACGTGCTAGGCGCAGAACTCTTGGTCTGTGTCTTTACTGTGGGGGCAAAGGTCATTTTCGTGACACTTGCTCTCTTTGTCCAGAAAAACGTTCGGGTCCACTTCATCTGGAAAGTGGAGTATTGGACCCAGAAATATCACCTTCCCCTTCTCGTCTTCTGCTTTCTGTGTTCCTTCATGTTGGTGCTTCTTCTCATTCGGTCTCAGCATATCTGGATTCCGGAGCCGCTGGTAATTTCATGGACTGGGAAATCGCATCGTCCATGAGACTTACTCTTTTGCCCCTCACCACGCCATTGGTGGTCTTGGCGATTGATGGTACTGTTCTCCCAGGGGGACCTATCCGCTTCCAGACCCTCCCTGTTAAGATGTCGGTAGGGACACTCCACCAGGAGTGGATATCCTTCCTTATCTTACCCAAGGCCTCAATGCCTATAATTTTGGGTCTCCCATGGTTACAGCTCCATTCTCCTCATGTGGACTGGACTACTGGACAGATCCTGGCTTGGGGTCCCTCCTGTTCCTCGTCCTGCCTACCCAAGGTTGCCCCCTGTGAATCTGAGCCGGTCATTCATTCCAGGTTGCATAACCATTTACATTTCTCTGTCCCTAACCACCCTTGGACGCACAGCCAGGCTAGCTTGTCTACAAGTCCTGCAGTTGCTACGTCTTGCGATGCGATTCAGGTAGTCGCTACACCTGACTCAGCTATTCACTCTGCCTCTGTACTAGTTATGCCAGTCCAGCCCATGCCCAGTGAGCCTCCTACTTTTTCTTGTTTGGGACATTCTGCTTGTCCTTCAGCTATTCAGCTTGACTCCGGCGACATGTCACCTTCTAACCAACCTGACTTCAGGGTTCCACTGACATCTGCCCAGTCTGATGGTCCTGTGCAAGATGACCAGTTCCCCTTTAAGGGTCTAGGGGACCCTCCTCAGATTCCTGTTGATCCTCTCATGCCCTTGCTTATTCCTAGAGAGCCTTTGGTCCTCAATAGATCTTCTTGTCATCTCCCTACCTCGTTTTCGGTCTCTGAGGATAATCTTAAGTACGAGGTTAGACAAGTTCTGGATTCTCGGCTCTGCAGAGGCATTCTTCAGTACCTTGTGCATTGGAGAGGTTTTGGTCCTGAGGAAGCGTCTTGGATCGCTGCATCTGATGTCGCTGCACCTCATCTGTTGAGAAGGTTTCATCAGAGATTTCCCTTTAAGCCTGGGTCCAGGCGGGGGAGGGCCCATAAGAGGGAGGGTACTGTCATGGATATGCAGTAGTGTTTGTCTGTCAGCTTACCTTCCTTCCCATGTGTTCATCTTAGAGGCCTGAGCCCTTTCACCTGGCTTCCTTTATAATCTCCTCCCAGCCTGACTCCACCCCAGGCCCTATCACTGAACACTATATTAACCTGTGCACTGCAAGCCTGCTTTGCTGATCAACGTGTTTGTTAGGCATTGTGTGTTTGGGTTCCTGCCTGCCGTGTGCTACGTCTGTCTCTCTGTTACGTTATCGGCTTGTCCCCGACTATCCCTGTCTGCTCGTGACCCTTGACCTTCGGCTCGTTCTTCGTTATCCTTGTCTGCTTGTGGCCCCTGACCTTCAGCTTGTTATTCGGTTCTCTCTTATCGTGTGCTGCTGCTTCCCCTCTTTTCCCCTTATCCTACGGGGCGTGAGCTAGGAAACTCCAGGGGCCGCGACCTGGTCCCAGCCTGCAGCTAACATCCTCACCACTAGAGGCCCTGGAGAAGACCAGCTGGGTCTTAGACTCCGCGCCCTGGGGAATCTTGGCTCTAGCTTCCGTTTGGATCCCGGTTGTGCTCCTCTGGTCCCGCTTTCCACAACCACCCAGTTTCCTATCCGCAGAAGCCAGCCATAGGGTTCACTACCTCGCGGTGCACTCCTGTCCCCCTACGGTGTGCATCTGTCACCTGGCCACAGGTGACCCTGACAAACAGTATGAATGCCAATGTGAACGGATGAGCACTGCAGCAGGTCAATCAGACTAATCAGTAGCATGTAAGTGGCTCCATACGATACCCATGAAGTATTGGGAGCCTGGAAGCAAGGGACATCTGCCAGTCACCGTCCGTATAGTGTCACTGCATCCGTAAACATTCCGGATCTCCTGTATCAATGGGTACCTATAGCAGAGTGGTATGGTGGATGTAAAAGCCGAACCTCCTGATGGACAGCGGTAGTATATACGCGGCTTGTAGTATCCGATGTAGAAAAAAACAGGTCCCTCCGAGTTCCCCGTGCCCGCCGCGGGCTGACTTCCAGGATACAATGGAGCACAGGCGTCCCGTGACGCAGATGACGTCGACGCGTTTCGCAAGGGGGGGTTTCCGCGTAGCTTCGTCTGGATGTGTATCCATGATATTCCACCTATAATTCCCATGTAAAAAAATAATTACTATTATTGTACAGATGCAATTATATAAATCAATATATAAATCGGCAAGTGAAGAGTTAAACATTAGCAACTGCTTCTTGTAACAAAGTATCAAGCATTGCAGAAAGGAATAACATATTTTGATTAACAATAGAGTCATTACCATATATGTGTAAAAAGTACACTGACATCTAGTGAGAGTTCTGAGCATTGCAGCCAATAATTCAATCACCCTATCATCCCACTATGTAGTTTAGTACATCTCCAAACTGAAGTTGAATACCTCCTTAGGTATTTCTTTGTTGTGAGTGACTGCTTGAGACTTTGCTATAACACCTCTGCTGAATGGAAAATACTTATATTAAATAGCCGCTCTTATATTATTGACTTTTCAGCGAAATATGAGCGCATAAGTCATTCTCAACAGATAAACTTATTCCTGAGCATATTTGCCTTACACTTCACAGCTGTGTCCAAAGTAACAAACATCAACATATCTGATTTATGGTGCTGCACTGGGGCTTTCTGGAGTGGCACTCCGGTCATGTCTATGGGTGGCTTTATGAAGCTCCAGGACATCCTGGGCACCAGAAATATGCAGCGTATAATAAAACCACATGGGCAATTGCGCCCATGTGCATGAAGCATTAGCTCTCAGACAGGAAACTAGTTTATATTAAAGAGGAAGTAAACCCTCTTAAAAAAATTCTGAAAAAAAAAACCCTGCAAGAAAAAGTCATAATCAGCTAGTATGCATAGCATACTAGCTCATTATGTATTACTTACCTGAGATCGAAGCCCTCGCAGCGGTGCTCGTTCCTCTCCTCCATCGCCGCCATCTCTGCCCTAGTGTCTTCCTCGTATCGCGGCTCTGGCGCTGTGACTGGCCGGAGCCGCGATGATGTCACTCCTGCGCAGGTGCTGCCACTAACGGCATGATCGCCGTTAGTAACGGCACACTCAGTGCGCCGTAGACGTCGGTGCATGTCTTTTGCAAATCTCTCCTAAACCGTGTAGGTTTAGGAGATATTTATTGCACCTACAGGTAAGCCTTAATCTAGGTTTACCTGTAGGTCTAAGTGGTCTGTAAGGGTTTACAACCACTTTAATCTATGTTGATTCATTCCATCTGCCTGTTATGTACAGCAAAATAGCAGATGGTTGTAAAAGACTTGCTGGTAGGTTATTACTTGGCTCCTGTCTAAATTGGCGCTAGTATGTATATGTATGCATGTGGGGTAGGGAGCTTAGATTGTAAGCTCTTTGCGGATGGGGACTGATGTGAATGTACAATATATAAAGTGGTGCATAAATTGTCAGTGCTATATAAATACCCGTAATTAACAGAAAATACTACATGGCTACTACTGTACCTGCATATGTTCAGTAGTGTAGGTCCTCCCTAAAGGCTGCGATATGAAATGGGAGAAGTCTGCATCTAAGATCAGTTTTTTAATGTATACAGTTGATATAAGGAGTTCATATGGGAGCGTTTATAAATCCATGATTTAACACCTTTTTAAATAAATATTTAAATTATATATAAATACCTTGTTATTTGAAGACAATCTTGAATTTGCAGTAGAAAAACCAAGTATTAAAATTATTCTGATTAGTTATAAACAGCAAAAATATGCCAGGAGGCAAACAAATCATATACAGTATGTGTGTTTTTTTTTCTGGCATATTTTTGCTGTTCATAGCAACTAATCAGATTAATTTTAATACTTTGTTTTTCTACTGCAAATTTGAGACTGCAAGATTTTCTTCAAATAACAAGGTATGCCATGGCAATATAATACGGGACCCCCTGAAAAGATAAACAGTGGATTAAGGATTGCATTCCCCCTACTGCCCCCTGTGGTTTAAATCGTAATTAACAGTAAACAAAGGCTTGCATCAGGGCATTGACTCTGCAATGTATCCAGTTACATAGTGCTGCTTGAGTTGAAACAATGTTCTAATATGAGAAAAATAATCTCTTGGATAAATTGTTGCTGTAAATGATAGTTGTTACACTCAGAAAATACACTGGGAAAAAAGCAGATATAAAAATCCTGGGAATGTGGGACTTTTAAGGTGCTTATACTTTAACCCCAGGAATAAATAGGAAAAGCCATTCATAGTTATATAGTTACATAGTTAGTCTGGTTGAAAAAAGACCATCCAGTTCAACCAATAGAAGAGGGGGGAACATGTTATACAATCCTATATACAGTCCCACAGTTGATCCAGAGAAAGGCAAAAAACACAGCAAAGCATGACAATTTTTTTTTTCCTGATCCCCAAAAGGCAACCGGCTATTCCCTGGATCAACATTACCTATAAATATTAGTATTCAGTTATTATATGTGTATCTTCCTGTAGGGCCGTTTGAAGGAATTTGGGGGCCCCAAGCAAAATGGACAACCCCCCCCCCCCCCCGCACCCGCACCCGCACGCAAAGCCTACAGGAACCACAGCATAGCAATACAGTTTAAGTTCACCCACACTTTATATAAATAAAAAATGTTTACAGTGCAAATACTGCTTTTGCATATAATGTGCATAAAATTTGAACATTTTCAACAATTGAACATTTGCAAAAAAACACCACTGTACCATATTCTTTTTACTCCCCCACCCCTCCCTCCCTCCCTATGTTCTTTTTACTCCCCCGCACATGTTTTTTTTACTCCCCCCCTCCCTATGTTTTTTTTTACTCCCCCCCCATGTTCTTTTTACTCCCCCCCCCTCCCTACTGTACCGCACGGCGGGAGATTCAGTTTCCTGTTCCCGGCCGGACTGAAAGGAAGTGAGCACTTAGTGTGCACTTCCTGTCAGTCCTGCCGGGAACAGGAAACTGAATCTCCTGTACCGCGCGGTACCCGGCCGACTGACAGGAGGAAGGAAGAGGAGCTCAGCCACGCTACATGGAAGGGGAAGTGACGAGAGAGGCAGCAGTGCTGCAGCCGCCTGAGGCTCTCTATAGAGCGCTCAGGCGGCTGCAGCATTATTAGGAAGCACGGCAAGGGCCTTGCTTGGGGCCCCAGGCCAGCTCGGGGCCCCAAGCAATTGCTTGGATTGCTTGCCTTGTCGCAACGGGCCTGTCTTCCTGATGCCCCCAAAAGGCAATCAGATGTTCCTTGGATTAACTTTACCTATAAATATTAGTATCCAGTTATATTATATGTATCTAGGAAAAAATCGAGGCCTTTTTTTAAAACACTCTACTGAGCTGTTCAGAACAAGCTCTTGAGGGAGTCTAGTCCACATTTTCACAGCTCTAACTAGGAAGAAGCTTAAAGTGGTTGTAAACCCTCATGTTTTTTTACCTTAATGCATCCTATGCATTAAGGTGAAAAAACACCTGTCAGTAAACCTGCCCCCTAGCCCCCCGTTTTACTTACCTGAGCCCCGAATTTCCCTCGGTGGGGACGCGCTGTCCCTCTCTCCACAGGGTCCCAGATCTTGATTGGAAAGATTGATAGCAGCGTAGCCATTGGCTCCCACTGCTGTCAATCAAATCCAATGATGCTGGCGCCGGGGGCGGGGCCGAGTCATACATTCGGCAGGTATGGCTGCCGAATGCTGGACTCGGGAGCGCGCCCGCAAGTTAACCCCCTGGGAGAGCACTTCTCCCAGGGGGTTATCTGATGTGGGGAGGAGCTGCGAGAGGCGCCAAGTGACCCCAGAAGTCGGTGTTCGGGGCCACTCTGTGCAAAACGAACTGCACAGTGGTGGCGAGTATGACATGTTAGTTCGTGAGAGAAATTCCCTGCAAGTTAAGGGAATTTCTTGGGGACCCCCAGGTCACCAGAACTAGTGTCCCCATTGGAAGATTTCCCCTTTATTACTTTTCTGGGGACCACCCAAAATTTGGGATTTGCTTTTACTTTCACTTTCAATGATAATGGTAAACAGGACAAATGGAGAGGACCGAAATTTTACCCCTTAGAGCTGTTGCATGCCTCCCCTTTAAAGGGTTTAGAATGCCGGGAGGAGGAGCTTATTGTCATGTGACTGCAGTGATTTGCTGTTACGGCAGTTACAGTGGGGCAAAAAAGTATTTAGTCAGCCACCAATTGTGCACGTTCTTCCACTTAAAAAGATGAGAGAGGCCTGTAATTGTCATCATAGGTATACCTCAACTATGAGAGACAAAATGTGGAAACAAATCCAGACAATCACATGTCTGATTTGGAAAGAATTTATTTGCAAATTATGGTGGAAAATAAGTATTTGGTCAATATCAAACGTTCATCTCAATACTTTGTTATATATCCTTTGTTGGCAATAACAGAGGTCAAATGTTTTCTGTAAGTCTTCACAAGGTTGTCACACACTGTTGCTGGTATGTTGGCCCATTCCTCCATGCAGATCTCCTCTAGAGCAGTGATGTTTTGGGGCTGTCGCTGGGCAACACAGACTTTCAACTCCCTCCAAAGGTTTTCTATGGGGTTGAGATCTGGAGACTGGCTAGGCCACTCCAGGACCTTGAAATGCTTCTTACGAAGCCACTTCTTCGTTGCCCGGGCGGTGCGTTTGGGATCATGGTCATGCTGAAAGACCCAGCCACGTTTCAACTTCAATGCCCTTGCTGATGGGAGGAGGTTTGCACTCAAAATCTCACGATACATGGTCCATTCATTCTTTCATGTACATGGATCAGTCGTCCTGTTCCCTTTGCAAAGAAACAGCCCCAAAGCATGATGTTGCCACCCCCATGCTTCACAGTATATGTGGTGTTCTTTGGTTGCAACTCAGCATTCTCTCTCCTCCAAACACGACGAGTTGTGTTTCTACCAAACAGTTCTACTTTGGTTTCATCTGACCATATGATATTCTCCCAATCCTCTTCTGGATCATCCAAATGCTCTCTAGCAAACCTCAGACGGGCCCGGACATGTACTGGCTTAAGCAGGGGGACCCGTCTGGCACTGCAGGATCTGAGTCCCTGGCGGCGTAGTGTGTTACTGATGGTAGCCTTTGTTACGGTGGTCCCAGCTGTCTGCAGGTCATTCACTAGGTCCCCCCCGGTGTGGTTCTGGGATTTTTGCTCACCGTTCTTGTGATCATTTTGACCCCACTGGGTGAAATCATGCGTGGAGCCCCAGATTGAGGGAGATTATCAGTGGTCTTGTATGTCTTCCATTTTATTTTTTATTTTTTCACAAGAAATGTCTTCCATTTTCTAATTATTGCTCCCACAGTTGATTTCTTCACACCAAGCTGCTTGCCTATTGCAGATTCAGTCTTCCCAGCCTGGTGCAGGTCTACAATTTTGTTTCTGGTGTCCTTCGACAGCTCTTTGGTCTTCACCATAGTGGAGTTTGGAGTGTGACTGTTTGAGGTTGTGGACAGGTGTCTTTTATACTGATAACAAGTTCAAACAGGTGCCATTAATACATGTAATGAGTGGAGGACAGCGGAGCCTCTTAAAGAAGAAGATACAGGTCTGTGAGAGCCAGAAATCTTGCTTGTTTGTAGGTGACCAAATACTTATTTTCCACCATAATTTGCAAGAAAAAAATCTTTCCAAATCAGACAATGTGATTGTCTGGATTTGTTTCCACATTTTGTCTCTCATAGTTGAGGTATACCTATGATGAGAATTACAGGCCTCTCTCATCTTTTTAAGTGGGAGACCTTGCACAATTGGTGGCTGACTAAATACTTTTTTGCCCCACTGTACATGATTGGAAAGCTCCTGATTGCAAGATGCGAACCGGAGCATACAGTTAGTGCAGGGTGTGCGCTGTTGGCTCTATTGGTCTCAAATATTCAGCCACCTCGGCGCCAAGACCCGGGCGCCAAGATGCCGCATATTTGCGTGTGCTCAGCGCCAAGGAGTTAAATGACGAATAGTATAAAGTGAGCATCCTCCAAACGGACTCCAAAGTGGTTAATTAAAATATATCGATAAAGCTGACAAGAGGAGGCACTATCCATGTGACCAACAAGTATCAAGCTTGCCCCCAAGAATAGCCACCACCAATAGGTTAAAGTATAAGCACCTTAAAATCCCCACATTTGCCTCATATTTTTTTTTCTATTTTTGTCACTGGAATTTTGTTTAGTATAATAGTTAATTGTTGGGGCTTTACTGAGTGAGAGAAAATCACTCAATTCCCCAAATCCACCCTAAACAGTTTGGATAGAGGAATCTCACTGCTGGCCAATGTAATCAATCAGCAGCCACCCATGGCTGCTTGAATAGTGACTGCATATGATAAGATGGAGTCACTGTTCAGCTGTCAATTTTCCACCTGGCTCCTTCACTTTTTAATGGATTTCTGTCAAGCCATCTGGTGCCACCCGACCCACCAATGCATCAAATTTTGGCCGACTCAGCAGAAATCCGCCGAAATACGAGCTATGTATGGCCAGATCTCATTTACAACTGAATAGTTTAGCTCAGCACTGCATTTCGTGACTGTACTGGCTTATTTGATGGCTCGTTTAAAATCTGTGGTTGCACTTTGACAGCACCTAATGTGTTTTTGATTTTGATTTGCAATTTCCACCATGCAAATATAAAGACACCCGCAGGGTGATCAATTTAAAAGAACTAGACATGTGCAATTCATTTTGTTATGAATCGAAATGCGGAGGAAATGTCCGTTATTTCGAAGATTTGGATGTATTTGAATCCCCAGATCACAATAGTAATGAATTTCAACTAATCCAAAATAAATTATAATAAAAACAATAAATTCATTTGTTTTATTTGGATGACATGATGCAATAGTTTGGGCCTTTTGTTGATGTTTGAAGCATCTGAAATAATATAACAACATAATTGATTTGAATCCTTTTGTTTTATGCGGCTGAGAGCGACAAGATTTTGACTCTTGGATAATCAGCCGATTATTTTTTTTTGCATTAACATTTTTCATTAAAACTATTGCAATAAATACAGAAAGGTATAAAAGTGAAATAAGAGGATTCCTACTTTTTGTGTTTGGGTTGGATGGAGGTGGATCCATCAGAATCTCCGAATCATACCATAAGGAATGAATCCGAAATTTATTTTGTTCCATTCTTTCTTTCGGATGAACGTGACTCAAGTCGATATCGTCCAGTCACCTCATTCCATTTCTCTTTGTGGGTCGGACTAGCAGAAATGACTCAGAGTGCATAAGTAAGCTCCAGAAATAACGAATTAACACGTTAAAATGAATATAGCTAATCTTCCGAAATAACTTTGAAAATATGAATTGATTTGAAATAAAGAATATATGAAAAAAATCAGAATATACAAAATGAATTATTAAAATTAATCATTCTAAGATAATGAATATGACAAAACAAAATGATTTACTTAATGAATGAATATAAAATTAACCACTACAGCCCCGGAAGGATTTACCCACTTCCTCACCAGGCCATTTTTTGCGATACGGCACTGCGTTACTTTTTTTTTAACAAGAAAAAAGCACTGCGTTACTTTAACTGACGATTGCGCGGTCGTGCAACGTTGTACCTAAACAAAATTGATGTCTTTTTTTTCCCACAGATAGAGCTTTCTTTTGGTGGTATTTGATTACCTCTGCGGTTTTTATTCTTTGCGCTATAAACAAAAAAATGTAAATTTTTTAACTTTTTGTTATAATACATATCGCAAAAAAAAAAAAAAAAAAGGAATTTCTTCCTCAATTTAGGTCAATATGTATTCTTCTACATATTTTTGGTAAAAAAAAAAATCCCAATTAGCGTACATTAAATGGTTTGCACAAAAGTTATCACGTCTATAAAATATGGGATAGATTTATGGCATTTTTATTATTATTTTTTCCTAGTAATGGCGGTGATCTGCGATTTTTAGCGGGACTGCGACATTGCGGCGGACAGATCGGACACTTTTGACACTTTTTTGGGACTAGTGACATTTACACAGCGAACAGTGCTATAAAAATGCACTGATTACTGTATAAATTACACTGGCAGGGAAGGGGTTAACACCAGGGGTGATCAAAGGGTTAAATGTTCCCTAGGGAGGTGTTTCTAACTGTGGAGGGATGGGACTGACAGGGAGTAGAAAGAGATCACTGTTCCTAATCACTAGGAACAAGCAATCTCACTCTACTCCCCTGACAGAAGGGGGATCTGTTTGTTTACACTGGCAGATCCCCGTTCTGCCTCTCTCTGGAACGATCGCAGGGGAGCCACTGATTGGCTTCCTCGCTAGCGAATGGGCACGTGCGTGCGCCCGACGTTCAATGACGGGGATTCGCGCAGGAGAGCCAACCTACCGCAGTACAACTGCGGTGGCTGGTCAGGAATCTGTTAAACACATTTTTCTGTTGTGCACATCTCTAACAAAAGCTATGTAGATTAATGTAATGTCTTTAGGCCTCATGCATGCGAACGTCTAGAGGCTACGATGTTCACTCACGTAAAATCCTTGGCACTTAACCTAGTTTTATTGGAGCACTTTTACATTCTAGGAGTAAGATAGGAGGCTTATATCCAGTGAGCCATAATTTTCTGGCTTCCTGCCTCACAACAACAGGGGTTAGGTTACCCACACCCCCTTCTGAACCACCCCCCCCCCCCCCACCTTCCCTTGCCCCACTCCTTTAACCTTCAGGACCCCTTCTTCTCCCTTAAGAGCAATGGTAACGTCCCTTGGTACATGTGTTCCTGATTCCCTATAGTTAGGGAAAGTCTATACTCTTGTCATTATGTTTTGCATTATGACTTCAGTTTATGTTGTTCAGAGTGAAGTCTGTGCCAAGTGAAAACCAACACTCTACAAAACACCACTATTTCTAAACTGCAGCTGCTGTGATTTGACCCTGTTTTTCAAACACATTTAGACACTTTCAGGAGCTTCAAGCATTTTAACGTTCATTCATTTAATTGGCCAGAATATAAATTTATTCTGGCCATTGAAATGAATGAAAACTCAATCGCTAAGCGCACCTAGCGTTTAGGAGTGTTTAGGCGTGCAAGGTGTTTTTTCTGCACAAAGCACACTCTCCCGAATACGATTTTGTTGCATTCAGATCTCTGCTCCTAAACGCCCCTGCCTCTAAACGCCTGTAAATGCTCATGTGTGCATGGACACCTAGGCTAACATAGAGGAGCACTTTAAATCAGGGAAAAAAAAGGGCAAACACCTATGAAATGGGCATTTGGCAGCTGCAGTGGGCATGAGGCTTAGTACAGGAGGTTAGCAACTGGCCATATCACCATGTGAAAATAGAGGGGTTAAAGCCAAAGAAAACGAATGCAGCCACCACATCTAATCATCCGTAAACTGCACTTTATTACAATTTTGGTTTTAAA
Source organism: Rana muscosa (assembly GCA_029206835.1). Lineage (NCBI taxonomy): Eukaryota > Metazoa > Chordata > Amphibia > Anura > Ranidae > Rana > Rana muscosa. The sequence goes on from CM055123.1 coordinate 198,092,796, forward strand.
ATGAAATGCTGCTTCATAGAAAAAGTGAAATGGTTCTGTACAATGTGTTGTCTCTCTATTTATTAAAGGGGTTGTAAACCCTCGTGTTTTTTCATTAAGGTGAAAAAACTTCTGACACTGACCGGCCCCCTAGCCCCCCCCCCCCCGTTTTACTCACCTGAGCCCATTCGTTCCCTCAGCAGAGACGCGCTCTACCTCTCTGCGCGGGGTTCTCGGCTCTTGATTGGATAGATTGATAGCAGCGCAGCCTTTGGCTCCCGCTGCTGTCAATTAAATCCAATGAAGCTGGTGCCGGGGGCGGGGCAGAGTTCGGCATTCTGTGTCTATGGACGCAAATGTTGGACTCGGGAGCGCGCCCGCAAGGTAACCCCCAGGAAGAGCGCTTCTCCCAGGGGGTTTACCGATGCGAGGAGGAGCCGTGAGCGCCACCGGGGGACCCCAGAAGAAGATGATCGGGGCCACACTGTGCAAAACTAACTGCACAGTGGAGGTAAGTATGACATGTTTGTTATTTAACCACTTCCCATCCGGCCTATAGTAAAATGACGGCCGGGCGGTGGTTCAGTTATCCTGACTGGACATCATATGACATCCAGCAAGATAACAGCCGCCGCACGCCCGTGGGGGCACGCATCGCGGCGATCGGTGGTGCGGTGTGTCAGTCTGACACACCGCTACATCGATCTCGGTAAAGAGTCTATCATGGAGGCTGTCCAATGGAGGTGTCCAATCACGGCTGATCACGATGTAAACAGGAAGAGCCGTTGGTCGGCTTTTCCTCACTTGCGTCTGACAGAGCAGCCCCCATACGGATGCCCACACTGGACCACCAGGGAATCCGCCAGGACCACCAGGGAAGCCCCTAACATGTGGATGGCCAGGTACGTCCCCCACGGCCATCCACATATGCCAATATATGCCAATCAGTGCCCACAAATGGGCACTGACTGGCACCATTATGGATCAGATCAGTGATGCCCAGCAATGCCACCCATCAGTGTCATCAGTGCCACCCATCAGTGCCACCCATCAGTGCCCATTCATGCCCACCTATCAGTGACCATCAGTGCCCATCCGTGCCACCTATCAGTGCCACCCATAAAGTACCCATCAGTGCCACCCATAAGTACCCATCAGTGCCGCCTATGAGTGCCCATCAGTGCCGTCTATGAGTGCCCATCAGTGCCGCATACCAGTGCCATCTATCAGTGCCCATCAGTGCCGCCTATCAGTGCCCATCATCAGTGCCACCTCATCGGTGCCCATCCGTGCTGCCTTATCAGTGCCTGTCAGTGCAGCCATATCAGTGCCCGTCATTGAAGAAGAAAACTTACTTATTTACAAACAAAATTAACAGAAACAAAGAAGAACATATTTTTTTCAACATTTTCAGTCTTTTTTTATTTGTTGCGCAAAAAATAAAAATCGCAGAAGTGATCAAATACCACCAAAAGAAATCTCTATTTGTGGGATCAAAATGATAAAAAATTAGTTTGGCTACAATGTAGCATGACCGCGCAATTTTCATTCAAATTGCGACAGCGCTGAAAGCTGAAAAATGGCTTGGGCAGGAAGGGGGTGTAAGTGCCTGGTATTGAAGTGGTTAAAAAAAAACACGAGGGTTTACAACCCCTTTAAGCTCTGTGCAAACTGCTGGCTCTATATAAATTCTGTATCATAATAATAATGTGACTAAAGCAGCAGCAGTGCACACACAAAAAAAAAACAAATACAACAACACGGGACTTCCCACATCCTGTCCCTTTAAACTAAGTCAGCTGACTTCTGCAAGAAAACAACCTGACTACGCCCAGACTGTCAGCGCAGCCTAGCCTGCTCAACTGGCCCCTCTAACCTTCATGATGTGTGAATGGCAAGAGGTGACTGATACACTTTGTAGTTGCCATGGAGATCAGAGGAGACAGTCATTGCATCATTGTATAACCAGAACATATAATATAAACCCTGAGGGCTGCAGCTGGTGTACACACAATGATGTTTTATGGGAAATATCCAAGAAGATCTCTGCACGGCACTTTAAAAACACATATGAATATTATTATCTTTATTATAATTTTTAATAATATTGTTATATAGATTCTAATCTCCAGGAAGAAAAAATGTCTATGTCAACGATATGAAGTATTTTAAATAAAATTGCAAACAAATATTTTAAATAGGTGCACACCTTTACGCATTTTTCTGTGTAATCGCGCCACACAAAAACTGCACTGAGAGTTCCATACTCTGCAGTGTGAGAAGATAATAAAATCACTTCGTTACTCCCAATTACACCAACCATAAAGAATAAAGACACAAAAGTAAAGTAAGTTTTACTGGAGTTTGGATTCAATTTGTTAGTGTATTTAAATCTGCTAATCCACCTAACACTCCCCTCCCTAACCCCCCCCTCCCCAACTGACCATGCTGCTGTCCAAAGGTGCCCCTGTGTTCCTTCATCCAGAGTGAACTTCTGTAGGGTTGGAGATCAAGCTGGACAGACTCAGTCGGTTGTGGGTCAATGGCTAGGTGAGGGTGGGGTCGGATTGGAAGAGTTATTTTCCAATGCTTCATTCAGAGTGGGGGCATTCTAATAAAGCAGGTGTGGCCAGATCAATGGGTGAAAGCAGAGGGGGGAAAAGCCTAAAATGAAGAAAACTAATACAGCCACCTCATCTAATGATTGACAAGCTGAAATATATTATTTTACTATATTTTTGGTTTTGGGTTTAACCACTTCAATACAGGGCTTTTTGTACCTATTCAATACCGGGCCTATTTTGGCACTTCTCTCCTACATGTACAAATCATCATTCTTTTGCTAGAAAATTACTCATAACCCCCAAACATTATATATGTTTTTTTAGCAGACACCCTAGGGAATAAAATGACGGTCATTGCAACATTTTTTCTTGCACAATATTTGCGCAATAATTTTTCAAAATCATGAATTAAAAAATAACAAAACAGTAAAGTTAGCCCAATTTTTTGGGAACATATGAAAGATAATGTTACGCCGAGTAAATAGATACCTAACATGTCACGCTTTAAAATTGTGCACACTCATGGAATGGCGCCAAACTTCGGTACTTAAAAATCTCCATAGGCGACGCTTTAATTTTTTTTACAGGTTACCAGGTTAGAATTACAGAGGAGGTCTAGTGCTAGAATTGTTGCACGCACGCTAACGCACGCGGCGATACCTCACATGCGTGGTTTGAACGGCGTTTACATATGTGGGCGACTTACGTGTGCATTCGCTTCTGATCGCGAGCTACCGGGGACAGGGGCGTTTTAATTTATTTATTTTTTTTTATTTATTTATTTTACTTATTTATTTATTTTTTTACAATGATTTTACTTTTTTTTTTTTATCACTTTTATTCCTATTACAAGGAATGTAAACATCCCTTGTAATAGGAATGGTGTGTGACAGGTTCTCTTTATTGAGAGATGCGGGGTCAATAAGACCCCACATCTCTCCTCCAGGCTGGAAAGCATGAGATCAGTGAAAAAATTTTCACTGATTTCATACTTACAGCCGCAATGGCGGCTTTGTTTACATTTGAGGACCCGGGCGTGACGTCATCACATCGCGCCCGGGCCTCCGACGATCATAGAGATGACTGGTGACCATCTGGTCACCAGTCATCTCTATGCTCATCACGTGACTCCACCAACGATGCCGGAAGATTCGCTCCGGGTCCCCGATCGCACAGGGGAGCCCGGAGAAGCACCGGATGGCGGCGGGAGGGGGGGGTGTGTCCCCTCCCGCTGCCTATAAGAACGATCAAGCGGCGGAACCGCCGCTATGATCGTTCTTATGGTGCACAGAATCGCTGGCACTTTAAAAGGATATCTGAATGATGCCTCTAGCTGCAGGCATCATTCAGATATCCCCCTACAAAGCCGAGGACGTCATATGACGTCCACCCAGGATGGGAGATCCCATCTGTGGACGTCATTTGTCTATGGCTGGGTAGGGAAGTGGTTAATATTGCTTTAAACCAGGCAGTGAGAAGGCGCTATAACTTCTCCTAATAGCCTATCAAATGCCCTCTAAAATGCAATCTAAACGCTGATCGCTCTTCAGCGAAAACTGCAAATGTGAAAGAGCTCATAAAATTGATCTTTTCCATGTTTTGGGTCCAGCTTAGTTAGAGAACCTCTAAGGTCTCATTCACACTTAGCGTATGTCAAGCACGCATTTTTGTGTGCTTTTTTGCATGTTTTTTTGCACAACACTCATTTGGCTTTGCATCGATTTCAATGGATTTCAACGCGACACTTTGACAATTTTCCAATTTGTAGCAAATTTGCATGGCAAGTCTCTAGCAAGAGCAAAGTTGCAGTGGTGAGTCTACAGCAAAAGCTCTACAAGTCTACAGCATGAAAATTCAGCCACAGTGACCCCTGTGCTGGGATGACTATAGCATAACATTATTGAACCAGAACTTGCAGCAGACTTGCAGAATATTTGCAAAGAAAGTTGATCTGGAGACATGCAATGTGGACAAACTCGTGAAGCCTGGAATGTCTTGCAATAGACCTAGTTGTTTTTAAACTTGCAGCACTATTGCTTGCTATCTGGGTTTTTCATGTGTTCTGGTTTGGGTGTTTTTACTGTGCATTTTTTGCAAGGGGCAAAATGCATGTTGGCTTCCCTCATTTGGGGAACCATTACCAATTCATGGCACCGCAAGTGCAACGTGCATTTTTTTCCGCACTCTGGGAATGCATGCGAGAATGCGCATTTCTGCACGTGCCCCAGGAACGCGAAGGTGTGAACGGAACTTAATTCTTGGTATACTACATCCAGAAGGTATCTGGGGTCTGGGGATGCTACAAATCGTCATTGCATACCATTGTCGGATGAGACCTTATAGCTCAGATGCTGTGAGTTCCCCTGCTTATACAGTAATGACTGGGGGGGGGGGGCGCTCACTCTTCACCTCCTCCATTCAGAAAGCGTCTTCTATTCTTTTCACAGAATACAAGGCTTTCTGTGAATGGAAAAGTTGGGGATCCTGATGTTAAGCCAGAGAGTGTTGGATGTGTCGTCTCCTCACCTCCTTTTTTAACCTTGACAATCCTGTTCTACTGCGCCGGAAACATGTACATTGCATGCGGTTGCAGGGCGGCCCTATTTGCCTGAATAGGTTGTGTTCAGTGGTGGTACTGCTCACCAGACATAAAAGGGGGTTCATTTTTTTCTGTGGCCATGAAGCACAGGATGTTTACAGCCCTGAGCGGCTACATACCCTTGTTTAGGTGTGTGGTTGGGGAGCAGTAAAACAGTTTTTGTGTGAATGAGCCCTCATACACCTGAACAAACACACCTGAAAATACACATTATGAGAATTGTAAAATTAAACGTTATCTAATCCCAGATATGTGATTGGCTTCTTATGAACAGTCGGAAAGCCCACAATTGCCACGGTCAATCTCTGTCTTGGCATTCTTTCTACGGCTTCATAGACTGGTCATTTATGGCATTTTCCCCATCAGGAGATGTACGACTGTCAGAACAACACAATTGGGGATATTTACTAAAGGCAAATCCACTTTGCACTCTACAAGTGCAAACTACAAATGCAAAGTGCACTTGAAAGTTCAGTCGCTGTAGATCCGAGGGGGACTTGCAAGGAAGAAAAAAAACGGAATTTTAGCTTGCATGTTACATGATTGGATGATAAAATCAGCAGAGCTTCCCCTCATTTCAGATCTACCCCTCAGATTTACAGCGACTGCACTTCCAAGTGCACTCGCAGTGCAATAGTAGTGCAAAGTGGAGTTGCCTTTAGTAAATAACCCCCAATGGGCCTCATTGATATCTGTAAAAACAGGGCCAAGGATAAATCCAAGGGAAAAAGACCAAGCTTACTTACCGACCAGCTCGCAGACAACCAAATCAACCTGTCTAACAGTATGCGTTAAAAGCAGGGGTTCAGTCTGCACGCATTTACAAATGCATGCGTGAGCCACAGAGTCTCGCCACGGCACCCTGGTATCTGTGGTCCCTAACACTAACTTATAAGTGTCTCTACAGTGGAAGTACATGCATTCTGATGGATAGATGAGGGCAGGTGCTTTTAACGCATACTGTTAGACAGGTTGATTTGGTTGTATGCAAACTGGTCGGTAAGTAAGCTTGGTCTTTTTCCCTTGGATTTATCCTTGGCCCTGTTTTTACCTCATGTTGCCCCTCATTTATATCTGAACTAATCTGCAGGTAGAACTGTTTTTACCGTTCATAGCAACCAATGTGCTTCTTGCTGATGTAGCGATACCCTCACTTAAGAAGGCCGCAGATTAAGTTTGGGCCCTGAAGACAGCTCCGCCAACCCCCGGCAATATACTCGACCCCCTACTGGCACAGCTAGTTCTGACAGCAATATGTACGTCTTATACTGTATGAGTAATTAAACATCAAGACAATAATAGTATAAAATGGGTATAAGATTTACTTAAGCTTTTGATAAAAATCAGGGGTTAACAATTATCACAGTTCACAAAATATATATATATAATGCAGAGCCCTGCAACACTAACACACTATGAATATGGAGTTAACAGCAACAAGTGCGCCACGTGGGCGACCGTTAGCTAGGCGTCCTGTGGCGCAGTAACCAAACAAATTAGAAGAACTGACCAGGCCTGGTTCTGATATCTACAACTTAGTCTATAGGGGATGATGTCCTTTTCTTCACCGGCAGGTCTTTAACGGTGGTGCACATTAGCAGAGTATGATTTGTAATCCAATGGGAAAGGTAAAGATGGGGTAAACACTTGGCTATGCGAACTGAGTTCAGCTCTGATTAGGTTCTTCAGTGAAAGTATCAAGAACAACTTGTGGGCCACGGCAGTCTATAGGCCTATTAGCAGTAACAGTATATGGTTTGGGCATACGCCCTCTTACCCGCCCGGACTGCGGTCCCAGTCCGGGAACTTCCACCAACTGTGTCACACACACACACAGTGTCTCCAGCGATCGGGTCCCCGATCCAACGAATGCTGTAGTTAAGCGAAGTCAGATGCCACCCCGGCTCGCAGAGGGGTGAAAGGCTCTTTGGTGCTGCGCAAGACCTCAGGCTTCAGGCCTTGCACTCCGACACATCCGCACAGGAGGATCAGTCTCTGAAGTCTCGTGTCCCAAAGAGGTCGAGCCCAGCCTCGCCTCCTCCTCTTATAACCTCTCCCATGAGTCTCTGCGGTGGAAACATTGCCGAACGGGGTTCTGGGTAATGTAGTCTCTCTGCGTTAAAGGGGAACACCCCGCTACACACTCCCCCCACTTAAACTCTTTGGTCCCCAAAGATAAACCTTAACAAAGACTATGTACAACTCTAGTTAATTCTGCAAACGATGTTGGCATAGGGAATTCCCACCAAAACTGAGGGGTAGAATTCCCTTGCCCACAGGTCACATTATCATGGGTGGCCTGCCTAACTGTGCCAGAGAGTGAGTTGTGGTTGCCCCCCACTAAATGGACAGTGGAGGGATCCGGATTTTCAGCATTCCTCCTAGCGGTAACTACAGAGTCCTCTGAGCTATTCCCCATTTGTGGGTAGGTCAGCTTCCTAGGAGGCCGGATGACTCTTCGAGCCCTTTGCTCTCTTGGGATTTCTGGCTCTGGTGCCACAGGCTCCTCTTCCTCTGAGCAACTATCATGGGCATCTTCCCAGTAATCTGTTGAAGGACTAGATGTGATGAACTCTGTGGCTTCTGGGTTCAGTGTTCCATCTGGAGTGTCTTCAGTGGTTGGAAGATCTATAGTAGAATTTCCCGGAGTTGGGGAAGGCCACAGCCAATCAAGTTCTCTTTCTTCACTTTCACTAAGTTGAGAGGCCTCTCCATCTTCGGTTCGGGAGGTCTGCGACCGAGTGTTCTGCCTAGGAGTATCCAGGATAGAGACCGGTTCAGGGGAGTCTCTCACGGGAGGTATCCTAACTGCCTCAGCAAGTGGGAGCAGGTGGTTTCGATGCCACGTCTTCAGTGGTCCTACCTTTCCTTCTGGCTTCAACTTGTAGACAGGTAGGCCCGGCAGCTTCCTGCAGATGACATAGGGTTCAGATCTCCATCTGTCTGCAAGTTTGTGTTTTCCAGGGACCCCCAGATTGCGTAGCAGTACTCGGTCCCCGGGCTGTAAGTCCTGCACCCGGACCTTCAAATCGAAGTTTCTTTTGTTTCGAGCTCCCCTTTGGTCTGAGGCCGCTTGAGCTTGTTCATAGGCTACTTTCAGGCTGTGTCTGAGCCTGTCCACATATCCTTTGTGAGATGCGGCTGAGGAATGGTCCAGAGAGGTGCCAAAGGCCAAGTCTACAGGTAGTCTCGCCTCTCTCCCAAACTTGAGTCGATATGGGGAGTAGCCTGTCGCATCACTAATGGTGCAGTTGTAAGCATGTACTAGGGCTGCTATGTGTTTGCTCCAATGTTGCTTTTTCTCACTCTCCAGAGTCCCCAACATGTTAAGCAAGGTTCGGTTAAACCTTTCCGGCTGAGCATCTCCCTGTGGGTGGTAAGGTGTAGTTCGAGTCTTCTTGATTCCCAACGAATCCAGGAGTTTCCGGATCAGTTTACTCTCAAAGTCCCTTCCTTGATCTGAATGAAGTCGCTGGGGCAGCCCATAATGGACAAAGTACTTCTCCATAAGTACCTTGGCCACGGTGGAGGCCTTCTGATCTTTGGTTGGGAAAGCTTGGGCATGCCGGGTGAAATGGTCGGTTATCACCAGAACATTTCCTAGTCCACTCAGGTCGGGTTCGAGGCAGAGAAAATCAATGCATACCAGATCCATTGGGCCTTGACTTTGTAGATGGCCCATTGGGGCAGCTTGATGGGGTAAAGTCTTCCTCTGGATGCATCGTGCACATGAGTGGCAGTACTCTTCTACCTCTGCCCTCATGCAGGGCCAATAGAACCGACTTCTGACAAGTTGAAAGGTTCTTTCAGCCCCTAGGTGGCCATGATTGTCATGCAGGGCAACCAGAACAGTCTCTCAATGCTTCTCTGGGAGGAACAGTTGCCACTTATCTTCTGAGTCATCAGAGGGGCCCCTTCAGTAGACCACTCCCTGATGTACCTGCAACCTGTCCCATTCTTTCCTCAACAGGCAAGCTTCCTTTGAGGGATGACGCAGGAGTCTGTTTGGATCCTGATTCTCCAGGGCCTCCAGGACCAATCTCCCCATGGGGTCTTCCAATTGGTCACACCTCAACTCCTTCTTGGACAGTCTCGGCAGGTTGCCTTCTTCCAGTTGAGTCACTCCACAGTAGTGTTTGGGGACTCCCACCATGGTAACTCCTATTTCCTCAGCTCTGGAGCCTCCTCTGGCTTGGAATTCAGCTCCTTGACAAAGGGCCCGCACCCCGTCCGGTGCCACTTGGGTCCAATCTTCTACGTCACTGGTGGGGGCATGAGACCTCCTGGACAGAGCGTCTGCGTCTCGATTCCCAGCCCCTGGCCTGTACTTTAGGCTGAAGTTGAACCCAGACAGTGTGGCCAGCCACCTGTGTCCAGTGGCATCCAGTTTGGCCGTGGTGAAAAGGTAGGTAAGGGGGTTGTTGTCAGTCTTTACAGTAAACTCCGCCCCATACAGGTAGTCTTTGAGCTTGTCCACTACCGCCCACTTGAGGGCCAGGAACTCCAGCTTGTGGGTGGGGTAGTTCTTCCCAGAGGGGGTCAGGCTCCTACTCATGTAGGCAACAGGCCGCAGTTGTCCCTCGTGCTCCTGATAAAGCACTCCTCCCAGACCGTCATGACTAGCATCTACGTGTAGTTCATAGGGCTTGGTTGGGTCTGCGTAGGCCAAGACTGGAGCAGTGGTCAGGCTCTTCTTCAACGCCTGGAAGGCCTCTTCACACTTCTGATTCCACTGATCTCTGATGGACTCTCCCGGCTTCCTGGGCCCTGAGTCATCCTCTTCTCCCTCAGTCTTGAGCAGTTCATTCAATGGTCTAGCAATTCGGGCGAATCCCTCTACAAACCTCCTGTAATAGGAGCAGAACCCCAAGAAGGATCTGAGTTCTGTTACTGTGGTGGGTCGTGGCCAGGAGGTAACTGCCTCCAATTTCTCGGGGTCTGTGGCCACCCCTTCTTCAGACACTATGTGCCCCAGGTGGTTCACAGAAGACTGGTAGAACCGACACTTCTCAGGCGAAAGTTTGAGTCCCTCCTCACTGAGTCTCCTCAAGACTTTTTCCAGCCTCTCCTCGTGCTACTCCAGGGTTCTTCCAAAGACAATGACATCGTCCAGGTATACAAGGACTTCAATAAGGTTCATGTCTCCTACAGTCTTCTCCATGAGACGTTGGAAGGTAGCTGGGGCTCCAGACAGACCTTGAGGCATCCGGTCAAATTCAAAGAACCCCACTGGGGTTATGAAAGCTGTCTTCTCCTTGTCCTCTGGGTGCATAGGGATCTGATAGTACCCGCTCTTGAGATCCATAACGCTGAACCACTTGGCTCCAGACAAACTCTGTAGGGCATCCTCTATCCTTGGAGTAGTATACTTGTCGGGTATGGTTCTCCTGTTTAGAGTCCTGTAGTCGATACAGAGCCTCAATGACCCATTCTTCTTCCTGACCACCACTATCGGAGAGGCATAGGGGCTTCTAGACTCCCGTATCACACCAGTCCTCTTGAGTTCTGCAAGTTGTTCCCTTAGATCCTCCAGATCTGCTAGTGGGACCCGCCTGACCCTCTCTCTGAAGGGCTTATCTTCCTGGAGGCGGATCCGATGGGTGGCACTCCTTGCACACCCCACATCGAACTCATCTTTAGAGAAGATCTTCTCCCATCTGTTCAACTGGGCCTTGGCTCTCTCTTTCCAAGCCCTGGGCAGATTCAGGTTTTCCATGGATATCTTCTCCCAAGCATCTCCTCCTTCGCCCATCTCTGACAGGTTGACAGGGGCAGCAAGGCTCACCTGGCCCAGCAGCATCCTGGCTGGGATTTCCATGGGGCCATCTGTGATGTTCTTAACTAGGGATGGGCCCGGTGCTCGATTCGAACCCATGTTCGAATCGAGCATCGGGCGTTCGCTCGCTCGTCGAGCCCAGAACTATTTGGGCCGTTCGCATCACATTCGTGTGATGCGAGCGGCCCCGCAATGCATTGCGGCCGGCGCGGCCGGCGCAGTGCATTGCTGGCTGATGATTGGCCAAGCATGCACTGTGACCCCGCATGCTTGGCCAATCACAGCGCCCGAAACTCGGAGAGCAATAATTGGCTACAGGCAGGACGCCTGTAGCCAATTACAGCTCAGGGGCTTTAGTACACGCCCCACCATTTAAAAGGCCGCCACGCCATCGGCCCCGGTCACATGAGTTCCGGCTTTAGGAGAGATTAGTCTGCTGATTCTGTCTTTGCTTGATACTGAAAGATTTGCTCTTCTTTGCTAAACCATTGGCTATTTCTTTGCTAAACCATTGCTACCTAAGTCATTGATCGTTCATTGCTGCTGATTGCACAGTTAGTGTGTTATTAGCTGCTGCTGGGGATTAGTCTGGTGCGTGCTTACTGTTAGTACAGTATTGCAGTAGTACCAACCGCAGTGCTGTTAGCACAGCATTGCACCCCAACAGCACCCATAGGACTTCTAGTGTGTTAGTGGCAGCAAACAGAGCTCCTATATTTTCTTCTCAGCAGCACCCATAGGACTTCTAGTGTGTTAGTGGCAGCAAACAGAGCTCCTATATTTTCTTCTCAGCACCACCCATAGGACTTCTAGTGTGTTAGTGGCATCACACAGAGCTCCTATATTTTCTTCTCAGCAGCACCCATAGGACTTCTAGTGTGTTAGTGGCAGCAAACAGAGCTCCTATATTTTCTTCTCAGCAGCACCCATAGGACTTCTAGTGTGTTAGTGGCAGCAAACAGAGCTCCTATATTTTCTTCTCAGCAGCACCCATAGGACTTCTAGTGTGTTAGTGGCAGCAAACAGAGCTCCTATATTTTCTTCTCAGCAGCACCCATAGGACTTCTAGTGTGTTAGTGGCATCACACAGAGCTCCTATATTTTCTTCTCAGCAGCACCCATAGGACTTCTAGTGTGTTAGTGGCAGCAAACAGAGCTCCTATATTTTCTTCTCAGCAGCACCCATAGGACTTCTAGTGTGTTAGTGGCAGCAAACAGAGCTCCTATATTTTCTTCTCAGCAGCACCCATAGGACTTCTAGTGTGTTAGTGGCATCACACAGAGCTCCTATATTTTCTTCTCAGCAGCACCCATAGGACTTCTAGTGTGTTAGTGGCAGCAAACAGAGCTCTTATATTTTCTTCTCAGCAGCACCCATAGGACTTCTAGTGTGTTAGTGGCATCACACAGAGCTCCTATATTTTCTTCTCAGCAGCACCCATAGGACTTCTAGTGTGTTAGTGGCAGCAAACAGAGCTCCTATATTTTCTTCTCAGCAGCACCCATAGGACTTCTAGTGTGTTAGTGGCAGCAAACAGAGCTCCTATATTTTCTTCTCAGCAGCACCCATAGGACTTCTAGTGTGTTAGTGGCATCACACAGAGCTCCTATATTTTCTTCTCAGCAGCACCCATAGGACTTCTAGTGTGTTAGTGGCAGCAAACAGAGCTCCTATATTTTCTTCTCAGCAGCACCCATAGGACTTCTAATGTGTTAGTGGCATCACACAGAGTTCCTATATTTTCATCTCAGCAGCACCCATAGGACTTCTAGTGTGTTAGTGGCATCACACAGAGCTCCTATATTTTCTTCTCAGCAGCACCCATAGGACTTCTAGTGTGTTAGTGGCAGCAAACAGAGCTCCTATATTTTCTTCTCAGCAGCACCCATAGGACTTCTAGTGTGTTAGTGGCAGCAAACAGAGCTCCTATATTTTCTTCTCAGCAGCACCCATAGGACTTCTAGTGTGTTAGTGGCATCACACAGAGCTCCTATATTTTCTTCTCAGCAGCACCCATAGGACTTCTAGTGTGTTAGTGGCAGCAAACAGAGCTCCTATATTTTCTTCTCAGCAGCACCCATAGGACTTCTAGTGTGTTAGTGGCAGCAAACAGAGCTCCTATATTTTCTTCTCAGCAGCACCCATAGGACTTCTAGTGTGTTAGTGGCATCACACAGAGCTCCTATATTTTCTTCTCAGCAGCACCCATAGGACTTCTAGTGTGTTAGTGGCAGCAAAAAGAGCTCCTATATTTTCTTCTCAGCAGCACCCATAGGACTTCTAGTGTGTTAGTGGCAGCAAACAGAGCTCCTATATTTTCTTCTCAGCAGCACCCATAGGACTTCTAGTGTGTTAGTGGCAGCAAACAGAGCTCCTATATTTTCTTCTCAGCAGCACCCATAGGACTTCTAGTGTGTTAGTGGCATCACACAGAGCTCCTATATTTTCTTCTCAGCAGCACCCATAGGACTTCTAGTGTGTTAGTGGCAGCAAACAGAGCTCCTATATTTTCTTCTCAGCAGCACCCATAGGACTTCTAGTGTGTTAGTGGCAGCAAACAGAGCTCCTATATTTTCTTCTCAGCAGCACCCATAGGACTTCTAGTGTGTTAGTGGCAGCAAACAGAGCTCCTATATTTTCTTCTCAGCAGCACCCATAGGACTTCTAGTGTGTTAGTGGCAGCAAACAGAGCTCCTATATTTTCTTCTCAGCAGCACCCATAGGACTTCTAGTGTGTTAGTGGCATCACACAGAGCTCCTATATTTTCTTCTCAGCAGCACCCATAGGACTTCTAGTGTGTTAGTGGCAGCAAACAGAGCTCCTATATTTTCTTCTCAGCAGCACCCATAGGACTTCTAGTGTGTTAGTGGCATCACACAGAGCTCCTATATTTTCTTCTCAGCAGCACCCATAGGACTTCTAGTGTGTTGGTGGCAGCAAACAGAGCTCCTATATTTTCTTCTCAGCAGCACCCATAGGACTTCTAGTGTGTTAGTGGCAGCAAACAGAGCTCCTATATTTTCTTCTCAGCAGCACCCATAGGACTTCTAGTGTGTTAGTGGCAGCAAACAGAGCTCCTATATTTTCTTCTCAGCAGCACCCATAGGACTTCTAGTGTGTTAGTGGCATCACACAGAGCTCCTATATTTTCTTCTCAGCAGCACCCATAGGACTTCTAGTGTGTTAGTGGCAGCAAACAGAGCTCCTATATTTTCTTCTCAGCAGCACCCATAGGACTTCTAGTGTGTTAGTGGCATCACACAGAGCTCCTATATTTTCTTCTCAGCAGCACCCATAGGACTTCTAGTGTGTTAGTGGCAGCAAACAGAGCTCCTATATTTTCTTCTCAGCAGCACCCATAGGACTTCTAATGTGTTAGTGGCAGCAAACAGAGCTCCTATATTTTCTTCTCAGCAGCACCCATAGGACTTCTAGTGTGTTAGTGGCATCACACAGAGCTCCTATATTTTCTTCTCAGCAGCACCCATAGGACTTCTAGTGTGTTAGTGGCAGCAAACAGAGCTCCTATATTTTCTTCTCAGCAGCACCCATAGGACTTCTAATGTGTTAGTGGCATCACACAGAGTTCCTATATTTTCATCTCAGCAGCACCCATAGGACTTCTAGTGTGTTAGTGGCATCACACAGAGCTCCTATATTTTCTTCTCAGCAGCACCCATAGGACTTCTAGTGTGTTAGTGGCAGCAAACAGAGCTCCTATATTTTCTTCTCAGCAGCACCCATAGGACTTCTAGTGTGTTAGTGGCAGCAAACAGAGCTCCTATATTTTCTTGTCAGCAGCACACATAGTACCTATAGTGTGTTAGTGTCAGCACCCATAGGACCTACAGTGTGTTGTGAGCACACATAGGAGTTCTATTTTTTATACTATATACACTACCGACTACAATGGCTGGAAGACCGCCAAGGAGAGGCAGAGCGTGCCGAGGCAAGAACACAGGGCAGGCAGGCTCTGTTTCTAGAGACAACAGTGCTGGCCGTGGACGTGGTCGTGCATCGTCATCAGCACGTGGCCATGGGACACGCTTGTCTTTGTTTTCGGCAGCTGGACATGTGGAGCCGCATCATGCCGAAGGCTTGGTAGAATGGATGACCAAGCCCTCCTCATCCTCCTCATCCTCTCTCACCCAGGCTCAGGGTACTGGCAGAGCAGCTGCCAACGCGTACTCAATGGCATCATCAGCCACCCCTTCCCTAGACCCACCATGTCCTCCTGAGGAGTCCCCCGAACTGTTTGAGCACAGTGTTGGGTACATGCTCCAGGAGGATGCCCAACGATTCGAAGGCTCGGATGATGATACCCAGCTTGAGGAAGTCAGTAGTGTGCGCGCAGAGAGAGGGGATGCTGAAGGACAGCAATCTGGCAGTAGTGTTCCACCAGCTGCAGCTTACTGCCAGGTTTGCTCTAGTGGTGAAGAGGGAGGGGATGATGAGGTCACTGACTCCACGTGGGTGCCTGAAGGGAGAGAGGAGGAGGAGGAGGAGGATGCAGCGTCACATGTCCAACGAGGCAGGATGCCCCCTGGAGGCCAGCTAGAGGCCAGCACAGCAACTGTACCACACCGCAGAGCTCCGCCTGTGCAGGGCGCTGCCTCTGCACGTTATCACAAAAGTTCTTTGGTGTGGGCCTTTTTTGAGACGAGTGCATCAGATCGCACCACTGCTATTTGCAATATTTGTCTCAAGCGTATCTCGCGTGGCCAAAACATCAGCCGCTTGGGCACCACAAGCATGAGCAGACATATGTCGACCTGCCATGCAGCTCGTTGGCAAGCACACATAAAAGACCCACACCAAAGAACAAAGCGGACCTCTCCTTGCTCCTCATCAGCTGGGATCTCCATCCCCACTATATCTTCAGTCCTCTCTGAAAGCTGCTCTGAGAGGACTGAAGGTGTAGAATTAGGTGTGTCACAACCAAGTACTTGCAGTACACCGACGTCCGATTGTAGCAGGCAAATTTCCCTGCCCCAGCTGCTGGACCGTCGAAAGAAGTATACTCCCAGCCATCCACATGCCCAGCGGTTGAATGCTAGCTTGGCTAAATTGCTAGCACTTCAACTGCTGCCTTTTCAGTTGATAGACTCGGCCCCCTTCCGTGAGTTTGTTCAATGTGCGGTTCCTCAGTGGCAGGTTCCCAAACGCCACTTTTTCTCACGGAAGGCGATTCCGTCTCTCTACTGGCATGTGGAAGGCAATGTCCATGCCTCGCTGGACAGGGCGGTCAGCGGTAAGGTGCATATTACCGCTGACTCATGGTCCAGCAGGCATGGACAGGGACGTTATCTTTCTTTCACGGCCCATTGGGTCACTCTATTGGCAGCTGGGAGGGATGCAGGACAAGGTGCAGTAGTGTTGGAGGTTGTTCCGCCACCACGCCTCCAAAATGCTACTACTGGTTGTGACACACCTCTCTCCTCCACCCCCTCCTCTTCTTCTTCCTCCATGTCCTCTTCGAGTGCTCTGTCCTCGGAACCAGCGGTGCTCCGTAGGCGTACAAGGGGCTACGCGAGTACGCAGGCAAAAAGATGCCATGCCGTGCTTGCGCTGGTGTGTTTGGGGGACAGGAGCCACACTGGGCCAGAGGTTCTGGCAGCTCTGCAGGGGCAGGCCGAGAGGTGGTTGACGCCACGCCAGCTTAAGCCAGGAATGGTCGTTTCTGATAATGGCACCAACCTCCTCTCCGCCCTGCGACAGGGGCAGCTCACCCATGTGCCCTGTATGGCTCACGTCCTCAACCTGGTGGTGCAGCGGTTCTTGGGCAGGTTCCCAGGCTTACAGGATGTCCTGAGGCAGGCCAGGAAAGTCTGTGTGCATTTCCGCCGATCTTATAATGCCAGTGCTCGGCTGACTGAGCTGCAAAAGGAGCTGAACCTGCCCAAGAACCGCCTAATATGTGACATGCCCACCAGGTGGAACTCAACGTTGGCCATGCTGCAGCGACTGCACACGCAGCAGAGGGCCATCAATGAGTACCTTTGCGACTACGGCACCAGGACAGGGTCAGGGGAGCTTGGCTTTTTTTCCCCACGCCAGTGGAGCATGATCAGGGATGCATGCACTGTCCTCTCACCATTTGAGGAGGCCACGAGGATGGTGAGCAGTGACAGTGCATGCATCAGTGACACTGTACCTCTTGTCCACCTGTTGGAGCATACGCTGCGTGGGATAATGGACAGGGCACTTGAGGCAGAACAGAGGCAGGAAGAGGAGGACTTCCTTGTCTCTCAAGGCCCCCTTTATCCAGACAATGTTCCTTCTGTCCCACCCATCACACAGGAAGAGGAGGAGGAGGAGGAGGATTGTGTGAGCATGGAGGTGGAGCCTGGCACTCAGCATCAGCAGCAGCAGTCTTTTAGGGATGATGTACAGTCCCAACAAACCAGTGGACTTGTACGTGGCTGGGAGGAGGTGGCTGGCGATCATGTCATCCTCAGTGACCCAGAAGACTCCGGACCGAATGCCTCAGCTAACCTACGCTGCATGGCCTCCCTGATCCTGCAAAGCCTGCGGAAGGATCCTCGTGTTCTTCGGATCAAGGAGAGTGACCATTACTGGCTGGCCACTCTCCTTGATCCACGGTACAAGGGTAAGGTTGCGGACCTTATCTTGCCGTCGCAGAGGGAGCAGAGGATGAGACATCTCAGGGAGGCCTTGCAGAAAGGTCTGTGCAACGCGTTCCCAGAAACTGGGAGGTTACAAACTCCTGGTCCTGGACGACGAGTTGCTGAGGCTTCGGTCAGTAGCAGAAGGAGCGGTGGGGAAGGTGGACGTCTGACCGATGCGTTCAGACAATTTTTTAGTCCGCAGCCCCAAGGTATGATCGGTTCCAGCAACCATCGCCAGCGTCTGATATACATGGTGCAGGAATACCTAGGGGCAAGGTCAGACTTGGACACCTTTCCCACCGAAAATCCTCTGGCTTACTGGGTCCTGAGGATGGATCACTGGCCAGAGCTTGCACAGTATGCAATTGAGCTACTGGCCTGTCCTGCATCCAGCGTTCTTTCCGAACGCACATTCAGTGCTGCTGGAGGATTTGTCACCGATCATAGGGTGCGCCTGTCCACCGTCTCGGTTGATCGACTGACCTTCATAAAAATGAATCAGTCTTGGATCACCACCAGCTACCAGACACCTGAAGCGGATATAACGGAATAATTTATAATGTCACATCCCTTCAAGACTGCCTATGCTGATGCTGAGTGACTGTCCTGTTATGTTCACTGACTATCCTCTTCCTCCTCCTCAATGATCCATGCCACCACACCAGTGCCTAAGGCACAATTTTTCAGCCCCTGTATAACAGGGGCGTGTAATTACAATTTTTTAAAAAGATGCTTCGCAACAGGTGTGACTGCTGTGCTCAGAGTACAGTATCTGTGAGGGGTTGCAGTGTTGTGGCACCAGCACCAGTGCCTAAGGCACAATTTTTCAGCCCCTGTTGGGGCGTGTAATTACAATTTTTAGGCAATGCTTTGCAACAGGTCTCATTGCTGTGCTCAGAGTACAGTATCTGTGAGGGGTTGCAGTGTTGTGGCACCAGCACCAGTGCCTAAGGCACAATTTTTCAGCCCCTGTATAACAGGGGCGTGTAATTACAATTTTTTAAAAAGATGCTTCGCAACAGGTGTGACTGCTGTGCTCCAAGTACAGTATCTGTGAGGGGTTGCAGTGTTGTGGCACCAGCACCAATGCCTAAGGCACAATTTTTCAGCCCCTGTTTAACAGGGGCGTGTAATTACAAATCTTGATCTAATAGTTCACAGCAGGGCCCATTCCTGCGCCCACCAAGAGTAACTATGAGGGCCTACAGTCTTGTGGCAACACCGTCCACCACCACCACCACCACCAAAGGCCCAATTTTTCTGCCCTGTTCAACAGGTGCATGCAATTACAAATCTTGATCTAATAACTCACAGCAGGGCCCATTCCTGCACCCACCAAGAGTAACTGTGAGGGCTTACAGTCTTGTGGCAACACCGTCCACCACCACCACCACCACCACCAAAGGCCCAATTTTTCTGCCCGGTTCAACAGGTGCATGCAAGTACAAATCTTGATCTATTAACTCACAGCAGGGCCCATTCCTGTGCCCACCAGTCTTGTGGCTACACCAACATCTAATAGGGCAAATTTCTGCAGAGTATATACGGCAGGCCCCTACTTTCAAACATCCAACTTACAAACGACTCCTACTTGCAAACGGCAAGAGAAAACAGGAAGTGAGAGGAAATCTACCCCTAGGAAGGAAAATTCTATCCTGTTAGATTTAATTTGGGAAAAAGGTATCTCCTCTCTACTGATGCTTTATCACCAATCCTTGTTTCAATTAAAACCCCACTTTTCCAAAAACATTTGTCATTGGGACGGAAAGTGAGGTGACATGTTCTGAACAGATGTGCAAAGACAGCAAATGTTACAGGGGTGATAACCCCTCCCTATGTTCTCCAAAAAGCTTAAAAATTGATTTTTTTGGGATGTAGCTACACTTCATAATGTACCTGTTCAGATTCTACTTAAGAACAAACCTACAGTCCATGTCTTGTTTGCACCACCTATATACTGCTGTTCAGAGTATATAGGGTTGTAGGTATAGGGTTTTATTTTGGGTGCGGGGTCCCCCTTAGTATCCATACAAGACCCAAAGGGGCTGGGGTGGGGGGGGGGGGGGCGATGGGGTAGCCATGCCATTTTTCTCAAGGATTTTCAGCCATATGGCGGCCAGGACAAGACATGACATTAAAGCCGCAAGTGGTTTTAAATGGCTTCTTTTTTTCCTTTACAAATGTCATTTTGTGCAAGGACAGTTCTAAACACGGGAAACACATGCCACTTCACAGGCATACTTTAGACACCCCCCAGGTACCATATTTAAAGGAAAATTTCACTTTTTTTTTTTTCACTTTATGCATCATTAAAATGACTGCTCCCGAAAAAACTTTAGTTTTTAAAATTTCTTTTTGCATTGATATATGTCCCCTGGGGCAGGACCCGGGTCCCCAAACCTGTTTTATGACATTAACATGCATATTGGCCGTTGTAATTAGCAATTTTGATTTCGAACGTTCGCGTCCATTATAACGAATAGGGTTCGAAAATTTGCGCGAACTTTCGGTCCGTTCGAAGGTTCTGGTGCGAACCGAACCCGGGGGTGTTCGGCTCATCCCTATTCTTAACACTCACTGGGACTCTACAATGGGCCTTCTTTAGGGCCTTCAGCGGAATCACTTCTGGTATCACTTCCAGACCGTGGGACCCTTCCCTTGGGTCAGATTCCAACATGACAAAGGGTCCGGGCTGCTCCCAAGTAAGCTTCACAGTGGCTCTGAGACAGGTTACTTCACCGGGCTGCAACACTATCCCTCCTCTTCCAAGTCTCCACACCTTCCCTATCCCCTCTCCTGGGGTCTTCTGCTCTAAGACCAACTGTTGGTAAGCCGTCTTCAGCATGGGGTGGATCTTGGTGGCCGCTTCCCCTTCTTCTTTCACTATAGAGGTCAGAAGTCTTCGGACCAGATCCGTGTTCGTCCCTATTATAAGGGAACTGTTGTTGGCTCCCAGCGGCCGAGGGCACACAACCGCCAGGGTGTCAAACACTTCGGCTTTTCCAACCACAGATGGGTCAAAGATCATCCTGACAGGCAGATAGCCATCGTAGGGGAAGTTCTGGGTTCCAATCCCACATATCTCTAGTCCCTCTATCTTCCGGATGGGTAGGTGACTCAAGTGCTTATCGTAGAAATCTCTGTATAGCAGGGTCACTTGCGCCCCAGTATCCAAGATTGCTCTGGTGTAAACTCCCTCCACTTGAATGGATACTATAGGAGATGGGCCTACCAGCTTCTCCGGATATGGCCCGGCAGGGGTCGCCTTCTTCAGACTTTTTCTCTTTGAACCTTCTCTCGTCCAATCCCCTTTGGACTTCCGTCTTTCTTGAGTCTGGTATGCATTGACTTCCCTCCTTTTACTGGGTGTAGGGACCCGCTGAGGGATACTATTATTTTTCTTAGGTGTGCACCCCCTCTGGGGAGTGCTGTGCCTCTTCTGAGGGGTCTTGCCCCCTTTCTCTGGGGTGTATCTCTGTTGAGGAACGTTGTGTTTCCCCCGAGGCGTTTTATCTTCTGTTATTTTCTGCTTTGCTTTCAGCTTGGAGCTCACTGAAGGTGATGGGCACCCGGTTCACTCCTTCACCGGGGCCCTCTGAAGTTTCCCGCCGGCTTGAGGTTGTCTATTTTCTTCTTCTTGGGACTGGAGCATGTAGCCGCATTATGTCCAATTCCTCCACAGTTAAAGCAGACTATATCTCCCCATTCTTGTAAAGATGCGGGTGCTGAGGCAATTGGGAATAATTCCTTCCTTGGTACTTCTCTCTTGGGACCCTCTCTCTCTTTTTCCATCAGAGAGGTCAACATCTCTAACACCTTGGACATTTGAGCTTTTAGGGTGTCTATCTCCGAATCTCTTTCAGGGGTCATCACTGGATTGACTAGCACCTGTGCGGGTACAACATTTGTCTTAATCATCTGCTGGTCCTGTTGCAGCGCCTCCTCATCTCTGATGATTTTTATCAAGTCAGCATAAGTCAGCAACGTTCCTCCTCCTGAGGTTTTCAGGTGCAGCCAGACTGGATCCGAGCGCAACGCTCCCTTTAAGACTTGCTTCATTCTTGCCACATCTGTATCTTGGAACTTCATCCCCTTCTTCAACACAATCTTGCACAACAACCTGTTCAGTCTTCTAACATACTCGGAAAGTTTCTCCTCTGGTTGTTGGAAAGTATGTTCAAATTGGTAGACCATCTCTGTCACCTTTTCCAATTGACCAAACTCTTCTTGCAGCATGGCTAGACAGTCTTGAGCCGTGCAATCTGCATTCCCAAACCGAAAACTTTTCACTGCTTCTGCTGCTGCGCCTTTAAGGCTTTCCATCACTCGTTGCCTCTTCTGTGTTTCAGGCACCTCCCATGCCTCTACTGCCTGCAATGCCTGCTCCACCCAGGTGTCAAAATCTTCTTCCCCTGCGGGGACAGGGAGCTTCCCTGAGAATGTCTTTAGTCTCCGGTAGCTAGTCTCTACATGCACCGTGCTTGCCTTCTGACACTTGGTTAGCAGATCCCCTCTCAGTTCTGGTGATATAACAGTGACAGGTGCAGGCGCAACCGGAGGCGTCGCCCTGTCTCCTTTTTCCGGTGGGGTACGGGCCGCAGCCTGCGGTGATCCCGTTGGTGATGGTTCCTTTTTTTCAGTTACTGCGTGCGCCAACCTATAGGTTCTGTTGTCTGGCGTCCGCACACACTTGCGCTTACAGGCCTCTGGCATCCCGTCCCAGTACTCCACTAATGCATACTGATATGAGATGTCTAGGTCTGACTTTATCTCCGTCACCCACGGTGTGTGATCTGGGGACACTGACTTCATTAACTCCTCTACCGTCTCAGTCGACCATTCCTCCCCAGGGAGGCTGATGACTATCGACTGGTTTGGCTCTGCGTTAGAGGCTTTGCACCATGCTTCTACTGTTTGTGGGTCCATGCCGGCACTTCTGGCGTTCACTTGTTGCATCAGGATCCCGGACGAGCCCCCACGTGTAGCGATACCCTCACTTAAGAAGGCCGCAGATTTAGTTTGGGCCCTGAAGACAGCTCTGCCAACCCCCGGCAATATACTCGACCCCCTACTGGCACAGCTAGTTCTGACAGCAATATGTATGTCTTATACTGTATGAGTAATTAAACATCAAGACAATAATAGTATAAAATGGGTATAAAATGTACTTAAGCATTTGATAAAAATCAGGGGTTAACATTTATCACAGTTCACAAAATATATATATAATGCAGAGCCCTGCAACACTAACACACTATGAATATGGAGTTACCAGCAACAAGTGCGCCACGTGGGCGACCGTTAGCTAGGCGTCCTGTGGCGCAGTAACCAAACAAATTAGAAGAACTGACCAGGCCTGGTTCTGATATCTACAACTTAGTCTATAGGGGATGATGTCCTTTTCTTCACTGGCAGGTCTTTAACGGTGGTGCACATTAACAGAGTATGATTTGTAATCCAATGGGAAAGGTAAAGATGGGGTAAACACTTGGCTATGCGAACTGAGTTCAGCTCTGATTAGGTTCTTCAGTGAAAGTATCAAGAACAACTTGTGGGCCACGGCAGTCTATAGGCCTATTAGCAGTAACAGTATATGGTTGGGGCATACGCCCTCTCACCCGCCCGGACTGCGGTCCCAGTCCGGGAACTTCCACCAACTGTGTCACACACACACACACAGTGTCTCCAGCGATCGGGTCCCCGATCCAACGAATGCTGTAGTTAAGCGAAGTCAGATGCCACCCCGGCTCGCAGAGGGGTGAAAGGCTCTTTGGTGCTGTGCAAGACCTCAGGCTTCAGGCCTTGCACTCCGACACATCCGCACAGGAGGATCAGTCTCTGAATTCTCGTGTCCCAAAGAGGCCGAGCCCAGCCTCGCCTCCTCCTCTTATAACCCCTCCCATGAGTCTGCGGTGGAAACATTGCCGAACAGGGTTCTGGGTAATGTAGTCTCTCTGCGTTAAAGGGGAACACCCCGCTACACTGACATATCTAACCTGCAGGAGTAACATGAAAGGGAGGATCTGACTAAGTGCAAAATCCCTTAAAACAGAACCACACTTTTGCTTTCTGGTAATGTTGGCAGGTTGAATTGTACCCTAAGGCAACTCCGCTCTGATGCATATGCGTTGCAGAGTACCAAAACATACTACTGCATCAGAAACAAAATGCTGCATCTCTGGTTTTGATCTGATCCTGTGTGCCGGCAGTCCATTCAAAATGAAGAAGCTGCCTTAATACAATGCACATGCGTTAACACAACGCACACGAATGGGTCCTTAGACAAATGGCAAGCAGCCTCTGAATAGATCCCCACTGCTTTCATAGGAGATCCTACATTGATAGAAGCGAGAAGACCTCAGGCTTCATCCCCGTGACAGTGTGACTGCATCTTGCACAATATTATCTCTGTTTAATATGTTGCAATCCAGGTGTTTTTTTTTTTTCAGGATCATGTTGCTGACATACACCTAGCACTGATCATATTCCAATGCCTGTGTCTTTATGAATGTATAGGTAGAGTGATGTATCAACCTGGTGGACAACCATTATCTAGGAAGTTCTGAAAAGACAGAGCAGCAAGCATTTTGTAAAACTGCAGGACTGCTATAATAGTGGTAGAGAGACAGGACTTGGCGCGCTGTACAGGGTAGGTAACAATCACCAAGCGTGGTATACAACTGCTTTAAGGTGAAAAACCTTCTGTGCTGCAGCTGCCCTCCAGACCCCCCCCTTTTTTTCTTACCAGAGACCATCTGATCCAGCGATGTGCACAAGCGCAGCGGCTCCAGCCGCTGTCTCTCTCCTAATTGGACAGATTGATAGCAGCCAAAGCAATTGGCCTCACTTCTCTCTAGCAATTGTCTCCTGCTGCTGTCAATCAAATCCGGTGACAGGGGAGTGGGGGGCAGGGCTGAGTCCCGCTGTCTGCGTCAATGGACTCGGGAACGAGCACACAGGTGGCTTTCCCTGGGGACACCTGATAAAGATAAAGAGCCAGGAGCGCCCGAGGGGGACCCCAAAAGAAGAGGATCGGGCTGCTCTGTACCAGGGTTACCAACTTTCAGTTAATTTACAAACAGTTTGTAAAATCCATAATTATTGCATCTGTCCATGAATGTCCGTTACGGACATGCAACCTACATGTCCATAATAGACATTCAAGGACAGATGCAAAAAGTACAGATTTTACAAACTGTTTGTAAATTTACTGAAAATTGGCAACCCTGCTCTGTACAAAACTATTGCACAGAGCAAGTAAGTATATATATATATAAAAAAAGCTTTTTAACCACTTTAACCACTTTGCGTCCGCGCTATAGCCGAATAACAGCTACAGGGCGGACCTGCTTTGCCGGGAGGCCGTCAATAGACATCCTCCCTTTTGCACGCTCCCCGTGCGCCCCCTGCAGGGCACACGCTGTGATCACCGAGTCACTGAGACTTGGGTGATCACAGATCCGAGTAAGGGGCCGATCCTGGCCCCTTACCACGTGATCAACTGTCAGCCAATGACAACTGGTCACGTGATGTAAACAAAAGCTTGGTAATCGTTTTTTTTTTCTCCTCGCGCTGACAGTGTGAGGAGAAAAAAAAAGCCGATCACCAGCTTTTGTGCAAGGGATATCGGTCCCGAAGAGGAAGAGGCACATCCGCCTCATCTGTGCCCACCAGTGCCGTCTGCCAGTGCCCCCTGCCAGTGCCACCTGCCATTGCCCACAGTGCCCACCAGTACAAAACAGTGCCACCTATCAATGCCCACGAGTGCCACCTATCAATGCCCACCAGTGGTGCCAATCAGTGCTGCCTATCAGTGTCACCTACCAGTGCTGATCAGTGCCCATCACTGCCACCCATCAGTGCCCATCACTGCCACCCATCAGTGCCACCCATCGGTGCCACCTATTAGTGCCAATTCTCAGTGCCCACCAGTGCCACCTATCAATGCCCTTCAGTGCCACCCTTCAGTGCCACCTCTGTGTCACCTCTCAGTGCCCACCAGTGCCACCTCTCAGTGCCCACCAGTGCCGTCTATCAGTGCCCACCAGTGCCGCCTTATCGGTGCCCATCAGTGCTGCCTTATCGGTGCACATCAGTGCAGCCCATCGGTGCCGCCTATCGGTGCCCATCAGTGCAGCCTCATCAGCGTACATCAATAAAGGAGAAACGTTACCTGTTTGCAAAATTTTATAGCAAAATGTAAAACGGTTTTGTTTTTTGTTTTTTAAAAATTGGTCTTTTAAAAAAAAAAAATAACAAAAAAAAAAAAACGCAGAGGTGATCAAATAGAAAGCTCTATTTGTGGGAAACAAATGATAAAATTTTCATTTGGGTACAGTGTTGTATGACTGCGCAATTGTCATTCAAAGAGTGAGAGCGCTGAAAGCTGAAAATTGGTCTGGGCAGGAGGGGGGTTTAAGTGTCCAGTAAGCAAGTGGTTAAAGAATGCAAAAATAACAACATACCATAAAAATAAATAAATAAAATAAACAAATTAAATAAAAGTCCAACCTGACTTTGGAAATATGTAGTAATGTGTAACTGAATGAAATTATTATTATTATTTTTTCATTTTGGATAGAGAGGAGAGGGATTGTCGGGTTTTTACAGAAGCCTGTGTCCCCATTAGGGAGATTCAGCCTCTCTATTGGTCATGATTACTGTTATCACAAAAAGTGAAAGTAAGGCTGGCCATACATTATATCATTTTCCTGTAGATTTACCAAACCATATAAAATGAGGCCAAACCTAAAAAATTCAGGCTCCGTAAACTTATGCTGCGGTCACGGCTCACAGCATGGGGTCCGGTGCGTCCGATTCCGCATTTGGGTGAACATGGCCTTAACCACTTGCCGACTGTTATATGATTGCAGGTCGGTGCGTTTCCCGCAAATCGCCATTGGTGTATGTCGGCTCCTTTTAGGAGCCGTAGCAGCCGCGCGCACGCTGTACGGCGGGGGACCCAATGTGCGTGGCCTGCGTCCACGATCTTGCGGGGTTTAGAGCCAGAACGGGGATCTGTCAATGTAAACAGACAGATCCTCGTTCTGACATCGGAGTTAGCGAGAGATCTGGTGTTCCTAGTGATTAGGAACAGCGATCACTCTCCTCCCCCAAGTCAGCCCAGCCCCCATACAGTTAGAAACACTCCCAGGGAACACAGTTAACCCCTTGATCGCCCCCTAGTGTTAACCCCTTCCCTGTCACTGACATTTATACAGTAATCAGTGGCTATTTTTAGCCATCAATATACACTTATTGGGATTTTTTTATACCAAAAATATGTAGAAAAATACATATTGGCTTAAACTGATGAAGAAATTCGTTTGTTTTTTTTTGGAGATATTTATTATAGCAAAAAGTAAATATTTTTTTTTTCAAAATTGTTTTTTGGTTTATAGCGCAAAAAATAAAAACCGCAGAGGTGATCAAATTCAACCAAAAGAAAGCTCTATTTGTGGGGAAAAGATGACCTCAATTTTGTTTGGGTACAATGTCGCACGACTGCGCAATTGTCAGTTAAAGCGACGCAGAGCCGTATTGCAAAAAATGCCCCGGTCATTAAAGGGGAAAATCTTCCGGTCTGTAAGTGGTTAATGTGTGTGCGATCAGGCAGACCCGTGCACTACATAGTTGAAGGTAAATCTAAATTAAATTGAATAAGAAAATTGTATAATGTATGGCCAGCCTTAATCCCAAATTTTGGGTTGTCACCAGAACAGAACTAGCATAGAAATGTTCCTAGCAGGGTTGCCAACTTTCAGTAAATTTACAAACAGTTTGTAAAATCTGTACTTTTTGCATCTGTCCCTAATTGTCTATGACGGACGTGTAGGCTGCATGTCCGTAACTGACATTCATTACCAGATGCAACAATTATGGATTTTACAAACTGTTTGTAAATTTACTGAAAGTTGGCAACCCTGGTTCCTAGTTCTGGGGACAACAAGGTATTTCCTCACCTTGGAGGGCTTGCCTCTCATTTCCTGCTATGGCTATAGGACAGGAAGTGAAGAGAAATCTCCCCAATGGGACAATCTGGCAAAAAAAAAAAAAAAAGAACCCATGGGTTATAATCTTTCCCTTACTCTATCCAAAAAAAGTTTTGCCTGCAGTTCTGCTTTAACGTATGCCTGAAGAAAAACAACATAAGGTCCTACAGTCCAAACAGCAATAATTATAATCATGTTAGCTGAGATGCCCCACTCAATATGGCCGCCCCAGGCTGACACTGCTTCCTCCAATCACCGTGACTTCCTGTGCCGGCACGGCCCAATCAGAACCGGTCTCTTTGTTAGCTTTAAACTGCAGCCCCTCGCTTCCGTCCAATGGGCTAGCGTGCCTGGACAGAGGTAGGCGTGGCCTTGTCTGCCTAGCTCAGTGGAAGTACAAGTTAGGTGGCCTCGGTCGCCTGTGCACAGCTGTAGGGGCTGTGCTTGCTGTTGTTGTAGCTGCACGTACAGGAAGGACCGGGGACAAGGGATCGTCACAGGAACATGTCCCTCCTGCTGTCCCAAGCTGTCCCCAGCAGCACGTCAGGCAGTATGGAGTCCCAGGTAAGGAGAGCAGAGAGGGGCACATTCCTGTACTGAGCCTGCTAGTGTCACTGTGTCCCCAGCCTGCCTGGGATGGAGTCCCCTGTGTCCAGACATGTCTTCTTCTTCTGTGCTTGGGAGGGATTGGTGATAAACAAGCTCTGTGTGTATCCTTTCCCTTTCCATCAGGTGTCATGGGTTTGTTTTTCTCTATTGATCCAGCCATACACTATACAATCAGATTGGATATTCACCAACAACTTTCTATTGCTAACTAATACAAACTGATATGATCCTCAAAAAATATTACATTTGTTTTACTTTGTCTTTGTATGTGTAGATCTTGGGAAGATCGTACAATCAGATTGTATAGGCTGGCCATATACTGTTTAATATTTAGAAGCAAATCCAATTGGTTTGGGCAAAACATAAATGACATAATGTGTGCCATTGGGGACACTGAGCTCAGGATTGGGCTATTTATTATTCAGCACTTTACAGAATTTGTTGTTCTATATTCTGTGAAAGTTCCACCGAGTACACTAGCCGTTCTAACCTGGAGGAACCCTTGTAATAACGCTCTGGAGACCCCTTCTAATAATAATTATTATACTTGGATATAAATTACTTATATTTCCATTATAACAATAAATTAAAGATGAAGGAATGTGGAGAACTTAAAGTGATTGTAAACCTCAGACATGAAATATGAACAAAGCATATCCCTCTATAGTGTGTACTTGTCTTTATTCAGAGCACTAAGTGTCATTTCTGTCTGCTGCTTCATTCCTCTATCAGGATGAATCACTTTTGACAAGTTTCCTGTCACCAAGAGATAAATGGTGACAGGAGAGTGATGTTCAGCTGATTGACAGCCTCAGGAGGAGGGGTGTGTCCCTTCCCTCCAATCAGCTCTCCTCACTGAGCGCTGTAGGGAGTGACTTCAGTTCTCCGCCCCCTTTTTCTGACAGCTCATATATGCTTGAAATATTCAGCACTTTGAACAGATGTAGAGGAGAAGACTGCCAGATAGACACCCCCCCCCCCCCCAAGCTGGTGGGGATGAGGGCCACACACACACACACACCCTGCTGGTGGTGGGTGGGGAGAAAGGCTCAAAAAAGCTACTAGGAGCATTCAGGCTTTTTTTTTTTTTTTTTTTTTTTTTTTTATCTTATGGAAAAACACTTCAGGAAACTCTACAAAAACATTTTTCTTTCCTCTGCTCCTAGAAGCTAAAACTCAAAAAAAGAAACAATGCAAAATGCCCAAAAACTTTTTCTTACCGCTGCATTCTACAACTAAAGCTTTTAGGGTTTTTATAATGTCCAGTTTGCATGAGGCCTCAAAGTGTAAGTTCACCTTTTCAGAAAATGTTAACACCGTACACCCCCCACCCGGCTCTAGTTACCTCTGTGGGTGTTGTGCTGTAAATGCCCCCAAAGCTGGTTTAGTGGTGGGGGAATTTGAAATCCCCGCTCTTCTCTCCTTTTCTTAAGGGATTCCTGGACAGATTGGAGCGATTCTGATTAGTCAGCGACAGCACAGAGCATCTTTCTAATCTGTCCCGGAAGAGGGAGAAAAGCATCCGTTTTCAATCCCCACTGACTACTGCACTGGCTGTGTGGGAACTGACAGCTCATCTCCCACAGAGGTAAGTGCCCCTTCTCTGAAAAGGTGAACTAACTATATGAGCCTTGCAATGCAGGGGGCTCAATTTCAATTGCAAGGGTGATTCCCGGAGTTCAACTTTATCTTAATGCACGTTAAAGCGGAGTTCCCCCAAAAAGGGGACGTTTTGCCTTAAGTCCTCCTCCCTGACACATTTAGCATGTCGTATTTTTTTGAAGGAGGAGGGGGGTTACCTAGTTTTGACAGGTACCCGCTCAGATTGGCTAGGGGATTGAGCAGAAGTTCTTCTCTCCACCTCCCTCCTCAGTTTTCTGATTGGGACACGTCGCAGGTCCTAGAAGACTGCCGGACCATTCACAAAGCTCAGCGTGGCTCGAGAGTGTGCAGTGGGCAGCCAGCTGTAAAGCCGAAAGCGGCATAGCCGACTGCCCACAGTTGGGATGCTGGTGCCGAGAACATGAAGGCTAGTGAAGAATTGGCCCGTGTGAGGACGGTGCTGGATCCCTTGGCAGATATGTTTATTTTTATTAAAAGTGAGCAGCTACAGGATTTGTAGCTGCTGACTTTTATTTTATTTGTTTATTTTTTCTAGAGTGAACCTCCTCTTTAAGGTGCGACATAACATGCACTACCTGCACCACAGTGGACTGGCTGGGTGTGAATAAAATCCACAATTGCATCTATGTCCCTAGAACCACAGCTTCTCTTTAAATGTTGCTACAGTCCAGAGCCAAAGATGGTGGGTAGTGATGTCCAGGACCGCATTTACATGAGTGCCCTCCCTTTAGTCAGATCCTAGACTGAGTTGGATGGATCCGAATGGAAACCAATGCTACATATGTGACAACTGTGTCATTCCACCCTTCCCTTCATATGGTGATGGAATCCCTATGGGTGGGGTGGTCAGATGTAAGTGGACCTGCATCTGCCCACATCCATTCAGGTCAGTAAAAGCAGACCTGGACATAAAACCACTTTTTTATTTTGTTTTCTGTTCAACAAACAAATTGAACCGAATGTGGGAAACTGTTCCACGTGTTTTTTTTTTTTTGTTTTTTTCCCCCACTGACTAATTTTAGGTGGAAATTTGATTGGGGCAGGGGGTGTTGAAATACTAGGCAGACCTTGCATTTTTTTAATAATGAGCCTGCTGTCTACTGGCTGGTCACGTGTCACCTCCTGGGTTTTTCCTCTTCTTGTCGAGTTGGTGGTGAGTGGTCCTGAATGTTTCAGAGGATACCACTCATGTAGTGACATTGGTGGCATTTTATGTAGTATTGATGACACACACCCAGGAGGTGTGTCCTTGACAGCCTGGCCATCATTTAGGCTGAAGAGGGTCAGGCAGCAAGACACGGACAGCGGCAGAAAGAAGATATCTGCTGAGGTTATCACATATGCCTTGCAGTACTCAGGTACTCTGCTCTAATCCTGGCCAGGACACTTTCTGCATGGAGTTTGCATGTTCTACCTCTGCTTGTGTGGTGATGGGAGGTGTTCTTTGGTCCTGTTTTAGAAGAGAAGCTCTACACCTCCATAGATACAGTGAGTGAGGAAGTGTGTTACTGGCAGAATCACTAGGTGATAACGATGAATGTGGCCATCACATCTAAGGGTTGATAAGATGCAAAATACAATTTATTTTTTTTTTTTCTTCAGATACACTTGAAAATATAACTTTAAAGCAAAACTTTTTTTTTTATTTTTTTTTATTTGCGAGACCCAGTAAGGGACACTTGTTTACTCAGGGACATTTAAGGAGGAGCTCCAGTCAAATTTAAAAAAATTAACCACTTGCCATATTTGCTGTGGCAGGTCGGCTCTATTGCACAAAATCACGTACCTGTTTTTTGTGCAATGGCCACTGGGGGGCGCGTGCCACCGAAGGCACAATTGCGTGCCAATTGGACACAGGGGCTGCCAATCGGCGGGTCCGGTGGACCCAATGTCCACCAGCCACCCGCAGCCATTCCCGGGAGAGGCAGAATGGTAATCTGACAGGGGAGAAGAGGGAGATCTTGTCTGTCTTCACCCAGTCAGACCATCCATCATACTGTTGGCAAGCACCAGCTAGGCACACATTTAACCCTTTGATCAGCCCTGATATTAAACCCTTCCCTGTCAGTGTCATTAGTACAGTAACCGTGCATATTTTCAGCACTGATCACTGTATTGGTGTCACTGATTCCCAGAAAGTGTCAATATTGTCAGGTGTCCGGTTTGTCCGCTGCTAAAAATCGCTGATCGCCGCCATTACTAGTTAAAAAAATAAATAAATAAAAACGTCATAAATATATCCCATCGTTTTGTAGACTCTATAACTTTTGCGCAAACCACTCAATATACGCGTATTTTTTCCAAAAATATGTCGCTGAATACATATTGGCCTAAATTGATGAAGAAATGGGATTTTTTTCCTTTTTTTTTTTTTTTTTTACGGAGTAGGGTAACCCTGCTGCACTGCGACACAAGTGCATTCATTAGATGCGTTTGTGGCGCAGTACCATTCATTTAAATGTGTTAAAATCTGTCGTTTTCATCCAGGCAATAGAGTATCTAAATTTCTGTGCCGCGGCAGTCTATAGATATGTCTGTTGGCAATGTTACTTATGGTTGGTAAAAAAAGTGGTGTAACAGCCTGTTTTTTTTTTTACTACCTCCACCACAAATTTGAAACCAAATTTTTGTCGGTGACAAATAATGACTTTAGATTAACTTTATTGCGTTGCAAAAAAATAAATAAATGCTACATACGATATATACTTTTTTTTTTTTCTCGCAACGCACAGCACCCCTTTTTCCTCATTCATGGCAATGTTATGGTGTAAAGACTGAGGGCATATGGAGAACAATTGTGTTCTGTGCATATAAACACAACTCAACTGAACTGGAGTGAATGAGCCCTTATTCCAATAGTGCTTCACTTCCCAAATCTGTTAATTGTTCTACTTTGCCCTGAAATAGCTGCTCATTTTCATAATGTAATATAATTTGGAGGTCACATCGCAGTCATTGGCTAATGCAAATATCTTGCATCAGCCAGTTCTGGAACTTTGAGATATGATTTGTTTGATTTATAATAATGTGGCAAGGTTTAAATCTGTTTGTCAGTGACGCTTTTATTCCGGATTACATAATGTTCAGTTCTTGGTGCGTGCTGAGGGTTCCATGCTTGCAGTTAATTTTTTTTTTCCGTGATCATTGTTTGTTTGTGTTAGCAAATGAAATTACTGATTTTTAGTACTTTGGAAGTATTACCTCCTCAGTTAATTCCTGTTAAATGTCTTTGAGAGAGAACGGTTTCACTTTGGTTAGTAATTGAAGATGAGCAAATTGGATGATTAGGTGGAGAAATCAGCCAAATTTGGCAAATCTCAATATAACACAACTTTCATTTTACCCATCTACGGGGGTTATTTACTAAAGCTAGGGAGTGCAAAATCAGGCTCCCTTCCGCTTAGAAACCAATCAGCTTCAAACCTCAGCTTGTTCAATTAAGCTTTGGAAATAAAACCTGGAAGCTGATTGGTTTCTGTACAGAAGTGAGCCTGGTTTTGCACTCTCCAGCTTTAGTAAATAAACCCCTATGTGCTGTAGATCTATCTGACCTGATGGAAATCCTACAACTCCAGGTAGCCAAGATTCATGAATTGTCATGGAAAATTAGGCAAAGTTTTTTTAGTTTGCCATCTAAAGCCTCGTACACACGGCCGGACTTTTCCGTGGATTTTTGTCCGAACGGAGTTGGCCGGGCACACACATAGCATACACACCACAGGACTTTTCTGCAAACTTTCCCAAAACTTTTTCCAACATCACGTGGTTTTTCTGCTCTTTACCG
Source organism: Rana muscosa (assembly GCA_029206835.1). Lineage (NCBI taxonomy): Eukaryota > Metazoa > Chordata > Amphibia > Anura > Ranidae > Rana > Rana muscosa. The sequence continues at coordinate 198,126,353 of CM055123.1, forward strand.
CCACCCTTTGGTCAACTTCTACTATTGTTGGTTGATTTTAACATTTATTTGTTTTGTCCATCAGACAAAAGTCCGATGGTTTTCTGTACACACGGTTGGACTTTGCTCCATCGAACTTTTGTTGGCCAAAAGTCTGTCCGTTTGCAGACCAAACTTTTGTCCGATGAAAACCAAAAAAGTTTGTCCGATGGAACATACACACGGTTGGATTTTTTGGCAAACTTGCTCAAAATTAAGTTTGACAAAAAGTCCGACCGTGTGTACGGGGCTTAAGACATTTGCAGAAATGTCCTGAATTCCCCATAACTACTAGGTTCCTTTTCTTAATTTGTTTATCGTAAATTGTTGAAGCCAACAGTATAATATTCAAAAATCTTACACCTAAACCAAATATCTATAGGTTAACAGCAGGGCTAGAAGTGCATAAGTGAATATACACTACCAAGACAACACTGCATGCTATTGGTGCATGCACTGATGACAGTGAAAAATTATAAAGCTATAAAATTAAAGGATAAATAAAACACCCAAGTGTTGCTAGTAATGCAACATTAAAATAAAGTCCATGTGATGGACTGAGTGCCATGCTATGCCAACGTGCAATAGAGAAAGTTCTCCAATAGTGTTCAGCTCACCACACCACATGTGCGCACGCCATCTCTTCCCCATCAGATTTTAAGTCGCCAAATAAATACGCCTCACATTCTCATGTTTGGTAATAAAGCAGTTAACCACAAAGGGTTAATGTTACACCACAACAATCTCCACCTCCTGTAGATCTGGATCAAATGGCTCATGTATGGGAAGAAAGAGGAGAGCTCCACTAGTACAGTATGTCTTGAACACCATTTATTTAAAAGCAACTTCAATCATTACACTTACAACGTTTTAATTTAAAAACAAGCAAGTATGCCACATGTATCCACACCGTATTAGCGGTTTGACCAATTGCCGAAAGAATGTCTCACCTGACTGGAAAGTGCTGCCGGAAAGTCACTTCCGGTTTTACGTCCTACGTCCCTTCCAGTTTCCGTACAGCCACAGACTGACGCGTTTCATCGACTAAGGCCTTCAGCCTTTACAACAACTTTAAGTATTGTGAAGGCAGAACTGATCTTGTTGACCAGAAAGGTGTGGAGGGCAACTGCATTACAGTGATAGGGAACTAGAGTTTTGGAAGGAGACGTTGGCAGTAGCTGACTACATCTTTGCTTAGTACAGATTTAGGCCCTTTTCACATGGGCTTTCCAATCCAGTCCGCCTGTCAGTTTTTCAGGCGGACATGATCGCATGCTCCATGCACCTCAATGGAGCGGAGTGCTATCCTATCCTGTCCGTGAAATCCAGACGGATGGAAACCCTATTTTCCATCCGTCTGGTGAATCGGATCAGATGAAAATGGACTGGTGGTCCGTTTTCATCCAATCTCAATAGAGGACAGCGGGGCTCTGACAGGTTCATCTCCGCACAGTGAGCAGAGATGGACCTGTCATCCGCCTGTTCAGCGGGGATTAGCGGATCGATCCCTGCTGAGCAAAGCAGAGTCTATAAATGGTCAAGCCCGTGTGAAAGGGGCCTTAGACCTCCTGCACACTGGATGTTTTTACAGATGCTGTGTTTGGCTTCAGTTTTTTTTTTTTTTTTTTTTTTTTTTTCTGCAGCCGGTAAACTCCCCAGTATGTTATCCTGTGTGTCCATGCACACATAGGCTGTTATCAGCGTTTTTTGGCAGGGACTTTTTCTGGCTGGGGGGGGAAAAAAAAAAAAAAGCTGTAAAAACGGTCTAGCTCTGATAAAAGCTTTAAAATGCGTTTTTGAGCCAAAAGCTCTTGTGGGAGTATAGTTTTGCTAAAAAACGCTACTGCAAAAATGCTGCAAAACTCATTCTACAGCTAAAGCTACTGGCATTTTTCTAATGTCCAGTGTGCATTAGGCCTTAGTGTGTAGAAATGCAGAACCTATTATTATTTTACTTGGGTGTAAAGGTGCAGGTTCTAGGGTGGTCATCTGACCCTGGCTTCACTACCTGGAACAAGTACTCAATTGGCAAAGTCTGGTCTTTTGCCATACATGCTGGTTTCAGATCAGTGTTTCTCAACTCCAGTCCTCAAGGCGCCCCAACAGGTCATGTTTTCAGGATTTCCCTTAGATGAAATGGCTGTGGTAATTACTAAGGCAGTGAAACTGATCAAATTACCTGTGCAAAATAATGGAAAGCCTGAAAACATGACCTATTGGGGCGCCTTGAGGACTGGATTTGAGAAACTCTGCTCTAGGTAATGAAACCAGCATTGCGCCTTTTGTGGCAAATCCTCAGTATCTGCTCCCATAGTTTAATCCACACTGGCATAAATATGGTTAATTATTTTTTCTCTTGCGTGCAAGCCTTGGGAATAAAAATAAAATGGAGGTACAGGGCGGGTTGGAAAACAGACAGCACCTTGTACATCCATACAGGTCCCTGGCTGTCCCAGTGTCATGCACGTTTATATGCATTTAATGTGCAAACTAGGGCTGCAACTAACGATTATTTTCATAATAGACTAGTTGGCCGATTTATTGTTTCGATTAATCGGTTAATAAACGTAAAAAAAAAAGGTAATTTTGCTGCGTTTTGCATTTTTTTTTTTTTTTTGCCCAATTTGTTGTTGGGCAGATTACAAAACACAAATTGTCACAAAAACACATTACATGCTTTTCTGCAGCTTCTCCATTGAAGTATATTAAACCAAAAAAACAAAGTAGCACCGTTTTGCGTTAAAAAAAGTCCTTGCCCTTTCCAAATACGCAGCAGCTGAAAAAATCATGGACGTGAACGTGGCCCATAGGAAACCATGTAAATGACCTGTAGTGTGTTTCTGCAAAAAGCACCAAAAAACAGAGGAGTGACCCAGGCCTGAGAGGTTTAGTAACATAATGGGGTTAAAAAAAACTAAAATTAGTACAAAAAGAGCAAATAATCGCTACTGTAAGGGGTTAATTTTTTACTGTGGGACAGTGAAAGTAATATTTACAGTAGCAATTTGCTCTTTTTGTACTATAAAGGGCTAATTTTTTTTTTTTTAACCCCATTATGTTACTGGCCGATTAATCGATTATGAAAATTGTAATCGATTAATTTCATAATCGATTAGTTGTCGATAAATCGATTCGTTGTTTCGGCCCTAGTGCAAACAACAAATACTTTGTATGTGTGTCTCTATTTTACTTTTTGTTTTAAATCGATTGAGCTGTAAACTCTTAATAAATGGTAATCTTGTTTTTCATTAGAACCGGGCCCTATAGAAAGTTATGTAATGCATGGCTTCAGTAAGAAGATTAGAAGAAAAATGTTTTGCAGAAATCTATTTTCACTCTTACAGGATTATCTTATTTTACAGTGGCTTGGTGTTCACCTTTTCGCTGTCTAAATAAATCTATTAGGGAGGCCTAAAGAGGCTTATTACCTTGTGCGCAAACAACAAAGGATGTGGCGGCAGGTCCCTATGTGCGGAAAATAATGAATAACTACGCTACTTAAAGTAATCCAGTCCATCCAAAACTGTGTGCTTTACATAGAAATATGATGGGGCAAAAAGCTATATAAATAGGGAATACCTACAAATTGTTCAACCCACAGATTTTTGCAGTTGAAGTTGTATGCAAATCTTGACTTTACATACAAAAGTCAAGTCTTGAGTGAGAGACTCTGACACAGAAAAAAAAAAATGCAGGTAAAAGCGAAAGGGGGGGGGGGGGAATTAACTTTTTTTTTTTTTATTATTTTTTTTTCCCTTCCCCCTTGTTCAAAGCATTTTATTGACCTTTTTGGGTACAATACAAAAAAAATGGAAAGCAAGAGCTCTTCAGAATAATATAGTAACAACATATTACATATTTCTCTTCTGAGAGTGTCTCTAATTATTGTATTTGCTGCCCCAGCTATTCTGCCCCTCACCTCCCTACATAACATTTTATGTAGTAGATCAGGGGTAGGTAACCTCAAAGAGGGTGGAGATCTACCTGAACAACATGGGAGAAGTCAAAGATCACCGGACACAGTGTCGCCTCCTCACACCTGTTTTAAACCTCTAATTGCCGTACTACCGTGTCGCAATTGCGTGTATTGCATGGCAATCAGGAGGTATGGAGGCAATATATTGTCTCCTCTCCACCTGTCAAACACACACGGATCACTTTTTGGAGGAACAGCAGTGCCTCCTGCACTTGTGAATGAGCCCCTAGTTGCATTCGGCAGTGCCACCCTTAGGGCTCGTTCACACGTAAATTTGGAGGGGCCTCGTTTACTTGAATGGGTCATGCTTGGCAGGTGCTACACCCATCAACCATGACGGCTAAAGAAGGTGCAGTTGGGGCGGGGGGTGATAAAAACACATCTTAATTATGGTGTTTTATCACCCCCAAAACTTCTGACAGTAAATGAATCCTTACTGTTCTGAGCCCCCTATAAGGCTGCTTTTACAATGATGTGCTGCGGTTTACCTGCACCGTGAGTGCAGTGTATCTGTATCAGTGTGAAAGCGGCCCTATAATATTATGCCCAGTGTATTGCTTCACACTGACCTGAAGATTTCTTCTTTCCTGCTGCTGGCACCACTCCTGGAGACCACTAGCTGGGTTAAGAGGTGGACTTCAGTTGGTATCACTCCATGAGAGAAGCCAGTACTACAGGGGAAGCATCAGCTTATGCGGCTCGTGCTCCCTACTACAGCTCTAACTTTACAAGTAATTCCTCTGCATTGCAAGTTTGATGCTCTGGAATGGCAGGTCAGCAAGCCCAGATGCGATCTACCGGTTGCTGACCCCTGTAGTAGATGGACAAACTAAAGCAGAATATAATAGTCACTTGAGTGACCGCTCTGAGCCTGCTATAGACCCAGACAACACATCCGACCGTGTCCTGCAGGAGTCCCAGGGCTTTGGATGTCTACACAGGAGAGGCTCTTACAGGTAAATGCCATGCCTAAAAAAAATAAAATAAAATATATATTTTTTTGGAGAAATCTTTTATTTTATTTAAATTTTCTAAACACAAAATTAGCCCACACAAGGGTCGAACATTTTCCCACGCAGGGGCCAATCTCCCGCTGCGGGAACAGGTCGCAGCAGGGCACAACCATAAACATTAAACATCCTATTTAAACTACAACCCCAACGTGGGGAGAGGGTTAGTTCAGGGTGAACAGTGCTCAACATAATGTCAGGAGGATGCTGCATTCTGAGAAAAAATTAAAAACATTTTGAATCCTTTAAACTAGTTGGTGGTTACTACATCATTTTCCGTGGAAGCATCCTCTAACCAACAAGTCCATACCTACCCGAGTAGGTGCCATGCCTAAAAATGTTATTACACCTGTAAAGTTATGGGAAGATTGTTCCTAAAATTTAGGCAACAGGGTCTCTTTAAATATCCACACCCAAAAAAAAGTGATGCCTGAAAATCAATGCGTGGGACTGGAAATGTTCGTCCATTTTCAAAGCTACCGTAACTGCAAGGCCTGACGCTTATTGTGGTTTTCTCTGTCACTATCTCATTAGTATTTTTAAAACCCATTTTGGTCTAATGTCTTATGCCAGTGAGATGTAACTACCTTCGATACCCTTGTCTGGACAGTCTCATTGGGAGTTGAATCCATTGGCCGAAGTATTGTTTCTCCTCAGTTCCAAGTGCCTGGGGCATAAGCTTGTAGTATGTCCCTGTAGATAGAAAAAGATACGTTTCAGAAAAGTCTCTTTTCTTCATATAATGTCAGTTTTTTTTTAAATTCGATTTTTCTAACCCAGATTTTAAAAGTCCATGTAATCAAAAAGTGGTATTTTTCTAGAATGCAATGGGAAACCATTATCCAATGTGAATTTATTTTTGGGTTTCTCTGTTTTGTTGTCGTAGTCTAGTGTAGGGTGAAGATAAGCTAAATGGGATGGGGAAATGGGATTGTATATTGACATTCTTAATTTATTTGCCTGGGAGTGAAGATAAGGCAACAATGATTGATGTCCTTTCTTTGTTTCGGGTGGGATGATGTGAAAGGCCATTGTAAGAAGAAAAAAAAAGCTTGTTGTAGACCTAGGTCATGGTAAAGACTGGGAAACACATTGGAAATGGCAGGAGCCAAGAGATGTGGGGGATGTGTAGGAAACCACTGAGCATAGAGGGATTTGTGGAATAGGCAATTCATTGTGTTTGTGGGTAGTAATTGCCTGAAAATGGCAAATCTGAGATGTAAGGATGTAAAGTTGGGTATCTGCATAATGTATTGATGAAGATATACAGGGATTTTTTACTTATTTGTCTAAGGTTTGCAAAAAAAAATCTGTTTGGTACTGATCACATGACTCGGTGGCTCTGAAAAGAGGCAACGCTAATGGTAGCCTTGCATTACCCAGGATCTAGAGCAGGGATAGGCAACCTCGGCCCTCCAGCTGTTTTGAAACTACAAGTCCCATGAGACATTGCAAGACCCTGACAATCACAGGCATGACTCCTAGAGGCAGAGGCATGATGGGATTTGTGTTTTACCACAGCTGGAGGGCCGAGGTTTCCTACCTCTGATCCCTAAATATGTTGCTCCAACATTTCATATTCCTAATATGTTGTTAAAAAAAAAAAAAAAGTAGCCTATTTTTTATTATTTGCATTGTTTCCTTCGTGTGAAATACTTGGTGATCCTGCCAGTTCTCATGCTTTACTATTTCAAACTGACCTTGGTAGGTATGAGAGCACATCCATCCATGAAATGGTCAGTTTTCAGGCTGTGTCGAAAGTGACACACCCCGCCCCCTCTGCAGTCTCCGCCTCTAGCTCTCTAAGGTCTTTATGCAGCTGAGAATAAAGGTCATGTGATCACTTATAGAAAAAGGTATTTTTAATTAATATATATATATATATATATATATATATATTCTATATCTATCTCCATGTACAAATGTGTTTTCTTGCACTTCTATTTTAAACCATAATGAGTTATTTTGCAAGGTAGGGGTTCACATCTACTTTAAATTAGGGAGTATGCATTTTGACTTAATAGTGTAGCATACAGACCTGAAATATTTTTCGGTTGCTTGTTCCAGGTCAGCAATTCAGAAAGTGTTAGGTTGAGACCACTGGGCACTAGCATTCCCAGGAGGATATATACTATGACAGGTTCTATATTTCTCTCCAGTAAATGTTTCCTTAAAGGACAGGTTTGTTTATACCCCCCCCCCCCCCATATTCTGCATGCCTTGGCTGGATGAGGAATTCTGTCTTGGGAGTCGAAAGAGGTACCAAGTACTGCCAGACGTGTAGGAGTGACTCGCCATATGTGACAGTGCTTATCTAATCTATCTGTCTATCGTGCTTCAAAGGTCTTCTGGATAGTGTGGTAACATCAGGATCCCTACTCTTCTTCTCCAGCAGTAGTAGTCTTTCTCCTGGACTGATTGGTGCTTATGTCAGTGCTGTTCAATGCAGTAGTACTCTGAGCCCCAGCTGGCGTGACGACTCCTCCCCATAGGATGGGTCCATAATGGCCTAATCTCCCAAGAAGTGGGTGAAATGATGTTGACCATCATTCATCCTGGAAGAAAGGTGACATCTAGTGGTGGAGAGGGGATTGCTGCAGGTTTATTTGTTTTCTTTGGCTGTACTGTTTTCTATTTTTACCTGAGGTTCTGCTTTGAGTGCACATTTATACTAAGCCCCAGTTCACACTATAACTCGCATGTGAATTGCACAGGAACCCCACCGCATTCCTGTGCAATTCACATGTGATTCAGTGCTGTGCAATTTGAGCGCATTCATTTTAAATTGGCTCCAATCGCATTAAAAAAGTGCAGGCACCTTTTTTGGAGCTGTTCCACAACCGGATGGCATGGTCGTTTTGTACCATGCGATCTGCGTTTGCAGTCCTTTTTGGGGTGTCGTTAACTTTGTGTTTAGTACCCGCAGCAGATCGCAAGCGATTGCAATGCGGTGCCGGATCACTGCATTTCCCGCACTGCATATGTGTGAACCTAGTCAAAATGCTCATGCATTTTATTTGTAATCTAAAGGCCCCTACGCATGGGGCATAAGATTGGAAGAAAAGTTTTGTATGAACTATCGCCCGATTATCTGATCGTTTTAGTATAGTGCTTTTCGACAGCCAATTTCAACTTTTCAGACGACAAAACCTGAAGGAGCAGGCTAGGAATTTTTCATCATAAGTGAACATAACGTCTGATTTTTGTTTGATTCGTTCAGTTTTCGCCCGAAAGAGCAAGACTATGCATGCTTGGAAACTAATACATTCTAAAACAATTCAACACATTCCATCACTTCGGAAGAAAAACTTAATGAACATAGGGTGGTGGTTGCTAATGCCATCTCACCCATAATGGTCAAAATAGGAAAGGATGTGGGTTGGACTTTTCTAGGCACTGATGTGACGACAACAAAGTCATATAAAAATATATATTTATTACATAGAAAAAAAGAAGAAGAAATATACAATTAAAAACATAGGCCAAACCCCACAACAATGAAACAGCATAGGTCGGTAACGGAGCCACCGTTACAATCTGTTTGGGGTGGAGACAGGCAGGACCTCAACCGGTTTTGCGGTTAACACCGCTTCTTCAGGAGGATCTGTACAATACATCATATACTTTGTAAATTAACTAGCAAAACATATACATACATAATATATAACAAAAAATTACAACATTCAATATCGTCACTGCAACCAATGTCGTGGCCACGTTCATGGACTGACACAGCTTCCTGTTGACAAGTGGGACGTCCCAAAGCAGTGTCAAAAACGAGGGGTGGGAACAGCATTAAAACAAAACAGAGCTCCTCAACAGAGGAGTTGCAACTCTAAACAGCCGCAATACCTTGCGGCCAAAGAAGCATCCGAAGATGCCCACACACATCAACTTGTAAAGTTTAGTGAAAGCGTGAACGGACGAGCAGGTCGCCGCCTTACACACCTGGTGAAATAGACGCTAGATGCTCTCAGAGCTCGGGCAGCGTCCAACTTTAGAATTTTTATTTTTTTTCCCCTGGACCAGTGGGCCAGACGGGAGCCATGTCTTTCTCCTTGCTAGACAGAAAAAAACTGATCTGCGAGGTGCAGAGAGGGATTGTACCCAGAGGGTGTAGAAGGTGTGATGTTATATATATATATATATATATATATATATATATATATATATATATATATATATATATATATAATTTTTTCTGCCTAGTCACTCCTAAAGATAGGATAATACCCACTTGTCAATAGGAAGCTGTATCAGTCCATGAACGAAAGAGTAAAAAGTGCAGCAGTTAACTGCTTTAGGCCTCATGTACACTGCTGCTGGTAAACGGACGTTTAGGAGCAGTTGGGTATTTTTTTTCAACTGCTCCTGAACTCTCCTCTGTTATCTTATCAGTACATGTACACGGGTTCATTTATAGTCGTTTCTAGGCAGTTATGTTTCGAGGCTTTTTCTTGAACCTAAAAAAAATGCGCTCAGAAGCTGTGTATAGAGGCAGTTGAAGCGTCAACTCGCGTTTAGCAGCGTTTCGTTTAGACGTTTTTCGTTTCAACAAAAATTAAAACATATTTGTTTTCAAATGCTCCTAGATGCAAACGCGGCATGTAAACGCTGCTAAACGGCCGTTTTTAGACACTGGTTTCTAGTTGTCAAGGTAAATCGTTCAGGAGAGGTTGAACAATGTCCCGTGTACATGAAGCCTTAAAAGAGAAGTATGGGTTTCCTTTTTTTTTTTTTTTTGCTTACATCTATTTTATGTGAGCTGCTGATATCTATAAACCCTCTCAGAAGTGCCCCCATTCTGTTAAAATTTTAGATAAATACCTGTGGGAGGTTCTACAGTCTTTCATACAGCATCATCCAGACAATGGTGTAAATATAGAGTCTGGATCCACCCCCTTTCCTGTCATTTTGCATGATTGATGTCAGCTCTCCTCCCTCAGCTTGTTTCTGAGACTTCACAGAGCATAGCTGCTCCCTTCTCCCTCCTCCCCCTCCCTATCTATCAGCACAGACACGTCTCTTAGGGGAGGGGGGACAGAGGCAGGGGGTGTGTTGGTGGAGATGTTCACACCCCCTGAGAACTTTTCAAACTGAAAGTGGACCGTTTTTGCCAGCTGAAGGAAAGTTCATGTGCACATGCTATAAAAACTAAAAGAGGTAGGAAAAAAAGATTAGCTGATATGTAAATAATGTGATATATATATATATATATATATATATATATATATATATATATATATATATACTAGTTATTTAACCCATCCCATACTTCTCCTTTAATTTTATTATTTGTTTTGCTGTAAGAGTAATTTTAAGCCCTTTTCTAGACCGTATTTTTATTTTTGTCCCTCTCACCTTCTATCTTGGAAACAACCTCCTTTATCAATCCTTCCCCCTTCCACTTTCATTTATCAGCTGAATTTTTTAGATAAAGTGAATGTTCCAGTGTACTGGAGATGGATGTGTGGTGTGAAAAGGGTTTTGTCTTGTAAGACAGGATGGATCCCGGGAAGAGATAGCAGGCTGGCCTGACTCTTTTCTGGGGTGTTCATTGTTCTCGTTTTGCAGGGAACATGGGAGCTGCCTAGATTAAAAACTTCTGATCTGGAAAGGGAAATCTCCGCCAAAGCCGTCAGACGGGAAAAAAAATAACTTCTGGGTTTCTAAACATTCTCTCCTCTATTCAATGGAGAAGAAAAAGTTTTGACTTTGTTTGTACTTTGATATCTGCAACTTTGACAGGTTTAATTTTGGGAAGGTGAGGCATGGGATGCCTGTCTGTCAGCTCTGGCACTCGCCCGAAGGGCTCAACTCTCTGAGACAAATTTTTTGGCTGGTGTACGATCCTGAGGGATGATCAGCTCTGCATTAATAAACCGTCATCATTTACTGGAGTCTATTCACACTGGAACTGTATCTGTCTTTTGCAATTTACTTCACTTAAAGGAACATTCCACATTTTTGCAAATAAGGTTTTATAATGTACCCATGGTTTAATTTATAATTATTTTGCATTTACATTACAACTGCAGTCAGTGGATTGTTGGTGCAATGCTGTGGCTCCTGCAGACTCTTCCTCCGGTATACAGCTGTACCTTTTTTGTACGGACATTCAGAGCCCATTCACACAGGGGCGGCACGACTTGTGCCACGACTGTGCTGGGCGATCTCAAGACGACTTCAAAGGAGACTTCCAAAATGACTTCTGTATTGAAGTCGCCTTGAAGTCGCCTTGAAGTAGTACAGGAAACTTTTTCTAAGTCGGAGCGACTTCAGTCGCTCCGCTTAGAATGGTTCCATTGTACAGAATGGGACGCGACTCGTCAGGCGACTGAGACGCCTGACGAGTCGCCCCTGTGTGAATGGGGTCTCAGTTAAAGTGGTTGTAAACATCAGAGGAATACACTTTGTTCATATTATATATCAGGGCTCAAAATTTCAAGTTGTGAGCTACTAGTCAGGCCTTAAGAGTTACTCGCCACCAGTTGCCCCACCCAACCCCAACTATGCCCTCCCCCTAAACACGCCCTCATAAATTATCTCATAAAATGACACTTAAATGTTTTATGCAGAATTAATTTAATATTTTTTTTTATAATGTAGCCCCCCCCCCAATGTTTGGGGGTGCTTTGTGAAATGTAAGGGCAGTCTGAGCCAGTAATTGGGCTCAGACCAATTGTGTTCAAGTTGTTGTTCTGCTCGGGGTGTGATACTGCCTGGCAGTGTTATTCTCCTTTGCCTGCAGGTGGCGCTGTCACCACCGGCACGGGCTGGATTACGGGGGTATCACAGCACCTTGGGTGTCCTCTCTCAGCAGCTGTGCAGTGGGCGTGGTCTACCCGCTGTGCATGCTGGGAGAGGGTACAAAAGGGGCAGACGCCTTTTGGCGTGAGGCGATTCCAGGGGGACCCCAGGGCTTACAGGGGGGACCTCTGGTCCAGTGAGTGTGCCTCATGGCCCGCATGATACGAGGTGCGCTGGAGTGCTTAGGCCCCTTCAGCCTGAGGCCCTGTTGTTGAATTGTAGGCCTGGCTTTGCTGACTAGGGCCTACGCTTCAGAGAAGGATCCCAGGCTGCCTGGTTAAAGGAGGCCCATCTTTAGGAAAGGAATTCCAGGGGAAGAACAGTCCCAGGGGAGATAGCGACGGTACTGATGTCTCTGGGAGAGGTCTGGAGGCCTACCTAAAGGGGAATCCATCATCTCTGATGTCTGTGCTCCATCCCGGCTGCTAGGACCGCTCTCATAGGGACTATCCGGGTGAGCAATACCCACTCAGGCTTGAGTGGCGACGAGTGTAGATATTGGACTTAAGTGTTGCGTGCCTGAACCTTTCCCCACATCTTTCAACTCTTCTACTCTTGCTTCTTCAAGTTGAACTCAAAGTGCAGAAAAAGAATAAAGCCTTGCTGATAAGGTTTTACTCAAGTGTGGACATTGGCCTTATTCCAAGGAGTAGTCGGTGTGCCTAGACAACGGAGCTAAAGGATCCAATCGTGGGAGGTATTTTGCTGCAGACCCAAAGTAACGAAACCAGTAGATCCCATTAACAAATCGGGGTCTGCGGGTGTGTGGCATACCGGGGGTGAAGGGAGCTACATTAACAACAATTATACCTGTGCCTACCAGTACAGCCTCACCTGTGCAGAGGAAGAGTCGAGCTGGCCAATCAGAGAGCGGGGATTGCCCGCTGTAACAGCCTTCATTTGAACTGCTGGGTTCCCGGCAGCGCTCACGTCACACAGTCCCGCCTCCCGGCATTGGACCGGTGTTGTCTATCAAATACGCTAGGCGAGGAGGCTGGACTGTGTGACGTAAGCGCCGCAGGGCGAGGGGACGGGACTCTGTGACGTGATCGGCACAGCTGTTACAGCAGGCAATCCCCGCTCTCTGATCGGCCAGTTCGACTCTTCCTCTCCTCTCTTCCCCTGGCTGGGAGAGGTGCCCCCCTTTCCTCTGAGGCAGCCCATGCCCGCCAGCCCTCATTTTCTACTTGAGTGGAAAATTTGAGGGCTGCTCTATATTATAGTGTACATGTCTCAATTAAGAGCACCAAGTGCCATTTAGGGCCGAAACAACTAATCGATTATGAAATTATTTGATTACCATTTTCATAATCGATTAATCGGCCAGTAACATAATGGGGTTAAAAAAAACGAAAATTAGCCCTTTATAGTACAAAATCGCTACTGTAAATATTACTTTCTCTGTCCCACAGTAAAAAATGAACCCCTTACAGTAGCGATTATTTGCTCTTTTTGTACAAATTTTTCTTATTATATATATATATATATATATATATATATATATATATATATATATATATATTTTTTTTTTTTTTTTTTTTTACACCCCATTAGGTTACTAAACATCTTAGACCTGGGTCACGCCTCCCATTTTTTTTTTTTGGTGCTTTTTGCAAAAACACACTACAATTAATTTGCATGGTTTCCTATGGGACACGTTCACATCCATGCTTTTTTTCAGCTGCTGCGTATTTGGAAAGGGCAAGGACTTTTTTAACGCAAAACGGTGCTATTTTTTTTTTTTTTTTTTTTTTAATCTCCAATCACCTCTCAGAGCTCTCCCCGCTAAGCTCTGCAGAGTAATACCTCAGTTCTCCACCCCCTTTCTTTCTGAACCCTCACACAAGCTTTAACTGCTTGCCCACTAGCCGCCGTCCTACTGCGTCAGGTCGGCGCGAGCCATCGTAGCTGTAGGTCGGCTTCCTTAAGCGGGATAGCAGGCACGCGGGGGTGCCAATGGTCGCGGGCATGAGAGGCAGAACGCGCGTGCGCACATTCCAGTTTTGTGAGCTGAGGAGAGACAGAGAGATCGTGAGTTCCTGCGAGCTAGGAACCACGATCTGACATCTCCTATAGTCAGTCCCCTCCCCCCACAGTTAGAACACACACTAGGGAATAAGGATGAGCTCCGGCATTTTCGCAGAGCCCGCCAGGAAGTCAGCACTGCGCTGAGCTAATCGCAGGCAGTGAGACATTTCCCGTTCTCTGCAGCCGCGCATCGGGGGCAATGTCTCACTGCCTGTGATTAGCACAGCGCAGTGCCGACTTTCTGGTGGGCTCTGCACGTGGGCTTTGCGAACGCGCCGGAGCTCATCCTTACTAGGGAACACAGTTAACCCCCTTGATCGCCCCTAGTGTTAACCCCTTCCCTGCCAGTGACATTTACACAGTAATCATTGCATATTTAGAGCACTGATCGATGTATAATTGTCAATGGTCCCAAAAAGGTGTCAAAAGTGTCCGATATGTCTGCCATACTGTCGCAGTCCCGATTTAAAAAATCAGCAGATCACCGCCATTACTAGTAAAAACAAAAAAAAAATGCCATAAATCTATCTCCTATTTTGTAGACGCTATAACTTTTGCGCAAACCAATCAATATACGCTTTTTGCAAATTTCTTCTTTTTTTTTTTCTCTTACCCAAAATATGTAGAATACATATCTGCCTAAACAGAGATAAAAATTGGGGCTAATTATTATAGCAAAAAGTACAAAATATTGTTTTGTTTTTTTTTTCGTTTGTTTATAGCGCAAAAAAAAAAAAAAACTGCGGAGATGATCAAATACCACCAAAAGAAAGCTCTATTTGTGGGAAAAAAAGGTCAATATTGTTTGGGTACAATGTCGCACGACCGCACAAATGTCCGTTAAAGCAATGCAGTGCCGTATCGCCAAAAAATGGCCTGGTCATTGAGCAGCCAAATCTTCCGGGGCTGAAGTGGTTAAAGGGGTTATAAAGTCAGAAGGTTTTTTATCTTAATGCAGTCTATGCATTAAGATAAAAAGCCTTCTGTGTGCAGCAGCCCCCCTAACGATTACCTGAGGTTCCTCTTTGTCCAGCGATGTCCATGAGTGTCTCTGCCTTTCGAGATTCTCTTTCCTGATTGACTGAGACACAGCAGCGGCCCCATCGGCTTCCGCGGCTGTCCATCAAAGTCAACTAGCCAATCAGGGGGAGAGGGGGCAGGGTCGGGTCGGGGCTCTGTGTCTGAATGAACACAGGGAGCTGTGACTCGGCTCGGGTGCCCCCATAGCAAGCTGCTTGCTGTGGGGTCACTGAACAGGAGAGAGGGGTCAGGATCACAGAAGAGGGACCCGAGAGAAGGATCTGGGCTGCTCTGTGCAAATCCAATGCAACAGAGCAGGTACATATGACATGTTTGTTATTTTTATAGAGGAAAAAAAACAAAGCTTTAAAATTACTTTAAAAATATGCAGTACTTTGAAAACTGAGAAAAGAGGACTGCAGATAAACGGGTACAACTAATGTAGGAGGATTTGTTTTGTTTTATCTGTTTATTACCGGAGGCAAGTCACTTCACTAGGTGTATGAAAGGGTTTACAACCACTTTAAAGAACTAGAGGAAGCTGCAAGTGCAGACATCCTTACCCTTTTCCTGTATTGAAATCTGTGCTCCCTCTGCTACTGTGGAAGATGGGACTTGTAGTCTTTTTATTTACAACTCTCTGTGTATCAATGAGGCAGCTGTGTGTTGATTTCCAATCTGACAGGAATCAGTGGGGAGAAGAACTGCCAGATTCTGTAAGAAGGGGTGTTTTGAGGGTGAGGAGCTGTGAACTATGACCTTGGGGTTGATTTACTAAAACTGGAGAGTGCAAAATCTGTTGTAGCTCTGAATGGTAGCCAATCGGCTTTTAACTTCAGCGTGTTCAAATAAGCTTTAACAAAAAAACAACTGGAAGCTGATTGGTTTCTATGCAGAGGCTGTATCAAATTTTGCACTCTCCAGTGTTAACCAACCCCCATGTTTCGTGTTACGCCCTAAATATGAGTAGAACTTGAAACATGGCGCAAAAGGTGGAGTTGGCCTTTAAACTGTATGTCAGAGCTAACATAATGTCCTGCAGCGATCTTAACTCTTGACCAACGAGTGCACAACGAATGCATGCCGTGGCTGCAGTGTAAATTTGTTGCAACATGAAAACGTGAATGAAAGTGCATTGTAGATGGCACTAATGTCTTTAGGGTCAGAAATTACACATGTATTGAGGGCACAGATTGTAAGGCTTGGCAAACGCATGCCTAAAGCCCCGTACACACGATCCGAATATCGCACGAGAAATGTTGTCCGAGGAAGAATCGTACGATAATCGGATCGTTAGTACAGAGCTTCGAGAGCCGATTATGACAGTTCATCCGATAATATTTTATCGGACAAGCACGAAAATTTTCCTCGTACGATACCAGATCGTACGATTTTCGTTTAGTCAGTACAGTTGTCGTCCGAAAATACAATTACATTACAACACATGACATCACTTCCGATTTTTTTGTTTTGTTTTTTTTTTTTTTTTTTTTTTTTTTCTGTCGTACCAGAATTTTCGTGACCTATTTCATTTTTCTTGCGACTATTAAGCGAAAAAAGTCGTACGATATTCGGATCGTGTGTACGGGGCGTTAGCGCCCAGTACAGTATGGAGTTGGTATAGTCTGACTTTCTGCTTTAAATAAGGGATAATGACTCTCTAACCACTCTATATTCTGCTTTAATTGGGGAGAGCTGTGTTGAAAATTTTGAGCTGTGTCTAGATGCCTTCCTAATGGCAGAACAACATGCCACAATTGATTGTATCCAAAATAAAATTGAGGCCCGATTCACACTATTGTGGGTTTGTGGGCCAGCTTTGGATGGGCACAGCAGTCCATTCATTTAAATGGGCTGCTGTGCCTGCATTGCTCACAAACATTTATACACCCGTTTGGAAATGCAACGGCCGGTAAATCACATGGTGGTTTTGCACAAGGCCCTTTTCCTGCAGTTCCTGCACCCGCAAGCATGCTGAGGTTCAAGATGCCATGAAGAATGAATGAAGCGTTTTAAACAGCAGCACCTTTTGACTAGTGGTGTGGGAATCGCTGCAATCACCACACCCGCAACCACCCTCAATAGTGTGAACCAGGCCATGAAAGCTTTGAAGGTCTCACGTGGGGGGTTATTTACTAAAGGCAAATCCACTTTGCACTACAAGTGCAGATGCTGTAGATCTGAGGGGGACATGCAAAGAAAATAAAAAACAGCATTTTAGCTTGCACATGATTTGGATAATAAAATCAGCAGAGCTTCCCCTCATTTCAGATCTTCCCCTCAGATCTACAGCAATTGCACTTCGAAGTGCACTCGCAGTGCAATAGTAGTGGAATTTCCTTTCGTAAATAACCCCCAGTTTTTTTAGGGATTTAAAAAATTCTTGTAAAATTAATTTGTACTGTAAGAAAAGATTTAGGCCTCATGCACACTGGACGTTAAAATAAAGTTTTATAAAAACGGCACTAGCTTTGCAGTGAGTTTTTTTACAACTTTTTTTTCAACGGTTTTGCAATAGCGTTTTTCCGCGTTAAGTGTTTTTTTTTTTTTTTTTAATTATTATTTATTTTTTTCAATGGATCAAAAACATTAAACGCTGGTGAGCGAAGTTTTTTTGAGCGTTTATCAACGTTGGAGCATTTTTACAGCTGAAAGACGTCTCTCAGAACCCTCTAGTTTTGGGAATTTTTACTGCTCAAAAACTCCACCGCCCAAAACAGCTGATAACAGCCTGTGTGTGCATGGACACATAGGATAACATGGTGGAGAGTTTATTGACTGTAGAAAAAAACGTCTACTGCCAAAAACGGCTGCTGTAAAAACGTCCAAAAAATGTCCAGTGAGCATGAGGCCTTAGTTTGCTAATACATATAGCATGCTTCCAGTTTCTCTGACTTGTTGTTGAATGTTTAGCCAAAGATTTTTTATTTTTTTTAAAATATAATAAAATTGAATTTAGACCCTCCAAGTACAAAAGAATACATGTTGACCTGCCAGAAATGCTCGTGACTATTCTTTTTCTATTTGTAAGCTGACAACACAGAATTTGTGGAGCTGAGTTGTGGCAACCTTGCCTAGTTTTTCTTTTACTAAGCTGCTCAGCCACTCTGTCTCTTATGTCCAAAGCATAGACACTAACTGACTTGTAGTCCTAAGTTAAAAAAAACTACGAGTATCAAAGCAAAAATGTTTGCCAGGTCCCCTTCCCCACTTCTGGAGGAACAGGCCGTGGCCCGATCTCCCGAAAGTTCGGCCCCCCTCCTCCTTCCCCCGCCGCCAGGCCAATTAGCGCAGCGTGCCACGCGCATGCGCAGTAGGGATCCAGGTGTGAAGCCGAAAGGCAGCACCCGGGGGATGATCCGAAGATCGGCTGGGGTGCCGACATCGCGGGCTCCCTGGACAGGTAAGGCTCCCTGGACAGGTAAGGATTTGTAGCTGCTGACTTTTATTTTTTGACTGGACCTCCTCTTTTTTAAGTCACAGGAAAGTTGCATCAAAGTAGTGCAGGAGCCTTTTCAAAGTTGCTGTGACTATAAGGTGCATGGATTTGAATGGGTTCCATTGAAATCAATGGGCTGTGATTTGTCATGTGACTTTGTGGTGTGAATAGGCCCTTGGAGAGAGAGCAGTGGGGTTGTGTTTTTTTTTTTTTTCCCCCCTGCACTTTGCAACTGGGCCTTTTGCAAACCCGTGTTGTATCTTTGGCCAACCAGATGAAAATAGGTTTGTGTCCATTCACTACAGACTACATCCGATCCATCACATTTAGGTCTGGAAAATTAAAAAAAATAGTCCCCCTTTTTTGTGTTTCTCCCGAAACCTGGATGGGCTTTGAGACAAGCAAATGCACTTAAATAGGTATTGTTCCGTGATCGTTCTGCCCGCCAAATGCAGCAGTGGTTATCATTTTTGCAGTGGTCATAAAGCATGTGTACATCCCGTCTTTCTGTCTGACCTCACCCCCATCCCAACCATGAGTATAAATGAGCCCTTAAGCCCGGTACACGCTATGCGTTTTGTCCCCTCCGGTCGGAGACGCTATACTAACTATGTGATGTTAGTACAGCGATCTGCCCTGCTGAGCTGTTGTGTTCTGACAGGACGACCCCTCCGCCAGAACACTCTGATCAGCGCTCTCCGCCGTTGGCGGAGAGTGCTGATTGAGAGTCGGTCGGTTGCTGGTTTTCCAGCATGCTCCTCCCATATCGGACAGGGTGGCACACACGAGCCGAAAGTCGGCCCTTTTTTTTTGTTTTGTTTGTTTTTTGTTTGTGTGTGTTGTGGTGTGTTTTTTATTTAATCAGCTGATGTCCCCCGACATTCGGCCCGTGTGTACGGGGCTTTAGGTTTTGAAGACAATGTCAATTTTACGTGTAGATCTCATGTAGTAATGAGCAGGGGAACTCCTCCTCCTCCTTCCCAGCACAATGAAATATTTAAATGTTGCACTGTTTGTGGAGACCATTTGTAACTATGAAGATGGTTTACATTGCAGAGTGAAAGGTCTGCTGTTTGTTTTTTGTGGGGTTTGTCCTTGCGTCTCTGATAATTGAAATGATTTACTGGTTTTTCTTTGTTTCTGTTTCCTGTTTTTCAAATCCTGTATGCAGTACTTGCTTAGCACAATCATACATTTTTATGTTTAAAATGAATTGGTCACATATAAATCAGTGTGGTAGAGCAGACAAAAGCGATATGGAAGTTTTATTTACACTCTCTAAATCCATGCTGCCATTGCTTAGCCCCGGTTCACACTGCTCTGACTTAGAAAGGTTTTCTGCATTACTTTGGTGTGACTTCAGCATGACTTCCATTGACTTCTGTTTAAAGAAGTCATTCGTAAGCGGCGACTAAGTCACGCAGGGATGTCAGATTCAAAGCCGCGGCAGTGTGAACAAGGGCTGGTTGTATAAAGGGATTTTGGTTCCTTATTTTTTAAATGTAATCCTCAAACATATGAACAAAGCATGTCCCTGTATAGTGTATACATGTCTTAAAACAGACACACTGACATTTTTTTTTTGTTTTTTCCGTTCAACCTAGTGGGCTTAATGGGGGGGGGGGAAACCTTAACCGCTCAGGTCAGAGTCGCTGTACTAACAATTTGTTGGCACAGCGATCTCCCCTGCTGTGCTATTGTGTTTTGACAGGGGCAGTGGAGGGGGGGGACAGATTAGCGGAGCTTTCCCCTTTTGGGTGGAGCTCCACTTTAATTTATGTAGGAGTCTGTCTACAGAATGATTTTAACCCTAATTGATTGCCTATCCAATTACTCTTTATGACAGAAAACGCAGGAAACATGATTAATTCATATATAATCTTCTTTTTTGATGTCCTATAGAACAATTTAATCCCCTTGAGGAAGACCTTGAGAGGTCAAAATGGATCGGGGTCTCTTCTACAGTACATCGTAATGCATTAAACTTGTAATGTCACACTATTTAAATGTACACCATATGTATGTGAATTGTATTATTTCTGTGTTCCATTGTTGGTTTTTTAATTACCGGAGCTCATAAGATTCATGAATTTATCTTTTTATGCTACATGCGTCATCGCAACCTTTCCAATAAAATTTTCATTTTATCTACCATTGATTCCTCTTTGCTGCTTTAAAGTCCCACGGGAAAAAATTATTTTTGTGCCTTATAAACATTAACCAATAATTTCCCATTATGGGCACCAGTAATCCAAATCAGGTCAACCGACCATGTACAAGTTTCACCTAACACGGGCTCACCAGTTGCAATACATAGCACCAGCCCCTCCGGTGAGCCACCCCCCATCCTACTATCGGGGGGGAAGCCCCTCCCCTCTTGGGAGCGAATCCCCAGAGGGCCAAACCGTCCACAGTCCACAACATGAGAGCCCGTAAAACGATATATACTGTAACATTTAATTAATCACTCTAACATGAGAACATAAGGGGGGGAGGAGACATAGGAGAGAAGAAATAAAAACCTGAAAGAAGGAAAGGAGAAAAGCAAAATAGAATAAAAGGGGAATTAGGAGGGGAAGATCGGGGTGAGGGGACATGGAGGAGCTGCGGTCCAGCGCCCAATTACCCAGTATATGGGAGAGCAACTAAGTAGCTAGCGTCCTCGGGTCATTGGTAAGATAATCGAGCCATGGATCCCAAACTTTGTGAAATAACGTCATCTTGTCCTGGACCAGGGCCGTCAACCTTTCATTCAACATTAGCCAGGACAATCTACCTTTCTCTTATCGTCCATGGACCGACGCAGCTCTCATACTGATTACATGTGGGTATATGTCCCTGCTCGCAGGAGAAGACCTAGGCAGAATGTTAGAGGTTAAAACATTGTAGAACAAGCCAGAGCTGAACAGCCCCGCCCAGGGGGGCGGTCCCTCCGGACATTACCCTTCCACCTGCAGCTAATCAGCCTCAGTTTTTTTTTCTGCCTAGCAGAAGGAGAAGACGTGGCTCTCAGGAGCCAGTCTCCTGGAAGGTTTTACTTTTGATTTTTTATTCCTTTGGGAATTTTATTTTATTTTTGAGACCTTCAATCAACTGTCGGCTGGGCAACAGGTTGGGTACACTAGTATCCTCGTAGTCTTCCCTGTCCGACCATCGAGCGTGCTGATCCTCGCCTTGCGTGCGTGAGACTCGGTTCACGACATGCCCCATGACTCCAGGGGTGGCCGGGTTGCTTTCATGCTCCCGCGGTCCTCTCAAGATTGAACAGTACTTGACTGACTGTATCTCTCGCGGTGGACCGGGCCGACAGCTACGCAGTACGACTCTGTGATAGGTCTGTCTGAAACAAGCCAGTGGGTCCCTGAAAGGGACGGGTAAGTAGTCTCTCCTACTGCAGGTGAGTACATGCTGGCTGTGTTTCTGTGTGTGGGGGTTTCTCCCTGTCCCCCCCCCCCCTGTTATGCTGCTCTCTGCACCCTGTACTGGTGCTGTGCTGTGGGGTGCTTGGGGGTCACTCTGGCCTGGTTGGGCGCTCATGTCTGCAGTTTTTTCTGGTGTGTGAGGTGATTATTGCGTGCGCCATTGGCGCTGTTTGAGGTGGTTATTGCGTGCGCCATCCGCGCGCATTAGAGCTTTGAATTTTGCGCTCGGCGGCCATCTTGGCGTTTAGTGGCACAGTTATAGCTGCGGACGGCGGCCATTTTCTTGTGGCCACCGCGCATTTTATTTCTGGCGGCGGCGCGAATCCCCTCACAATCTCCTCACAGACTGAGCTGTCCTTAAGGGTTGGTGGGTCCTCCCGGGTATCCCCTCCTCAGCGTAGCCAGTGGGTGGACTGTATATTCACTGTATAGTGTATAAGGTCTCAGAGGGTGGCGTTTATGGAGTCTGATACACCTGCTCTCCACATTGCCTGGGGCAACTGGCAGTGCTGCACAGTTAAACATGTTCATATGTTTCCTGCACCTGCGGTCCTTATGGACCAGTTGTCAGCAGTCCTGGAATCATTCCTGTCAGAATGGAAGCGGTGTGCGAGCAAAAGGAGCTATAAGCCCCCTCCCCCCACAAAAATCTTTACTGAAGGGGTGTTCCGAGTCAGATATGGGCCTAGCTACTATGCTCAGGACCCTAGCTCTGAATATTTAATGTTTATGAACAGGACATTCCCTTGTGAGGAAGACTCCAGTTCTGTGTCAGTGAATGACAGGGCGCTTGTAAGTGATCTCATTGATGTGAGAATCGCACTCAGGCTGAAATTGCTGTGACAAGCTTTTCTTTTACACAGTTTCCTCACAGTTTTCCCTCACACGCTGCCTCAAGAGCAGCATGGATGAGGGAGGACTTTATTCATTTATGTTTCTAATCCTTGTGAGCCTTGTGTGTGATACCTGAGGTAACATTTCCCGCCATTTCCTGGGGAATGATTTGAGCTCTGACAGACACACGGTCTGAGGATCAGAGGTTAACTGTTACCTGTATGCTGCTTCAGCAGCACTGTCAAGCAGGTTGGAATGATACAGAGAAGATTATGCGCCTCTGCGCCATAATTTAAACTCATCCTATACCTCTACACTGCATACATTCACAGTGTATGTATGTGTTATTGGTCTCTGTGTCTGCGTGGCTGTCCCCACGTTCCAATGCTGTGTTTCAGTGTCATACATGATATAAACGTACAAAATATGTTTATGCACGACTCCAGATACATTCACAGTAATATGTATGTATCATACTCTCTGGGCTGGCAGGGGCTCCGGTGTCCTCCCGCACTCTCATGGTATGTGCGCTTCGGCTCTCTGCAAAGTATAGACATGTTCAATATGTTTATTGCACATATTATACATGTTTACAGTATGGGTATACTGTTTGCGTGGGGTTCCTCCGGGTACTCCGGTTTCCCCCCACGCTCCAATGGAAATGCACAGCATAAACATGTGCAATATTATGTTGATTCACATGCTATCTTTCCTACACGGTATCTGTGTGCTGTCTGCGTGGAGTTCTTCCGAGTGGGCGCTTCGGCGCTATGCACAGTCTAAATTTGTGCGATTGGACCTACCCGGTATGTCTTTGCAGTCTGCATGGGTTTCCGCCCACGCTACATGACATGCATGCCTTTGGTGCAATACACGGTGTAAACATACACATTATGTCTATACACTACACTAAATACATTTACAGTAGTTGTAGGTATTGCATTCTCTGAGTATGCGTGGGGTACTTCGGTTCCTCACACGCGCCAACGGTGTGCGCGCCTTCGGTGCTTTGCACACATGAGCTTGTGCAAAAGGTTTAGCGCACACACACTATAATACCTACACGGTATGCGTATGCAGTCTGCGTGGGTTTCTGCCCATGCTACATGACATGCATGCCTTTGGTGCAATACACGGTGTAAACATACACATTATGTCTATACACTAAATACATTTACAGTAGCTGTAGGTATTGCATTCTCTGAGTATGCGTGGGGTACTTCGGTTCCTCCCACGCGCCAACAGTGTGCGCGCCTTCGGTGCTATGCACACATGGGCTTGGGCAAAATGTTTAGCACACATACTATAATACCATACACGGTATGCGCATGCAGTCTGCATGGGTTTCATCCGGGTGCTCAGGTTTCTCCCCTGTGTTCCAATGGTGTGCGCATTCTCAGCGCTATGCACAGTATAAACATGTGCAATTTGTTTATTCGCAGGCTAACATACCTACACGGTTGTGTACGCAATCTGTGTGGCTGGTTTACGTCCAGGCCCCGGGGATGTGCACGCCTTCGTCGCTGGCACAGTATATACGCGTTTAATAGGTTTATCCACAAATACTAAACTACATACACCGTATGTGGTGGTATTATGCTCTTTGTGGCTGGGTGGGTTTCCTCCCACACTCTCCATTTGTGCGTTTGACGCAATACATAGTATAAACTATGTGTTTGTACAATCAGCACCTATCCATGGGTAGCTGCTGGATGGAGCATTGTCACAAGGATCCCTGGTTTCAGGGGTATCACTTTCCACCTGCTTTCAGTGGTGATCAGAAGCGCTGGCTTGGACTGTGTTCGCCAGGCTGGGGTTGGCGTTGCGCCCGTTAGTGGCTGCGTCTCTGGCATTTTTTGTAGCTCAATGACTGGGCAAAAGCCTCTGCTTCATTCATCAGTCGTCTAGCAGGTGCACTACAACTGCTTTAGCCTTTAGGGTCTCTGTGCCCGGGGTGGGTTTGCGCCACCTGTGGAGGCTGAGGTACTAGTCCTCTGACCGAGTTTCTAGGGAAGTTCCGTCAAGTTGCCTTTATTGGCCAACATTTGAGGCACCCTGTACACTGGGGCCTCCCTTCTCCGATACATTGTGGAGTCTCTTTGGGATTTTCATACGTCTCGCTGCAAGACGGTCCTGTCGGCCGTGTGCATTGCAGGCGAAGGGTCCTTGCATCCGGAGGTGTTTCCACCTTCTTTACCGGAGGTGGGGCACCGGAAGTGGACCTTGTGGCCTCTCGACTCACTCGCAAGGTGGCAAGATCGTGGTCAGGTCCAGGGACCCCTGGGCGGATGCGTTAGACGCGTTGGAAGCCCGTGGGGGCAGTATCGCCTGATATATGCTTACCCTCTGCTACTGTTGTTGCCTCGCCGGCTTCGCAGAGCATACTTCATCCTGCTTTACAGTCCTTGGCTTTAATGGCATGGCTGTTTAAAGCCAGGTGCTAAAGGACCGAGTTCTCTCGTATTCGGTCATCTCTTCTATGTTGTTGACACGGGAATCTTCCTCCAGAAAGATATCTCACCGTACCTGGAAGGCTTACATCGCTATGTGCGAGGAACTTGAGTGGCATCCTCGGATGTTTTCCGTTCCCAGGATTTTGCTGTTCTTACAGCGTGGTGTGACCCAAAAGCTGGCCTTGCATACCTTTTTTTTTTTTTTTTGAGGGTCGGATTTCGGCCCGGACTGTCTTTTTTTCAACGACTGCTGCTGGGCCATTCCTTGATTAGCACCTTTTGGGCAGGGTGTTCGCCATGTGGTCCCCCCCTGTCAAGCCTCCTCTCCCTACTTGGGATCTGATTTTGATGCATCTCGGTTCTCCAAGAACATCCCTTTGAGAATATCAGAGAGATTCCTCTCTTGACCTTGTCCAGGAAGTTGGCCTTATTGGCCATTGCTTCGGTTAGACGGGTGTCTGAGTTGGCAGCCTTGTCTGGCAAGTCGCCTTACTTGGTCCTCCATAAGGATATGTTGGTGTTGCGCCCACGACCATCCTTCTTTTCTAAGGATGGTCTTGGCCTTTCACCTTAAGAAGGACATTGTTCTTCCGTCCTTGTGTCCTCACCCATCGCTTCCCTGAGAGTTTGCGCTTCCTGCATTAAGATGGGTACAAGCCTTACGAGTGTACCTGTCTGCTACTGTTTCCATTCGGAAATCTGTGTCTGGTCCAAAACAGGGCCGAGCGGTGTCGTCTGCCACCGTCTTTAGGTGGATCAGGCAGACCGTCATACAGGCCTATGCCCTTAAGGGGCAGGCGCCTCCCTTTCCGGTTGCGGCGCATTCCACCAAGGCAGTTGGTGCTTCCCGGGCCTTCCGACATCAAGCGTCGGTTGCACAAGTGTGCAAGGCGACGACCTGGTCGTCCGTTCATACCTTTTCAAAGTTCTACAAGGTTGATGTGGCTGCATCTTCGGATGCTTCCTTCGGCCGCAAAGTGTTGCAGGCCGCTGTCTAATGTTGCAACTCCTCCGTTGAGGGGCTCTGCTGGTTTGGAGTGAAGTTTTGGTTGTTCCTTACTTTTTTTGCTCCCACCCTTTTCTTATACTGCTTTGGGACGTCCCACATGTAATCAGTATGAGAGCTGCGTCGGTCCATGGACGATAAGAGAAAATAGGATTTTTGTACTCACCGTAAAATCCGTTTCTCTGACGTCCATGGACCGACGCAACACCCACCCTTCCTTTTTAAGTTTGTACTGCTTTGTTATGAACTGAGGCTGATTAGCTGCAGGTGGAAGGGTAATGTCCGGAGGGACCGCCCCCCCTGGGCGGGGCTGTTCAGCTCTGGCTTGTTCTAGAATGTTTTAACCTCTAACATTCTGCCTAGGTCTTCTCCTGCGAGCAGGGACATATACCCACATGTAATCAGTATGAGAGCTGCGTCGGTCCATGGACGTCAGAGAAACGGATTTTACGGTGAGTACAAAAATCCTATTTTTTTAAGCTGGCCGAATGGCAGGGCGGCGGATCTCCTATTCCTGGCTATAGTTATCCTAGCCGATACAAATATGAAATTTAGTAGCCTCCTTTTGGGATCGGGAGATTTCCGCCACCCTGTCACCCAGAAGGGCTTGTTTGGGTGTTTTCTTTAAATTAATCAGAGTAAGGGTATAAATAAAATTGTAGACCCTGATCCAGAACCTCCTAACCTTAGGGCATGACCACTATATATGATAGGTGGTTCCCACCTGGCCACATCCTCTAAAACACTTGGAGGTAGTCCCCTGTACAAAGGTGGCCAGTCTGGCTGGTACCATATACCAACGCAACAAAACCTTATAGTTCGCCTCTATGATTGAGGAGTGATCGAGACGCTGTATCCGCTATTGCCAACCAATTTTCCAGATCTAAAGTTTCCTGGAAATCATTTTCCCATTAAAGCATATATTTCAGTTTAGTCGAAACACTCCTCAATATTGTAGATATAAATCCCCTAAGTTTATCATAATTCTTACATAAGTGTTCCATGGGGGTCAATATCGCTAGGTCACTCTTACGAGCTAGAGCTTGAACAAAATGATGTATTTGAGCATATCTATAGCGTTCTATTGGCGGCATTTGATACTTCTCAATCATAGAGCGTTCAGATAGCATACCCTTATCGCAAAAGTCAGCAATACGCACTCTTTGTTTAAATTGTATCCATAACTTGCATATTGTTGGGACACTCCTTATATTTCCTCCTTTTTATTTAAAGTGTACTTAACCCAAGACCAAAAATGTTTTATAGATTGCAGCTTACCAGTCCTTCGACATGATTGCATTCATTTTCATTTTCCACGAAAACCGTTACAGAACATTACAGAAACACTTGAAAGAAATCCATGTCCTTGTCACTTCCTGAAAGATTAAACAAAATTTTAATGTGTAAACTACTAGTCCCATCAGTCTACCATGTAGTGAAGATAAACACAGACAGGCATGTTTGAAGTCCTGCCTGTGGGACATCCATGACTGCCTCCATAAATGCAGTGGTTCTCAACCCTGTCCTCAAGTACCCCCAACAGGCCATGTTTTGGGAATTTCTCTTAGATAAAATTGCTGTCCCAAATACCAAGCCATTGACTGATTTAAAGTACCTGTGCAAGATAAAGGAAAACCTGCAAACATGTCCCCTTTGGGGTACTTGAGGACAGGGTTGAGAACCACTGCAGCAGAGAAATGTGTAGACATTAACGTGTTACTAAGCCCAGGACCCTGCATTCACTATATCTGGTCTCCGATAGTACACAGAACATGGAAATGCAATTATTTTAGTAAATATAAACTGCTAAATCTCTTTTCTCATCAGCAGTAGCAGTCTTGTGACTTCTATCAGTGTCTGGTTAAAACTTGTAGGAGGCTGCTACACGTTCCTCCCATGCCAGTGAGCCAGTACAATAAGTGAGGCAGCACACTTTTCCTGAACACAGCTAAGCGGTTGCTTCCCATATACTGGAAGCGCCCGCAAATCCCAGACAGGGAGGAATAGCGTCGCAAGGTAGGCGACATCCGGGTGGCGGAGGATTGGATTGCCACCTGCAGGGGTACCCAAGATTGCTTCTCTGCAACTTGGTCAACCTGGGATGCACATGTCCTGGATCCAGGCCATGTGTCCTCCAGCTTTGATGTGGCCCTGTTAGAGCTTGCGGAGCCGTCCCTCAAAGGGCAGCCTCTGGGTTCTCAGGTGGGAGCAGTGGGCTGAAACGTACTAGAAATGTCACATAGTTGTCTAGCTGATAGCGGGAGTTGGGACGAGTGGTTCTCTTTTTTTTTTTTTTTTCTCCTAGCTACAAAATATGTGCTGATGTGCTGGCGGGGCCCGGGGTGGAGGCGGAGCTGGACGCGGGATACCAGGTATGTTCTAGTCTATCTTGTTTCTTTTTGGTTTCAGTCTGTAGGGGCCGTTTGTTTGTAGGTGGTCCACTTGATAAGCATTAGGTGACGGGTTCGGAGCTGGAGGGCCGGCTGGCTTGATGGACTAAGGCACTCTGCCATCACGAGATTCCCTGGTCAATTCGGGGGATCTACACTTTTTTGTCACCGTGGTACAGGGGCCTCGATTTAAGGGGGCCCGGGCAGAGGTGTGTTGCGGAGGGAGGTTAGTTGGAGGTGTTTTTTCGTCCCCTCCCCCTGTGCGCGTCCGCCTGACCCCTCCCTTCCAACACATGCGATGCTCTGTACTTTTGGTCTGGTCCGGGGAGCTGGTCGGCCAGGCCACATGCTTGCTAACATCTCTTCAGAGGTTAATTTTGTCTTATATTCCGCAATTCGGTGATTGGGGGCTCGGCTCACTCGGTGTGTGGGTGGAGGCCTCGCCGCCAATGTGTCACTTGATTTTTTGCATTCTTTATGCTTATGACTGATTTAACCATATCTTTCTTGTGAAATTTTGTCATTTATGTCATTTTGTGTTTTTGTACCTCTTTGTTGTGGAATAACAAAAAAAAAAGAGGAGAAAAAAAATTAAAATTAAAAAAAATTTGTAGGAGGAGTTTTCGTTCTATCATGATTGTCCTATGAGGCTGCATTAACCCTGACCCTCTGTTTGGACAGTGCTGATTGGTCCTATGCTGATCACATGCACTCTCCCAAGAAAAAAAAAACTCTCCTAGCAATAAACACCATGTTGCGCATGTGCAGCTTATCCCCAAGGCTCTGTACTATCAGCAGATTGGGGACAATGCAGAGGGTTAACCTCTTAAGTTCCACGGTGAGTATAGCAAGCATGCTTTACTGCATATATAGACTGATTTTACTGTCGTGGGTTTAGTAATAGTTTTAATTTTATAACTAAAGGCAAAACTTGTGTGTTTTTTGTTTTGTTTATTTTACGTTTTAGAGTGGAGAAGGATCAGAACTGTCAGGTTTTTAATTCTCTATCTGTCCCCTCTCCATTTGTCCTGTTTACAGTTCTAGCAAAGAGTAAAAAATGGAAGAGAAAATTCCAAATTTGGGATTAGCAGCAGAACAGGAGTTAAGGGGATTTCTTCCAATGAGGACAGTTCTGGTCACCCTGTTTACTCTCCCTTTTGGATGGATCGATGGATGCATTTCCTGTTTTTGCTATGGGGCAGGAAATAAGGTGGCGTAACAGTCGAATACTATTTAAGCCTATTCCTACTTCCCCGTAAAGGAAAGATGTCTATATTTGCCTATTTTGAGGGTGCTTCGGTCCAGT
This sequence comes from Rana muscosa, assembly GCA_029206835.1. NCBI lineage: Eukaryota > Metazoa > Chordata > Amphibia > Anura > Ranidae > Rana > Rana muscosa. The sequence goes on from CM055123.1 coordinate 198,156,065, forward strand.
CACATGATCTTTTCATCACATCTCCCCTCACAAGGCATTGCCCTTTTCAGATCTCCCTCCACAGCACTTGCCCCCCCCCCTGCAGCACTGATTTCCTCCCCCATCACATCTCCCCCCCCCCCCACACAGCACTGCTCCTCTTATACATCACCTGCCCCCCTTTTTACAACCATGTGCTCTTGCCGATGCTGTCCTACCTTGCACAGCTGCACTGAATGGAGCAGCGTCCGGGGTTAATTTTCATATTAACTAGCTGGTGATTGGTTGCTACGACTGCCCGGTGTACTAGCAACCAATCACCTACTAGTTTATCTGGTGAGTTAACTCATGCAGCCCTCAATTCAGTGCGGCTGTGCCTCCTGCTCTCTGATCTATGTAAGATTGGAATTAAAGTGGAGTTCCACCCAAAAATGGAACTTCCGCTTTTTGGAACCCCCCCCCCGGTGACACATTTTGGTACCTTTTTCAGGGGGGAGGGGGGTGCCGATACCTGTCTAAGACAGGTATTTGCACCCACTTCCGGGCATAGACTCCCGTGGGAGTCTACGCCACCTCCCATCCCCCAGCTGTCTCCCTGGGAAACACACTGTTCCCAGGAAAGAGCGGGGACCAGTGACGGCGCTTCTCGCGTATTCGCAGTAGGGAACCGGGTACTTCCTGATTCCCTTACCAAGCATGGTGGCGGCAGCATCCGAGGACCGAGCGATTGCTCAACCTCGTCTGCCAACATCGCGGGCGCGCGGACAGGTAAGTGTCCATTTTTTTAAAAGTCAGCAGCTGCAGTGTTTGTAGCTGCTGGCTTTTTAAAAAAAAAAAAAAAAAAAAAAAAAAAAAATTCGGGTGGACCTCCTCTTTAACTCGTGCAGCTCTCCTCTCTGCTCTCTCCCCTCCTCTCCCTACCTGTCGGCTCATGACAGTGCCTGCCCCCGCCCCTCCTGCTGCTGAAATAACATGTATATTGTCATACTATCGTGTGTGTGTGTATGTGTCTGTATGAGATTTATAAAAAAAAATGCAGATTATACCTCATTTTAGAGCACTGCTTGGCGCTCGCGTGACCGGCCGGCTCTTTTCTCCTGACGTCAGCGGGGGAATCTCAGCTCCATCTGCTGCAGCCATTGGCACTCTGAAATGAGATATAATCTGCATTTTTTTTTAATAAATCACACACCTAGTGGGACACCGCATTAGGACACAGAGTGGATGGTATAAATTAGTCAGAGTGGCTTAACAACAACTTTAAGGAAAATCTCAGTACAACACAGATGGGGGAAGAATATGAATTCAGCCACCACATCTAAGGACTGGTAAACTGCAATATAAGTGTTGCTTTTGGGTTCAGCAAAGCATAAAATATATAAATTGCCCCAAAACAAACACTTTACATATTTAGAACTCTGTGTTGGAGCAGAGGAGCGTGTTTATCTGTACAACATGGCTGAACTGCTTTAACTCTCATTAGAAGACGATCAGCAGCTGCAACCTGAAATCTGCCTGTAGCAATGGGCTGCTGGACCACAGTGCACAAGTCTGAAGATTTGCTGTTCCCAGAGTTCTTAATTCATTTTGTTCTGCTTATTCTATCCTTGACTCTTGGAGCTAAAAGTTCTTGACTATAAGGCTGAAAGTACTTTCTCCATTTACAGCGGTTTCACCTGTTTGTAGTGCTGCCCCGGGCTATTCCACACATTTGTGATGACTGAGGGCTTATAGCCAACAAAATCCATTTGCGGATAAATACACCGAAGGAGAACTTTCTGAAGTTTTATTGCTTCCCTCGCCCAAACACAAATCATTATTTGCTATAGACCTGAACTTGAGAATGATCTGTTAGGTGTCGCTTACTGTTTGTTTTTGTTTTATTTAGGGATGGATCCGTATCTCTGAACGCAGACCATTTACTTCCAGGGGCGCACATGCATTTCTAATGCTCCATTCACAATTTATATGTGAAAAGCCGCAGACAATGTCTGCCTGACATTGATTTATACAGGTTTTCTGTCCACGGCTGATCGACAAAACCTGGCCATACCTATAATTATGCTGCTCTGGGTGATGTACGGCATGATCCCAAGACTGATGACTTTATTCTTGGCAGTCACTTGCCTGCAGGTGTGTGTGTTTGTGTGTGTGTGTGTGTGTGTGTGTGTGTCTTTTATGTTTAGAGACATGTCATAAAATAGAAAAGATGTTCTACTTGCCTGCTCTGTGCAGCGATATTGCACAGAGCATTTCTTGCCTCCTCTTTTACAGCCCCCCACTGGGGATGTCTGCTCATGTGCTAAGGGGGCATCTCTGCGTGCATGTTACTGAGCCAGGCTGTGTACATCCATAGACACGCACAGAGTGGCTCGGACACGCCCCCCACCCCAGCTTCCTTCTCACAGGATTTGATTGATATCAGTAAGAGCCTATGGCTGTCTTCTGCTGATCTGTATCTCCTGTTAGACCAGGGAGAGGGGAGCAATGCTGCAGCCGGAACAGCGCTGGATTGTTGAATGGAGACCGGTAAGGCATCATGCACGCTTGGCATAAAAAATGCTGCTTATACAGGCGTTTGGTGTTTTTTCTTTCAGCCTGTAGAAGCAACACTGTTAGCCTATGTGTCCATGCAGATTTTGGTATTTACAGGCATATTTGTAGAGGAGCATTTACAGGCCGAAAAATAACCTCAAGTGTGAGGAGCTTTTTTGGCAGAAAAGAACAAGTAGTGGGATGTTTTTTACTGTAATGCAGAGAATGCATTAAGGTTCTGGGAGGGTGTCAATAGATGTCCACCCAGAACGCCATCCCCTGCGTCCTGCTTGTGGCACGAATCGGGCGTACTCTGTGAATGCTGTGTTCTTCAGACACCGCTGATCCCAGATCGGGGTAAAGGGCCAATCACAGCGGCCCTTTACCATGTGATCAGCTGTGTTCAATGACAGCTGATTGTAAACCGATTTTCCGGTTATCGTCAGTCCTTTCCTGCCATGCTGTGTCTGTGGGAGGAAAACCGTTACCGACAAGCCTGTCGGCACATCGTTTACACCAATAATCAGGGCACTGGTCATCAGTGCCCATTAGTGACACTTCTTCATCAGTGCCGCCTCATCAGCACACATTAGTGAAGAAGAAAAATAATTTTCAAGATTTTGGGTCATTTTTTATTTGTTTAGCAAAAAAATAAAAACCCAGTGGTAATTGAATACCACCGAAAGAAAGCTCCATTTGTGTGAAAAAAATGATAAAAATGTTGTATGGGTACAGTGTTGCATGACCACGCAATATTCCTTCAAAATGCGACAGCACTGAAAGCTGAAAATTGCCCTTGACAGGAAGGGGGGGGGGGGGGGGGGGGGGGGTGAAAGTGCCCGGCATTGAAGTGGTTGAAATTGCTTCAAAAGTTCATTTTGGAACTGATATTTGATCCACTTCCATTACTCTTCCAACTTCTCCACATAGCTTCTCTGCCGGGTTCACCATTTCACAGGAGAGATGCATGCGACAGTTCTGTTGGAGTTGCTACAGATTCATATGCACTTTGCCAACACGTACAGGGATCTATTGCAAGTTCTGCCATGTGTTGCCCTACTACAAACTAGATTTCTAAAGATTATTGATGACTTTGCTCTTTGATCTTTTTGCCAGGCCCATACACACAGTAGGGGACCCTGAATTCATCAGACACTGGTGCTTACCCTGGAGGAATTTGGCGCGGGAGTGTGGATTGGTGAGGTATATCTTGTCTAGTAGAGGGGTGGCCTATTAGCAGACATTGCGGCTTTGCTTTGATTGGATAGAGCGGCGGTGCCTCTTGGACGAAGAAAGGGATACCATATATGTTTGAGAGATGTTATGTAGTATTGGAATATCACTGATCACTGTCAGAATATGTGTCCAAATATGCAGGCACAGAGCAATACATCTTCCTATGTAGTTATTTGAAGTATAGCTGTTAGGAAAACACAAGTGAAAGTAACTTTCTGAGCACTGAGGTCATGAATAAACGAAACAGAAAGGTATCCAGGCATCGCGTTTATGTACTGTTTATGATATGTGGTCAGATAAATGTGTCCTCCATGAGGAACTGTAGGGGGTTTTTCTTAGAACAGGTTCCTTCCAGTGATTGCTCACACAGCACCGCAGGCTGCTGTAGGTCCAGGAGCAATAGGTTGCAATATGATGTGCGTTTCAGTGCATCACACTGTTTACTTTTTTTTTCTTTTGTAGCGACCCCTCTCACCCCTTCTTCTCGGCTTGTTGTCTCGTCTAGGGGGGGAGGGATGCGATACACCACAGCCCATGTCCTCTTTTGGATAGAGGTGAAGGCCAGAACCTATTTTAGTGTGTGCACAACCCAGAGCCAAGTCTTTTCTGTAAATGACCCCCTCTGCTCCCAGTAACTGGAGTTCCACACCACTGAAAAGGTCCAACTCTTATTTATTCTCCAACAGCAATAAATCGTCCAGCACAGACAGGTTGTGACCAAAGAACAGTTCAGTATAGGTGGGGAGTAGGTCAAGGCACAATCCTTAGATAGAACAAACCATTGTGGTGTCACCAACTGTTATGGCGTACAGTCGCTGCCACCGACTGTGTAGAACATAGAGTGAATTACCTTCGCTGAGCACAGCCCCTGTCAGAGGGAAGATATCCGTCCAAGAGTGTTACCGGAGGCCCCGCCGTCACCAGCCATGCTGCACCGGACTGTTCGGAGGGGTTACGCTCCCTGGCCTCCTCATCTCAGACTCGGGCACCCAAGGCTTTAGGGCCCGCTCGGATTCCTCCACCCTTGCGGGACCCAGTCAAAGGCACCGGGCCCCAGGCCTCCTCAATAGTACCTCACCCCAGGCTAAAGGTGCCTGGGATGGACTCCATCTCCCGTTCTGGCCAGGTCAAGGGCACCTGGGCCCAGAACGCCGGCACCCAGGCTGAAGGTGCCTAGGCGCGACTCTGACCTCCGACTCTGAACCCCCGTGTTCAGGGCATCCGCCCCTTTTATCCCCTCTCCCTTTGCGTCACAGCAGGTTCCCCGCCCCGCTGTACAAGTGCCGGAAAAGGACAAAAAGGGATGCAGTCTTGCGGTAAGGGTTCAACTCCGGCCCAGGGCAACAACGCCACCCACAGGGAACCTCACACCACCAGAGTCCTCCAAGAACCATAAATAAAGGTCCCAAATTTCCCAACAATCAGTGCATTGGGTCATACTACCACCCTTGTACTCCCCCTAAATTTTAACCCCCGCTTCACTTTCTTTCTGCACAGTGGTGTGACATGCGGTGCCTTCCAGTGCTCTGCAGTAAAACGCCATGTGTCTTCATTTTACTGCAACGCACCTCCCTGCAGCATTGCAGTGTATACATGGCACAGAGAAAACAAGTGTTTTCTCTGTGCCCTAGCAGTGAACTTTGATGCAATTCTAAAAAGCCCCAGGTCACCGCAGTATGTGTAAATTAACCTTTCGGACTGGTTCACACTAGCCTGCGTGGTAGCGATTTACTGCTCGGGCTGCTGTTAGTATGACCTTCATCAGGGACCAGTGTAGTGCAGGTTTCAGCTCATCCACACTTTTTTTTATTTTTTTTCTTTTACTGTATTGGAAGTGTCACATAGTGATTTTGCAGGCTTTAAAAATAATAATTTTATCAGTAATTTTCAGCGCTTCATATAAAGCAAAGTGCACCAGGTGGTCGTTGCTTAACTCTAGGAAATCAGACTTTCTCCCCTGCAGTGGGGCTGCTCCCACACTGTTCATTTAGGGGAAAGTAAAAAACACTTTTACCTACCTGCCTCTCTGCTTCCCCCATGCTATGGCGATGGACTGTAATTTGCGTCCTCCCATCCAATGCAGGGCTTTGAACCCAGCATTCGTCTTGATGTCCGGACTGAGACCTCTGGAGCAGGGGGGAGAAGACTTTGCAGGAACTGGTAAAAATTGGGTAAATCTACTTTCTCTTATCATCCATGGACTGATACGGTGTCTCTTTACACTTTACACGTGGGTTTATGTCCCTGCTTGCAGGAGAAGACCTAGGCAGAATGTGAGATGTTATACATACATTCTAAAAGCCAGAGCTGAACAGCCCCACCCAGGGGGCGGTCCCTCCGGACATAACCCTCCCACTACAGTCAGCAGACTTCAGTTTTTTTCTGCCTAGCAGAAGGAGAAGACGTGGCTCTCTCAGGAGCCAGTCTCCTGACCTATTTTTATTCCTTTTGGAATTTTTTCTTATTTTTTTTTTTTTTTGAGATCTTCTGTCAACTGTCGGCTGGGCAACAGGTTGGGTACAAGATATCCTCGTAGTCTTCCCTGTCAGACCATCGAGCGTGCTGATCCTCGCCTTGTGTGCGTGAGACTCAGTTCACGACATGCCCCACGACTCCAGGGGTGGCCGGTGGGCTTCCAGCTCTGCGGTCCTCTCAAGATTGAACAGTCCGGCTGTATCTTTCGCGGTGGACCGGGCCGACAGCTACTCAGTACCCCACTGTGATAGTTCTGTCAGAAACACACCAGTGGGTCCCTCAGGGGACGGGTAAGTAGTCTCTCCTGGCTGCAGGTGAGTACATGCTGTGTGTTTCTTGTGTGGGGGATTTCCCTGTCTCCCCCTGTGTTTTTTAATGTCACTCTCTGTTCACTATTGCTGGCGCTGTACTGTGTGGGGTGCCTGGGGGCCATACTGTCCTGGGGGGGGGGCTCATGCTGCTCTGCATTTCGCTGGGGCTGTTTTTTTTTTTTTTTGGATGTGAGGGGCCTGGGCGCCGTTCGGCGCCATGTTTGGTGTGTGTGCTGTTTTTTACATTGGCGGCCATCTTGCCGTGGTCCGCCGGAGCACATTGCGGCAGCCATTTTCTTGTAGCCGCACGTTTTTCTAGCACTAGTTTGGCCTCTAGCGCCGCTGGGGACGGCGCAAATCTCCTCACACTCTCTCCTCTCAGCTCACTCACGCTGAGCAGCGCGGCGCAGAGAGACAGGGAAGCGGAACCGAGCGGTCCTGGTCAGGTTGGTGGGTTCCCTGGGCATTCCCCTACTTCAGTCAGCACAGCCTGTGGGTGGTCTCAGAGAGGGACATTATGGAGTCAGCGTCACCAGCTTCCCCTCACATGCCAGAGGCAGCAGCCAGTGCTCCAGCACCTGCGGTCCCTATGGACCAGTTGTCGGCAGTCCTGGAATCATTTCTGACCAGGATGGAAGCTGTGTGTGAGCGCAAGGGAGCAAAAAAGCGCCCTCTCCCTACTTTATCTCCACAAGGGGAGTGCTCTGATTCAGATATGGGCCTAGCTATTGCTGCTCAGGACCCTAGCTCTGAATATTTGGATGGTTTTGAACAGGACATTCCTTGTGAGGAAGACTCCAGTTCTGAGTCAGTAAATGACAGGGCGCTTGTTAGTGAACTCATTGATGCTGTGAGGGACACTCTCAAGCTAAATGCTGCGGATGCAGGACCTCAGGCGGAGGCAGTCTCCTTTTTGGTTCTTTTAAGACCAAGCCTTCTAAAAAGGTTTTTCCATATGTACCCTTCTTTGACCAGGTCTGGGAAAAGCCGCAGAAGACTTTCATGGTCCCGCGGCGTTTGTCTATTAGATACCCCTTTAAAGACGCCCTGCTTAAAAAGTGGGCTTCTCCCCCGGTGGTCGACCTTCCAGTCACCCGTTTAAACAAGGCCACCACTCTCCCGATGGAGGGGACTCCTGCGTTTAAGGACCCCACTGACAGGAGGTCAGAAGTGGTGAGCAGAGCCATGTTTGCCTTGTTGGGATCCGCCCTACGGCCTGTGGTAGCGGCGACTCTTGTGTCTTAAACACTTACAGGTTGGGCAAAAATGTTGCACCTAGCTGTACAGGAGCATAATCTTCCTCCAGACACAGTTGCTCTGGCCCACCAACTGGTTCAGGGCCTGGTTTATGTGTGCGACGCCACGTTGGACGCGGGCCCCTTAATATCCAGGGCCTCTGTCTCGGCGGTGGTATTGCGTCGTCTTATCTGGTTGAAGTGCTGGTCTGCTGACCTAGCCTTAGGAAGCTCCTGACGGATCTACCATTTAAAGGTGGTAGACCTTTCGGTGCTGCTCTGGATGACATCGTCATGGGAGGTAAAAGCACTCTTCTTCCTTAGACTAGCAAGGGTGAGGAGGCCCGCCGCAAACAGGGGCCTTCCTTTCCAGCAAAACTGGTTTTTTTTCGTCAATCAGAGTCCACGGGTAGGCCCTCTCAGACTGACGGCAGTGCGGCTAGTGGGCACAAGTGCCCCTGGGTGCGTAAGCCGAACAAGCGGCTCCCAAGCCCGCCTCCGCGTGGAGTCTTGCCTCCGCCCGAATCTGGGGTGGGGGGACGACTTCGCAGGTCACGAATCGGTGGTCCTCCCGAATCTCCGACTGGTGGGTGTGCGAGGTGGTCACCTCAGGATAGTATTCCGATCCTGGCCCCCAGACAGATTTTTTTTTTTCCCTCAAATCTTCCTCTCCTTCCTACCTGTTGGGCAGCCCTCTTGGGGGCTGTACAGGATTTGATCAGATCCGGAGTGATTGTGCCGGTTCCGTCACAGGAGAGTTTTCAGGGATTCTACTCGAATCTGTCGTCCCAAAAATAGGACGTGGTTCGATCTATCCTGGACCTCAAGGCCCTGAATGCCTTCGAGAAGGTGCAGAAAGTCCGCATGGAATCCATTCGCACGGTGATCGCTACACTCCACCAAAGGGATTTTCTTCTGGCGTCCTTGGACTTCAAGGACGCCTACTTGCATGTTCCGATCTGCGCAAGTCACCAGAAGTTTCTGCGCTTTGCGATCAGCGAAGTCCACTATCGATTGTGGCTCTTCCTTTCGGCCTAGCCTTGGCACCAAGGGTGTTCACCAAGGTGCTTGCTCCGGTTCTAGCCTTCTGTTACAGCGAGGTATTGCTGTCGTGGGCTATCTGGACGATCTTCTGCTAAGAGCAGAAAGTGGATCAGACTTAGAGGAAAGGTGACTATCGTCAATTAGACCCTCAGGGACTCGGGTGGTTCCTGAACATTCAGGAGTCAGTCCTGATCCCGACTCAGTGTCAGGAGTATCTAGTTCTGATTCTGGACTACTTGGAGGCAAAGGTATCCTACCTCTGGAGAAGTTGCGGACACTTCAGTCTGTGGTGCGGGTGCTGACATCCCAAAAATGGTTGTCAATCCGTTTTTTGCATGAGAGTCCCGTGACTCGTGGTGGCCTCCTTCGCGGCCGTTCCGTATGCCCAATCACACACCAGGGCATTGCAGAAGGAGATCTTGTCCACCAGGGACAAATCCCGGTTGTCCTTGGATCTTCAGATCCAGGTGATTCACCTGGTCAGGGCGCCCCTGACATGGTGGTTGAGATCCTCGGCTCTTCGGTCCGGAAAGTCGTTCCCCCTTCTATCCAATGGACGGTACTCACGACGGACACCAGCCTGACGGGCTGGGGTGGAGTCTGGGGAGTCCTGTCGGCTCAGGCCTTGGACTCCGGACGAGCCCGTTTTACCAATCACTGTTCTGAAAATACGGGCCATCGGACTGTGTCTCTCCTCAGGTCGGAGAGAGAGTACGGGGTCGCTCCATCAGCCAGTCGGACACCGCCACGGCAGTGGCGTATGTAAACCATCAAGGGGGAACTCGGAGCTCAGCTGCGGTTTCCGAGGTAGTCCGTATCCTGAAGTGGGCCGGAAGAAACGTGCCGGCTCTGTAGGCCATTTTACATTCTGGGCATAGACAATGGGCAGGCGGACTATCTGAGTCGCCAATCGCCAGACGCCGGACCAAGAAGAGTGGTCCTTGCATATTTAAACTCCTTGACCTGATGGCCTCTCGACTCAATCACAAGGGTCGAGGTTGTGGCCAGATCCAGGGATCCTTGGGCGATGCCTCGGATGCGTTGGTGGCCCCATAGGGTCCTTATCGCCTGATATAAACTCTGGCGATCCTAAATTGTTCCGGATTGGCCTCAGCATCACTGGTACGCTGATCTGGTACGTCTCGTCTCGGACGTTCCCTGGCGGTTGCTGATGAGGGAGGACCTTCAGTCTCAAGGTCCTATGTTTCATCCGGCTTACAGTCTCTGGCTTTAACGGCAGGGCTGTTAAAAGCCAGGTGTTGAGGGACCGAGGTCTCTCGGACTCGGTCATTTTGACCATGTTAAGGACACGGAAGTCTTCCTCCAGGCAGATCTATCACCGTGCCTGGAAAGCTTATATCGCCATATGCGAAGCGCTGGACTGGCATCCTCGGACGTATTCCGTCCCCAGAATCCTGCGTCCTCTGCAGTGTTGAGTGACCCAAAAGCTTGCTTTGAGTACCATCAAGGATCAGATTTCGGCCTTGGCCGTCTTCTTTCAGCGACCTCTAGCGGGTCATTTCTTGGTTAGCACCTTGTGTTGGGGGTTCGCCATGTGCTCCCTCCTGTCAAGCCTTCTCTCCCACCGTGGGATCTGAATTTGGTGCTCTCGGTCCTCCAGGAACCTCCTTTTGGAAATATCCGGGATATTCCCCTCTTGTCTTGTCTCAGAAGGTGGCCTTTTTAGTGGCAATCACTTCTGTTTGACGGGTGTCTGAGTTGGCGGCTTTGTCCTGCAAGTCGCCATATTTAGTCATCCATAAGGATAAGGCGGGGTTGCATCCGCGACCTTCCTTTTTGCCAAAGGTGGTGTCGACCTTTCACCTGCATGAGGGCATTGTCCTCCCCGTCTTTGTGTCCTCACCCATCGCATCCCAGAGTTTGCGCTGCACATTTTGGATGTGGTACGAGCCTTACGGGTGTACCTGTCTAGTACTGCTTCTATTCGGAAGTCCGACTCACTGTTTGTGACTGTCTCTGTTCCATAACAGGGCCAAGCGGTTTCGTCTGCCATCATTTCTAGGGGAATCAGACAAACCGTCATTCAAGCCTATGCTCTCAAAGGGCGGGCGCCTCCCTTTCCGGTTACGGCGCATTCCACCAGGGCAATTGGTGCTTCCTGGGTTTTCCGACATCAAGCGTCGGTTGCACGAGTGTGCAAGGCGGCGACCTGGTCGCCTGTTCATACCTTTTAAGTTTTATAAGGTTAATGTGGCTGCATCTTCGGATGCTTCCTTCGGCCGCAGGGTGCTGCAGGCCGCTGTTTAAAGTTGCGACTCCTCCGTTGAGGAGCTCTGCCTTCTTGGAGTGAAGTTTTTGGTTTTTCCATTTATACTGCTCCCATCCCTCTTGACACTGCTTTGGGACATCCCACGTGTAAAGTGTAAAGAGACACCGTGTCAGTCCATGGATGATAAGAGAAAATAGGATTTTTTGTACTCGCCGTAAAATCCTTTTCTCTGACATCCATGGACTGACACGGCACCCACCCTTCCTTTTTAAGTTTGTACTGCTTTGTTACGAACTGAAGTCTGCTGACTGTAGTGGGAGGGTTATGTCCGGAGGGACCGCCCCCTGGGTGGGGCTGTTCAGCTCTGGCTTTTAGAATGTATGTATAACATCTCACATTCTGCCTAGGTCTTCTCCTGCAAGCAGGGACATAAACCCACGTGTAAAGTGTAAAGAGACACCGTGTCAGTCCATGGATGTCAGAGAAAAGGATTTTACGGTGAGTACAAAAAATCCTATTTTTCCATGCTCCCCAGACCTAAATGAATGAATGACTTGTATAGCACTACAAATGCGAACTGAATCGCCTCAAGGTGCTTTTTGCAGCCAGTGTCTGCTTGGCTGGTGCGGTCATTAACCCCGTAGGATCTCGACTGCTAAATGAGCAGTTAAAGTGTTACTAAACCAAGCCACAACAGTAAAATCAGTCTGTGTATGCAGTAAAGCATGCTTGTTTCACTCACTGTGGAACCTAAGAGGTTAATCCTCTGCATTGTATAAAAATGGCTCTTTGATCCTGTCTTCTCTGATCCTCCCCTTCTACTGACTCCAATATATTTCCTGATATTTACAGAGCCAGGGGACAGGCTGCACATGCTCAGTTTGGTATATATTGCTGGGGTGTGTTTTTTTTTTTTTTTTTTTTTTTTTTTTCCTGAGTGCATGTGATCAGCACAGGGGTGATCAGCACTGTCCAGACAGGGTGCTGCATCCGTATAGGACATTCATGGGAGAATGAAAACTCCTTCTACAAGCTTTAACCAGGAACTGATAGAAGTCACAAGACTGCACTATACTGCTGATGAGAAAAGGTATTTACTAAAATAATTGCACTTCCATGTTGTGTACTGTGGGAGATCAGATATAGTAAATACAGGGTACTGGGTTTAGTAACTATGTAACCCCGGCAGTGAAGGCACAGTCCCACTGCAAGGGAGAATTTTCAAGCTTCCTGGAGTTGGACTTTAAATGTTTTTGCCAAATGGAAACAGAGATGCAATGCAAAATGGTTTATTGTGATTGCTGTACAGGGAGTGAGGTTTAAGTAATAAATGTCTTTATCTGGAACAGAAACTGCAGAAAACAAGAATGTGATGTACAATAAGTTGACAACACATGGCAGATATAAGACCAAAAAGCATTAGGTAGGAGTGAGCACACATGCTGTATAAGATGTCTGAGAGCCCATAAAAAGCAGAAATGGCGGCGTTTGTTTTTTGGATAGTAATAAGGAACACATAGAGGGGAAAGAGATTGATTTATATATATATAAGAGAGAGAGATTATATATTTATATATTTTTTGAACGATTCCGTACTGAGGTTTAGACGTCATCTGCACAAATATGCCCCCCCCCCCAAAAAAAAATGCATTAATTTGTTTGTTATTACATTTAAGATAGGCCATGCATTTTTGTCTTGAGGCTCATTCACACCAGGAAACGCACATGAATGTTTTATATATATATATATTATATTATATTATATTATATAATTTTATTATTATTATTATTATTATTTTTCCCTCGGCCCATTCATTTTATCTGTACTGAAAAATCAACATGTGTGACAAAACATCTTCTAATAATGAGCCCTTGGAGAATGGGAAATGATTGATGGTGTGCATGTTGCATGTACGGGATTGGTTTCCTATAATACGTCTGACATATTACTGATCACAGACCTGCTCATAGTGTACCATCCCGCAGAGCGGAGGATAGTGAGTCGGCAATATTGAGCGTTTTTAGTGCCACATCCAGTATTGATAGAGGAAAACACAAATCCCCTTGTGATGGACTTTTGAGGCACAGAATTTTAAAATAAATTTTATATAGAGTTTAAATTATTTAATAAATGGGGTATATAAAAATACATAACATAACATATTTATCATATTAACAATGTTGTCATCATAACATCATAGTACAAACTGTATAATGTAATTCTTGCCCCGACGCGTTTCGGAGTCTGTGTCTCCTTCAGGGATATATTAAAGTGGTTGTATACCCACAAATATGAAATGCACCTACAGGTAAGCCTACATTAAGGCTTACCTGTAGGTGCTTGCAATATCTCCGAGACCTACACGGTTTCGGAGATATTTGCAAAAAAGAGTGCACCGCTATCTACGGTGCATGCGCGCCGTAGTTAACGGCGCAGGCGCACTGAGTGCGGCGGCCCTTTGAATGGCAGCCTGCCGGAATTCGCACATGCGTGGGGATCGTGCCGTTCCCCGCACGGGAGTGACGTCATTGTCGCTCCGGCCAATCACAGCGCCGGAGCGGCGATACCCGGAAGTCACTCCGGGTATCATGGATGCGACGGAGGACGCTGCGGGGCTTCGATCTAAGGTAAGTGATTGATAATGAGCTAGTATGCTAGTCATACTAGCTCATTATGACTTTGCCTTGCAGGTTGTAAAAAAAAAAAAAAAGTTTTGCGGTATACAACCGCTTTAAGCAAGAATATTTAGGTTCTACGATGGAATATTAAAGAAAAGTAAATATACAAATGTACAACATTTCGGCAATGTTCAGAAGTACAAAATGCAGGAAGATCAGACAGGATTCATGAGAACACTTACATGTACTGAGATAGCAAGCTTTTCAATATGTTCTGATTAAAAACATGTGAGGGTAGGATATGCTCTTTTGCTTGAGCCAGAAATCCGACAGGAGTAGCGTGGCTCCAGATAACATGTAAGTGTTCTTCTCATTAATCCTGTCTGATCTTCCTGTATTTTGTACTTGTGAACATTGCTGGAATGTTGTACGTTTGTATATTTACTTATTTACTTTTCTCTAATATTCCATTGTAGAACATAAATATTCTTGCTTAATATATCCCTGAAGAAGGAACACAGACTCCGAAAAGCGTCGAGTTCAAGAATTTACATTATACAGTTTGTACTATGATGTTATGATGACAACATTGTTAACATATTTATCATATTTGAACATATTATGTATTTTTATACATGTTTTTTTTATATACCCCATTTAATAAATAATTTAAACCAGGGTTCGACAAACCCCGGGCTCCAGGTCAGCATTGCGACTAGAATTGGCGACCAGGCGCCTGGGGTGGCACAGCTGGGGTATCCTGTGTCTCAGTGCGCCCCGCTGCACGATCACGTCGGCCGGTAATTGAGGCCGCGGCTTTGCTGCCTTCTGCAGGCCTATGCTTCCTTCTGTGATCTAGCGCCATTTTGTGGTGGCCGTTGGTATGACAAGACAACCAGCAATGCTAATGGAGCTTTCCCTGTCTGTTTTCACTGCCATCTCCTTCCCTCTAATTAGAACCCCCAAACATTTTATATATATTTTTTATTCTAACACCCTAGAGAATAAAATGGCAGTCGTTGCAGTACTTTGTCACACCGTGAGCGGTCTTACAAGCGCACTTTTTTGGGAAAAAATACACTTTTTTTTAATAAATAAGACAGCAGTAAAGTTAGCCCCAATTTTTTTTTATATTGTGAAAGATAATGTTACGCCAAGTAAATTGATACCAAACATGTGACGCTTCAAAATTGCGCCTGTTCGTGGAATGGCGACAAACTTTTTTACCCTTTAAAATCTCCATAGGCGATGTTAAAAAAAATTCTACAGGTTGCATGTTTTGAGTTAGAGGAGGTCTAGGGCTAGAATTATTGCTCTCGCTCTACCAATCGCGGCGATACCTCACATGTGTGGTTTGAACACCGTTTTCATATGCGGGCGCTACTCGCGTATGCGTTCGCTTCTGCACGCGAGCTCGGCGGGACGGGGCGCGTTCCTGGCTCCTAACTTTTTTTTTTTAGCTGGCTCCTAGATTCCAAGCAAATTTGTCAAGCCCTGCTTTAAACTCTATATAAATCTCTTTTAAAATGCTGTGCCTCAAAAGTCCATCACAAGAGGATTTGTGTTTTCCTCCATCCCGCAGAGCGACTCATACCTGAAGCCCAATCCTGACCACATTATTAATGATACTGCAATCATGAATCTAGCCTAGAACCAATGTTTCCAAAAATAGCATTGTATTAGATCTCATTATGATGGTAGGAACCATTCCTTCCCACTCAACGGGGGTGTTTCCTTTGTCTGTAGGAAGGCTTGGAAGTTATTTCTATGAAGCATTTCCCCTTGAAATGTGGTATCTGTGTTCCTCATCATAGTGTTTATAGGACTTTGATGCACTGCAATTCGATCATGACATCCTTTTATGATCATCCTATTTTAACGAGTTTCGTCAGGTTTTTTTAATATTGTAAGTTAAAAAAAAAAAAAGATTATGTTGTAATAAATCTGAAGGTAAAATGCCTGTAAAACAGATGTTCCCATGATGTTTATTTTTCAAGACCCAGACGCATACCTTTGAAATCCAGGAATGTCCATGCATATCAGGAACGGATAACAACTATGCAGATTTCTGAAAGAAAATTACAGCGGAACTTCACTGCATCTGAGCACCACAAACCAAAATGCTGTTTAAAGCGGAGGTCCACCCATCCCTGCAAAAATTTAAAAGCCAGCAGCTACACATACTGCAGCTGCTGACTTTTAATAATCGGACGCTTGCCTATCCTGGAGTCCAGAGATGTCCGCACCGCAGCTGATGTTTCCATCAGCTGTCGGGTGGATGCCGCCTCCATTGAGAGTAAGGGAACCTGGCAGTGGAGCCTTACGGCTCCACCCCGGGAACCCTACTGTGAGTGGCTCCCCTCCTCTCTCCTACTGGGCCGGGGGAAGGAGTAGGGAAGAGCGGTGATGCAAATAACTGTGGCTGAGGCTCCCAGAAGTGGGGACAGGATACCTGTGAAAGGTGCCAAATATGGCACCGGAGGGGGGAAGGAGTACAATGAGTGGAAGTTCCACTTTTGGGTGGAACTCCGCTTTTTTTATTAATTTTTAATATTCAAAGCAACCCCCATCCATCCAAGTCTCCATGCTTTATTTTGCTGAGAAATAAGTTAAAAAAAACACGCCCTAGCATTTCTGCCTGTGGCCATTTTAAGGGCAGGTGATTCATGTAGCATTTACTTCCTGGAATTCCTCTGCCCTTATGTCAGGCATACAGGCAGGAGGGTGTGCTTAGATAATAAAAGCCCTCCTGAAGACTGGGATGCATATCATGTGCCTAGGCCTGGAAACCAGGAAGTAGTATAGTGTTGACTGAGAGGGTGAAGTTCTGCTTTAAAGTGGAAGAAAAGCCTACATTGAAGTATTCTTAAACATTCCCCCCCCCACCACTTCCTCCTACCTATCTTGCCTAACCTGTATCAAAAAATGTTTGTATGTGCACCGTTAAGGAGAGATTTACTTTAGCAGCGCCAGTGATGTCACCGGCGCACTGCAGTCTCAATGGATGGCGTGCCATCCATAGAGAGCTGTGCCTCAGCCATAACTCGGCCAATCAAGCACCAAAGGAAGCCCGGGTGAAGATGAAGGCCCTGTCAGCGGTGACAGTACACCACTGGAGGGCTTTGTTTTCAGGTAAGTCTTTCTTTTAAAATGTGCCAGTATGCAATGCATTTTTTAACTGATGCATACTAGCACATTATGACATTAATTTGCAGGGAGAATTTTTTATTTTCTGCGCAGTTTACTACCACTTTAATTTAACTACAGGAGATGTTGGACTCCCTGGCCTGTAGTTACCAGATTCTTCTTTATTGCCTTTCTTGTGGACAATTATAGTTTCCCAACATTGGAAACTTCTCAAGTTAAGCAGGCCATATACTATGTAATTTTGTTTCCAACATGGGTGGAAGTAAAGAAAAATGCTTGATTTCCCCCATCAACACAGTCAGTGTTAATGGGAGAACAGTGTTGCCAGCTGAGAATTAGTGTTGCCAGCTACAGCTGACGGCACTAATTATTCAGGCAACACCGGACAGTCTGGTTGTACACTAATCGATCGATACATTGACTTGTGTACAACCAGAGTGTCCATACATGGATCGAAATTTGGATAGTTCAGAAGACTGGCTTTATAAGAGATTGATTTGAAAAGATCAGTTAAAGTGGCTGTAAACCTCCTAAAATAATAAAAAGTAATATTTATAGTGTGTACTAGCCTCAATCCACAAGACCTAATAATATTAATAAATATTATTATTATTATTATTATTATTATTATTATTATTATTTATTATTATTATTTTTTTTATACCCTCTTTCCTCTATCTACATGAGTTACTTCTGTAACAGAATCCCAGGGGATGGCCCCACCCTCTTTCCAATGCACAGAAAGTGATTGATAGCTTTAGGCAGGCCATAGATGGTGTGCTTTCCTTTCCTGCAACCACAGGTTTGATTTGATTGCAACACTGGCTGTGTTGATGAGGGAGCCATCCCTCCCACATAGCTATTGTGTTGTCCCAGCATGGAGCTGTCCCTGCCAGGAGAACAGTGATTATTGCTAGAGGCTATAGCCACTGGCAATAAATGCATGTTAAAATCCGACATGCTGGTTGTACCCAAGTTGATCAGTGGATTGCCTGTCCATAGATGGTTCAACTCTCGGACCACTCCCCGCTGAACTGGCCGAGATTCAAACCCTCTTTGGCCACCTTTAGCTGTGCATGTTTCCCAAGGAGACTGTGTAGAGGCCGGTATGTCCTTCCTCGCCACACCACGAGATTACGCTTGGCTTTGTGTTGAGTAATGTGTGACATCAGATCGCCACCCCCTGCCTTCTGGACCCTTTGATCTGTGTGCTTTAGAAGGCTGTAGAGAAGAGTGGGTATATTTTAAAGTGTTTGCATTAAGGTAAAAATATTTTCAATTTCCCTGTGCCCCCCTTCCCCTGTATGAAGAGTAAGAGAGGGGAGAATAAATCAGCGATGTGCACGGCTGCATCTATTCTCCCCTTAGTTCCTCTTCACACAGCATTTGAGAAGCAGCATGAGCCATTGGCTCTTGCTGCTGTCAATCTTCTGCGGTGAAGAGGAAGTGGGGGGGCGGGCCTAAGTCCCGCTGTGTAAGCCTATGGAGCGCGGCTCCATAGACACACAGATCGGGAGCACGCAGGCAACGTTTTTCCCCATAGCAAGTGGCTGGCTATGGTGGACATAAAAAGAAGAGGAGGAGCCAAGATCGCTGCCAGGGACCCCAAAAGAGGAGGATCAGGGCCACTCTGTGCAATACCACTGCACAGAGCAGGTAAGTATAACATGTTTGTTGGTTTTTTTTTTTTTTATCTGAGTTTAGTAACACTTTTTAAGGGTCCAACAACTATACCCTCTGGGATGCATACCATCAAGACCCATTGTTGTATTAAGCTTTAACCAAACCAGTTCCTCAGCTACCTCTGTTTTAACAATTCCTGAAAATAAACATTCTTCATTAGAACCAACATGATCCTCCAACTTGTTTTTTGTTAGTGCCATTTTATTTCTGAGAAGACTGAATAGAAGTAATTGATTAAATGAATTTGGTATATCCAGGTCTCCCTCAACATAAATGTTTTGCCCGGTTTTCATTTAGATGATCCCGAGGTACTTCTTCCTTCCTGCCACGTTGTACCTAAAAATCAATTTTACTTCTTTTAGCCATTTCCTCCTCTTTCTGTGCTTTGGCAATACTGACAATGTGACATAATTTTCAGTTTTTATACACTTTGTTTATCGGCTACATTTTCTGTTTCCTTGTATCTCCTATAGCCTGATTTTTATTTTATTTTTTTCCCCTACTAATCTACCGTAATCCTCCTGGATAGTAGACTTCAGTAGTGCCCACTGATTACTGACTGCTGCCATCTTTACTTTTTAATAATTTTTAAGAAATGTATCCTTTTTTAAATCCAGAACCATTTAGTATGATTGATTTTATTTTTTTATACTTCTTTGTTTTTTTGTTCTTGTTTTAATAGCAAAGTATATGCCTCACTGTGCCCATGACTAGATTTAGGTTTAACATGGGAGTATATGGAAGGGGTGCCCGGGTTTGAAAAATCAGTGCCCCCCGGCCGTAGGTTCCCCAGACAGAAAACTTTGCACACTTCTAGAGGAAGAGTGGGGCTACATGTGTGCCAAGTTTGGGGTCCAGTGGACCTCCGGCCGGTACCGGGTCCCCAAATTCTGGGAGATCAGGTGCAAAAAGGTGATTCGTGTATAAGCCGAGGGGGGGCATTTTCAGCACAAAAAAATGTGCTGAAAAACTCAGCTTATACTTGAGTATATACGGTAACTAAACAATAAAAATAGTTGCAAGTGATCTTTCACACCATATTGTACACACGGAATCTGGTGACCATCGTATGGTCAACTTTATATCTACTGAGACAAACTGAGGTTGGGGGGAGAAATTTTAAAAGCTTTGTGCAATGATATGCCAGTCAAATTGGGACATGTATCTAATGCTGGCCATACACTATACGAAAAATCGGGCGAAAATCGGTCGTTCAGACAGTTCTTTCGTTTTTCGAACAGTTAATGGGCACAATATCGATAATCGTTGGGACGTTTTTGAGCCGAAAAAACGAAGGACAAGTTTGGAAATTTTCTAACGAACGATAAATCGGAAGGATAATGTGTTTCCTGTCCGAACTTTCTGCACAATGTATATGTAAAAAAAAAAAAATGTTTTTATTTATGTCCACTGAACGATTTATCGGTCATTACATGATGGCAATATCGTTTGCGCTCACGGCCGAACGTTCGTTTACAAAAAATCGTCCGAACGAACTTTCGGAAGAGTGTATGGCCAGCATAAGACTGAAAAGTGATCTCCAGCTATCCTTGGTGTGTCGGCTTTTATTTCTACATTATGATTCATTGTAATATTACTTCCTTCAGCATCTCTTCCTCTGCAGATGTGCTGTGTAATTAAAGCAGAGACGTAATCTACATCATGTGACCTGGCTGTCTTGTCTGGTTAATTTTCTTGGAATTCCTCCCCCTCTTTGAATGAGGAAATGTTATTGCAATAGCTGGAGTGTCTGCTTCATCATTGCTTGCTTGAATAGTGAGTGTGCTGAGGTTCGTTAGTGATGCCTTGACCCTGTTCTTTCCCAATACACATTCCTGCTTGCATGTTTCAAGGAAAATTTTAAAATGTGCTCAGTCAGTACTTGACTTTGTAGTGATGGTGTTTTTGTTTGATCTCAACCAAAGAATAAAGTTGACGGTTGCCCATACTTGTGTGAGTTTATTCCATTGTGGTCTATAAACCCCATTTATAGATTAAATATCATATACCCAAACTGACTCCAGTGTGCATGTGTGGTAAGGTTATTAGTTAACTTTTTTTGAAGTGTAAGAAAATCTGTAAGGTGACCTTACACTGGAGTCCCCTGATCCGGGGGGTGTGGCCTGGAGTGCTATAGAGTAGGGCACTGGTGTTGAGAGCTCTGCTCACACTTGATCCTGTATATCTCATCCTCTCCAAATATCTGTGGATTCTCGTTACTCACCTGTTCCTTGTGGACTCCTGCACCCTAACTGATCATGTCCCCCCCCGAAGAAAGAAAGCTCCTGGCGCAAGCAGTCAGCGTGCTAGATTCTGACAGCTGGACAAGAAACAGGCCGAAGATGTTGCTGGTTCCTCCTCTGAATCCGAAAGAACCGCAGCTGACACAACAAAGGTACTAAAGGCTATCTCGGTCTGTCAAAGTCCACTTGCTACTAAAACAGATATATCCAAACTCGGTGACTGAGGCAGAGACCCGCTTTAGAAAGGCAGAAGTCCTCTTGCATCCCCTGCAGCATACTACGGAAAATGCCCAGTGCCAGATACAGCGACTCTGCACCAATTAAGATGACATGGAGAACCGACTCTGTAGATGCAATCTCAGATTTATTGGTCTCCCAGAGAAAGTGGAGGGGGTCAGACTCTGTGGGATTTCTAGAGCATCTCCTCATTACTACCTATGGGATGGAGGCCTTCTCTGTTATGTTTGCAGTGGAATGGGCACACCGCATTCCCGCGTGGCCACCTCCCCAAGGAGCCTTTCCCTGTATGTTCCTTGCAAAATTCCCTAACTTTAAAGACCGAGACAAAATTCTTTGTGCCACCAGGGAAAAAGGCATTATTCCCCTTCAGAGCATGCATGTGGCCATGTTATTGGACTTTTCCAATGAAGTGCAACACCAGAGATCCTGGTTTCAAGATGTTAAGAGGCGCTTGCGTGTTCTACATCTGAAATGTTGTTTTATCCTGCGCACCTGAGGGTAGAAGATGATAGCCGTGTCCATTTCTTCGAGTCCCGCGATCCCCCGCTGTCAGACACCGGGACGCTGCTTCACCAAGGTGGGGATTTGAAATCCCCATGGATATCTGTATAATTTGTGACTGGAAAAGAGGCGTTCTAATTGGGCAGCACCATCACAAAGGGTGTCATTTGTGAGTTGCTGACAAGCCATAGACATGTAGAAGAAGAAAAAAATATTGAGACCTGTGTGTAGTCATGCCTCTTCTTCAGCATTCCATAGTTTAGCAGATTAGATATGGGAACAAGAAAACTGCTCCTGTAATTTAGTACAATCTTTTCAGAAATGGCAGGGTATCCGCTGACTATCAACAAGGACAGAGTGGGTATAGACGACCAATTCTGTACGTCTTTTGCATATGACTTGTCCTCCCAGCTTCAGACACAGATTACATTTTTACGTCCCTTTTAAACCACTAGAATTATCTTTACAAATGGAGGCTTGATTAGGCACCAGTTGGGACCACACTAAACTATGTCTTCTAGTCACGTTGGAAGCCCTGAAATATTAGGGATACTTGCAGTGTGTAACTTCCTAGTTTTGGAAATGTTGGTGAGCTAGTATTGAGGGACTTCTTCATAATTGTTAACCCAACTTGGTGTAAGAAGAAATCCAATGGGTACCTTTTGACTGGAAATGAGCATAGCCTTAAAATTGGAAGCCACCTTTTCTGTTATGGGACTGGGTCCGTCTGCATTGCCGATGCTGACCAGCAAATGTCCCCACTAACGCCTTGTACACACGATCGGAATTTCCGATGGAAAAAGTCTGAAAAATTTTTTTTTTATCGGATATTCCGACCGTGTGTGTGCCCCATCAAACTTTTTCTTCGGAATTTAGAAAGAGAACA
Source organism: Rana muscosa (assembly GCA_029206835.1). Taxonomy (NCBI): domain Eukaryota; kingdom Metazoa; phylum Chordata; class Amphibia; order Anura; family Ranidae; genus Rana; species Rana muscosa. Next base: position 198,178,429 of record CM055123.1, read on the forward strand.
TGTTCTCTTTTTTTTCTGACGGAGAAAAAATCCGTTCGTCTGTAGGGAACTCGGACGGAGAAAAAAAACATGCATGCTCAGAATCAAGTCAATGCATGTTTTGGAAGCATTGAACTTTAAATTTTTCTCGGCTCGTCATAGTGTTGTAGGTCACCGCGTTCTTGGCGGTCGGAATTTGGTGTGACCGTGTGTATGCAAGACAGCTTGAATTGAATTCAGTTGGAAAAATCTGTCGGAGTTTATCCCGATGGAAAATCCGATCGTGTGTACGGGGCATAAGAATAACTTTTTTTTTTTCTGGTTTTGAAACTGCAGCTCCTTAATTTTACCGTGTCCAAAGAATAGTTGCAATTTAAAGTAGATCTTCTGAAAATGTTTGCTTTGATGTATGAATTCAGCACATAGAAAATCACCAATATAGGCAGTAATTATTATCTGTGTCTTTACTGCTAAATTTTATGGCTGTAACATATTTACTGGACAACCTCTTTATACAGAAGGATTTGGCAATGTTAACACAATAAATTTTCGATGTTCACTTCATTTCACACGATTGGGATAATTGAAGGCATTATTCACAGGTGTGAACCTTCCCAAATACTTTAGTAAATCGGCATTGTGATATTTAAGTCTCAGACCCAGTTGAAATCCAGGAAAAATGAAAACCCTCTTTTGAAGTTGGGCTGCCTTCACACTACAAAAGTTAAATGCTTGTGTAGCGGGGTCCTCAAATTGATGGGATACACCTGGGCAATAGTGTGACCCAGGTGTATAATTGTGTTAGGATTCAGACCCCTTTTTGTTTATTGGAGGATGTAATATTCTCCTTTGCCTGTGGGTGGCGAGGTACCCACAGGCTTCAGGTAGAATCATCTTCGCAGTGCTCCCTGTTTTGTCCCTTCCTGGAGATGGTATGGCTGGGGCGGGGAACCCGCCGGGCCGTTGATGGGAGGAGATAAAAGGGGGAGACGCCCTTACCACGAGGTGGTGGTGGTCGTCGTCGTCGGGCGGGGAAGAAGGTCCTCGGAGGAGGAGGGTTTCGGCCCGCACCCAGAGGCCTTAGGCCTGGGTGCGGGAGATCCAGGAGTCTGGTCCAGGTGCCCATGGCCTGGTCCGGAGTCATGTTGGCGTCCATCCCAGGCACCTTTAGCCTGGGGTGAGGTACTATCGAGGAGGCCTGGGGCCCAGTACCTTCGACTGGGTCCCGCTAGGGTGGACTGTCCGAGGGTCCCTGAGCGGAGGGACTCGTACCTGAGGTGAGGAGGCCGGGGAGGTTACCCACTGAAGACCCGGGGCAGCACCAACCCGGTGACAGTGGGCCTCTGGGAACTCTCTTGGGAGGACACATCCCCCCTGATAGGGGCAACAGCGTATCGAAGAGGGCTCCATTGCTGTTCATAGGGGTTGCTGGAAGAGACCCCATCTTTCCTGTTCTGTATCAGCCGGATTGGCTTAGGCGCCGCTGGTCATAGTATAGTGGCATAGAACTGAAACGTTAGGAAGTGCCTTGATCTGCTCATCCCACCGTTGGCAAGGTTATAGGTCCCAACCAGTCTGCTGCTAAAAGAACTGTTTATCGTGCTTTGCTATTGGAGTGCCAAATAAACAAGTGTTGGACCTTTCTCCGGTGTGTGAACTCCAGTTACTGGAAGCAAAGGGGAGGCTGGTGAGCTTGCAATTACAGACTCAGTGCATTCACAGAACACACCGGCCCGAGGAAACATCAGGAAGTGGCCTTCACCTCCCTACTACAATGGGGAGGACATGGGCCGTGGCGCATCTCACTCTCACAACCCAGGAACCCCTAGACATGAGTTGGTGTGCAAAACCGAGGAAAGAAGGAGAGAGGGTGAGGCCGCTACACTTGTTTAGGGACTGAAAGAACAGTTTTGCTTACCCAATTCTCTACTCCCATGGCAGCTGGTTCTCTCCTACGCTCCTGTGGTACTATTCTCTTTGTGTCCAGCGCATTGCTCTTGATGACATCAGAGGACCTGCAACCAACGGGAGCATAAGTGAGAAGAGGTTGCAAAGACTGGTCCTAAGAATGGAAGAGCCTGCAGGAAAATGGTTGTAAAGGCTCAAAGTTTTTTTACCTTCATGCATTCTATGCATGAAAGTAAAAAACCTTTTTGTGTGTAGTAGCCCCCCCCAATACTTACCTGAGCCCCATCTCGATCCAGCGACGTGCACGAGAGCAGCAGCTTTCCCAGGTATCTTCTTTCGCATTCGGCTGAGACAGCATTGGGAACCATTGGCTCCCTCTACTATCAAGGCATGCTCTATTTGTGAAAGGGCATGCAACAGGCTATGAGCGAACATGCTTGCTTGTTAATGGGGCAGGTGGGAAGGGCCAGGAGCGCCAGCAGGGGACCCAAGAAGAGGAGGATTGGGGCTTCTCTGTGCAAAACCACTGCACATAGCAGGTAAAAAGGTCATGCATATTTTTTAAAAACTGCCTTTTAATATCACTTTAAGGGTTTTTATAATGACTCCTTATTAAAATAAAATGCACCACGCAAAAGAGCATTTTATACTTCTCCTATCCCACTGCTAATTTGTTAAACCTTCACTTTCTTCAGGCAGCTATGGCCTTCAGCATCCAGCGCAAATTATTATTAATAATAATATTATACATGCTTTTATATAGCACCAACAGTTTACGCAGTGCTTTACAACATGAGGGTAGACGGTACAGTTACAATACAGGAGGAATTAGAGGGCCCTGCTAGTTTAGAGCTTGCATGCCTTTGCCCTCCTCTGACGTGCACTGTGGTTCCATTTGCATGGTGCTTCTTCTTCATTTTTTAATTTGGATTTCAACAAACTTGAAATCATTTTCTGATGTACTGGGCTGCAAAGTTACATAGTGAGGCGTAGCTTTTATCAATTGAAGAAAAGCTGGGCCCTTGCTAATGTTGAACTGTATGCTGCAAAAGTAGTGAGAGGGGCAAATGCAGTCCAGAAACCACCGGATTGACGTTCCTAGTATGTGCAAATAATGTAGGTAATAAAACTGCGTGTCCTTTGGTTGCTTCACACTGAGGCTTTCCTAGAAATGGCGTGAAGACGCTTGGTCCCCCAGGCTGTGTCCATTCTACACTGCATACCTTTGCCACAATGACAGATTCTGAAATTCCTCAAGAGCCCCAGAGAACTATCTACTTGAGGTGATTGTAGCCGTATCTATCTAGAATTATTCTAGTAATAATTGCAGCTTGCGCTTTATCGCAGCAAAAGTGGCCATAAAAGATTTATTCAGGAAGGCCTTGTTTCTACCTTTTTATTTATTTATTTATTTTTTAAAATGGTTTTCATTTGTTGCATATCTGGTTACCCCGTGTATACATTCCTGTTCACAAGCTGTTCCTATCAAGAATAACTTCCCTTGTACAATATTTTTGAGATTGACATTCCATCCATGCACAATGTGTACTATGTGTATATTGTTGGTTTAGGCCCTCTGGGCCATTTTTTCTTTTCTTCATGTGCCTGTTATTACAATGAAAAATAAATAAAAATTTTATGATCGTGACAGCATACTCCTCCCCCCCCCCCCCCCGTTATACTCCTCCTTACAACTACCTTGGTTGCAGCTGGTGCAATAGCCAGTGCTTCCAGGTACACAGGATCATGTGACCACCTCCTAGTGTGCTAGTGCTTGGGTCTAGCAGCCAATCGCTAAGCCCCAACATTATAGAGAGCAATGTTGTCCACCTGCTATACAACAGTGTCCAGTACAAGTCAAAACTTGGATTTCAGTGGGAAAGAGGGGCCCATGTTGGTGGCCCTTTACAAAGACACTATACTTTTTGACCTGCATTTCAGTATTCAGTTGCTTGATTTATTTAAGTGTATATAAATAATAGATATTGTAAGCCTTGTCATTTTAAATGGCAGCACAGTGGCTAAGTGGTTAGTGCTTCTGACTAGCAGCACTAGGGTCGCCAATTCGAATACCAACCACAACACTACCTGCCTGAAGTTTGCATATTCTCTGTGCCTGTGTGGGTATTCCGGGTTCTTGCCACACTCCAAAGACATGCTGGTAGGTTCATTGGCTAAATTGGCTCTAGTATGTGTAATATATAAATGAGTTTGGGGGACCTTGGATTGTAAGCGCCTTGAGGGCAGGGACTTTGTTTGTGTGTGTGTGTGTGTGTGTGTGTTAATAGAAAAAAAATACACACACTTGCCAAAAGTATTGGGACACCTGCCTTTACACCCATATGAACTTTAAATTTAATGGCGGGTTCAATATTGAGTTTGCAGCTATAACAGCTTCCAGTCTTCTGGGATGGCTGCCCACAAGGTTTAGGAGTGGGTCTATGGGAATGTTTTAGCATTCTTCCAGAAGCGCATTTGTGAGGTCAGGCATTGATCTTGGATGAGAAAGCCTGGCTCGCAGTCTCCGCTCTAATTTATCCCAAAGGTGTTATATCTGGTTGAGGTCAGGACAGTCTAGTTCCTCCACCCCAAACTCGCTCATCCATGTCTTTATGGACCTTGCTTTGTGCACTGGTGCGCAGTCATGTTGGAACAGAATGGGGCTATCCCCAAACTGTTCTCACAAAGTTGGGAGCATGAAATTGTCCAAAATGTCTTGGTATGCTGGCCTGTAGAAGGAGCTAGTCTCCGAGCGCGTAGCCTGTTGTTTCCTGTCTCACCTTCCTTCTGGTGCTCTCCTTGGTTCTGGTTTCCTGCGACGTCATCATCTGTGCTCCACGCTGTTTCCTGGTGGCCACAGGATGGACTATCCTTTTTGCCTGCAGACCCGTGGATCCAGATGGACCTGAGACCGGACCGCACCGCGTTTTATGAGACCGTGATATGCCCCGTTTGTACTTGTGTCCTGTAAGTGCATTTCCTTTTGAGATTAACCACTTAAGCCCCGGACCATTTCGGGCCATTAGGACCAGGCCTGTTTTTGGGATTCGGCACTGCGCTGCTTTAACTGTAAATTGTGCGGACATGCAATGTTGTACCCAAATGAAATTTGCGTCCTTTTCTTCCCACAAATAGAGCTTTCTTTTAATGGTATTTGATTGCCTCTGCGATTTTAATTTTTTGCGATATAAACAGAAAAAGACCGAAAATTTTGAAAAAAAATGATATTTTCTACTTTTTGTTATAAGAAAAATCGAATAAACTCAATTTTAGTCATACATTTAGGCCAAAATGTATTCAGCCACATGTCTTTAGTAAAAAAAATGTCAATAAGCGTATATTTATTGGTTTGCGCAAAAGTTATAGCGTTTACAAACTAGGGTACATTTTCTGAAATTTACACAGCTTTAAATTTATGACTGCCTATCTCATTTCTTGAGGTGCTAAAATGGCAGGGCAGTACAAAACCCCCCCAAATGACCCCATTTTGGAAAGTAGACACCCCAAGGAAATTGCTGAGAGGCATGTTGAGCCCATTGAATATTTTTTTTTTTTTGTCCCAAGTGATTGAATAATGACAAAAAAAAAAAAATTACAAAAAGTTGTCACTAAATGATATATTGCTCACACATGCCATGGTTATATGTGGAATTGCACCCCAAAATACATTCTGCTGCTTCTCCTGAGTACGGGGATACCACATGTGTGGGACTTTTTAGGAGCCTAGCCACGTACGGGACCCCGGAAACCAAGCACCGCCTTCAGGATTTCTAAGGGCGCAAATTTTTGATTTCACTCCTCACTACCTATCACAGTTTCGAAGGCCATAAAATGCCAAAATAGCACAAACCCCCCCAAATGACCCCATTTTGGAAAGTAGACACCCCAAGCTATTTACTGAGAGGCATGTTCAGTCCATGGAATATTTTATATTTTGCCACAAGTTGCGGGAATATGACAAACTTTTTTTTTTTTGCACAAAGTTGTCAAATGATATATTGCTCACACATGCCATGGGCATATGTGAAATTACACCCCAAAATACATTCTGCTGCTTCTCCTGAGTACGGGGATACCACATGTGTGGGACTTTTTGGGAGCCTAGCCGCGTACGGGACCCCAAAAACCAAGCACCGCCTTCAAGGTTTCTAAGGGCATAAATTTTTGATTTCACTCCTCACTACCTATCACAGTTTTGAAGGCCATAAAATGCCAAGATGGCACAAAACCCCCCCAAATGACCCCATTTTGGAAAGTAGACACCCCAAGCTATTTGCTGAGAGGCATGTTGACCCCATTGAATATTTTTTTTTTGTCCCAAATGATTGAATAATGACAAAAAGAAAAAAAAATTTTACAAAAAGTTGTCACTAAATGATATATTGCTCACACATGCCATGGTTATATGTGGAATTGCACCCCAAAATACATTCTGCTGCTTTTCCTGAGTACGGGGATACCACATGTGTGGGACTTTTTGGGAGCCTAGCCGCGTACAGGGCCCCAAAAACCAAGCACTGCGAACGCTGCAGTTATGTGTGTTGTTTGGTAAGTGACAGTGATCGATCGATACTGCACTTGGGTGGGCTGGGCTGGACGGAGGGGCTAAACGCAGGCGCTAGCAGGTATCTGGGCTGATCCCGCTAACTCTGCGTTTTTGGGAACCCTAAACCGCTGGGGATGCTAGTATAGATCTGATCAGATACTATACCACTAAGGGGGGTGTATGCTTTGCGCGTGGGTGTTAGCGTTACTGTCACTAACCTAACACTGCCTGGGGCGACGCAGACCCTCTCTGGCGCTAAAACCTAATTGATCTCACCCGCCGGGCGATCAGGGGGGTTAAACCTTTATTGGGTTATATACGGCGGGTGCCCTGATGCTATAAAAAGCAAACTAATCAACCAGCGTCACCCGTAACCTTTATATGGTGATCACTGGTGAAAGGGTTAACTAGGGGCAATCAGGGGGTTAAAACCTTTATTAGGTTAAATATGGGGGTACCTGACACTATATAAAAACCTGACGGGTAACCTAAATAACTTACTGGCTAACCAGTGACACCAGTGACGCTTATACGGCGATCACTGGTGAAAGGGTTAACTCTAGGGGCAATCAGGGGGTTAAAATAATATATGGGGGTACCTGACACTAATAAAAACCTGCGGCGAACCTAAAAAAAAATAACTGCCTATCTAAAACACCAGCGACACGAATACAGCGATCGGAAAAACAATCGCTTAGTGACGCTGAAGTTAGGGGGTGAAAGGGTTACCTGGGGGGTGATCAAGGGGTTAAACCTTTATTAGGGGGGATTAGGGGGCTACCCTGGACCTAAAGGGGCCTAATCCTAACTGCCCTGCAACTTTTTACAATCACAGATGACACTAAATGCAGTGATCAGTAAAATAAATGATCACTGCAATCAGTGACACTGTGATTGGGGGCTTTGGGGTGACCTGGGGGGTGATTTGTGTGCCTATGTGTACCTACGTGTCAGTGGACTGTTGGTGCACTAACCTGCTTCTTCTCTGCTCGGCGCCGGGAACGAAAAGACCGCGGCGAGGGAGATGACATCACTTCCTCCAGCCTTGTTTACATCACATGGCGGAGGAAGCATTTTCATTGGCCGGGAGCGATCGCGAGGGGGGGGGCGGAATCGAGCGGCCGCCCCCTCATGCCTGATCGCTCCCGAACACTTAACGGCCGCTCACTGCAGTGAAGGGGGTCCGGATGGACCCCCCAACTGCACAAAGGCGATCACGTAGATCTACGTGATTCTGCCTGTCCGTGCCATTCTGCCGACGTAAATCGGCGGTGGGCGGTCATTAAGTGGTTAAACATTTTTATCTGACATATTGCACTTAGGTGGCGCTTCCTTTTTTGTCCCCTTGGTATGCTGGCGCCTGAAGAGTTCCCTTCACTGGAACTAAGGGACCAAGCCCAACCCCTGAAAAACAACCCCACACCATAATCCCCCCCTCCACCAAATGATTTGGACCAGTGCACAAAGCAAGGTCCATAAAGACATGGATGAGCGAGTTTGGGGTTGAGGAACTTGCCTGGCCTTCAGAGTCCTGACCTCAACCCGATGGAACACCTTTGGGGTGAATTAGACCAGAGACTGCGAGCCAGGCCTTCTCGTCCACATCAGTGCTTGACCCACAAATGCACTTCTGAAAGAATGGTCAAACATTCCCATAGACACTCCTTAACCCTGTGGACAGCCGTCCCAGAAGAGTTGAAGCTGTTATAGCTGGGTGGGCCAACTCAATATTGAACTCTACAGACTAAGACTGGGTTGCCATTAAAGTTCATCTGCGTGGAAAGATCGGCGTCCCAATAATTTTGACAATATAGTGTATGTGTGTCTGGCTACTCTACCACCAATATCAAATGTCACAATTTTTTTTTATGCCAATTCTAACTTACCTGTAATGAAGTATGTCCCATGACCTGCAGGCTAATGGTTGCTGTAGAAATTTTCTCTCCAATGATATGTGGTTCTCTTTACAGTGCTGTGCTTCCAGCACCATGCCCCCCAACTTTTTGAGATGGGAACGAGGGACACTTATTTGCAAAAGTATGTAGGCATAGGACACACCCCCTGCCACGCCCAATTTGTATTTCAGTTTTATACTTGCCTAGGTGGATGCAGCATCGGTCCGATGCGGCATCTGTCCCCTGGCGTCTCTGCACTGAGAACCGAGTGATCAAACATTGCCGATGGCTTGGTTCTCTGAGCTCCCCTAAGAGCGCTGCAGAGTGTTAGTCAGCGGCTCCCTTCCCTGCCCCCCCCCACCACGCTCACTGTAGTGCTGAGCTGTGGAGGGGCGGGGAGCGGCCGTCTCAGGCTCTCGCTGAGATGGGCTTCAGTCCAGGCACGTGGCGGATCCCGACTCCGAGTTGGGATGACGTGGTGCCTGGGCTAATTCCTGTGATGTCAGCAATGAGCGGACTTCAGTCCATTCTCTGCTGAAAACGGGTCACAGGAGTGCAAAACGAATTGCTCTCCTGTGACCCAGAGGAGAAGCCCAGCCAAACGAGCTCAGGCTGGACTTTTACTTTTTAACGTTCATGTGCGTGTAAAGGCAGGCGTCCCAATACTTTTGGTGTGTGTGTGGCGCTGCATATATTGACTGCGCTATACAAGTACCTGTAATACATTTTAATATATTGAAGAGTAAGCAAATTTTGTTAGTATGTGTGATGCATTGGGCTTTTTCCATTTTTTATTTGAGCTGCAAGTAGTTTTTACAGTATAGGAGCCAGAAGGCCAGGAAAGTGAACAAAAAAAAGTAAGTCACCAGGTTTTATTCTCCCGGCGTTTTTAGCAATCCAGCTCTTGGGATTTTCAGCCTTCAGTAAGGACCAGGTCACATCTGTGCATTTGCCTGCGGTGCAGCATATGGTTTGTAATGCAGGACGATGCAGCGATGGTTGAGTTCTTGTGAATGCTGTTACAATCCCTTGACTGAATTGCAGTGCTAGAAAAAAAATTGCTGCTTTTTTTTTTTTTCGCGCATCAGAGACCCAAAGAAGCGAATGGTGCTACATGAATGTAAGCACTAATGTGCATTTTATACAAAGGTCAGTCTTGGTATTTTCTCCCTCAATTTGCAGGAAGCACCAAGAAATTTGTTGGGGTGGATGACGGATAGGATGGCTACCTAGATTTCTGTGGAAATCCCAGTGGTGGTCTTTCCACAAAGTAATTTGTGAGGTTTCATCTCTCTATGTTCAGTCTGGATAGAATTTGACCGCATTATTGGGCTTTGTTCTGGTCATGGCAGTTGGGTAGAACCAAAAAAATCTGGTCCGTCTGATCCTCTATTGAAGTGGCTCATACAAATAGGAAGCTAGTATTTAATTATGCTTGCCAGCAGCCGCAGGGAATTGAAATATGTTTGGTCAAAGTAACCCCTTTATTTCACATCTCCATTTAATTGGTGAACCCAAGTTACTGAATGTTAACTCAAGTTAAGTGTTTACCAATTCGAGGCACTGTGACTGGTTGCTGGAACTCCATAAAGATACTTGGGGTAACTTGGCTTATAATTAGCAGAATTCACAGAAATATTCCAGTAATGGAGCTTTGATGTAATCATTACATCTGACCCTGCTATCTTTAAAGTTAACCTGGCATAAAAATTAAGACATTTGTCCTCATCTGGGCCTTCCACACTGGGCTCCATTCACCAAGAGGTAAATACTGCATAATTATTTGAGTTAAAGCGGTGTTCTGGCCATACTCTATCAGCATAATTACTCTATCTATTCTCTATTAATATCTCTCGATCGCTAAAGTAATCAGTTCAAAAACGTATCTTATATCTTCTCGGCGTTCTTGAGGCTGTTTCCATGATGGGTAAGGGCATATGAAGCCCAGTTGATTATTCTTCCTGGGTAACCAGCATGCACCTCTTGCGCATGTGCAGTTAAACGGCGCTCATAGCGCCGTTGGTTTGTTGCCATGACAACGGGCGGTGACGGAGGAACATCCCGCCCCATTGTTATGACAACGAAGATCTCGCGCATGTACAGTTAAACGGCGCTCGTAGCACTGTAATGCCCACAGACTCCTAGGAAATGATGACACTCATTTCCCAGGAGTCCAGGCGAGTTAGGAGGTAGATCCACCGCGGAAGAGGAACTAGGCAGATTAGGAAATCTGCCTAGTAACAGCCATTTGCAGGCAAGAAGAACATTTTGAAAAAAATAAATTAAATAAATGTTTTTTTATTTTTATTAGAGAAGCTAGTGAGCTAAAAAAAAATTGTTTTTAGGGTGGAACTCCGCTTTAAAATAAAATACTTTTTTTTTTTTTTAACCTTGCATCAGCATCCCCCCTCACTGCCCCTTTTACTTACTCATTCGATCCAACGCTGTGCAAAAAAAAAGTTGGCATGAGGTCTGAAGTAAATGATGCAATAATCAAACTAATATAAACTATATAACTATTGCATTTATGTATTAAAGTGGAGCTCCACCCTAAATTTTCACTTTTGTTAATCGGAACCCTCCCCCCCTCCGGTGACACCTTTTCAGGGGGGAGGGGGGTGAAGATACCTGTCTATGACAGGTATTTTCACCCACATCCGGGAGTCCTCTCTCCGGGAATCTGCGGGAGTGACGTCACTTCCCCCAGACTTCCCGTAGTGTTCTGGGAGACACTCGGCTCCCAGAACACAGGAGGACGAATCAGAACGGTGCAGCGCGACTCGCGCATGCGCCGTAGGGAACCGGGCATGAAGCCGCAGGGCTTCACTTCCTGGTTCCCTCAGCGAGGATGGCGGAGGGAGCAGCAGAGCGACGAGCGGTCGCTCGTCCTCTGCTGCGGACGTCGCTGGACTCCAGGACAGGTAAGTGTCCAAATATTAAAAGCCAGCAGCTGCTGTGGCTGTAGCTGCTGGCTTTTAATATTTTTTTTTCCGGCGGAGCTCCGCTTTAACTTGTCTATCCCTATAATTGGCTAGTCTATAAAAACTCTGATAAGCATAATGATATAAGGTCAGCTATGAAAACAAATACATCTGCTTAGTAACAATATCTTATTTATTGCCCAAGAAAATAGGGAACTGCTAATATATGAAAACATTAACGTAAAATATACATAGCATATAACTGTAGAATATCAAAGATACCTTTTTGCAATCCTCTAGACATGGTCTCATCAGCTGTGCTCAAGATGGTATCAGAGCCATCGGGCTCAAGCAAAAGCCAGCAGCCATGAGGCTCTCACAAGCAGGCCAAGAGCCAGAACAAGGGGAAAAAGGGACTATTTCTCTTCTGTGTGTGCATTTTACATTCGTTTATCACCACTTGCCTCCTGTCCAATCAGATATTGCCAAGAGGTAGTCCTTTTAATATATTATATTGGCCTTTAGGGGCAGCATTGTCCATGAATCATCTCTGAGCCCTGGGCCGTCTTAGCTAGCCCTTATTCTCTTTGAAGCCTGTAATCACACATATCACACCAGGTGGGCTTGAGCCAAGGCCTTGTTAAACTTGCTAACTTCCAGATGCATATTCTGATATGCTACAAAGCTTTTACTGTAACTTGTTACCTTACAACTTGGGCCATCTGCCTGTCTGAACCAGAAAGCGAAATTCCAGAACTATGATATTAAACCATGTTGCCTTCCAACAAGGTCCCCCCAAATTCCATACCACATCCTTATTTCAGCATACAGCCTGGCAGGCCCGGCAAGGACCCTTCCCTACAACCCTGGCCTGGTGGTTGCAGGGGTGACTAATCAGAATCTTGGGGTCCCCCAGATTCTGGCCAACCCCCAATGTGAATGAGTAATGGGGTACATAGTACCCCTACTCATTCACCCCAAAAAATGACTTCATAAAACAGCAGACCTTCTTTGACAAGTCCTCTTTTTTTTTTTTTTTTTTTTTTTTTTTTTTTATTAGATGTAGATTCATTGTCCGCCATTCACATTTGACGTGCCACTCCTTCTGACATCATTGGCACCCGCTTTTGTGACATCATTGAACCCACCCGCTTCAATGACACCGCAGGGTGTCTTGCCCCCCCCCTTGTGATGTAATTGACCCCGCCCGTCAAAAAGCTTGTCAGTTGGCAGCCGACGACTTCTTTTTTTAACATTCACCTTGTTTACTTAAGTAGAGGGGGAGCAGTTGTCAGGAGCCAAGTGCCGTGAGCAGTGTTTTTTTTTTTTTTTTTTTTTTTTTGACATGTCAAAAACTGTCTGTTTTTATTTAAACTAGTCCATTTTTTTTAAGTAAATGATTAGGGGTATATGGTACCCCATTCTCATTCACATGGGGGGCGACTGGGGTCTGTGGGATCCCTTGTTGAAGGGGGGCGTCTAGATTCTGTTGAGTCACACACCCCCCCCCCCTGCACCCCTACAAACACCAGGCCAGAGTTGTGCGGAAAAGGCCCTTGTCCTTGTCAACATGGGGACAAAGGTGCTTTGGGGAAGGGGGTCCTCAAGACAATTTTTGCTTCTTTTTAATTTTTGGCATGAAGGGTGTCTTTTTTTTTTTTTTTTTTTTTTTTCCCTCCTCCTCCCCTTTTTTTAATTTTTTTTATTTTATTTTTAGCAATTTTTTGTTTTATATTCTGCTGTCCATGGGGAATCCGCTATGCAGTGCTATATAATTACCTATAAATACATCCTTCCAATCTCTGCATTTAAAGGGAAGGCTTGGTTTCTGCTGTGACAGAGTATGCCCTCGGTCAGCCAGAAGAACTTGTCATCACCCAGGGGTAGAATCAGGCCACAAATTTATCACCCATAAATATGCACAGGTGATGTGAATGTTTATGTACTCCCACAGGTTCATGTGTACGTAATTTGTTCCACATGGGTGCAGCATCACGTGTACAGAGCAGCTGCATAGTCAAGTGAAAAACACAGCGCATTACTAATAAACACAATAGAGTGACATTCATAGGCAGGTGTCATTTCATCAGCAGTTTCTTATTCCCTAAAGCACAGAAATACTGATATAACCGGTTTCATGTCCTCCTTATACCCTGATATATTCCTCTTATTTTGTTGCTTGAAAAACAATGTAGTGTCTTCCTGTAGTCTTACTGTGATCGGTATTCCATGTAGTCACACTTGTCCTCCCCCTCGCTTCCTCCTCTGTAATGGCATTATTTGCATTTACTAACCATCTGAATGTTTGCACTTGAGAGCTGCAGAAGCGAATATGTTTAGTAATTATTATTAATATTTTTATGCACACTAGAAATGAATGTCCAATGTAAAGCATTCCTGTGCTTTTGCTCCTTAAAGGCAGGTTTGCCTTAATATTTCCATTCCCAGAAGCGCATTCTTTTCCTTCGCTCCACCATTCTGTTCAGTGCAGAAATCCAAAGACAATATTTGGTACTTGCATGTTTGAAGGAGCATATGGGCTCTCGCTCCTTGTGATAATATTAATTGGAGTCTATAGCCTCTCATAACTTATGGAGGGCATTCCTTTTACTCCTGGCCACAGAACAAAGCATCATGGAGGCCTGCAATGAAATGGGTTTTTTTTTGGGCAAATAATCGTTTTATTTTAAAGTAAGCCTGTCATGGGAGAAATAGAGGCTGTCATTTCTGCTCTTCTGAAAATGCTAGTTACCGGTCTAGTATGCTGCCATAGAAATATGTATAGGGCTCTTTGGAGGATGTTGACTGTATATATGATTACTGCAAAGGGGTTGGGGGCTGTCTCTGTGATGGCTGCGGAGTGGTCAGAAAGTGTCTCTGTGATGGCTGCGGAGTGGTCAGAAAGCGTCTTTGTAGTGGCTGTGCGGAGGCTCGTGGGGCGTCTCTGTGGTGGCTCGCGGGGCGTCTCTGTGGTGGCTCGCGGGGCGTCTCTGTGGTGGCTCGCGGGGCGTCTCTGTGGTGGCTCGCGGGGCGTCTCTGTGGTGGCTGCGCGGAGCTAAAACCAGCTGAGAAAGCAGCCATCTGGTAATACAGAACAGGAAAATTTGTTTAAAAGTGAAACTTTTTAGACAGAGACACAATTACTCCTATAATTTTAGTATTCTATAAATTCTACACTTTTTTTTTTTTCTTTCCTCTATCTTTATAATTTTCCAGTCCTTTTTCATGGATTGCATCGACACACACAATTTTTTTTCAGGCTTCCTAGAAAGTTACAATAATTTCTCAGCAAATGCTTTTCTAGGAGTAAGGTAAGACATTATTGTGACTACACCATTGTTGGGTACATTGATGTATCTGAAAACAAGAAGACTTCTCCCAAGTCTAGCAGGATTCTATTTACACTCCTTACAGCCTGGCTGTCTCCGAATGCTACAATATTACTAGTTTCTGTTGTGGAATAACAATGTCTGTATTCCAACAAGCCCGACTGATCAAGATATCTGACTTTAGAAGCTATTTGTTATCACAGTGGCTGTGGATCTGACCCAAGGGAGGCAGCAGGGGTGTGCTTTATGGTGTTTATAAGCCATTCACTTCTCTTCAGGATTTAGTGAATATATATTTTCTATTATTCAAGAATAAACATCTACAATGGAGAAAAAGAAATTCCAGGCAAGAATATAAAAATTATTTAAAGTTTATTTTTATTTTTTTTCCTTTTCTGTTTTTAAAATTAAAATACAGCGAGGGGGGGGGGGGGAAGTATTTGATCCCCTGCTGATTTTGTACATTTACCCACTGACAAATGATCAGTCTATAATTTTAATGGTAGGTTTATTTTAACAGTAAGACAGAATAACAAAAAAAACAAAAAACGCTCATTTCAAAAAGTTATAAATTGATTTGCATTTTTTAATAAATGAAATAATTATTTGACCCCTTCACAAAACATGACTTGGTACTTTGCCAACACAGGTTTTGCCACCATCAGAGGTCAGACATTTCTTGTAGTTGGCCACTAGGTTTGCACACATCTCAGGAGGGATTTTGACCCACTCCTCTTTGCAGCTCCTCTCCAAGTCCTTTAAGCTTTCGAGGACCTTAATGTGCTTCTTCTTGAGCCACTCCTTTGTTGCCTTGGCCAGGTGTTTTGGGTCATTGTCATGCTGAAATACCCATCCATGACCCATTTTCAATGCCCTGACTAAGACGAGGAGGTTCTTTCCCCAGGATTTAACGGTACATGGCCCCATCCATCGTCCCTTTTGATGCAGTGAAGTTGTCCTGTCCCCTTAGCAGAAAGCAGCCCCAAAACATATTGTTTCCACCTCCATGTTTGGCGGTGGGGATGGTGTTCTTGGTTCTCCCTCGTTGAGTTGATGCCAAAGAGCTCAATTTTGGTCTCCTCTGACCATAACACTTTCACCCAGTTCTCCTCTAGATCATTCAGATGATCATTAGCAAACTTCAGATGGGCCTATACATGTTCGTTCTTGAGCAGGATTGCAGTCCTTCACGGCATAGTGTGTTACCAATTGTTTTCTTGGTGACTATGGTCCCAGCTGCCTTGAGATCATTGACGAGATTCTCCCGTGTAGTTCTGGGCTGATGTCTCACCGTTCTCAAGATCATTAAGGCCGGGTTCACACTGGGGCGACAAAAGCTCTGACATTGGGAGCTCATGTCGCATGACGTGTGAAAATCAATGTTTCCCTATGGGAGCCGTCTTAACTGGTCCGACACATGTCGGTCCGACTTTGAAAATGCTCCCTGTACTACTTCGGTCCAACTTTGATCCGACTTCAGCCCATTGACTATCATTGAAGTCGGATAAAAGTCGGACCGAAGTCTTGCATGATCTGACTTTGGCATGCGACTTGTGCTCTGCTGCTCTTGAGGGGGAACTCCAGGCCAAATTTTAAATAAAAAACCGGCATGAGTTCCCCCTCCAGGAGCATACCAGGCCCTTGGGTCTGGTCTGGATTTGAAAAGGAACCCCTACGCCGAAAAAAACGGCGTGGGGGCCCCCCCCAAAATCCAAACCAGACCCTTATCCGAGCACGCAGCCTGGCAAGGCCGCAGGGGAAGAGGGGGGGACGAGAGAGCGGCTCCCTCCTGAACCGTACCAGGCCGCATGCCCTCAACATGGGGGGTTTGGTGCTCTGGGGCAGGGGGGGTGACCTTCGCCCCCCCCACCCCAAAGCACCCTGCCCCCATGTTGATGAGGACAGGGCCTCTTCCCGACAACCCTGGCCATTGGTTGTCAGGGTCTGCGGGCGGGGGGCTTATCAGAATCCGGGAGCCCCCTTTAATGAGGGGGCCCCCAGATCCCGGCCCCCCCACCCTATGTGAATGAGTATGGGGTACATCGTACCCCTACCCATTCACCTGGTGGAAAAAATGTCAATAAAAAACACACACAGCTTTTTAAATTAATTTATTGCACAGCTCCGGGGGTCTCCGGTGTCGTCTCCACGCTCTCCGGTTCTTTCTTCTGCCAGGCCTCCGCTATCTTCTTCCAGCTCTTTTGCTAGCGGAGAGGCCCGGTCTTCCCGTCTTGTCCGGCTCTCCGTTGTCCTTCTGCCGGCCCCTCTACTATCTTCTTCCAGCTCTTTTGCTAGTGGAGGGGCCGGTCTTCCCGTCGCCGTCTTCTTCTCTCTTCTCCTCATCGATGTTGACTCGTCGCTTCCTCACGCTGTAATACTGGCTGTTCGCTCCGCTCCGAATTAATATAGGCTTCTCATGACGTCACAGTCACATGCTCCCATGACGCCACCCGCAGCATGCGACTGTGACGTCATGAGAAGCCTATATTAATTTGGAGCGGAGCGAACAGCCAGTATTACAGCGGGAGGAAGCGATGAGTCAACATCGAGGAAAAGAGAGAAGACGGCGACGGGAAGACCGGCCCCTCCACTAGCAAAAGAGCTGGAAGAAGATAGTGGAGGGGCCGGCAGAAGGACAATGGAGAGCCGGACGAGACGACGGGAAGACCGGGCCTCTCCGCTAGCAAAAGAGCTGGAAGAAGATAGTGGAGGCCCGGCGGAAGAAAGAACCGGAGAGCGGGAGAAGAAGGCGGCGACGGAGAAGACCGGGCCCCGCTAGCAAAAGAGCTGGAAGAAGATAGCGGAGGCCCGGCAGAAGAAAAAACGGAGAGCGCGGAGACCCCCGGAGCTGTGCAATAAATTGATTTAAAAAGCTGTGTTGTGTTTTTATTGCCATTTTTTTTTTCCACCAGGTGAATGGGTAGGGGTACGATGTACCCCATACTCATTCACATAGGGTGGGGGGGCCGGGATCTGGGGGCCCCCTTATTAAAGGGGGCTCCCGGATTCCGATAAGCCCCCGCCCGCAGACCCCGACAACCAACGGCCAGGGTTGTCGGGAAGAGGCCCTGTCCTCATCAACATGGGGACAGGGTGCTTTGGGATGGGGGGGCCGCAGGTCGCCCCCCTGCCCCAGAGCACCAAACCCCCCCATGTTGAGGGCATGCGGCCTGGTACGGTTCAGGAGGGAGAGGGGGCCGCTCTCTCGCCCCAACTCTTTCCCCTGCGGCCTGCCAGGTTGCGTGCTTGGATAAGGGTCTGGTTTGGATTTTGGGGGGGGGGACCCCACGTCGTTTTTTCGGCGTAGGGGTTCCTTTTCAAATCCAGACCAGACCCAAGGGCCTGGTATGCTCCTGGAAGGGGAACCCATGCCGGTTTTTTTATTTAAAATTTGGCCTGGAGTTCCCCCTCAAGATTCATGGCAAACACAGTGCCTGGTGTTGGCGGGGATCCAAGTCGGATCCCCATTCATTGAAAGTCGGACATATGTCGGCTTCATGTCTCGGGGCAAAGTCGGATCCAAAGTAGGACGGCTGTCGTGTCGCACTAGTGTGAACCCAGCCTAAGGCCTGGTTCACACCTATGCAGTTTGCATATTCCAGGTGCATTTTTTCAATACACATTTTTGATCCATTTTAGCCTATGGAACCAAAAAACAGAAAAAAGTCCCTGGCCCTTTCCATAAAATGCACAGATGTGAACGTGACCCATAGGAAACCATGTTAAATGGACTGTAGTGCATTTCTGCAAAACTGAAAATGCACGAAAAAATGCACAGGTGTGAACCAGGTCTGAAACTCCAAGAAGTGAGATCTTGCATGGAGCCCCAGACCGAGGGAGAGTGACAGTTATTGTGTGTTTCTGACATCCTTGGCTCTGATTGCTGCTGTGGACAGGTGTTTTTTTTTATACAGGTAACAAGCTGAGATTAGGCACACTACTCTCTTTAAGCCCTGGTTCACACTGGTGCGATTTGACATGTCAAATCGGCGAAATTTGCCGCAAATTGCGGGCAATGGCACCGTCCCAATCGGTGCGACGCCGCATCTGCGGCGCTGCACTGATTTCAAAAAGTAGTTTCTGTACTATTTTTTGCGATTTCAGCCGCGATTTACATTGACATCTGTCTCTGTAATCGAGCTGAAATCGGGACTGACAGGCAGGAGTGAAATTGTGCGAGTTCAGGTGAACTCGCACGGCTTCACTCCCGCAGCCCGTGTGAACCTGGGCTTAGCCCTGGTTCACACTGGTGCGATTTACAAATCATGTCTTGAGTGCGATTTGGCACTCCGATTTCTTTCCCAGTCACTTCTGATTTTGTTCCGATTTTTTTTTTTTGTATTTGTTTGCGATTTCTGGAGCCTACTTGCGATTTGCAGATAATATGATTTTGTACTTTATTCCAATGAAAAGCAAGCTGATTTGTGACTTAATAAAGATAGCAGCGCTGGCTGTGAAAAAAAAAAAACTGTCTTGCTCCACACTCCTCACTGTAACACCTTCTAGGGGAGGGGACAGGTCAGCTGTTTTCATACACATAGCAGCACTGACGGGGTTTTAAAAAAAAGTCCTGCTCCAAACTCCTCACGAAAACACCTGCTAGGGGAGGGGACAGATCAGCTGAAGCTGCAATGACATCACCAAAAAAAAAAGAAGACTGCTCCAAATCGCACTGATATAAACAGTACTGCGATTTCAGGTCGATTTACATAGCACTCTACGGATGTTAAATCGACCTGAAATCGCAAAAAAGTAATAAAAAAAACTTTTGGAAATCGCTAGTGTCGTGTCGCACCAATTAGCACATTTCCATTGAAATCCATGAGGTGCGACTTCAGGTACGATTTTGAAATCGCATGTCACACCTGAAATCGCACCAGTGTGAACCAGGGCTAAGGCTACTTTCACACTGAGGCGCTCTAGCGCTAAAAATAGCCCCTGCAAAGCGCCCTTCCTTTCACTCCAGTGTGAAAGCCCTCGGGCTTTCACACTGGAGCGGTGCGCTGGCAGGACGGTAAAAGTCCTTCTAGCCGCATCTTTGAGGCTCTGTAGGAGCGGTGTATACACCACTCCTAAAGCGCCCCTGCCAATTGAAATCAATGGGCAGAGGCGCTTTGCGGGTGATTTTTAACACTTTTTTTCCGGCCGCTAGCGGGAGTTAAAACCTCCCCTGCTAGCGGGCCAATAGCGCTTCAAAAACGACGGTAAAGTGCCGCTAAAAAAAGCGGAGCTTTACCGCCGACTCCTCAGTGTGAACCTGGGCTAAGAGTGCTCCTAATATCAGCTTGTTAACTGTAGAGAAGACACCTGGGAGCCAGAAATCTTGCTGATAGAGGATCAAATGCTTATTTCACTCATTAGGCCTCATGCCCACGGACGTTTTTACAGCCACGTTTTTGAGCGTTTTTTACAGCTTAAAAACGCCTGTCCATGTTAGTCTATAGCTTCATGCCAACCTAGGCGTTTTTGAGCTGCAAATAGCATAGGCGTTTTTAAGCTGTAAAAAAAAACACAGGACCAGGGCGTTCCTCGGCGTTAGGCATAAAAAAACGCAAAGCGTTAAATGCTTAAACGCACGCAAAAACGCAGCGATTGCGTTTTTGAACTCAGACTTTTTTTTTTTTTTTTTCGAAAAAAAATAAAAATAAATACGGTCACAAATTTATACAATAACATGGACAGGCGTTTTTAAGCTGTAAAAAGCGCTCAAATGCGGCTTTAAAAACGTCCATGGGCATGAGGCCTTAAAATTGCAAATCAATTTATAACTTTTTTTGAAATGCGTTTTTCTGGCAAATTCTGTTCTGTCTCTCACTGTTAATAAACCTACCATTAAAATTATAGACTGATCATTTCTTTGTCAGTGGGCAAACATACAAAATCAGCAGGGGGTCATTTACAGAAAGGGTTTTTTTTTTCCTCTCGCTGTAAATTGCTTGGCTATGATGCTGGTCAGTGTCTTGAGAACTGAATTTCCAACAAGAAACAAGTACGCTGATCAGGAATTGGGATCACTCTGAATTTGCTTGCTAAGGACCAAACAAACAAATAGAATTCTAATCTGAGCACTGCTTGTAACACTGCCCCCAACTGGCTGATCAGTCACAAGCTATCAGTGCTGTAAAGAAGCTCTAAGTACTACTTGGCTCATGCTGGGCCAGTAAGGTTTAAAAATGTTTTAAAAATGCCCCAGAAACTCTTTAAAGCCCTCCATGTACACACTGATGCATTAGATGTGCACACATATGAAACCAATGAGTGTGTCACACATTTTAGATGTCCTTTATTCACAGTTAATACATAATCGGTGAGTTGTAAATTTCTTTTAAAGCTTCATCTATGGCAGCCTTTCTCAACCTTTTTTAGCAACTGTTGAGTCCTTGAAATAACTTTCCAGTCTCAGGGAACCCCTGCGAAAAATTATTATATCTACAGCTCATGATACATTAGTGTGATTGGTCAGTGTGGTCATTGGGAAGAATTACCCCCTTAAAGCGGTTGTAAACTGCTGGCTTTTTTTTTTTTTTTTAACCCTGCAAGGTAAAGCAATAATGTGCTAGTATGCATCGCATACTAGCACATTATGTTAAACTTGCCTTAAAACTAAGCCCTCCTGTGCCAAGATGTCGGAGCTGGAGGCCACTTCCATCTTCATCCATCTGGGTTCGTGGACTCTGGCTCTGTGACTGGCTGGAGCCGCGATGACATCACTCCTGCGCATGGGCGCAAGACTGCCGTTTATGGCACAGGGCTCTGAAGGAACTGCACGGGGACAGTTCCTTCAGAGCGCATACGTCAGTGATGTACTGGCTGCATGTACAGTAAATATTTCCTAAAATACGTGTTTAAGCCCTGGTTCACACTGGTGCGATTTGACATGTCAAATCGGCGACATTTGCCGCAAATTGTGGGCAATGGCACCGTCCTAATCGGTGCAACGCCGCATCTGCAGCACTGCACCGATTTCAAAAAGTAGTTTCTGTACTACTTTTTGCGATTTCAGCCGCGATTTACATTGACATCTGTGCAGATGTCTCTGTAATCGCGGCTGAAATCGGGACTGACAGGCAGGAGTGAAATCGTGCGAGTTCAGCTGAACTCGCACGGCTTCACTCCCGCAGCCCCAGTGTGAACCTGGGCTATGGAGATTTACACTACCTATAGGTAAGCCTTATTATTGTAGGCTTACCTAATGGGTAAAAGTCCGTGATGGATGTTAACTTCCACTTTAACATCAATGCTGTCAGTGGGAACTTATCCAAGAGGCAGAAATTGTTCATTGTTTAGGGAACCCCTAGCAAACTCTGGAGAAACCTTAGGGTTCTCCTAGATTGTAATCACTAACGAGCAAGGCCCTCTGATTCCTATTGTAACTGTACTGTCTGCCCTCATGTTGTAAAGCGCTGCGCAAACAGTTGGCGATCTATAAATCCTGTATAATAATACGGTTCCATGAAAACCTGATCTATAGACTATATTTTGGGTACTATAGTTTTTGCCATTTCATAGGCATGCAGTTTTAAGGCTTGACATGTTTGTTTTTCTTTTTTCTTTTTTTTTTTTCTTTTTTGCTAAACATTCTATATTTTCTGAAAGCAGAGGTCCAGGGTTGTGGCTGTTGCAATTTTTTATGTCACACAATATTTGCTTAGACATTTAAAGTGGAAGTAAACCCTCCTATCATTTTCAGGCAAGGAAGCTGCCATCTTGGCCTCTGTTTAATCTTCAACTGCCATGATGCTGCACATGTGATCAGTTATGACACCAGCCATTGGATGGTTTGACAGTTTGGTTGAGAGCACAACCAATGTGACAGTTGGCATTCCCGGCATGCCGGGAATGTAACTGCTTTTTGAAACTGTTAAATCGATGGGTTTACTTCCGCTTTAACAAACAAATTTTCAGGAAAACATACATTAAAAGGAGAAGTATAGCCAAAGCTTGTTTAGCTGTACTTCTGTGGATCACAGGAATGCACTTCTTTCTGCACTCCTGTGACCCGTTTTCAGCAGACAGCGGGCTGACTTTACAGAGCCTGTCCAGGCTGTGGAAAGATTGCGACAATATGGTCGGGATCAACCCAGATCCCTGGACCAGCACCTGGCTCAGCCTCTGAGTGAGCCAATGAGAGCCTGAGCCAGTTGCTCCCGCCCCCTCCTGTCCAATGAGTGCTGGGGGGGGGGGGGGGGGTTTGGCGGTGATGGCAGAGCAGACAGCGGTGATGGACAGTCACCAGCTCTCTGCTCACAGACCCCGAGCCTTTACAGGTTATTCATTTAGTGTTTTACACTATGGCCCTAGACTTCTTCTTGCTCTCACACTCACAGCAATACCTCACATGTGTGGTGCCATCACCATTTACATAGGCATGCCAAACCTATGTGCACATCTGCATTTGCACAGGGGACAGGGTTACTTTAAAAAAAAAAAAGATATATATATATATATATATATAATATATATATATATTTTTTTTTTTTTTTTTTTCTCTTGGCATTACTTTCACGTAGGGACAAATAGGCCCCATTGTGATAGCTTTTGGGCAGTGACAGGTACTCTTTATGAAGATATCCAGTGTTAATTTTGGCAGCAAATTTCGATTTAGTCTTAGTCTTGGGACTAAAATGGCGTTTTAGTCCCATTTTAGTCTTCTGCAATTGTTTTTTCTTTTTTAGTTTTAGTCGTATTTAGTCGACTAAATCTTCAGTACATTTTAGTCGTCTAAAATCAAATGGGTGTAATTAAATTGTAATGCATTAGTTAACATTTCTCTACAGTTTCCAAACTTATTATATACTGCTGGAGTGAAAAATGTGTTAATTTTAAAGTCAAATTTCAATTTAGTTTTGGTCGTATTTTAGTAGACTAAATGGTATTTATTTAGTCGACTAAAATGTTTTAGGCGACAAAATTAACACTGGAAGACATCAGGGGTCTATTAAATGCTGATATCTCCCCTGCCCTTCAAAGCATCTGGTGAAGCACAGATCATGTTGATCAGATGTTTCCCTGGATGTAACAGTCAGGGGAAGATCTCACTGAAACCAAGTGACAAAATCTTCTTTGCTTTTTGGCTTCATTCATCAGAGGACACCGACTGCTTACCGTGGTCCTTGGCTCTCCCATTCCACTGGCGGAATCGGCGGCTCTAAATAAAAAATAAAGGATACCAGGATTATGGCTGCAGCTACAGAAATTGGGTTTTACGTTTTTTGCTTAAGCTGAAATTTGTATATTTTGTACTGAAAATATGGATTTGATAAACCTTTGTTCTAATATGTAACAAAAAAATGTAGCTGCCACCATTTTGTATTCTACAGGGTCTAATTTTCAGGTATTAAATGTGCTTTCTGTGTATTCTGGCAACAGAAGGGTTAAAGCTGAACTCGATCCTTACATTGGGGCCCCTTTCACACTGAGGAGTTTTTCAGGTGTTTTTAGCGCTAAAAATAGCACCTAAATACCGCCTGAAAAACTCCTGCCCTGCAGTCTGCACTAGCAGGACCGCTCCAAGTCCTGCTAGCCGCATCTTAGGAGCGGTGTGTATACCGCTTCTTTACCGCTCCTGCCCATTGAAATCAATGGGACAGAGCGGCTATACCGCCGGCAATGCGCCTCTCTAGAGGCGCATTGCCGGCGGTATTGACCCTTTTTCGGCCGCTAGCGGGGGTTAAAACCGCACCGCTAGCGGCGCTATACCGCCAACGCACCTACCGCCCCAGTGTGAAAGGGGCCTAAGTCAGGCTCCTCTCCTGTCCTGAAAATGCTTGTTTCACTGCACACTGTGGGCCTCTCACTGTGTGCATTAGAAGCTGCAGCAAGTCAGATAGAGCCCACTAAATTTTTGGCTGGAGAATATCCAGCATTATCTCCCCCCCCCCCCCCTCCCCTAGTGGCATAGATTAAACAAGATGTAAGCCCACGGTCACACTGGGGCTGCGGGAGTGAAGCCTGCGAGTTCAGCTGAACTCACACGATTTCACTCCCGCTGGCAGTCCCGATTTCGGCCGCAATTTCAAAGACATCTGAAACCGATGTCAATGTAAATCGCGGCTGAAATCGCAAAAAGTAGTACAAAAACTACTTTTTGTAATCGGTGCAGCGCTGCAGATGCAGCGTTGCACCGATTAGGATGGTGCCATTGGCCGCAATTTGCGGCAAATTTCGCTGATTTGACATGCGGTTTGACATGTCAAATCGCACCAGTGTGAACCAGGGCTTAGAAACATTCCTCAGATTTTGGTCACATCTAGATGCCTAAATGCATTGAGTTTCTGCAGTGCGATTGGCCGATTTTAACAATTTGTGTTTACCAAGCAATTGAACAGGTGTACCTAATAAAGTGGCCGGTGAGTGTATAAGCAGATTAAACTTCATCTTTAACTCCCTTTTTGATAGACTGGCATTAACCCTTTCACATATTTGTGATTTAGGCTAATAATGTAGGTTCTGTTGTCCTGGCCCTGAAACTGTTAATGGCTGTTTTGGCCTGTGAAGTGATGTCATTTCCAGCTTGGCAGCCGTCTCGGATTTGTCATGGTGGGGAGGGGGTACAGCTAGTGCAAGTGGTGTCCCGGGACCCTGTTTACTTAATGTTCCCTGCCAATAAAGGCCTTGTTTAAATAGGACGGCAGCACGGCTGCCCAGCATAGATGAGGAAACCTTGCGGCTGGAGCTCTTTGTCAGATGAAACGCTGCTGTGGAGAATGAGCCTGCAGGATGCCTTTTCTTCTAGGCCTGAGACAGGTAAGTCCCCACCCTGGACGACAAGCCCGTCGGGTTGAGGAAGGCGTCTGGGTGTCCCAGGGCCGGTCACTAGGAATTTAGACTTCAGAAAAGTTAGTACAAAGATAGTAGAGCAGACGGACCTGTGCATGGCTGCCTCGTGTCTGCCAGAACGTTCTAATGCTCTTCGAGGAGAGGACTTTGTATCGGACAGAAATAGTCTTTTCGTAACAGACAGCCGAATCCGAGACTCATAGGGCTTTCCGAATTGATTCGCCATGAATTTAAAATCCATGACCTCAATTTGTGAGACTTTGATTTCATGAAAAGGTCGACAGAGACAAGCTTATGGCTACAGGAGTTTTTTTTGCAAGCAGTGCAACTGTTTTCATCCATATTAGACCATATTGGGCTCTTGACCATGTATGGGCCATTATTAATGTTTTTAAAATGTAAAATACTTCTGCTCAAATATTGATTGGCAGGGATAGAGTTTGGAACAGGTTGGGCCATCTGCACCCATGGTATAGTGATACTGGGCTGCCCAGCCTGTCCATGTAGGGGCAACTATAATCCGGTATTATGAGTTGGCAAAGAGTGGTCACCAATGTGCAAACAGCAGTTTGGAAAGTGCAGTACCCAATTAACGCATTGTAGATTTCTCACTGAGAGAGTTCTGGTTGTTTGCTATGGGATACCACACTTTACTACGCATGAGCAAATCCAAGTTGCTGCAGGAAATATTGCAGCCTTTTGCTATTTTATTAGAACCCTTTCACACTGAGGCATTTTGCAGGCGCTATAGCATTAAAAATAGTGCCTGCAAAGCGCTTTTGAAACAGTGGCTTCTGTCTCTCCAATGTGAAAGCTTGAGGGCTTTCACACTGGAGCGGTGTGCTGGCAGGGCGTCAAAAGTCCTGCCAGCAGCTTCTTTTGGAGCGCATTAGGAGCGGTGAACTCACCGTTTCTAAAGCGCCCCTGCCCATTGAAATCAATGGGCACTGCCGCTGTAGCAGCGCTTGCGGGCTGTTTTTACCCTTCGGCCGCTAGCGGGGGTTAAAAGTGCCCCGCTAGCGGCCGAATAGCACCGCAAAAACGACGTTAAAGCGCAGCTAAAAATAACGGCGTTTTGATGCCGACGCCCGGGGCGGCTCAGTGTGAAAGGGCTCTAAGGCTCCTTTCACACGGGACGGATCAGTGAGGATCCGCCCCGTGAACCTCCGCTTGCTCTGCGTTGATCCCTGCTGAGCCGGCCGATGACAGGGCGGTCCCTGCACACTGTGCAGGGACCGCCCTGTCAGATCTCTGCTCTCCCCTATGGGGGGGGGGGGGATCGGATGAACTCAGACCGTCTGTCCTTGTTCATCCGATCCGCTCTGCAGACGGATTGAAAAATAGGATTTTCCTCCTTCTGCAGAAACGGGGGATTGCGGACACGGAGGAGATCGGGTGTCAGCGGATGTTCATCCACTGACACCCGCGATCTCATAGGGACCAATGTATGTCCCTTTTTCATCCGAAAACGGACGGATGAAAAAGCGGACATAGGGTCCGCATGTGTGGAAGGGGCCTAATGCCGCGTACACACGATCACTTTTCTCGTCGGGGAAAATTTTTTATTTTTTCCCTTGGACGAGAAAAACGGCCATGTGTAGGCTCTCCAGCATTTTTCCAGACGAGAAACTGCGAGAATCACGACGAGAAAAATTAGAACATGCTCTAATTTTTCTTGTCGTGAATCACGGCATTTTTTTCCTCTGCAGTTTTCCCATAGGGAAACACTGCTAGGGAGCCTACACACGGCCGGTTTTCTCGACCAAGAGAAAAAATGTCGTAAAAAACGGCCGTGTGTAGGGGACCAAGCAGGTCCTCGTTTTTCCCGTCGGGTTTCACGGCAGTGTTTTCACCGCTGTGAAACTCGATCGTGTGTACACGGCATTAGGCTAAGGCAGTGTTTCTCAATCTTTTTCCAGTCAAGGCAGCCTTTAAAATTATAATCTCGAGGCACCCAGTCTAAATGTAAAAAAAACAAAACAAATACCGGTAGTTTTACATTGCAGCAACATCCACACGTAGGATACCCAACGTTGGGGGTGATTTATTCTTCTATAGTAAATGCACCTTGGTACTTCACTTGTATTCCATCATTTCTCTCCCTCACTCAGCTAATGTGACCCGAGTGCTGATGGAGATGGGCGGGAGAGGGGCAAACAAGGATGCTGTGCAGGCACCCGACGTCCTTCTTATCAACTAATGACGTCATTGGTTATTAGGATGTCAGCGGCTAGAAGGCTGCGATGGTGCATAATGAAAACCCATGGCTTTGTGTAACTAAATGGTAAGTTTGATCCACCTGCTGGCTGGTTTACAGTTTTTAGGCATTTTGCTAAGGCTTTCCTAAAGACATCCGAAGGCACCCTGGTTGAAAGACTAGGCTAAGGCAATAAAGAGTGCAGGAACTGAACACATCCATTCAGAAATTGGGTCTTGGTTGATTTGACTACAGTAACCTGAAATTTGGGCTGCAATGGGCTACTGACATTGCACATCTCCTGTTGCACTTGGCACATCCTGTTGCACTTGGCTTTGTTTTACCAGATAAGGCAGCTGACTGGGCTACCTACTAAGCATCTCTAGTTCATTAGAAACCAGTTGAAATTGGAACTATGTATGGCCAGCTTAAGACCCGTGCTTTGGAAATTGTCTGTGGGCTTGAGGAGGATTAGCGGCTACTGTGAATGCTTGGTGATCCTTATTGAAGTTCTTTCTATAGAATTTGCCAAACGATTTGCCTATTCAGGACAAATAATATAGTGACAAATAAAACTGGCCATACACTCGTATTTTGGCTGATTCCTGCTGGCACGGTTAAAATTCAAGCGGCGTATGGCCCTGCTAGCTTCTCTTTGATCAACAAAAGTTGATGGCTTAATTGACTTTAGTCAAAGGAGTATGTTGGAAAATTTGTATGTCGAACAATTCCTTCATCCAAATCTAACTCGGGCACTGTTTGGGTATTCTGACAGCCGGTGGAGCTGGCTGGAGGATTCATTCTGCGGTTGGCACGGATGGAGAAATCTGGCCAGCATTACTTTTAGCAACCAGTCGATGGTTGGCTTTTGTTCCTTCCGACTTCGCTATACCACTGATTTATACCTGATTGTTCAAGGATTCACAACGCAATAAAATCCTGCTTTCTAACATGCTTTTATACCTAGTTCTCTGTCTGTTTTTATACGAAGGCTGCCTGTACTAGGCCTGAATAAATAGTGAGTTTTTCGGGTCACCCTGAAGGACCTTGCACTGTGCTCCTTTGACTTTCAGTGAGCTCAGCAACCACTATCCAAATAAGAAAGTAAATAATTTTACAGGCAGCAGCCCGAAAGGGGAAACGGTAGCAAATGACTCTGCTGTTTCCCGATTGGGATCCTGAGCCCTGCCAAGTATTTGTCCCGAAGCTTCTCTGAACTGCAAACAGAGCACAGCAATGGCCTTCCATCTGGCATGACTTTACTGACATATGAACTATAAAGCTCAGCAGGCTATCTTCATTGTGGGCAGATCTGACCTTGTTTCTCCCATTTGTTTTAAAATGTATCTCCACCTGCTTGACAAGTAATCGGGTATTAAAAAGCAATCCTGTTAATGTGTGAGCTCGTCAAGCACCTGTTCCTAAAAAGAAAGGTAGGTGTTCCTTGTTGCCTTCAGGATCTGGATAGCTGGATACAGTTATTATTACCGTATATACTCGAGTATAAGCCAAGTTTTTCAGCACATTTTTTTGTGCTGAAAATGCCCCCCTCTGCTTCTACTCGAGTCACCTTTTTGCGCCTGATCTCCTGGAATTTAGGGACCCGTTACCGGCCGGCCGTAGGTCCCCTGGACCCCAAGCTTGGCACACATGTAGCCCCACTCTTCCTCTACAATTGTGCTAAGTTTGTTGTCCGGAGGACCTGCGACCGGAGAGCACCGATTTTTTTTTTTTTTTTTCAAACCTGGGCAACCCTTCCATAGACTCCCATGTTAAATGGTAATTTCTTTGGTAATTTTGGGGACCTGGTACCGGTACCAAAACTTGGCACACATGTAGCCCCATTTCTCATCTACAAGTGTGCAAAGTTTGTTGCCTGGGGGACCTACGGCCGGGGAGCACCGATTTTTCAAAGCCGGGCTCCCCTTTCATAGACTCCCATGTTAAACATCAGTCTAGTCATGGACACAGTGAGGCATGCAGATGGACACCCTAGGCTTATACTCGAGTCAATACGTTTTCCCAGTTTTTTGTGGTAAAATTAGGTGCCTCGGCTTATATTCGGGTCGGCTTATACTCGAGTATATACGGTACCTGAAGGGTATGGATTGTCCAAATAGATGTGATGTGATGTTATGTGTACAGTTCCTCCATGTCAATCTGTACAACCTGAACATACCTGTATGAATGTTTTACAGAGAACTTTGACTCTTTTTTTTATAACAAGAGTAAAATGGGTAAAACAATTTTACAGATGTTGCTATTTCATTTTTTTTAAAGTGGTTGTAAAGGCCAAAGGTGTGTGTGTGTGTGTGTGTGTGTGTGTGTGTGTGTGTGTGTGTTTTTTTTTTTTTTTTTTTTTTTTTGTTTTTTTTCCCCTTTTACATTCTATGCATGAATGTAAAAAAATCCTTCTCTGTGTAGCAGCCCCCCAAAAGATTGATCCCAATTTTCCTCTAGCGATGTGCACGAGTGCCTTGTCTCTCTGGGGACTCTCCCTCCTCATTGGCTAAGAAAGTGGGAGCTATTGGCTCCCACTGCTGCCAATCCCAGGCAGTAGCCAATGAGAAGAAAGGGGTGGTGCCGAGCCACGGCTCTGTGGTTTGGGAGGGGGCCGTGTATAGCAAAAAATGTTTTTTTTTTTTTTTTTTTGCTTTTAGTTTTTTGGGGGCTTTTCATTGTGGTCCTGTGTTGTCAATAAGAGGGTGCCTATGATTGGATTAGCACTTAATGGTGCTCCCCTATGCAGGGTGGAGGTTACCTGTGATGCACGAGACAATGTCTATGCTCATTTTAAACTATAACTAAAGGCAAATCCTTCTCCTTTTTTTGGGGGGGGGGGTAGAGTGGAGAGGGATTAGAACCCTTGGGAGTTTTTATGGCTGTCTGTGTCTACAGGAAGATTCACCTTTTTATTTGTTCTGTTTACTATTATCATCGAAAGTGAACGTAAAAGAAAATCCCAAATTTTGGGCTCTCCCTAGGAAAGTAATAGAGGGGAAATCTTCCATTGGTCCATTAGGCACACTAGTTTTTGGTGACTCCCAAGGGCATTCCCCTAATTTTGCAGGGATTTCCTCCTACTTCCTGTTTTGGTTATGGGACACCAGTGGGACACGGATGGCAAAAAAACCTGACAGGTTATATCCCTCCTTTACTCTATCCAAAGGGGGGGGGGGGGGAGAGAAATTGCCTCTTTTCTTCAATCAGGAAAAAAGTTTGAGAAAACCCAACAAACCATACATAGTGTGAGATACATTGTCAGAAATTGGTTACTGTACAAAATCATGACATTTTAAAAGACTTGCCTTTTAGGCTCCATTCACACTTGTGCGAATTGTCATGCAACTTTGGACATCAAAGTCGTTTTCCAATGATAATAATTTATATATGTGCGACTTAAAGTTGCAGCGACTTCAAAGTAAGTTCATGCACTGCTTTGGTCCGACTTTAATGCAACTTGAGGACCATAGACTATAATAACTCTCAAAAGTTGCATGAAAGTCGTACCTGAATGTTATACAGTTAAACATTATCACTGGTCAAAGCCAGAATCGTATCAAAGTTGCACTCCAAAATCTGCGCAACTTTGGAGTCGTCCAAGTGTGAATGGAGCTTTCGTCCTTCAGGAACCTCCCCTTCAGGAATTCTGACAATTTTGCCCAAATAAGGCGCTTCTATGCTCTTTTCTGCACATTGCTGAAAATCAATTGGATGATCTACGATTAAAATGTCGCATGAAGCTAAATTGCGTTATTTGTGATTTGCAGACCATAGTAACATGTCTTTTGTTTGGTTATTGAGTTGCCCTGGGCTGGTACATTTGGTTCTTTTTCTATCTCCCACATCTGGTTGCAGGAAGTGATTAGTGAGGGTCGTCTCTGTCTAGACATTTTCATACATAGCACCTGAGTAAATACCAGGACAAGTATACTATAGTGTGACCACAAAATCTACAAATGTGGAGTTCCTCTTCTGTTTTAGGACAGTTTTGCTGCTGCTTGTTTTAAACTAGTACATATGAGAATTTTAAAACTAAAAGGGATAAGGACACTTGCCTGTGAATTTACCACTGCTGTGCTGTCCCGGGTGAATATGGACTATACTTACCACCTGGATTCCTGAGATTTTGCTGTGGACTTTCTTCTGAAAAAGATCCCAGTCCTTGATTGCACTACCCATGTCCATTCATTTTAATGCAAAGCTCATCTACAATCTCCGAAGAGCAATGATCTCAGTGTAACTGCATTACAGACAAGTATAACCTATGTTTTTTGCTGAAACGTTTTGTATTTCTGTCCATCCAGTCCTGAGATTTAAACAGCTTTGCCAGACGCCACCATCAGCCTGGTGACCTCACTTGTCTTCATTGGGATCCTGCAATACAGTCTGCCCCAGCCTGTCATTGAACAGTCAAGAGATTGCAGCAGGCTAATGAACTCATCTGCTGTCAGCATGTTTCTTGCCAATATATTTGCAGGCAGCATCATTTCTCTCTTCCAGTCTGTGTTCTGTGTGCCAAGAACTAGAAGCAGGTCAGAAGGCAGACTTCCACACACTGGAACCCAGACACTATGTAGAGGGGTAAAGATACGGCTTCAGCCTAAACTCCGCCTGACTATGTTCCTCTAACATGTTTCGCCCGTACAATAAGACTTGTCTGAAATTTTAGCTGATTGCATGCATGTTAAGGTAACACGTTACGGTGCACTGCATCAAGGCAGAACACCATGATGCGTGAGAAAATGGTTGTGCACTTCTTCCTTTTTTTTTTTTTTTTTTTCCTAGCCGCAAATGTGCTGTGTTGGTGTTCCAGGGTGCTAGTCACAATGAATGGCCCTGTAACACACTATACTACAGGTTGTTATTATTATTATTATTATTATTATACAGGATTTATATAGCACCAACAGTTAAGGCAGCGCCTTTACAACATGAGGGCAAACAATACAATTCAATACAGGAGGAATCGGAAGGCCCTGCTCGTTAGAGTTTATAATCTAAGCGGGTTGCCACGCATTACAAATGCATGGTAAAATGCGCATTACCACAACACACAAATCTGTTTGGGCCATAAATGATTTTTAATGAGCATGAAACTTCAAAAAATTCCTTTTTTATATCCCTATGGAGTTCATCTTAAAGTGGTTGTAAACTCAACCACACCACTTGCACCTACAGGCAAACCTAGATTAAGGCTTACCTGTAGGTGCAAGAAATATCTCCTTAAGCTACACGGTTAAGGAGGTATTTGCAGAAAACCCTGCACCAATGTCTACGGTGCATGTGCGCCGTAGACAACGGCGCAGGCGCACTGAGCGTTGCCGGTTCTCTCAATGGAGACTGCCGGTTTTCTCAATGGAGAATGACAGCCCTGTGCGCATGCATGTGACGTCATCACCGCTCCGGCCAATCACAGCGGCGGTCGGAGCGGACATGGAGGGGGACGAGGAGCGCAACGGAGGCTTTCGATCGGAGGTAAGTGCCACATAATGAGCTAGTATGCATAGCATACTAGCTCATTATGTTGTTTTCTTGCAGGTTTTTTATTTTTTTGAAAAGTGGGTTTACAACCACTTTTAAAGCAGTAGTAAACTTAAAAAAAAAAAAAAGTTTCTTCCTGCAAGGCAATATCATACTGTGCTAGTATGTACCGCATACTAGCACATTATGAGAGACTTACCTTGACATGAAGCCCTCCAGCGGTAAGCTGTTACTGCTGCAGAGGCTTCTATCTTTACCTGGTCTTCCTTCTGGGTTAGCAGGCTGCCGCGGCTTGAATGACCGAGCCTCGATGACGTCATGTGTGGGAGTCTTGGCACACAGCTCTGAAGGAATGGTACAGGTATGCAGTTCCTTTTAGAGAGCATGCGTCTGTGATGTCACCAGCTGCCGCTCGCTAGAGTATAGCTTAAGCGGTGCACGTTTAGGACATATAATACATTTTACCTACAGGTGAGATTTAATCTAGGTAAAAATAATGAGAGGAACCACTTTTATTTTTTTATTTATTTTTTCTTCATTAAGGGGCTCCTTTTATACTTTTTAATGGCCCATATTCACAGGTGTCATGTGTTACTTATGCCCACTGAGTGCTCCCCAGATGCTGGGCCTGGAAGGCTGTATTGAGCAGAATGGCTCGGTGCACATGAGTGGTTAGCAGAGAATCTGTTTCATTTCAAAATCCATCTTGGCTAGATGAACAGTATCTGCAATGTCTATTGGCTGTGACTGTACCACGCTCCTTCTTGCTGATCTCTTCCTGAAGTCATGTGCTAGATACACTTCTGCATCCAGCTTGTACTTCCATTCAGGCCTTTCTGTTGCTCGTGTGATCCTTGTGAATATTAAAATCGTATTTGCTGTTCTGATGGCACACTTGTACTATAGCTTTTCTGATCCCAGTAAAATGAAGGGGTCAGTGTTGCCAACCGTCCGTATTTTTACGGACAGTCCATAAAAACCGGGCACTTTTACCCCCCGTCTGTAAATGTCCGTAGTTGCGGGAATGTGCCAGTAAAAATAGCCGAGATTGGTTCGGCTTGGAACTGTGCATGCGCAGTTCTGGAGCTTGCCGAGCATATGCTGTATTTGGCCGGCGGGGGGCGGATTTCACAGAGGCTGTGCCGCGCGGCGCCGGCGAGTGATGTATTGGGACATCCCGCCAGGCGCGCGCCAGAGTTTTAAATCTGTAACTAACCAGGAGGTCGGGGGAGCACAGCACTGGAGCAGGACTCGGAGGCTGAGCAGCACGCCGCGGCGGCGGAATGGAGGAGCCTGCTGCATCCAGGCAATACAAATTTCACAGGGGAGTCGGGGACGGACAGAGTGGCAGACAGCCCAGTCGACAGTGACATCAGGTGATGGTGGCAGAGGGGGATCCGATGGAGGCAGTGGGTGATGGTGGCACCGCAGAGGGGGG
This sequence comes from Rana muscosa, assembly GCA_029206835.1. Taxonomy (NCBI): domain Eukaryota; kingdom Metazoa; phylum Chordata; class Amphibia; order Anura; family Ranidae; genus Rana; species Rana muscosa. Next base: position 198,212,905 of record CM055123.1, read on the forward strand.
CGATGGAGGCAGGGGGAGATTGGAGGCAGGGGGTGATGGTGGCACTGCAGAGGGGGATGGAGGCAGGGGCAGATTGGAGGCAGGGGGCCTGGGGGAAACTGGAGGCAGGGGGAGATTGTGGCACCGCAGAGGGGGGTAAAGGCAGGGAGTGATGTGACTAAATAATTTGCCCTTATTATTTCGAAAATAACAAAAATATGTTTTTTTACCTTAATATCTACGTTAAATCACATTGCTATTTGCCTAGCGTACTTGTTTGTAGCCTAAATACTGAAATTTGCACCTAAAAATTTAATTTAGTAACTTTTGTGAAATGGCAGTAAAAACGTGTCGGTACCAGTAAATTTTGGGTTTCGTGCCAGTAAATTCCAATCTGGTAGGTTGGCAACACTGTAGATGATGTGGATGCAAAGCTCTTATGCCGTGTACACATGATCGATTTTCTCGACGGTGAAAACACAGTTGAGAAAAACGACGGGAAAAACGAGGAACGGCTTGGTCCCCTACACACGGGCGGTTTTCCTGACATATTTTTTTCTCTTGGTCGGGAAAAACGACCGTTTGTAGGCTCCCTGGCAGTGTTTCCCTATGGGAAAACTGCCACGGAAAAAAATGCCATAAATCACGACGAGAAAAATTGGAGCATGTTCTAATTTTTCTCGTCGTGATTCTTGACGTTTTTCTCGTCGGGGAAAAATTATGAAAAGCCCACACACGGTAGTTTTTCTCGTCAAAGAGAAAAAATTTCATTTTTCCCCGACGAGAAAAATGGTCGTGTGTACGCGGCATTATACTCCTTTTTGTTTTTCATGCATTTGTCAATGTTGGGCTCCATGCACACAGGAAGTTCAAAAAAGTCTTTCTGGATGTCGGATTGCTGGCGGGAAAACTCTGCATTTTTAAAGCGCGTTCATGCGCATTTTTGAGCGTTTTTTCAGCATCTCCGTTTTTTAGAAGTTTAAAAAAAAATCGCTGATAGAAGCGTGTTTTATGCGCAGTTTTCATCGTTCTTACGGTCTAAAGAACTGCTCTTGAGTGCGATTTTAGGGCGTTCAGACAACAGCTCATAAACGCCCCTGCTTTTAAACGTAAAAGAATGTCCATCTGTGCATGGACACATAGGACAACATAGAAGGGAGTTTAAGGGCTGGTGAACACCCAAACGCACAAAAACTTGCGTTTATCAGCTTCAGTGTACATGAAGCCTTTATAGCTTTTGTGTAATCAATTTTTTGTGTGTAATGTGTGAGAGATATACATTTATATTAATCGCTTGTAAGATTCATTTGAGAGCTCCTAACAATTTTTATTTAAAGCTGATCTCCAGCCTTAGAGCCGGTTCACACAGGGGCGACTTGGGATCCGACTTGAAGTCACCCCAAGTCGCGCAACATGTCACATTCCATGTTGGTCAATGAGAGCCGTCTTAATGTACACTACTGAAGTCGCTCCGTCTTCAGAAAAGGTTCCTGTACTACTTCTAGGCGACTTGTACCCATTGATTTCAATGGAAGTCGCCTCCAAAGTCAGATCACTGTCTTAACTGAAGCAACAATACAGGAAGAGAAAATTGTTTTCTCAGGCAAACCCCTCCCTTCCTCCTCCCTCCCACAGAGCTGATTGTTGTTTGATTGGCCACTGGAAAGTCGCCTGACCTGGAGGCGACTTGAAGTCGCCTTGTAAGACGCCCCAAGTCACGCTGTGGTGCACGCTCAGGTCGTGTGCAGGTCGCCTCGCAAAGTCGCGGCCAGTGTCGTGTTGCCCCTGTACCCTTTTTCCCCCACACTGTAGCAAGTCCTCTCCTGCATTTTAAACAGATTATTCTCTATCTAGATTACTCTCTGCAGCATCTATCTTGAGCCCACCTTCATTTTTTATCTGAGCAACTAAAGTAATTTATCAATCTTCTCTCCTTTTGATTCATATTGTCATTGTCCACCTCTTGCAGCTTTTAGGTTTTTTGTTTTCTCTGCCATAAAACATTTGTTCCTGAGCATTAAGTGAAAGAACACATCCCCAACATCCCTTTTTAGATGTGAATACTTTCTTGACGGTGCTGACTTTAGCTGTGCTCTTTTTGACCTCTGCCGGGTTAGCCCCCCCTTATCAAAATTTTTGAAAAAATCTTATGCAGTTTGTTAGATCTTTGTTAGATCAACCGTTGTTTGCGTTAGATCTCACACAGAAGAAGCAATATTAACAGTTATTTGCTGGGGGGGCTAACCCGTCATCAGCCCCCCCTTATCAAAAAAATTACCAAACAGCTATTTTGGAAGCTATTTGTTAGATCCGGTAAGATCAAGTGGTTTTAACGTTAGATCTCACATAATTAGAGACTTATTAAGTGATTAATGATGGGGGGGCTGGCCCCCCTTATCAAATTTTCGGGCCAAAAATCATTCAGGCTAATAGATATTCGTTAGATCCGATAAGATCAATTGGTTTTAACGTTAGATCTCACATCATTTCAGAGATATTCCACATACAAATACTGATATTAGGTGGTACATAAGGACGGGTTGGCCCCCCCACATGCAATTTACTGTCCAAAAATCATTCAGGCTAATAGATATTCGTTAAATACGGTAAGATCAAGTGCTTTTAATGGTTGATTATACATAATTACAGGGATATTTGGTATCGATGCACGGATATCCATACTAGTGTCTATATCAGGTGTAGCAATACCCCCGCAGGGGCTGCTGGTTTAAGATTTGGGTCTGCCATTACCTTACTGTTCACCACGTCCGTCCTAGGGGGTCTTCCTTGAAAAATTTCTCACAAATATCTGCACCACTTAGTCTCTTTTTCTCAAGGGTTTTATTAACAGAGGGATGGAGGGTTAGGGGGGGATTCAGGTACCTTGCTTGCGGATCACGGGTACTTCTTAATCCAGAGGACAAACAGTCTCCACACTGGATCTAGCAACCACCGGATAGGCCTCTCTCGCTGACCTAGCAGCCGGTGCGGTGCTCGGCCAAAAGTCTCTGCCACAGACTTGGGTAATCACTCACTTGATAAAGTTCTGAAAACATAACACACAGTGCCAGGATCTTTCAGCCAGCCGGCAGCACTGCGAGGCAAATTTTTATCCGGATGCGTCCTCCAATTGAGCCCTCAATTGTTCGGTCCCTTCCCTCAGGCAAGGCGACACAGGACCATCCCCAGATCAGTAGGCCCCCAGAAACTCCTGGGCCTACTCTCAGCAACAGAGCCTCGGGCCTACAGGCCCCGAGGCAGAAAACTACTAACACATCCCTGAGGCCAGGAGGGCCGTCAGGTCAGGATCGGAAGACCCCGGAAAACGGTGTCTGCTCCTTAAGTACCCTCTCTCAGAATGCACAGCGGGGTCACCACTCCCACGTCTCCGGGAAAGGAATACCCAATGCATCCAGCCTACTGCATTTCCAACCTTGACCTGTGGCAACAACGACACCTACAGTCAGGTGGAAAATGTGCAGCCCAGCTAAACTGGAACAGAGACCATAATTTGGTACAATTGTTCTGAGCTAAACGACAGCTCAGATAACTAAATTTACACTAGCGCCTACCCAATAGGAGCAGGGCGCTACACAGGCTAATAGATATTCGTTAGATCCGGTAAGATCAAGTGGTTTTAACGTTAGATTTCACATAATTTCAGAGATATTTCACATAGAAATAGGGATATTAGGTTTTACAGAAGGTACATCCATCTTCAACCGTCTCTGGATGGTCTCTGGAACAGTCTTTGGATGGCTCTTCAGTGGATGCCTGTTGTCTCCTCACACCTCCGTTCACCTCCCAGCCTCATGGTGATCTCTTTTCAGACCAACAAGCTTAAGTCTTTAGCTAGCCCCCTTCTTTCAAAGCGGAAGTAGTAGCTCCACCCCCAGTAAAAATCAATGGTGCCATTTTGTGATGAGCCTTTATGTCCTGTGGTCCTCTGCTGCTGCTTGATTGACTTCCTCTGCCTGCCAATAGGAACACAGAGAAGAGAGCAGAGCCGACTGATGCCCGTGAGTGAGCGCTGCTCGTCACTCAAGGAAGAGTAGGGTTAGGGGGAGAAATCCCCCACAGGTACTGACAGGCGTGCTCTCCCTCAGTAAGTGCCTGTGTCAGTGTCTATTCAGTCCGACGGTTCCTGGCGGGAATGGAGGGAGGTGTGGGACCATGGGTGACAGAGCAGCCCCCGCTACACACTCCCCCCACCAAAAAACCTTAGGTCCGCCAAAGGTGGTAAAGAGTCTATGACCTGTTATATGCTTTTGATATACACACGTAAAAATAAAAAAAAACAGGTTAGTGTGCACAGGAAACCATACAATTTGCATCTGCATAAAACCATGGCAGAGGAATATCCAACCAATTAGCATAGGAGGGGAGGTTGTCCTGCCTCGCGGTTTTCATCTTCAGCAAGGGGTACAGACTGAGTGAGATCTAGTCACTGGCTGGGATCTTTGAGAGGCCGTGGGTGTGGACTGTAAATCTGGCTGTGGTGGCACATGAACTGCTTCTGACAGAGGCAACAGATGATTGCGATGCCAAGTCCTGTGCTTCCCTCTGGCCGGATTTGATATACTGGGAGTCCAGGCAGATGCTTGCAAATGACATAGGGCTGCGACTTCCAGCGGGAAGTTGCTGAGTAATGGTCGAGGGATGTGCCGAAGGCCAAGTCGACTGGCAGCCGGGCCTACCGTCCGAACATCAAACTATAGGGAGCGTAACCTGTGGCATCATTGGCGGTGCTGTTATAAGCATGCACAATAGTCACTATATGCTTGCTCCAGTGCAGTTTTTGTTCTGAATTTAGAGTTCTGAGCATATCCAGGAGGGTTTGGTTGAATCTCTCTGGTTGAGGATGATACGGGGGGGGGGGGGGGTTTTAGACTTCCTGATGCCCAATAGGTCTAAAAGTCTCTTGATGAGACTACTCTCAAAATCTCTCCCCTGATCAGAGTGGATGCGTTGGGACAGACCATAGTGCACAAAGAATTTCTCCACAAAGATCTTGGCCACCGTGGATGCTTGTTGGTCCCTCGTGGAAAACGCCTGGGCATACCGAGTGAAATGGTCAGTCACTACCAGGATATTTTCCTGCCCACTAAAATCAGGCTCCAAGCACAGAATGTCAATGCACACCAGCTCCATGGGTCCCTGACTCTGAAGATGGCCCATTGGGGCAGCTCGTGAGGCAAAGTCTTCTTTTGGATACATCTGATGCAGGAGTGGCAATAGTCCTCAACTTCAGCCTGCATGCAGGGCCAGTAGAACCTGTCACTCACCAGGTCAAAAGTCCTTTTGGGCCCTAGGTGGCCATGGTTGTCATGTAGGGCAGTTAATACTATCTCCCTATGTTTTTCAGGTAGGAATAGCTGCAATTTTTTTCAGAATCGTCAGAGGGGCCCCTTCAGTAGACCAACCCTTGGTGCACCTGAAACTGATCCCACTCTCTGTGCAGCAGACAGGTTTCCTTTGGGGAGTCAGTGAGGAGCAAGTCAAGGCATTGGCTCTCCAAGGCCTTCAATGCCAAGCTGCAGGGAGGGTCCTCCAACTGGTCCCTCTGCAGGTCATTCTTTGACTGCTTCGGGCAGACCTTTATCCCCGACTCGGGTGACATTGCAATTAGGGCTGCAACTAACGATTATTTTCATAATCGATTAGTTGGCCGATTATTGTTTCGATTAATCGGTTAATAACCGTAAAAAAAAAAAAAGGTAATTTTGCTGCGATTTGCATTCTTTCATTTTTTTTTTTGGCCAATTTGTTGTTGGGCAGACTAAAAAACACAAATTGCTGCAAAAACACATTATCACACTTTTCTGCAGCTTCTCTATTGAAGTATATTGAACCAAAAAAACAAAATAGCACAGTTTTGCGTTAAAAAAAGTACTTGCCCTTTCCAAATACGAGCAGCTGAAAAAATCATGGACGTGTCCCATAGGAAACCATGTAAATGACCTGTAGTGTGTTTCTGCAAAAAGCACAAAAAAACCCAGGCCTGAGATGTTTAGTAACATAATGGTGTTAAAAAAAAGGGGTTAATTTTTTACTGTGGGACAGTGAAAGTAACATTTACAGTAGCGATTTGCTCTTTTTGTACTGTAAAGGGCTCATTTTTTTTTTTTAACCCCATTATGTTACTGGCCGATTAATCGATTTATAAAAATAGTAATCGATTAATTTCATAATCGATTAGTTGTCAATTAATCGATTAGTTGTTTCGGCCCTAATTGCAATAACATCTGGGGACACCAGCGGCTGACACTCCAATGTCTTCGGCCCTGGATCCTTCTCCAGCTTGATGTTCTGCTCCTTGACATAAGGCTCGTACCCCTTCAGGTGTCAGCTGGGGGGTCTCTGGAACAATGGGGCCTTCTTGACAAAGCATCTGCATCTTGTTTCAGGCTGAAAATAAACCCTGATACAGTAGCCAATCATCTGTGACCCGTGGCATCCAACTTGGTGGTAGTGAGGATGTAGGTGAGAGGATTGTTGTCAGTCTTGATCACGAACTCCGCTCCATATAGATAATCCCTCAGCTTATCCACCACCACCCACTTCAAGGCCAGGAACTCAAGTTTGTGCATGGGGTAGTTCTTCTCGGCGGGGGGGCCAAGTTCCGACTCATGTAGGCAACAGGCCGTAGATGACCGTCATGCTCTTGATATAGCACCCCACCTAACCCATCTCGACTGGTGTCAACATGTAGCTCATATGGCTTGGTTGGATCTGCATAGGCCAGAACAGGAGCGGTTGTTAGGCTTCACTTTAGCTGCCTAAAACCTCTTCACACTTCGGAGTCCATTGTTCCTGAATGGACTCTCTGGGTTTTCTGGGCCCTCCAGCTGGTCAGACATGATGATTTTTGGCCTGAAAATTTGATAAGGGGGGGGCCAGCCCCCCCTCATTAATCACTTAATAAGTCTCTAATTATGTGAGATCTAACGTTAAAACCACTTGATCTTACCGGATCTAACAAATAGCTTCCAAAATAGCTAACTGTTTGGTCAATTTTTTGATAAGGGGGGGCTGATGACGGGTTAGCCCCCCCCCAGCAAATAACTGTTAATATTGCTTCTTCTGTGTGAGATCTAACGCAAACAACGGTTGATCTAACCTGATCTAACAAAGATCTAACAAACTGCATAAGATTTTTTCAAAAATTTTGATAAGGGGGGGCTAACCCGGCAGAGGTCTCTTTTTGTGCTTCTTCAAAAGAGCTTGGACAGCACATGTTAAAACCCCAGTCAGCTTTGAAATCTTTGCCTGGGAAAGACCTTATTGATGCAATAACTACCTTGCGTCTTGTTGCTGTGCCTCAGTTTTGCCATGGCGTATAACCTGTGGTATGAAACTGTCTTCCTCAACCTCCCCCTCATAGTAGAGTTTGGCTGTCCCTTGCCCAGTTTTAAGCCTTCTACGTAGAAGTTACTGTTTCGGTTAATGACTGTTTCAACCTATTTATAAAATTGATGATCATTACACCTGCTTGGTATAGTGGTTAAAGAATATGTTTACCTTTGGGAATATGTTATACGTTCCATCCGTTTTTAGTGAACTGAGTGATTTTGTATAATAGCGCCGTAAATTTCCTGCATCTAGAAACGTTTGTCTTTTAACCCCGTCCCACCCATGCTATAACCGAAAGCTGGCCAAAACGTGGACTTAAAATGCCAGAAGGGCATCCATGAACATCCGCCTGTGCTCTGACTCAGCTAATCACAGATGGGGGTAAGGGGCCAAATCACAGCGGCTCTTTACCACGTATTCAGCTGTTAGCCAATGACAGCTGATCACATGATATAAACAGAAGCCGGTTATTGGCTTTTTTTTTTTCTCCCACTGACAGCGCAAGGAGAAAAAGGGAAAGCCGATAGCCTGCTTCTGTTAGGTGGCAAATTTTGGACCGATGTCCCATTATCAGTCAGTACCTCATCATCGGTGCTGCCTCATCAGTGTACGAGAAAAATTACCCATTTGCAACATTTTATAAAAAACTATGAAAATGTTTTTTTATTTTTTTTAAATTTATTAAAATTTTTGGTCTTTTTTTGTTTATTTAGCAAAAAAATAAAAACCGCAGAGGTGAGCAAATGCATCCAAAAGAAACTCTATTTGTGTTTTAAAAAATTATAAAAATTTCATATGGGTACAGTGTTGCATGACCGCACAATTCAATTCAAAGTGTGACAGCGCTAAAAATTGGCCTGGGCAGGAAGAGGGTAAAAGTGCCCATTAGGCAAGTGATTTTTATTTTGTATTTTTTTTTACCAGAAAAAAGTGTAATTACTGCATAGGGAGTGTAGCGGGTATATACTTTTAAAACTGTTGAAGACCCCAGTGATGCATAGTTCCCTGCGGCCCATCAGGTGGCGCTGTTACTTTGGGTCGGGGTTGAACCATCGCTGTAGTGCCGTACCCTTTTGTGACCTCTCGCAGCGGTTGTACGGCGGGGCGGGGAACCCGCCGTGCTTGCTGGGAGAGGGTATAAAGGGGGCGGACATCTTTGCCGCGAGGTTCGAGTCCCAGGCACCTTCAGCCTGAGGGCTGCTGTTCGCGGTCAGTGTCCAGGCGGCCTAGGCCTGGACACCTGGAGTTCGTGTTCCATCCCAGACACCTTCAGTCTGGGGTGAGGTACTCAGTTGGAGGCCTGGGGCCCAGTACCTTCCGCTGGGTCCTGCGAGGGAGGGATTGTCCTAGGGGGCCCCGGGAGTGGGGCACCCGAATCCAGAGGCATAAGGGACCGGAGGAGGGACTCTTCCGAAGACCTGGTGCAGCAGATTGCCAATGCCGGGTGAACCTCTGGAGACCGCCCGGAGGGATGTCTTTCCCGAACAGGGGCCAAGTTCAAAGAGGAAGGTGGTTCATGTTCAATGACCGGTGGCAGCGGTCCAACTATTCAACTTGGGTCAGTGGCAGAGACCTGCTATTAGGCCTGTGGCAGGGGCCTCAATGGTTCATCCGGTTGGTGGCAGCGACCAAAACTCACGGTCGGTGGCAGAGACCGTGCGCCAGGCCTATTCGCTAGCAAAGGAATAGGAGAGTTCAGTTGTGCCTGGGCCTACTCGTACCCACACCCCTGTCTGTCTGTTACTGAAAGTTCAACTGATTGTGTTCACCCTGAAAGTAGAGAAATAAAGGAGTGTTGGACTTTCGATTGGTGTGGGGCTCTATGTTATTGGCAGACACATCTCCATGGGACAGCTGGAGGCTTCGTATGCAGTGAACAGATCCGAAGGTAATTCAAGTAACTCTGCTCAACCCTCATACACATACGAGGGGAGAGCTTGGCGTAGTGTTCCTGCACTCGCCTCTCCCAGATACCCCTAGACACAAGCCACTCAAACGAGAAAACCTGAGAGGGAGAGTGAGGCTCCGCTACAGGAATAAATATGCAGGAAATAAAGATTGTTGACCTCTCTGGCAAGCAATGGCTTGTGTCTGGGCTAGCCATGTGTGCAGCAGATGTATGGTTGGTGACAACGGGCTTTAATAAGCAAATGCGGTGTGACCTGGACATGTTGGGTCACATGACTTGCAGCAGCTCTGCATTGTGGTTACTGATATTGGCAGAATTTTCAGTTTCAATAATTTTTTATTACATTTTTCAAGTAAAAACAAAACAATAGCAAAACAATCTCGTGAATAGTACTGCACATGCAGTGTAATAGGTTTACAGTTTAACTGTAATATCGGAACTCGATAAAGGGATTTTTATAACAGCTTACCTGTAAAATCCTTTTCTTGGAGTACATCACGGGACACAGAGCGACTTAGTCATTACTAATGGGTTATATAGTTTACCTTCAGGTGTTGGCACTGGCCAATTCCAAACCGGAAGTACCCTCCCCTATATAAGCCCCTCCCACCCGGGAGCACCTCAGTTTTGTAGCCAAGCAATAAGTGTCCCAAAAAGAGGGGTGGGAGCTCTGTGTCCCGTGATGTACTCCAAGAAAAGGATTTTACAGGTAAGCTGTTATAAAAATCCCTTTTTCTTTTTCGTACATCACGGGACACAGAGCGACTTAGTCATTACTAATGGGACGTCCCAAAGCAATGCCAAATGAGGGGGGGGTACATAAGCTGGGCGCCATCAGGCATGAGGATCTTTTGCGGCCTGCAACACACTGCGCCCAAAGGCGACATCCTCCTGACTTCTAACGTCTACCTGATAGAATCTAGTAAACGTGTGTACCGAAGACCATGTTGCGGCCTTACATACTTGAGCCAGGGAGGCCTGGTGATGCACTGCCCATGAAGTTCCAACCGCTCTTGTGGAGTGCGCCCTAACTTTGAACGGAGGCGGTCTCTTTCTCAAGCCATAGGCTTGTATTATGACCTGTCGAATCCACTTGGCTAAAGTAGATTTTGATGCTGCCTGACCCCTTCTGGGGCCTTCCGGCAGAACAAACAAAGAATCCGTTCTGCGAATCTGAGCAGTGGCTTTTAGATAAGCTTTAACTGCTCTTACCACATCCAAAGAATGTAATAACTTTTCCTCTACTGAGATAGGTTTGGGGAAAAAAGAAGGAAGAACCACATCTTGGTTCAAATGAAACCTCGATACCACCTTAGGAAGAAAGGCTGGATGAGGACGTAATACTACTCTGTCCTTATGGACAACCAGATATGGCTCCTTACAGGACATAGCTGCTAATTCCGACACTCTTTTAGCCGAACAAATGGCTACTAAGAAAACCAATTTCCTGGTGAGAAGAACCAAGGAAATGTGTTGTAATGGTTCAAACGGTTGTTTCTGTAGAACCGACAGAACCAGGTTTAAGTCCCAAGGACATATGGGAATACTAACCGGAGGGCTAATACGCATCACTCCTTGTATAAAGGCTTTGACTAGTGAATGCGAAGCCAAGGGCCTTTGAAAAAATATTGACAAGGCCGAAATCTGACCCTTGATAGTACTCAAGGCCAGCTTCCTATCTACAGCCCACTGTAGGAAGTCCAGAATCCTCCCTATCATGTACTTACGTGGATGCCATTTCTTGGTCTCACACCACGTAATGTACGCTTTCCAGATCCTATAATAGATCTGCCTGGATACCGGTTTCCTGGCATTGATCATGGTAGATACCACAGAATTAGAGAGCCCTCTCTTTTTCAGAATGTGGGCTTCAATAGCCAGGCCGTCAAACCTAGGGCTGGTAAGGAAGGGTGGTATATCGGTCCTTGCGACAGCAGGTCCGGACGAAGTGGGAGGGTCCAAGGACTCCTCACTGACATTTTTACAATCTCCGCGTACCATGCCCTTCGGGGCCACGCTGGAGCCACCAGAATCACTGGTTTCTTTTCTACCCTGATTCTGCGGAGTAATCGCGGTAACAATTGTGGCGGTGGGAATGCATATATCAGCTTGAACCGATCCCAAGGGAACACTAGGGCATCCGAGCCGCAAGCTAGGGGATCCCTTGTGCGAGACACAAACCTGTCCACCTTTGCGTTGAATCTGGATGCTAGCAGATCTACATCCGGTGTTCCCCACCGCTGGCATATTGCCTGGAAAACCTCGGGGTGAAGAGACCATTCCCCCGGGCATAATTGTTGGCGACTTAGAAAGTCCGCTCTCCAATTTTCCACTCCTGGGATGAAAACCGCGGATATGGCTGGGACATATCTTTCTGCCCACTCCAGGATGCAATTTGCTTCCTTCTGGGCTGCACGACTTTTGGTGCCACCCTGATGATTGATATATGCCACTGCCGTGGCATTGTCTGATTGAATTCTGACAGGGGACCCCTGGAGTTTGGATGTCCATGCTACTAGGGCATACCGGGCTGCTCGTATCTCTAAGAGATTGATGGGCAGGGCCTTTTCTGCTTCTGACCACCTGCCCTGGAGAGACCATTGCTCCAGCACTGCCCCCCAGCCGATGAGGCTGGCATCTGTAGTGACCACCTTCCAAGAAACCGGACTGAAGGGTTTCCCTCTTTCCAGATTCTGGGGCACCAACCACCAATGGAGGCTCTTGCGAACGGAAGGGGACAGGGACATTGGTAAGTCTAAAGCCTGAACTTTTTTGTTCCAGGCTGACAGTATGGCCCTTTGCAAATTCCTTGAATGGAATTGACCGTAGGGTACCGCTTCGAATGAAGCCACCATCTTTCCCAGCAGCCTCATGCAGAGACGTATGGATGGTTTTCTTTTTGTACTCACTAAGTGGGTCAAATTTCTTAAAGACGACACCTTCTCTGGAGGTAAGAAAATCTTTCTCTGATTTGAATCCAGCCTTAGCCCTAAGTATTCCAGACTTTTGACTGGTCTTAGAGCTGACTTGTCCCGGTTGATAATCCAACCGTGATATTCCAGATACTCGATTGTCTTGTGAATAGCTACTTCCAGCTTTTCCACTGAGTGGTCTATTGGTAGCAGGTCGTCTAGATATGCCATTATCGTTACACCCCGTGTTCTTAGATTGGCCAATAATGGGGCCAGAATTTTTGTGAACACTCGTGGTGCTGTGGCCAGACCGAAAGGTAAGGCTCTGAACTGAAAATGGCGCCCTTCTACTGCAAAGCGTAGAAATTTCTGATGGGCCGGAAAGATGGGAATATGCAGATAAGCATCCCTTATGTCGATCGAGGCTAGCCATTCCTGCCCTTGTAGGGCGGTGGCCACTGATCGGATCGACTCCATCCGAAAGGTCCTGATATTTAGGAACTTGTTTAGCCCTTTTAGATTTAATATGGGCCTCACGTCCCCATTTGGTTTGGGGACTGTGAAAAGGTTCGAGTAAAACCCGAATCCGCTTTCTTCCAGGGGAACCTTCATGATTACCCCTTGGAGCAATAGTTGTTCTAGTGCCAGAAGGAGGGATCCTCTCTTTTGGGGATCTCTTGGCACGTTTGACCTCATAAATTGGGCAGGAGGAGTGCCTTTTAACTCCAGCTTGTATCCCAGACTTACTGCGGAGAGCACCCATCTGTCTCTGATGGTGTCCCGCCAGGTCTCTGTGAACAACTGAAGTCTTCCCCCCACCCGATTGAGCGGGGGCAATACTTCATGCCTTAGGGGGAGGTTTTGTACCTCTCTTGATCCAGGGCTTCTTGTTACCCTGTGATTGTCCCTGATTTCTGCCCCCTGAATTTGACCGCGGAGGCCGTCGGAACTGCTTCACAGCCGATGTGCCCGGGACTGGAGAGGTAGGCCTCTTAAAAGAAGGACTTCTACCCTTGTTCTTAACCGGTAAGAGTGAACTTTTACCGGCAGAAATTTTCTGGATATATTTGTCCAGATCTTCTCCAAATAAGCGTTCTCCATGAAATGGGAAGCTAACCAGCAGTTTTTTACAGGGAGCTTCAGCAGACCAGTTTTTGAGCCACAGAAGCCTACGCATATGTACTATAGACAGCGTAAAGCGGGAGGCCTGTTGGATTGTATCCTTTATGGCGTCCACCGCAAAACACAAGGCTCTAGGCAGGTCAGCTAGGGCATGAGCCTGCTGATCTGGTAAGTCCCTTAAGACTTGTTTCAACTGATCTTTCACTGCTTGGCAGACTCCAATCGCTGCTACCGCAGGTTGTGTCACCATACTTGCTGTAGAGAAAGCAGATTTTAGTAAAGACTCCAATTTTTTTATCTATTGGGTCTTTGAACATTGGAACATTATCTACTGGACATGTCAGTGATTTGTTAACAGAAGAGATGGCTGCGTCCACTATAGGGACCCTCCATTTTCTTATGAACTTATCCTCCATGGGATAGATCACCGGAAATCTCTTGGGGGGAGCAAATATTTTATCAGGATGCTCCCAATCCTGGAATAAGCCCTTCTAATAAAGGGTGGATTGGGAAGGAACAGACCGCCTGGGGAGCTTTTAGCGACCCCAGCGAGGAAACCGTAGTGGATGGTGGTTCCGCCAGAGGCATTTTAAATGCTGATCGGACCATGTTAGTCAGAGACTGAACCCATAATCTTTCAGCCTGAGAAGCTGAGAAAGGTTCTTCCACTGTTGATTCCTCTATAAGTGAATCAACCTCATCCTGATCCCCTTCAGGTAGGTCGATCTCTGTGTGGGGCTGTTCCTCCACTAACAGGCACTCTGAAGGAGGAGACGGAGATCGGACGCGCTTTTCCTGTGACAGGGAAGCAGCGATCAATGCTGTTAATCTCTCTTCCAATCCTCCCAGAGTTGAGGATAAAACCTCCTCTGTTATATATACAGGAGCAGGTGGACTGGGGACAGCCGCAGCACCAGGCATTCCTGCGGGGTTTCTACGGCTACTGACCTCTGCATTCTCAGGGGAGATTGGTGCAGTGCAAGCATGCCCAATATCCTCAGAGCCCGATGGAGACCCCTTTGGCTTCCTGGAAGATCTATTTCCGGAGCGTCTGGACGACATATCCTTTAAGCACAAAGCTGAGGTATTCCCGTCGTCATACACCAATTTTTGCTGGTAATAGTCTAACACAGGTGCTGCTATATACCAGCTGGTGTCCACTAAAGTGCCTTTCTATGGGGATGCCTGCATCAACCGCCTCTGTGTGCCACTGTTTGTTGCTAGCTCTGTTTGCATGCAGCTGACACTTGTACTGTGTCTTTTAACCATGCTGGGACGCCCGCACATGCGCAGAAGCGCCGCGGCGCGCATCGAGCGTCATCCACCCGCCCCGCCCCTTTTTTTTCATAGGAGGCGCGTGCACGCGCCCGCGCGCGCGCCAATGGCGCCCTTTTCGAAAACCAACAGAGGACTAGGAGCCAGGGCCCTTTTTGCCGGAGGGCCTGTGCGGTGGATGAACGCAGCAACAGGGCAGAGGAAGTGGATTCCCTCAGAGAAACTTACCAGCTGCCTGGATCTTTTGAGTTGAGAAAACCAAAGATCCACATTTACAAGAAAAATGGACTACAGCGGCCTCTAGTGGTTTAACACAGGTACCGCGGTCCCTGTTTTTTTTTTTTTTTTTTCTTGACTACTATTAAAATTTTACATTTTCAGTAGTTATAGGCAAACACAGATATTTAGCGGGAATACCGTTAGGTAACAGACAGAAAGACAAATTAGGCTTGGGGGTCCCCCAATAGAACCAAGTTCCTGAGGGCCCCCACTTACCTGATCCCCGCCGCAGGACTTTGTTTGGTCCACAAAAGTCCAAACTTCACCTATCACGGCAGGCATTGTAATTAAACCTTCAGGGACCGGGTTCCCAAGGATTCCACTCCCCTGGACCTGTATAGCACCCTGCACAGACAGCGTCTTGGTCGTGGGTATGACCAGAGCTCTGGATCCCAGGGTCCAGCCCTCCTAAGAGAAGCATTACAGGCAAAACCTTGCTCTTCTGCTGCAAGGCCCGGGTACCGACCGTTTAGCTATGAAGCTTTTTTGGTGGGATCCGGAACAGCTTACTAAGGCCCAAAAGAACCTGTACGCAAGCCCAGTGAAAACACATGTTACTCTTTGGCCAACACCTTAGACACTGGCAAAAAACTGAGGTGCTCCCGGGTGGGAGGGGCTTATATAGGGGAGGGTACTTCCGGTTTGGAATTGGCCAGTGCCAACACCTGAAGGTAAACTATATAACCCATTAGTAATGACTAAGTCGCTCTGTGTCCCGTGATGTACGAAAAAGAAAATGTCTTAACTCGGGGGGGGGGGGGGAGGAGGAGTAATTTTCATAAATTTTACTGAAGATCTGTTGACGCCAACATCGCATTGTATGGTTGTTTTGACCTTGAAAAATCCTTTTTCCTGAACCTAAGGCCTCATGCCCACGGGCGTTTTTTCAGCCGCGTTTTTGAGCGTTTTTTACAGCTTAAAAACGCCTGTCCATGTTAGTCTATAGCTTCATGTCCACCTAGGCGTTTTTGAGCTGTAAAGAGCATAGGTTTTGTAAGCTGTAAAAAAAACCCAGGGCCAGTGCGTTCCTCAGCGTCAAAATTAGGCAGGAAAAAACGCGAGCGTCAAACGCGCAAAAACGCGCACTAACGCGCGGTCGCGTTTTTAGCTCCGACGTTTTTTTTTTTGTTTTTTTTTTTTCAAAAAAATTAAAAAATATTTACAATAACATGGACAGGCGTTTTTAAGCTGCAAAAAACGCAGCTGTAAAAACGCCAGTGGGCATGAGGCCTTAATCCTGTTTTTTTTTGTTTTGTTTGTTTTTTCTTAAAATTTACTTTGGATGGATGGTGGTGCTGAGACTGATTACGAGGAATGTGACTTGCTAGCTCACACGTTTTATTTTACGCTTCAGAGATATTTATTGAGCTTGATAAAAGAGAAGAAAGCTGCACAAGCCCAGTTCCCCTGCTTAGGGGGCAAGAGACAGACATGGGTTTGAACACGTGATGAAAGTAAACAGGATAAAAGAACAATTCGACTGATTGTATGTGACCATGACACAAGAGAATATTGATTTAGCAGCTTATTATGTAACCATGGTATTAAACCAAATCATTTTAATAGGAATCTATTTTTTAACAAAATAACAAAGGCCCAGGTGAGGAACATTTGAAAGCTTTGCTTGCAATATTTTAATGAAAACCTCCCTAGCCTCTGAGGCAATCAATCTTTTTAAACCACATGGTGTTAAAAAGTCTAAATATAATGGCATATGTGGACAGGATGTTGAAGGATTTCCATTTACAGACAATACAAACGTCAGCTGTCATTAAGGGATAAGTGAACCCAAGAACAATACAATATATCGCAATATACAGTCTTTAAATGTGCTGGCTGCCTTGGTTTTCTTTTCTTTTTTTTCTCAGGCAAAGAACCTTTCCAGCAATTGCATAAAATATCTCTTAGCCCAGGTTCACACTGGGCTGCGGGAGTGAAGCCGTGCGAGTTCAGCTGAACTCGCACGATTTCACTCTCGCTGGCAGTCCCGATTTCAGCCGCGATTACAAAGGCATCTGTACAGGTTTCTGCACAGATGTCAATGTAAATCGCGGCTGAAATTGCAAAAAGTAGTACAGAAACTACTTTTTGAAATCGGTGCAGCGCGGCAGATGCGGCGTCGCACCGATTCGGACAGTGCCATTGCCAGCAATTTGCGGCAAATATCGCCGTTTTGACATGCCAAATCGCATGTCAAAACACACCAGTGTGAACCAAGGCTTAGGCCCGTTTCACACAGCAAGCCTGCTCGCATCCACCTGTCCGTTTTTTCAGGCGGACCTGAGCGGGCCATCCATTGACTCCTATGGGGAGACGGATGTCTGCGGAGATGTGTCCGCTGACACCCGTCTGCCATCCGATCTGCTAAAATTATACGTATGGTGATACGTTTTCTCCTGTACTACAACCAATTGGCCTGAACATCATTCCCCCATGTAAAGGAGATGAAGAGATGCAGACATGTTTGTAGTACATATCGGGAGAGCAGTCTAGGGTGCCAACCATGGCCACCTCCTAAGGCCCTATGTGTACTCTGTGCTTAGCCACAATTCACTAGGCTCCCACATTTAGCTGTGACAGGAGGGCACAGGCGCACAGTCCAGTTCCACGGTCAGCCGCCTGTCAAACTCAGAGTCTGACGGCTGCTGTGGCTGGACTGTACACTCAGCAGGACTTCTATTAGCGTGATATGCACCCAGGGATGAATGCCCACAATGCATACTGCTTGCCTTCTGGGCAATCGTCCCTGGGAGCACGCTCCCCCTATAATATACTTCCTGCTAGGTGCACTGCCGAGCCCCATCCAGCCACAGTAGTTGACCAAACTTTTAAAAAACT
Source organism: Rana muscosa (assembly GCA_029206835.1). Lineage (NCBI taxonomy): Eukaryota > Metazoa > Chordata > Amphibia > Anura > Ranidae > Rana > Rana muscosa. The sequence continues at coordinate 198,230,572 of CM055123.1, forward strand.
TGACAAGCTGCCATCAGCAGGATTGGACTTTCCGCCTGCATGATTATCGGGTGAAAATAAATCAAAAGAAGCCTTAAAATCCAGCCACTAAACCAAGGACTAGTAAGCTGCAATATATTACATTTTTGGGTTTAGATAGATCTTAAAGCGGAGTTCCACCCAAATTTTTATTTTTAAAGTCAGCAGCTACAAATACTGCAGCTGCTGACTTTTAAAATATGGACACTTACCTGTCCAGGGCACCCGCGATGTCGGTACCCGAAGCCGATCTGTCCCTCGGCTCTCGGGTGCTACCGCCGCCACCATCTTCGGTAAGGAAATCAGGAATTGAAGCCTTGTGGCTTCACTTCCTGGTTCCCTACTGCGCATGCGCCAGTCTCGCTGCATGATCTGAATGGTCCCTGCTGTCTTCTGGGACCTGTGTGTCTCCCAGAAGACACCGGGGGGGGGGACAACGGAGGAGGCGCCGGAAGTGTCGTAGATATCCGCAAATATCTATGCCCGGAAGTGGGAGCAAATACCTGTATTAGACCGGTATCTGCTCCACCCTCCCCCTGAAAGGGGCCAAATGTGACACCGGAGGGGGGGGGATTCCGAAAAGCGGAAGTTCCATTTTTGGGTGGAACTCCGCTTTAAAATTGAGTTATCCTATATATGGGGCTTAATAATAGGGAGTGGTGCCAAAGTATAAATATAAATTTTCAACTAGAACTTGTGCTTCAAGTGCACTGCAAGTGTACAATTTGCCAGTGAAAATGTGCAGAAAATGTGCAGAAAGTTAGTAGATTTACATTTCAACACTGCCACGAATTTGGAGCTAGTTATCCTTGCTATCTGGGATAAATCCTCAATACAGAATGCTTCCTATGTTAAATGGTTCATTTAAAAGTAAAAAAAAAAAAAAACATTCACTGGGTGATCTATGTACATTTCAAGAATTTTAACAGTTTGTTGCAGATTCCTACCTTTTTTGTTATTCTGAAGTAATAGCTGTTTGTATGTCTGTGTCCATGTGCTTAGTGAATCTAATGGGAATGGTTTTTCTTACTTTTCAATCAGCTGCTGCACTTGTAGGGCTCTAATGAGGAGACGGCAAGGTCTGCATCCCTTTTTTTTTTTTTTTTTTTTTTTTTTTTTTTTTTTTTTAGATGTGATGTCTCTTTGGGAGTATTTCACCAAAAATGACATTTTTGTTGCAGGGGATGCTCATAATCTTATTTGTCTTAGTGCAGACTTCTGGGAAAACCAGTGAGCCAATCGCACAAGCAGGAAATTACATTTCTTGGGGAGTCCTGTACACTATGTGTGTAAAATGCAATGCAATATGGCTACCTGGAGACATTTTGTACAGAGAGTTACAGTGCTGCAGATTTGAAAAAGAAAGATAATGTTTAATAACCTTCGATATTTTATATATATATATAATATTAACCACTTGACAACTGGGCACATAACCCCCTTCCTGCCCAGGCGAAATTTCAGGTTTCAGCGCTGTCACGATTTGAATGACAATTGCGCGGTCGTGCGACGTGGCTCCCAAACAAAATTGACGTCCTTTTTTCCCCACAAATAGAGCTTTCTTTTGGTGGTATTTGATCATTTCTGCGGGTTTTATTTTTTGCGCTATAAACAAAAAAAGAGCGACAATTTTGAAAAAAAACACAATATTTTTTCATTTTTGCTATAATTAATATCCCAATTTTTTTTTTTAAAAACTATTTTTTTTCCTCAGTTTAGGCTGATACGTATTCTACATATTTTAGGTAAAAAAAAAAACTAAAAAAAACGCAATAAGCGTATAGTGATTGGTTTGCGCAAAAGTTATAGCGCCTACAAAATAGGGAATAGAATTATGATTTTTTTAATTTATTTATTTATTTTTTTACTAGTAATGGCGTCGGTCTGCGATTTTTTTTTTTTTTTTTTGTGACTGTGACATTATAGCGGACACATCGGACACTTTTGACACATTTTTGTGACCATTCACATTTATACAGCGAATAGTGCTATAAATATGCACTGATTACTGTATAAATGTGACTCGCAGTGAAGGGGTTAACCACTAGGGGGCGATCGAGGGGTTAAATGTGTTCCCTGGGAGTGATTGTAACTGTAGGGGGAGGGGACTGACTGGGGGAGGTGACTGATGGTTGTCCCTATGTACAAGGGACACACCATCCGTCACCTCTCCCTGACAGGACGTGGATCTCTGTGTTTACACACAGAGATCCACGTCCCTGGCTCTGTGACAGCCGATCGCGGGTACCAGGCACGCGCATTGGCACCCGCCTGACACGGCGGGCACAGCTTTTCCCCGATGCGCGCCAACGGCGGCGCGCATCGCGGAAGTGAATGGGAGGACGTCTATCAGCAATTGGCGACCGCTTTGCGGACGTCTTTTGCAGATAGGCCGGGCGCGAAGTGGTTAAACTTGCACGAATTAGTAGATGTTCACATAGGCGCCAGCTGATGATGTCACTGCGCATGCCCAGTATGCTCTGCATGATATGACTTGACTTGAGTCAAAATTATATACGGTTGTGTGTTTTTTTTTTTTATGTTTTTATTTGCTAGTTTTGTTCCCCCCCCCCCCCCACGAAAATGGAGTTACCCTTTTAGGGGGAGGGACCAGACCTAGCAGTATTACTCTGGAATTAATGGATAGGCATACCTACAACATGAGGGCAGACAGTACAGTACAGTTACAAAACAATTCAATACAGGAGGGATCAGAGGGCCCTGCTCATTTAGAGCTGACGACGATCTAAGTGTGTTTTTTAGTCCTTTGCTTGATCTTCAGCCTCAGTTCACGCTAGATGCGGTGCGAATTCGCTGCGGATTCCGCACCGCATCAAAATCGCAACCTGTTCATGTGAACCGATTTTGGAGTGTATGTTAACGACACCCCGATATCTGTTTGCAAAATGCAGTGCGATTTACAGAATCAAATTGCATGGGTGTGAACTCCCCATGTGATCCAATTCTGGTGCAGACAAAAAAAGGGTCCTGCATGAGTTTGGTAGGAATGCGGTGCGATTTGAGCCATATAAATTCATGGCTCAAATGGCACCCCAGAGAAGCCGCATGTAATCCACACAGGAATGTGCTGCGATTCCTGTGCGAATTACATGCGGTGTCCTGCTTTTAAAATACACCCAGGATTTTGTTTAAGGTTTCAGGCTAGGTTTGTAGTGTACAATGCTAGGTATTCTTTTGTGGTTGATGAAGAGCTCCCATTTGGTACATTTTAGTAGTCGTGACTAGAGGTCGACCGATATATCGGCCGATATTTGGGCATTTTTGATAAATCGGCATCGGCCGATTATTATCAGAACTGGGCTGATATTTTTCACTGGCTGCCCTTCCTCCTCCCTTCTCCACACTCAGCAAGCGCCGTGCTGTGTGTGTGTGTGTGTGTGTGTGTGTGTGTGTGTGAGAGAGAGAGAGAGAGAGAGAGAGCGCTGTCAGCTTGATGTCGGGGGTGGGCGGGTCCTGGCCGGGGTGGGCGGGACCCAGCAGATATTACACCAGCCAATGGGATGGTATCTGGGCAGGCCGCTACGTGCATGTGGCCCCGCCCCCTTTCTAAAGCAGCCCAATTATTGGCTGGTGTAATTTAGCTGCTGGGTGGGTCCCGCCCACCCCGGCCGGGTCCCCGCCCACCCCCACATCGAGCTCAATTCTAACAGCTCTCTCTCTCCTCTGTCAGTTTCACACATTACACTCGGCTTAGTCTGAAACCTGCCAGTGCCACTGCAAATCAGTGCCCCCAGCCAGTGCCAATCGGTGCCATCTGTCAGTGTCACCCGCCAGTGCCAACCAGTGTCACCCGCCAGTGCCAACCAGTGTCACCCGCCAGTGCCAACCAGTGTCACCCGCCAGTGCCAACCAGTGTCACCCGCCAGTGCCAACCAGTGTCACCCGCCAGTGCCAACCAGTTCCAATTGCAAGTGCCACTGCCAATCAGTGCTATCTGTCCCAAACTAGTGCCATCTGTCAGTTCCAAACCATTGCCTCCTGCTGCCAATCGGTGCTATCTGTCCCAAACCAGTGCCAGCCAGTGTCCCCTGCCAGTGCCATCTGTCAGTTCCAAACCAGTGCCACCTTCCAATGCCAATAGTGCCACCTCCCAGTGCCATCTGTCAGTTCCAAACCAGTGCCACCTGCCAGTTCCAAACCAGTGCCACCAACCAGTGCCATCTGTACTGAGGACATCAAGTGTGTGCTAGAGTGACAGGAGTGAGCAGGAAGGAATGGAGTGGGTGAGGGTTTTTTTTTTTGTTTTTTTTTAATCGGCCTAAAATATCGGCCACAAAATCGGCATCATATATTGCCCATTGGCCGCCCCAATTTCTAAATATCGGCATCGGCCAGAGAAAAACCCATATCGGTCAAGCTCTAGTCGTGACTCCATGCAGTGAGATCCATAGGTTGTAAAGGTTGTATTATCTTAGGGGATGGTGCCTCAGTAGGCGCTTCATGGTATTTCACATACATCCCAACCCCTACACATAGGTTGTAAAAGACTTGTGGAAACCCAGGGATGTAAAGCCATTTGTCCTATGTCCCGGGCATGTGACTTGGTGCCATCAGAGAAGAACAGCGAGTTTCATGGGTTGTATGAGGCACATGTTCAAAAACTTATTCCCTTTTTTTATTCTACAAGTATTTTCCTGCACACACATTAGTTATTATATTTATTGTGGATTGCAGCTCCACTTTAAGGCCAGATGAACAAGGCATTGCTCCCTCCCTGACGGGACGGTGGGGGAGCGATATCTAGCTTATCCATCCAGCAACAAGTGACACATGAATGTGCAGTTGGTATGTCATTCCATGTTTGACCCTGCATAGCGATTCTGTTGCTGACAAGCTCTTGCCATTGACAAGATCACTAGTTTTGACATGGCCCTAACTAATGTGTATCTTTTTAGGAGCATACAAATCTGACAGGACTACAATCTTGTAGATACAATATTGGGGAGATGACGAGTCCGTATGCTTTCCGCGTTGGCTCAGTTGACTAGGAAAGCAGCAAGTACATTCCCCTTAGTTTTCAGCAAGCCTTACAAGCCGCACCATTCTCTGCAATGGACCTGTCTAGATGAAGGGCTCTAAAAAGTACACAAGCCGAGACGTACCCTGTGCCTGTCATAGGAGTACTATATACAAAGTGTTTCCTTAGCAGGCCCTGGCATGTACTTTGATAACCATCTAGGAGGTGGCATGCTTTGGTACATGGCACATTGATTTATACCTATGTAGCGGCCTCACCCCCTCTTCTTTGTCTAGGGGTATTTCATATGTGAGGGTGAGATGCGCTATGGCCCATGTCCTCCCCATGGCAGTGGGTGAGGTGAAGGCCAGTACCAGTTATTTTCCTCGGCCCTGTGCGTTTCAGTTAAGGACCAAGTCTGACACTTCCCTCTGCTCCCATTAACCAGAGAACCACACACCGATAAAGGGTCGCACTCACAACCAAACAGTTCTTTACCAGCCAACTGGTTGAGACCCAATAACAGTTCAATACGGTGGGGTGAGCAGGTCGAGGCACTATCCTGGTTGTACACTAAACCACTGTGGTTTCACCAGCGGTTACTATAGCCATTGGCTAGAGAGAGAACTTAAAACTTGTGAGTCTCTACCAGCGACTCAAGAGAATGCAGATAGGAGTACCTTTGCTGCGTTGTGGCCCCTGTCAGGGGGAGATGTCCCTCCAAGGGAGTTACCGGAGGCCCATCCGTCACCGGGTTGATGCTGCTCCGGACTCTCTGGACGGGTGACCTCTCCAGCCTCCTCACCTCAGACATGGGCCCCATCCACCTCAGGGACCCTCGGACTCCTCCGCCCTCGCGGGACCCAGTCTAAGTCACCGGGCCCCAGGCCTCTGGTTTAGTACCTCACCCCAGGCTGAAGGTGCCTGTGATGGACGCCAACTCCGCTCCGGCCAGGCCTAGGGCGCCTGGGCCGGAACTCCGGACCGCCCGCACCCAGGCCTAAGGTGCCTGGGCGCGTGATGAAGAAGATCCCGAAGACCTCGTGGCAAGGGCGTCTCCCCCTTTTATCTTCTCCATTGACGTCACGGCAGGTTCCCCGCCCTCGCCGTACCATCTCCGGAAAGGGACAAAAAGGACAGCACTGCGGCAGCAAATCTACCCTGAGCCTGCGGGTACCTCGCCACCCACAGGCCAAGGAGAATAATACACCACCCAGTCCTCCACGAATACAAATGATCCAAATCCTCTCATGATTTACACACCTGGGTCATACTATTACCCAGGTGTATCCCACCTAAATTTAGAGACCCCGCTACACCTAGAAGAGACTTGCATAGTATTGCAGCTTTTACAGGTCATTGCCCATTGTAACAGCTGAATATTATGGTTACAATGTGCCCATCCCTACAGCTGCTTAGCTGTCTGACATTATTTTAGCAGAAGACATTCTGCGCCTATAATCTCCATGTTACTTTTGTGTGCATTGAGCTGTATTTATCATTGCTGCTGAAAAAAACGACCTAAAGGGGGAGATTTACTAAAACTGGAGCACACAGAATTTGGTGCAGCTGTGCATATTAACCAATTGGCTTCTAACTTCAGCTTGTTCAATTTTAGCTTTGACGATAAGCTTAGGTTCACATTGATGCGATTTGACATGTCAAATCGCATGCCAAATCAGCGGCTATTGCCAGGAATGGCACGTCTGAATTTGGTGCGGCGCCACACCGATTTCCAAAAGTAGTTCCTGTACTACTTTTGGCAACTTCAGAGTGCGATTTGTATTGGTTTTAGCCTAGGTTCACACTGACAGCGGGATTGAAGTTGTGCAAGTTCAGCTGAACTCGCACGATTTCATACCCGCATGTCAGGCCGACTTCGGGGGCGATTTCAGAAACATCTGTCCGAGTTGCTGCACAGATGTCTCTGAAATCGCCCCCGAGGTCTAAATACTAAACAGCTGTACCAGATTTTGTGTGCACCAGTTTTGGTAAATCGCCCCCCAACGAGTCTACAGCAATAGCAGATATTTTTATTTTCTCTTTGATTCCACACCGCAAATGAAATATCATGGGTGGTCGCTGTGGGCAGTGCCGACTTTTATTGAGATACTTGGTCCCCTGGGCCTTAACTGAGACCCACTGTAGTAATAGCTTGCATGCACATTTAGTTATGCATTGAATGTGTTTACAGGAAACCCGGTCCTTGTTTTTCTATAATGAGGGTGGAAAAGGAGGGAAGAAAGTGGGGAAAAATAAATACTGTATTTATCGGCTTAATTTTAAGAGGGAAGTTTCAGGAAAAAACTTTACTTTTTCAATAAAGAACTTTTTGAAGCAAAATAAGGGTCAGTGCCCATCAGTGCAGTCTAATCAGTGCCCATCTGCAGCCTCACCATTTCAGCCTGCTCGAGGCCCATCTGCAGCCTCACCATTTCAGCCTGCTCGAGGCCCATCTGCAGCCTCACCATTTCAGCCTGCTCGAGGCCCATCTGCAGCCTCACCATTTCAGCCTGCTCGGTGCCCATCTGCAGCCTCACCATTTCAGCCTGCTCGAGGCCCATCTGCAGCCTCACCATTTCAGCCTGCTCGGTGCCCATCTGCAGCCTCACCATTTCAGCCTGCTCGAGGCCCATCTGCAGCCTCACCATTTCAGCCTGCTCGAGGCCCATCTGCAGCCTCACCATTTCAGCCTGCTCGAGGCCCATCTGCAGCCTCACCATTTCAGCCTGCTCGGTGCCCATCTGCAGCCTCACCATTTCAGCCTGCTCGAGGCCCATCTGCAGCCTCACCATTTCAGCCTGCTCGAGGCCCATCTGCAGCCTCACCATTTCAGCCTGCTCGAGGCCCATCTGCAGCCTCACCATTTCAGCCTGCTCGAGGCCCATCTGCAGCCTCACCATTTCAGCCTGCTCGAGGCCCATCTGCAGCCTCACCATTTCAGCCTGCTCGAGGCCCATCTGCAGCCTCACCATTTCAGCCTGCTCGAGGCCCATCTGCAGCCTCACCATTTCAGCCTGCTCGAGGCCCATCTGCAGCCTCACCATTTCAGCCTGCTCGAGGCCCATCTGCAGCCTCACCATTTCAGCCTGCTCGGTGCCCATCTGCAGCCTCACCATTTCAGCCTGCTCGGTGCCCATCTGCAGCCTCACCATTTCAGCCTGCTCGGTGCCCATCTGCAGCCTCACCATTTCAGCCTGCTCGGGGCCCATCTGCAGCCTCACCATTTCAGCCTGCTCGGGGCCCATCTGCAGCCTCACCATTTCAGCCTGCTCGGTGCCCATCTGCAGCCTCACCATTTCAGCCTGCTCGGTGCCCATCTGCAGCCTCACCATTTCAGCCTGCTCGGTGCCCATCTGCAGCCTCACCATTTCAGCCTGCTCGGTGCCCATCTGCAGCCTCACCATTTCAGCCTGCTCGGTGCCCATCTGCAGCCTCACCATTTCAGCCTGCTCGGTGCCCATCTGCAGCCTCACCATTTCAGCCTGCTCGGTGCCCATCTGCAGCCTCACCATTTCAGCCTGCTCGGTGCCCATCTGCAGCCTCACCATTTCAGCCTGCTCGGTGCCCATCTGCAGCCTCACCATTTCAGCCTGCTCGGTGCCCATCTGCAGCCTCACCATTTCAGCCTGCTCGGTGCCCATCTGCAGCCTCACCATTTCAGCCTGCTCGGTGCCCATCTGCAGCCTCACCATTTCAGCCTGCTCGGTGCCCATCTGCAGCCTCACCATTTCAGCCTGCTCGGTGCCCATCTGCAGCCTCACCATTTCAGCCTGCTCGGTGCCCATCTGCAGCCTCACCATTTCAGCCTGCTCGGTGCCCATCTGCAGCCTCACCATTTCAGCCTGCTCGGTGCCCATCTGCAGCCTCACCATTTCAGCCTGCTCGGTGCCCATCTGCAGCCTCACCATTTCAGCCTGCTCGGTGCCCATCTGCAGCCTCACCATTTCAGCCTGCTCGGTGCCCATCTGCAGCCTCACCATTTCAGCCTGCTCGGTGCCCATCTGCAGCCTCACCATTTCAGCCTGCTCGGTGCCCATCTGCAGCCTCACCATTTCAGCCTGCTCGGTGCCCATCTGCAGCCTCACCATTTCAGCCTGCTCGGTGCCCATCTGCAGCCTCACCATTTCAGCCTGCTCGGTGCCCATCTGCAGCCTCACCATTTCAGCCTGCTCGGTGCCCATCTGCAGCCTCACCATTTCAGCCTGCTCGGTGCCCATCTGCAGCCTCACCATTTCAGCCTGCTCGGTGCCCATCTGCAGCCTCACCATTTCAGCCTGCTCGGTGCCCATCTGCAGCCTCACCATTTCAGCCTGCTCGGTGCCCATCTGCAGCCTCACCATTTCAGCCTGCTCGGTGCCCATCTGCAGCCTCACCATTTCAGCCTGCTCGGTGCCCATCTGCAGCCTCACCATTTCAGCCTGCTCGGTGCCCATCTGCAGCCTCACCATTTCAGCCTGCTCGGTGCCCATCTGCAGCCTCACCATTTCAGCCTGCTCGGTGCCCATCTGCAGCCTCACCATTTCAGCCTGCTCGGTGCCCATCTGCAGCCTCACCATTTCAGCCTGCTCGGTGCCCATCTGCAGCCTCACCATTTCAGCCTGCTCGGTGCCCATCTGCAGCCTCACCATTTCAGCCTGCTCGGTGCCCATCTGCAGCCTCACCATTTCAGCCTGCTCGGTGCCCATCTGCAGCCTCACCATTTCAGCCTGCTCGGTGCCCATCTGCAGCCTCACCATTTCAGCCTGCTCGGTGCCCATCTGCAGCCTCACCATTTCAGCCTGCTCGGTGCCCATCTGCAGCCTCACCATTTCAGCCTGCTCGGTGCCCATCTGCAGCCTCACCATTTCAGCCTGCTCGGTGCCCATCTGCAGCCTCACCATTTCAGCCTGCTCGGTGCCCATCTGCAGCCTCACCATTTCAGCCTGCTCGGTGCCCATCTGCAGCCTCACCATTTCAGCCTGCTCGGTGCCCATCTGCAGCCTCACCATTTCAGCCTGCTCGGTGCCCATCTGCAGCCTCACCATTTCAGCCTGCTCGGTGCCCATCTGCAGCCTCACCATTTCAGCCTGCTCGGTGCCCATCTGCAGCCTCACCATTTCAGCCTGCTCGGTGCCCATCTGCAGCCTCACCATTTCAGCCTGCTCGGTGCCCATCTGCAGCCTCACCATTTCAGCCTGCTCGGTGCCCATCTGCAGCCTCACCATTTCAGCCTGCTCGGTGCCCATCTGCAGCCTCACCATTTCAGCCTGCTCGGTGCCCATCTGCAGCCTCACCATTTCAGCCTGCTCGGTGCCCATCTGCAGCCTCACCATTTCAGCCTGCTCGGTGCCCATCTGCAGCCTCACCATTTCAGCCTGCTCGGTGCCCATCTGCAGCCTCACCATTTCAGCCTGCTCGGTGCCCATCTGCAGCCTCACCATTTCAGCCTGCTCGGTGCCCATCTGCAGCCTCACCATTTCAGCCTGCTCGGTGCCCATCTGCAGCCTCACCATTTCAGCCTGCTCGGTGCCCATCTGCAGCCTCACCATTTCAGCCTGCTCGGTGCCCATCTGCAGCCTCACCATTTCAGCCTGCTCGGTGCCCATCTGCAGCCTCACCATTTCAGCCTGCTCGGTGCCCATCTGCAGCCTCACCATTTCAGCCTGCTCGGTGCCCATCTGCAGCCTCACCATTTCAGCCTGCTCGGTGCCCATCTGCAGCCTCACCATTTCAGCCTGCTCGGTGCCCATCTGCAGCCTCACCATTTCAGCCTGCTCGGTGCCCATCTGCAGCCTCACCATTTCAGCCTGCTCGGTGCCCATCTGCAGCCTCACCATTTCAGCCTGCTCGGTGCCCATCTGCAGCCTCACCATTTCAGCCTGCTCGGTGCCCATCTGCAGCCTCACCATTTCAGCCTGCTCGGTGCCCATCTGCAGCCTCACCATTTCAGCCTGCTCGGTGCCCATCTGCAGCCTCACCATTTCAGCCTGCTCGGTGCCCATCTGCAGCCTCACCATTTCAGCCTGCTCGGTGCCCATCTGCAGCCTCACCATTTCAGCCTGCTCGGTGCCCATCTGCAGCCTCACCATTTCAGCCTGCTCGGTGCCCATCTGCAGCCTCACCATTTCAGCCTGCTCGGTGCCCATCTGCAGCCTCACCATTTCAGCCTGCTCGGTGCCCATCTGCAGCCTCACCATTTCAGCCTGCTCGGTGCCCATCTGCAGCCTCACCATTTCAGCCTGCTCGGTGCCCATCTGCAGCCTCACCATTTCAGCCTGCTCGGTGCCCATCTGCAGCCTCACCATTTCAGCCTGCTCGGTGCCCATCTGCAGCCTCACCATTTCAGCCTGCTCGGTGCCCATCTGCAGCCTCACCATTTCAGCCTGCTCGGTGCCCATCTGCAGCCTCACCATTTCAGCCTGCTCGGTGCCCATCTGCAGCCTCACCATTTCAGCCTGCTCGGTGCCCATCTGCAGCCTCACCATTTCAGCCTGCTCGGTGCCCATCTGCAGCCTCACCATTTCAGCCTGCTCGGTGCCCATCTGCAGCCTCACCATTTCAGCCTGCTCGGTGCCCATCTGCAGCCTCACCATTTCAGCCTGCTCGGTGCCCATCTGCAGCCTCACCATTTCAGCCTGCTCGGTGCCCATCTGCAGCCTCACCATTTCAGCCTGCTCGGTGCCCATCTGCAGCCTCACCATTTCAGCCTGCTCGGTGCCCATCTGCAGCCTCACCATTTCAGCCTGCTCGGTGCCCATCTGCAGCCTCACCATTTCAGCCTGCTCGGTGCCCATCTGCAGCCTCACCATTTCAGCCTGCTCGGTGCCCATCTGCAGCCTCACCATTTCCAGCCTGCTCGGTGCCCATCTGCAGCCTCACCATTTCCAGCTTGGTCGGTGCCCATCTGCAGCCTCACCATTTCCAGCTTGGTCGGTGCCCATCTGCAGCCTCACCATTTCCAGCTTGGTCGGTGCCCATCTGCAGCCTCACCATTTCCAGCTTGGTCGGTGCCCATCTGCAGCCTCACCATTTCCAGCTTGGTCGGTGCCCATCTGCAGCCTCACCATTTCCAGCTTGGTCGGTGCCCATCTGCAGCCTCACCATTTCCAGCTTGGTCGGTGCCCATCTGCAGCCTCACCATTTCCAGCTTGGTCGGTGCCCATCTGCAGCCTCACCATTTCCAGCTTGGTCGGTGCCCATCTGCAGCCTCACCATTTCCAGCCTGCTCGGTGCCCATCTGCAGCCTCATTCTTGCAGCCTGCTCGGTGCCCATCTGCAGCCTCACCATTTCAGCCTGCTCGGTGCCCATCTGCAGCCTCACCATTTCAGCCTGCTCGGTGCCCATCTGCAGCCTCACCATTTCAGCCTGCTCGGTGCCCATCTGCAGCCTCACCATTTCAGCCTGCTCGGTGCCCATCTGCAGCCTCACCATTTCAGCCTGCTCGGTGCCCATCTGCAGCCTCACCATTTCAGCCTGCTTGGTGCCCATCTGCAGCCTCATTCTTTCAGCCTGCTTGGTGCCCATCTGCAGCCTCATTCTTTCAGCCTGCTTGGTGCCCATCTGCAGCCTCATTCTTTCAGCCTGCTTGGTGCCCATCTGCAGCCTCATTCTTTCAGCCTGCTTGGTGCCCATCTGCAGCCTCATTCTTTCAGCCTGCTTGGTGCCCATCTGCAGCCTCATTCTTTCAGCCTGCTTGGTGCCCATCTGCAGCCTCACCATTTCCAGCTTGGTCGGTGCCCATTTTCAGCATCACCATTTCAGCCTGCTCGGTGCCCATCTGCAGCCTCATTCTTGCAGCCTGCTCGGTGCCCATCTGCAGCCTCATTCTTGCAGCTTGGTTGGTGCCCATCTGCAGCCTCACCATTTCCAGCTTGGTTGGTGCCCATCTGCAGCCTCACCATTTCAGCCTGATCGGTGCCCATCTGCAGCCTCATTCTTGCAGCCTGATCTGTTTACCCGGCGGCCTCTTTAATGCAAAGTCCCACCTCCTGGACCAGCTCCTATGATGGACAGAACACTGGTCTAATGCCGGTCCAGGAGATGGAACTTCGTATTAAAGAGGCTGCTGAGTAAACAGGAAATCCTCGCTTGAAGTAATCTAACGGCGCTCTCGTCATCGTCCCCCCCCCCTTCCCCTCCAAGGCAGCCAAATGCAAGTATCGGCGTATAACACACACACACACACACACACACACACACACACACACACACACACACACACACACACACACACACACACACACGTTATTTGCACCCCCACCAAAAAATTAAGTCAGCAGCTACAAATACTGTAGCTGCTGAGTTTTAATATTGGGGCACTTACCTGTCCAGGGTACCATGATGTCAGCACCCCAGCTGATTTTTCAATTCAGCTCTCTGGTGCTACCACCACCATTCCTTGTAGGGGAAACCAGCAGTGAAGCCTTACGGCTTCACAGCTGGTTCCCTACTGTGCATCTGCGAAGCACGCTGCACTTTATGCAGCCTCAATATTGCAGCCTGGTGAGTGCCAATCTGCAGCCTCATTATTGCAGCCTAATTTTATTTTATTTTTTTCTTAAAGCGGAGCAACCCCCACCAAAAAATTTAAAATCAGCAGCTACAAATACTGTAGCTGCTGACTTTTAATATTAGGACACTTGCCTGGTCCAGGGATCCTGTGATGTCGGCACCCCAGCCAAATTTTTAATCGGCTCTCTGGCCTTGCAGCTTCACAGCCGGTTCCCTACTGCGCATGCGTGAGGCACGCTACACTTTCTGAATGGCCGGTGGTGGTGGATGGAGGAGGGGGGGCCGAAGTTCCGGGGGACCTCACCCGGAAGTGGGGATGGGTACCTGTCAAAAACAGAAACCCGCTCCCCCCTGAAAGGTGGCAGCGGAGGAAAAGGAAATAAACAAGTGGAGCTTCCCCTTTTGGGTGGAGCTCTGCTTTAATAATTTTTATATGCAAATGTTTGCTTTTAAAGCATGTAATCTTGTAAACCTCTCTACAGAGGTCCCTTTTTATTCAGATATCTGGTCTGATGTACCAGTTCTAATATTAAAGAACCACAGAGTTTGTATTCTCTATCTCTCTTTTCTTTAATTTCTTCAATATTCAATTTATATTTGTGCACAAAATCTTGCAAAATTGAGCAAAAATTCTACATCCTGTAGGTCTGTAAACTATGCCTGGGGTGGTATATATACGATTAGCTAGGTAGCAGCAGTGGTGTCCTAATGGCTTTAGATTGTAAACTCCAACAAACAGGTCCCTCTGATTCCTCTTGTATTGAATTGTATTGTAACTGTACTGTTTGCCCTCATGTTGTAAAGTGCTGTACAAACTGTTGGCACTATATAAATCCTGTATAATAATAATATAGGCAAGAGCTAATGTCCTGTATCCCCCCCCCCCCCCCAATGGATGACAATAGATGATCAAAGATGAAGTGGAAATCAGATGATGGCTTTTACATTATGCAGAAAGGACAGCGGGAATCTGAGGGGTATGAGAAACGGATGTGTATGTAGAATTCAGATTTACATATTTCTCTGCCTCATTTAGACCCACGTTGAAGAATCGGAGGATGGAATGTTGGACTTTTACAGCCAGCACGGTGTCCAGGGGGAGAAGCAGATCATCTGCTCCCTGCGCTTCAGTATAATTGGATGACGACACTGGGAAATGCTCTTGTTTACCCATAAAGTGACTTGTGTGGCCATGTGGGATTCTTGTTTTCATTTTAAAGCTATTTCATCTCAAATGTTTTTTTCGTCATCCGTTTCCCAGAGAATAAAAATAGAACAAATGGTTTTGTCTTCAGTGGGAAAACATGGGGAGTATATACGAGTTGTGGCTGTGAATTCAATGAGAAAACAAGTACTAGATTAGTGGGGAATAACTATAGGCCTGTTTATTGGAGTGTTGCTGAGATAGAGAGAGTGTGTGTGTGTGTGTGTGTGTGTGTGTGTGTGTGTGTGTGTGTATTCTCATTTTTTATACATACACTAGTACACATGTTCTTACTTGCGAATGGGGTAATTTTAGGCAGGCTAGTTTACCTCTCAGAGGTTGATGATTTGGTCAGGTGTGCGCTCCTACTAAATTTATCATGGCGGGGTGTAGGCTGGGTTCACATTAGTGCGATGTCAGACATCACATGTGATTTGCACCGCACTGCTGTACAAATCAACTGCGATGTCTGCGCGATGCGAACTCAGCCATACAGATTGTGTGGCTTAATTTGCATCGCATTCGAATCAGTCGTACAGGACCTTTTTTTTTTTTTTTTTTTTTTTTTTTTTTTTTTTTTGGTCTGCACCAGTGTGAACACCCATGTACCGGTAATCCAATTCCTGGTCGAATTGACAGTTTGCATTGCGATATGCGAACCGATCTGGGGGTGTCATTAACTTTGTATTGACACTTCCAGCAGTTTGCATAGGGCAGTGTGCGATGCGGGAACCGCAGTGGATTCGCAGGGTTCCCGCATCGCACCAATGTAAAGGAGACCGAACAGGAGCTTATCAAGGAAAGTGGGGAAAAGAGAGAAGAGCAAAGCAGCAGCCGAACCTAAAAGATGGACATAAGGGGCAGAATAGGAACAGGCTGTGAATCGACAGGAGGGTGAAGGAGAGACTGGAAACTGTTCATGGCATGAGGTGGAGCGGAGTAGGGGGAGATCACTGGCCATAGAACTTTGGGAGAGATGAATATTAAAGTAGGCAAAACTTCTTCCCCCACCCCTCCTAATTCTTTTTTTTTGGGATTGAGTGAGGGAGGATTCTAACCCCTGTTGGTTTATTTTTTGCCATCTGTGTCCCCTTGGAATGTTTTAACTATACTTCCTGTCCTATAGCCACATGAGGAAGTGGGAGGAAATCCCTGCAAATTAAAGCGGAAGTAAAGCCTCATTTACTGACTTTTTTTTACCTATGGGTAAGGCTTACATATAGGTAGTGTAAATGTCTCCTAAATGTGTACCGTATAGGAGATATTTACATTACATGCAGCAAGTGACATCACTGGTGCATGCGCTCTGAAGGAACGGTCACCCGTGCCGTTCCTTCCGAGCCCTGGGCTGTGTACGGCGGCTCTCGCAGGAATGACGTCATTGCGGCTCCAGCCAGTCAAAGAGCCGGAGCCCGCAAGACAGGTGAAGATGGAAGCAGCTGCAGCACTGACAACGCGTCGCTGGAACAGGTTCGTTCTTGGGTAAGTTTCTCATAATGTGCTGGTATGCGATGCTTTGCAGGGAAATAAATAAAACCAAAATAACACATCCAGCGGTATACAACCGCTTTAAGGTAATTCCTCGGGGACCCTCAGGTCACCAGAAGTGCCCCTATTGGAAAATTTCCTCTCTATTACTTTTCTGGGGACAGCCCGAAATTTGGGATTTTCCTTTTACTTTCAATGATAAACGGGACAAATAGAGAGCAGGAATATCCCCAACAGGGACACAGACGGCAATAAAAACAAATAGATGTTCTAATCCCTCTCCATTCTGTCCAAAACTAGAAAAAAAATCTCAAGTTATGCGTACTGTTGGGTTCTCCTGGCACAGACGCTAAACACCCAACAATGAGAAATGCTGTCTGTATCCAACTGTGCCACTAGCAGTCTCTTGTATATGATCCCCTATAAAGTAGACACTGACAGATTTAAAATGCAAAAATTGTGGTTTAGAATTTGCAGCACTCCTTATGTAGCCCACAACTTCCACTGTGAACTCTTACCTGGTGGTGTTGTGATATTCCTAGTACTCTAGTACTCTGTTAATAATTTATGTTTTGTACTTGGAGTCCTCTAATATGCATGTTTTAGGGTACATAGACATGCCTCACTTACAATGCATTTGCTGCAGTCATGAAATTCGGTGCTCTCTGACAGCTGATGGTCACCATGTTTCAAGCGTGCCACAGGGTAGGTGTTCTGATGTGCATATACTTTAGTTGAACATTCTCAAACTTGCCTTTGGGTTTGCACATGACTAAAGTCATCGATTCGTGACAAGGAAGGGTTTGTAGTCTAGTGTTCAACGATGTTTCCAGCTATGGGTTTTTGTGCTGCAGATTGGCAAAATTTAGCCGGCTTAAATTACCTGGCTTTGTACAGAAAATGCACAGTTTAGTGTGTTTTGAGGGCCCAACTTCATGCAAACTGAAAGCACAACCGTGATTTTTTCGTAATCGCTCTCTCCATTGTTCATGTAATGAGGCATCACATATTAGAGAGGAACTGCAGTCTGCTCACATCATTTGTAATAAAAAACCTCTGCCGTTCTGAAGCTTCCTACCAACCACTTTGCGTATTTTATTTATACTGTGTTTCTGCACTGCCAAATATGCTGTCTGGCTGCAACCATTTTAACTGTGGGCAGCTGAAGCTGCTGCCTGTTCACTTCCTGGATATACACTGAGGCACACCTCCAGCTCTGCAGCTGTCATTAGCCCTCTTATGACTCACACCCCCCCCCTCCCTCCCTTCCTGGCAAACTCACGAGAGTGAAAGAGCTGTGCATGATGTCATAAGCCTAGGCTTTTTACCAGACAAACAGGAAGTGGGCTGTATAAGGTATTTACTGGCAGAAGATTTAATAGATGGAAAGATGAAAAAAATCCTGAAGTTCCGCTTTAAGTTCACCTTTTCCCCCTAAAGTACAGCTTTCCTATGTGCCAATATACCATGAATGTGCCTCCTGTTGCAGAAAAGAAAAAGCTGGAGCTGGCCTCACCTCAGCCTCTGCCTCCTAAAGAAAAGTCCTCCATGTCTTCCTGGTATCCATCCTGCAGGACACCAGAGCTGTTAGTAGTGTGAGGAAGTTCTTCAGCAGTTCACGTCGTTAAGCTCTTGCCCTCTTCTTCCAGGAGATTTCTCTCCCCACCTCTTGAATAACTTGGTTCAGCCCAGTGCTGCAGTTTTCCAAAACCTTTGGAAGTATAGATTGCTAGTACATTCTATCCCAAAGACCATGGGTACCACTGAAAATAGGGTGAAACTTAAAGCGGAGGTTCCGCCAATTTTTTTTTTTTTTTTTAAAAGCCAGCAGCTACAAATACTGCAGCTGCTGACTTTTAAAAAATGGATACTTGCCTGTCCAGCGCGCCCGTGATGTGGGCAGACGAGATCGAGCAGTCGCTCGGTCCTTGGATGCTGCCGCCGCCATTCTCGGTGAGGGAATCAGGAAGTGAAGCCTTGTAGCTTCATTGCCCGGTTCCCTACTGTGCATGCTCGAGTAGCGCGGTGCGCCGTCACTGGTCCACGCTCTCTCCTGGGAACAGTGTGTTTCCCAGAAGACAGTGGTGGGGGGGTGACGCGAAGGGGTGTGACAATACCCGGAAGTGGTGCAGATACCTGTCTTAGACAGGTATCTGCACCCCCCTGAAAGGTGCCAAATGTGACACCGGAGGGGGTGGGGGGAGGGTTCCAAAAAGCGGAAGTTCCATTTTTGGGTCTAACTCCGCTTTAAGAGTAGTTAACCTCCCCCAGTTTGCTACTATAAAAGCCTCCACTCTTTTTGGAAAGCGTACCACAAGATTTTGGGCTGTCTGTGATCATTCGTGCTCCTTCACCCAGAGGAGTATTTGTGAGGTTAAGTATTGATCTTTGATGAATATAGAGAATTGGCATAGCCATTCACCCAGAGAAAGTGCATGTACATCATTTTGTTCTCTGCAAATAAAGGAATGTAAATAGGCCACATCCTGTGCTGTGCAAATCTAATTAATTTTTTAATGGAAAAATACTGAATTTGGCCACTAGATGGAGCCAGGTATTGTACAAAATTCTTATAATACCTTGCCGCATTAAATGGCTTAATGCAGTATTTTCCATTTAAAGGCTAAGTTCACCTTTTGAACATGTTACAACTACATTCTTCACCCCCGTAGCCATGGTCACATGTAAAAATCAGCTTGGCTCTGGTAAGCTCCACCCACACAGCCCCATAATTTATTCACAGGGATATATGAGTGAACAAATCCTGACTGCCACTGCGGCAGACAGCTCCACTGATCGCCGGGCCAATGCTTTGCAGGCTCATGTAGAGAAAAATAAATAAACATGAATTGCACTTTTTTTTTTTTTTCTGCAAAAATGTTTGTATTTTATTTTATTTTTTCGTAAGGTGAACTTACCCTTTTTAAATCCATTATTTATTTTTCAACAGCACAGGACATAGACTGTTTACGTTTGTTTTTCTTTATCGTACATCACCGGACACGGAGCCTCATAGTAATTACTAAGTGGGTTATATTCCACCTTCAGGTGCTGGACACTGGTGTAATCAATTAGACAGGAAATTTCCTCCCTATATAACCCCTCTCATAGTGGGAGCGCCTCAGTTTTTTCGCCAGTGTTGGTCACGGTTAAGGTTGTGTTTATGAAGAGTTCCGCTGGAGGATCCTCTGGGATCAAGCAAGCTAATGCTACCGGAGCCATCCAAAGTGCCATTGAGGCCAAAGTGGATGGTACCCGGGCCTCGGTAAAGAAGAGCAAGGTTTTGCCTGTAATGCCTCCTTTTCCGAGGGCTGGGTCCTGGTTTCCAGTACATTGGTTATGACCACATACCAAAGATTTTCTGGCAGGATGCGGTACAGGTCCAGGGAAGTGGAAACCCTGTCTAGGAACCTGGTCCCTGAAGGTCTGTTGACTTAACCTGCCATGATGGGTGAAGATTGGGTCTGTCTGTGCTCAGCAGTATCCTGCGGCGGGAATAAGGTAAGTGAAGACAATCCTGGGTAAATACCTTTTTTATGGATTATCTTCCATGAGTAGCTGCATGTCTTATCTGTTTTCCGCCACTAGAGGGAGTAAAGAGACATACCTGGTGTTTCACTTATGCTCTCCAGGAACGAAAAGCTCAATGTCAGCCGGTCTGTTGAGCAGCTCACTTCCTCCGCTTCAGGCTCTGCCACAGTTGTCGGGTGGGGGGGATCCCTTGTACTCCGAGGTCCACGACGCTCCTTTTGGGTGATCTCTCTCGCCCCCGCCTCCACCATTTCCCTACGCACGCGCTTTTGTAGGCGGGGGGAGGGGATGTGGTTGCCGCTGGCGTGCATGCTGGCTCATAGTGCAGGCGCGGGGCGGGCTCTTAAAAAAAAAAAAGAAAACCCAGACGCCAGAGCTCTGTAATGCCAGAGGGGCACGTAAGCACCTCCTGTATGTTGGATACAGACATACCTAACACGCCTTCTCAGCATCAAGCTGTGCAGATTAGCAGGCATTGTTTTTTCGCTAGACTAAGTTCAGCTGTTGATGCACCTGTGTTAAGTTCCTCTGCTTTTAGCTTAGTACTATGTCTCCCTGTAGAACAGGTTCAGGGGCAGGAGAAAAAAAATTAAAATATATATAAAAGGGCACCAAGGTATCACCAACTGAATCTGGTGGCCCTAATCATGCCTGCATGATACCATCCTCCCCTGTAGAGACTTAAGGCAGCCGCACAACTTGAGCAATCGGTCCTGTCAGGCATTGCAGCCACTCTGCATATGTCAGTTTGGGTGCTTTTTTTGCATTGCAATTGTTGGTCTATAAGAGAGGTTAACTGCTAAAATCGCAGAAACCGGGGTGTGCCCCTTCC
This sequence comes from Rana muscosa, assembly GCA_029206835.1. Classification (NCBI taxonomy): domain Eukaryota; kingdom Metazoa; phylum Chordata; class Amphibia; order Anura; family Ranidae; genus Rana; species Rana muscosa. The sequence continues at coordinate 198,251,117 of CM055123.1, forward strand.
CCCTGCTCTAACTCCTTAAACAAGAGGATTAAAATCCGGAGGATGAAAGTTCACCGTCAGAGGACAGGGAACAGGTGCACTCTGACGAGGCGGAGGTATCGGAAGCCTCATAAGTTCTGGAGTTGCAGCTGCAGTCTCGTTCAGAGATTCAACTTGCCCTCAGCCTAGACGGCCAAAGCCTCTGTCTTCTCCTTGGGGTTTTTAAATAAATTCCCATAGGTTGCTTGTACATTCTTACTCCATCCATTACTGCAACAGTATATTTCTGCTGGTTGGGCACCCGCGTAAGCTGTTTTTTTTTTCCTCCTAAAAACTTTTAGCCGAGGGAGTATAGGTTTGCTAGAAAACATCCACAGTATCCTCATACTGGTGCTGGCTTCAGGCTAGCCAAACGCAGAAACTGCTAGGATGCACAGTTGCTGGTGCACATTGTTGCTAACGCACAACAGCTATATCGCATGATTGCGGAAACGCACGTCTGCGGAAGATAACTTCCTCCTTATCAGTCCACATGTTTGCATAAAATACATGAGTTTGGAATATACAAAATGCATGTGGGGTAAAAACAAGTAACGGAACATGTTTATTGTTGATCACATAAAGATACATGTTTCTGTTTGTATGGATTTACATATTTTCAACATAGTCGCATGAGGATGCTTGGTCAAATTAAAGTGCTTAAGTCGCACGGAGAGGCTTGTTTGCAAAGAAATGCCTAAAATCGCATAAAAATGCTTGATTGCATAAAGATGCTGGATTGCACAGGGGTGCTTGATCACACAAGAATCCTTGGTCACACAAAGGGAAAATTTTATACTTACCTGACGGTAATTTTCCTTTCCTGATGCAAGCGTGACAGCATATACGTATGGGAAGGCTCCGCCTCCCTGCCCAATTCAGGACCGGTTATATTATAAAAGTAGGTCTCCTCCCTTCCTGCAGTATTCTCGTAACTTAGTATCACTGGGAAGGCCTTTATTATATTTTTGTGATATTTTTATTAAATTTATTTTTTTATTAATTTTTTTTGGGAGGGGACCTATATGCTGTCATGCTTGCATCAGGAAAGGAAAATTACCGTCAGGTAAGTATAAAATTTTCCCTTTTCCTGACACAGCATGACAGCATATACGTATGGGATGTACCAAATCACCAGACAACAAGTGTGGGTACTGCTCAAGTGTTTAAGAGGATTAGCTCTATCCCCACTAACGACTGAGATGTATTGTAGTTAAGACTGCTGGGTCCACAAGAATGGACCCCCAAACGTGTTGAATGTAGACCAGGTCGTAGTTTACATATTAACTCTGGAGGAACTATTCTGGAGTTCCGTCAATGCATGCGCAATCAGACTGGAAGAGCGGTCTCTGCCCTCATCTGATGGGTTTTTCCTAGTCATCTAAGCTTTGACTAACTTGATTCGCACCACTGATTGTCTTCGTTAGACAGTGATTGTCTTTTTCTGATGCCGTTAGGCCTGATGAGTATCGTTTTTCTCCTAGAAGAAGGGCCAATTCTAGGTCTCTTTTAAACCTTGACTATTTTCAATGTTCGTGGTACTTCAAACACTTTAGTTTGAATATGCCAGAAGGCCGATGTTCTATCCCAGATTGCAAAGATACCAACCTTTGTATAGTGTTGAGGAAGAGACTAGAGCCATTTTGCCTGATAATTTCAGCAACAAGGTAGTTTATAGCTTGACACTTGGATGTCTGAGATCTTTCTAGACCTATTTGCCAAAAGGAATACTTATTCCATGTTACTGGCCATATTTAGGATGTCCTATCCCTCTAAATGGAGAGTGAGATAATGTGTCTCACACTATTTGGAAGACTAAATGGGGAAAAGAATAACTTGTATGAAATTTGGAAGATACCGTTGGCTACGCTGTATGAGGTTTTGGATCTCAGGAAGGAGAATAGGGGTAGGTTCTCGGATCTGAGACTGTACCCGCGGATATTATGGCCTGCAAGCCACAGGAAAAAAGAAAAGAGAAAGGAGGGCGCACCAGCCTCGTGCATTACCACTTAATTTTTTTTAAATTAAATTATGAGTAAAAAGCAATGATCCTGGTCATGATCATGGACCATCTTAGCTCTGAGGAAAGGGGTGCGCCCCCAAAACGTGTCAGCTATCTTGATGTTTGAGGTGCTGTCTGACCTTCTCTGTCATCAAGTTCAGTCGGTGGGTGCCAAGAACTTCCAGCTCAATTGTCCGATAAGCTCGTACCTAAGCTCCGTTTGTGAGTAGGATCATTGCTTTTTACTCATAATTTAATAAAAATTTTAAGTGGTAATGCACGAGGTTGGTGCGCCCTCCTTTCTCTTTTTTCTTTTTTCTAGCCATATGAACACCCATTGTTCTGAGGAGGGCTGCAAGACTTTAGACTTTGCCTTTAGACGGAACCACACTACCCGTGTTTTGACATTACACCAAGAGCGCAGGAGATTTTTGTTTTTCTCTGCAAGCCACAGGGCAATTATTGTTATCACCACCGAATGACTGTGAATCCGGATAAGGATCCTGGAGAGAGTTATGTTTGTTAAATATACATATTGGCTAATTTGCCGACCCAGTTGGCTGTCATTAGTTTCTCTGCTTCCACCTCTGGGAAGCCACCCAGGTTACAGTCAGACCAATATCTTGATAGCCTTATTTGTTGCCGATCTCTTGACCAGCTTTTTGTTTTGGAGACCGTCCCTTGTCATCCGACAGCTTTTGTATCTTACGCCATCTGGCCGTAAGTTCTAGAAAACCCTATTTAACGTGCTGGGAGATACATCTGACAGAAGTTGACTAGTTTTTGCATTCCTTCTTGACAGCGAAGATAGGACTTCCCCATTTTGCTGAGTCTTTTCAGCATAGTTGAGGCTCTTTTGTTGCGTTTTGGAAAGACTCCAGTCTGCGACCGCTATAACTCTGACTTTTGGACACCCCTCCATTGGCATGAATACCAGACGAGTAACCACTTGGGATGATTGGTATGCCTAATAGCTGATACGCTGAAAGATTATTTTGTTTAGCTACCTTCTAAGAGGGGACTTTTCTCCTCCTGTGGAGTTACTGTTTCTAGTGCAGGAAGTAAGTCTTTCCTTACTACAAAACCAGTTAACACAGTTGTCAACCTTCCCTTGGGCACCTCGGACCTCATGGATTACTACCGGCTAGGGCTGGGAAAAAAATCGATTTTAATCTTGAATCGAGTTTTGAGCTCAAATCGATTCAGTTTTGAAGAAAATCGTTTTTTTTTTAGATATTTTTTTTTTTTTTTTTTTTTTTTTTTTTTTTCCTTCCCTTCAAAGTTTCCGTAGTAGGACTGCAGGGGGCGTATCCGGAATGGCACTGGGCAGCGTTACCCCAATTACATCTACTCGCTGCAGCCGCCATCTGCCCACCTGATCAGCGTGTCATGCAGACAGACGGCGGCCATTGCAGTGTTCAAAAGCCGCGCCTCCCGAGTCCTCGTCGTCTGTGATAGGCGGAACACTCAATTTCACAGCAGGCAGTATTCAGCCTATCACGGACATCCTCTCATCCTCGTCTGTGTTATGAGGATGACCATGATAGGCGGAACACTGAATGCTGGGAAATTGAGTGTTCCGCCTATCACAGACGAGAAGGAAGCGCGGCTTTTGAATACTGGAATGGCCACCGGTGTAGCAGTAAAATCCGTATACCATGGAAATCTGCATCAGGTACGGGCACAGTGATTGAAGCACGGGCACAGTGAGACACGGGCACAGTGAGACACGGGCACAGTGAGGCATGGACACAGTTCAATTCAACTAAGAGTAACCTCAGGATTTTTTGTTGTTTTATTAGCTAAATCCAAATACAGTATTAATAATTTGGATGTTTAACAATCTTTGTTGCACACTGCAAAAAACAACAAAAGGTCACAAGCGCTAAATTGGTGGATAAAGAAAAAAATATAATGGATGATAATAATAATAATAAGAAAAAAATCCCAAATATTTTGGGAAGTACAAAGTATCCAAAAGGGGGAAAAAACAGGATCCAGCGCAGCAAGAAAAAATCTGTACCCAGAAGTACAAAATACACAACATGCACACAATATAATCCAGCGCTCATGGAACATACATTATTAACTATTGAAAACTCTTGAAGAATTGATAAAAAAGCTTAGTCCATTTATCACAATAAAGAGAGGGATCCAATCCCAAATGTGCAGAGGGCAAATGAATCTTAACTCTCCAGTTGCCAGTGGTGACAAACTTGTTAAACTTGCAGTGACATCCGTGGAGCAAGGAGGGGTTAAAAAAGTCAAAACAAAGCCTGTGGCATGATCTCCGTGTGAGCACAGTACCTTGAATGATGGACAACAGGCAGACCAGCGTGTGGAGGGCCCTCCAACACAAAAGGATGCAGAGCCAGGATCACAGCAAGGCTGGGACAGAAGGAATCACACACAGAGTTTCAAGAGTTTTCAATAGTTAATAATGTATGTTCCATGAGCGCTGGATTATATTGTGTGTTTGTTGCACACTGACTTTGCAGTTAGAGAAAGGGTTTGCCTTTGCAATTTTGTTTGTTGATGCACTTTAATATAATAAAAAATAAAAATCGAATCGTAAATCGAGTTTTTTATAAAAAAAAAAAAAAAACAGATTTATTTTGGGGGGAAAATCGCCCAGCCCTACTACCGGCTACTTTTATTGCTCTTGCGACCGTGGGATGCAGCCCATGGGAAAGAGCCATTTGTTCAAGTGAGATACTTATACTGTTGCTCTCTCTGCGTGTAACTTTATTGTATTTATTTTCAGAGATTCAGAATTGCTTCCCGGTAGGTCATTGTTGTGATGAGACTAGTTGGTCTCTCGCTGATGGTCTCTCGATGATGGTTCCTCCCAACTCGATCAGAGTCTGTACTGGGGCTCTTTTCCCAGAATCTGGAAATCATTGCGCCAGTCTGTTGTCCAGACAAGGCTCACCAGAAGTCCTTGGTCCTGCAAGTCGGCCCTTACTGGACCCAATATCCCAGGAAATGTCCGGAGTTTGTGGAAAGGTCACAGTCTGCCAGATGAACTCGTAGTGAACTCGAATTGCCAAGCGAAGGTACTTGCTGCAACATGGGTATTTTGAAGTGTGTATACAGTATATATACACACACACACACCCACACTTGTGGATGACCGCAACATACAGGATATATAAGGTAATATCGACATATAATCACACATAGGTTGGACTTGATGGACCTGTGTCCATCCTCAACCTCACCCCCTATGCAACCATGCAACCATGCAAATATACAACTTGCTAGGTCTAAAGACCATTGACAGTCTTAGCCTAGGTTTCCACTATTGCGACCTAAAATCGTGCGATTTACTGCGATTTCTATGTGTCTTGAATCAATGCCTGTGTATTCTTGATGTCTATGGCCCCAAGTTAGATCACAGTGGGATTAAAAGTATTGTAGGGACTACTTTACTGTTGCAGCGACTTGGGGGGGGGGTCGCACTGCTATGAACGATACTCCTTGGAAATCATGAGGTATGATTTGTGGAGGTCAAGCCTTACTGACGGCTGGAGAGATTAATTGCAACGATGGCCTGTGCAATTTTTTGGATCCTTCCGCCTGTTATTCAAGTCTTACTTTTGACTAACGACCATGTAATCACAACCCTTGTGCTCTGATGCATCATGAAGGGAATGCAATGAATTGGTAGAGAAATGAAAAAAATTCCATTGGCTTCCTTAATGCACAGGACCCACGGATCCTAAGCTCAAATTTACATATAACTGTCAGCTGACCCTATTGGGCGGCTTGGGTTTAGGCAAATAAAGATAATTCTTGATTCTTTATTCTCCGCTATAGTTCTCCCAGGTCTAACCTGTCATTCACTCTTTGTAACTTTGCCTTTTGGCCATCCTCTGGTCATTGGTGATTAACATCAGGAATTAATCCTCCTTCTAAATATCACCAGATCCGACTTGAACAGTCACCACTCTGACTTAAAGCGGCATGTGTTTACTTGTGGGATGGGACATAAGGGTTCACTGACCACAATGATTACTGGAGAAACCGCATATACACGTCATGCGACATGAGCTCCCAATGTCGGAGCGTTTGTCAGACCAGTGTGAACCCAGCCATAGTTTTGTATTCGCAGTGTCTGAACTGCATCATTGGCTACTCCATTTTCAATCTAGGATCCGCCATCATAGAGATTTTATCACAGACCAGAGCTCTGCTTTCATCCTGTCTGGGGTCCTGACAGTCTGGCTACCGAAGTGAGCACAATCGCAGGACACAAAAGACTACAGGCATACCCCGCTTTAAGTACACTCACTTTACATACACTCACGGGTATGTCCTTACTCGCGAGTGTATGTAAAGTGCCTCACAAGTACTGTACAGACATTTTGCAGCCGCAGTAGAAGGAGCTGAAGCTCAGAGAGCATAGCCCGCCCTGTTCCAGTGTGTCCCTGACACCTCCACTACAGCCCCCTGAGACCTCAACTACAGCTCTTGACACCCTCACTACAGCCTCTGACCCCCCACTACACCCTAGAAGTGAAAAAGGGTATTGTTTCACTTTAAGTACATTTTCGTTTTACATACATGCTCTGGTCCCATTGTGTACTTAAAAGTGGGGTATGCCTGTACTTAACAGTAGTATGAACCTTCTCCATCTCTGGATCTATTTGCTGTCCCAGGGTCTCTGCAAAGGATATTGCCTCTTCTGTTGCAAGAATGGCACCCTTGGTTAATCTGATGCAGCCTGTTTGGGCGGCTGCTTTTGAGGCAGAGGTACCCTTTAAATGCCTTTGTTTGAATAGCTTAGTCCCTGAGCTCCACACAGTCAGTTTGGATGGGGTTAAAGTATCCACCTTTTGCTTCTGATATGCCAACTTGTCATAGCAATTTCCCAGAAGCAAGCTCTGAGGTAGATGTTGCCTTTAAACAAACACAATTGTTTTATTAGGCTTGGTATGGAACCATTAGTGACTGTAGGCCTTTTCAGGTCTCTGCCCATTTGTCACTGTCTTTGGCCTGCAACCTTGTTTTGCGTTTTTGCCGACACACCAGTTACCACCAGACCACTATGATTACTGTAGAGACTTCTTGATCTGCCTCCACTGGCAGTTAACTACATAGTGGTTCTTTCAGGGCTGAAGAGGATCTGTCCCCTGTTGCAGAAGTAGGTTGACTGGTGTTGGTGTTGAGGGCTGGAGAGATTTACGCTCATTATGCCCATAATGTGCACTCTTTTAGGATATACCATATACCTACCTGCCCTCACCTTAGTTAAAGTTGCTGGTCTCTAGGAAGGCTGATTGCTACTGGTTCACAGATGAGCTGAAGCCTGGAGCCATGCCTGGGGTATTTGCCATAAGTAGTAACCACTACAAACCACATATCTTTCTGTGGGGTACCCCAAATAATACAAGCAATTACAATTGCTAACAGGTAAGTACTAAGGAATGTGTCTAAACAGATCCTGACTTTTATTTTAGAACCAAGGTCAGCATGTAAATGCATAGAAATAAACACATCACAGTCATTCCCACTGTAGAGTTAATGTAATCATAGACAAGCAGCGCAATGAATAGTCATCTGACAATTAGCACTAGCAGGTTAAACCTACCTTAGACACATGTACCACCAAGGATCATACCACAACCATGCATCAATACACAGTGAGCCCAGCCTGCAGGGCCAGGCCCTGCATTAAAACTGCAGACACAGACTTCAATCTGTGAAACATTAGTAAACAAAGTGGCACTATGGATAGCCAGTTAGATTCACAAGTGTGATATATGCTTTTCAGAAATGCAAACCAACAGCATACCTGCAGAAAATAAGTCAAGACTGTAGGGCCAGGCTTGTTCAGTTAGTAGGAAGGCTTCAGCACAGCACACCTGCTATCATCATTAGCAGTATTGCAGACACAACCACAACCCTTCAGAAATGCAAGCTTAACCACATACTTGCAGCAGTAACTGAATGGAATTTTGCACCATGTGGTGCCTTACCACCTGCATGCTTCATGTCCAAACAGACAGTCCAATGAATGTCCATCCATGGCATCATGATAAAGGAGCACTACCTAGAGACTAGATGCCCTCACCCCCATATCTTCCTGGATCTTGAGAGGGGGGGGGTAGGGTCTCCCCTATATAGGCGTTCATGTCTGCCTTTTACAGCGGGGAGCTTCGTCACAGGAGAGGCTTGAACCTGTGCGGCTTGGCCAGAAGCGTCCGGCAAGGTGAGGGAAAAATAAAAATTCTGCTTTTTAGCAGTAGCATAACCGGCTGTAGCAGTGAGGAAGAAAAAGAGAATACTGCAGGAAGGGAGGAGACCCACTTTTATAATATAACCGGTCCTGAATTGGGCAGGGAGGCGGAGCCTTCCCATACGTTTATGCTGTCATGCTGTGTCAGGAAAGGGTACTTGTCTGCACAGTAGTGCTTAAAATGCATAAGATGTTTGATCGCATAAAAAGTGCTGAATCACATAAGGATGCATTATCGCCTAAAGTTGCATGTTCACCTAGATTTTGCATGGTTGCATAATGAGGCATGATAATTTTAAGTTTCCTTTAATTATACAGGATTCCTTGTGTTCACATTGGAATACGTGTCTGCATGGGTACATGTTGTGCAATGTTGCAAAACGCGTTCATAAACGCATGCTTGCTTGCAAGATGCCCGTTCCATAGCACACGTGTTATGTGTATACAGTGCACACTTTTTTTTTTTTTTCTGTTTCATATTTGTATGAATTCATGCTTCCATAGAGGCATATGGCTTTAACACTTGCCACATACACATATGGGGAGCCATTTGCATATGTGTTTATTTACATGGGACTGCAGAGGTTGTCTGCGTTTCGCAGGGGAACAGCACTTCTTCCAGTTGGTGGTCTTGCCTTTTGAGTTAGCCACCGTGCCCGGGTTTACAAGGTGCTAGGGCCCGCCTCTAGCAGATCTAAAGGCCCAGGGTATAGCAGTAATGGCATACCGAGGCAATCTGCTGCTGATAGATCAGTCAGTAGTATGGCTGGACCGAACTGTGTCCAGCATGGTCAAGTATCTGGAACTCCTGGGTTAGGATCCCAGTCTAATGGTACATTCTTACGTTAGGTAAGAAGCTTGGAATGTTTGGGACACAGCCCAAAAAGGAGAGTTTTTTTTTTTTTTTTTGCCTCAAAGTCAGCGCTATAAGAAAGCTGGTCTGTGTGGTCAAGGCAAGGAAGAGTTCCTTACATTTACCTTTTGCTTAAGGTGCTAGGGAAGATGGTGGCTTCATTCAAAGCGGTTCCCTATGCTCAGTTTCATTCAAGGCTGCTATAAACATTCTGTCGGCCTGGAACAAGTAGATCCTAACCTGGCATTATCCTAAGAGTCTGGTCCCAGGGATACGCTGGAGTCTCAGTTGGTGGTTCTTAACCAAAAGATTGGCAGAAAGGAAGATCCTTCATGCCGGTTACCTGGGAGGTGGCGGCTACGAAGGCTGGCCTCTAGGCCTGGAAGACACCACTGCCCAGGGAAAGTGGTCAAGCTCCAAGTGAGCCTTATCCGTCAACATTCTAGAGCTATGGATGGCACTTCTGGGGCCTGGGCGTTTTAGGTTGCGGGATTGTTCTGTCAGAGTATAATCCGACAATGCCAAACCTAGGGCTGGGGAAAAAATAGATTTTATTTAAAATTCGAGTTGTTGCGTCAAATCGATTTCATATTATCCAAAAATCATTTTTTTTTCCCCAGGACCGGCGCTAAGAAGGGCCGCAAGGCTGGAAGTCGCGGACCAGGCCTAAGCCGCGGCCTCGTCTAAAAAAAAATCCTGCCCGCAGCTCCTCAGGACTAGCGCGGTGTCCATCAAAAAAAAAAAACTTGGTTTGAATCGTAAATTTTATTTTATTTTTTTATAAAAAAAATCGCCCAGCTCTAGCCACTCCAATGATTTACTTAGTTTACCAAAGAGGCACTAGAAGTCACGCAGCCAGAGGGAAGTGAGCCATGTTCTGGCTTGGGCAGAGGAGCTTGTGCCTTGCCTATCGACAGTCTAAATTTCATGAAATGGAGAATTGGCAGGCGGTACTCTGGAGCCATCAACATTTGTTCCCGGGAGAATGGCCTCTACACCCTGACTTTTTTCTGACCAAATGCCAGAGAAAGAGTACCCCAGGCATGACATTGGCGTCCAGGTTCAATAAGAAGTTGGACAGCTTTGCGTCGAGGACAAAGGATACACTTGCATATGGGACAGATATATTTGTGACCCCGTGGGACCAGTTGTCACTGGTTTATGCATTCTCTCCCCCCAGTGCCGCGACTACCGTGGCCTCTATGCAACATCAGAGGGGAACGGAAGCCGGCCTAATGGCTCCGGCATGACCCAGACGACCTTGCTGTGCAGGGATCGTAAGGGTGGTAGTAGAGGACCCAGGGTCCCTTGCATCTTGTCCAGACCTACTTCACAAAGGGGTATTCCATCCTGTTTTGCAAACAGGGGAATTAATGGTCTGGCTGTTATAGCCTGCATTTTTGAGGATCGAGGCTTTCAGGATCAGCGGCAAATTACCTTGATTCATGCAGGAGAGCTGGCCTCCAGGACCATGTATCATAGGATCTGAAAGGTCCATGTTCCTGGTGTGAAACCAAGGGGTGGCATCCTTGAAAGTATGTCATAAATAAAATTCTTCACTTCCTACATTGGGAAAGGAGATGGAGCTAGCCTTAAGTTCCATCAAGGATCCGATCTCTGCCAGTATTTTCAAAGGCCGCTTGCTTCGCACTTTTTGATCCGAGCCTTTATACAAGGTGTAATGCGTACAAGTCTGCCAGTTGGGTCGCCCTTGTGCTTGGGGGATTGAGTCTAGTTTTGTCGGCTTACAAGGTCAGCACCTTGGGCCGATGCACCATATTTCCCTTCATCCTTCTAACAAGGGAATTGGTGTTTTTGGTTGCGGTAGCCTCTGCAAGAGTTTTCAGTATTTGCAGCTTTCTTTGTATAGAGCCATACTTATTCTTAAGGATAGGGTGATATTAAATCCTCGCTCAGCCTTATTTCCTGAAAAGATCTAGTTTTTTTTTTTTTTTTATCAAAACGTTTCTTGCCTTCCTTTTTATTTTTATTTATTTATTTATTTTTTTCTTCTTTTTTTTTTTCCAGAACCTTGTTCTACGGAAGGAAAGTTATTACTTTTCTCTCAATATAGATGAGAGCAGTTAAAAATCTATCTGAAGGTTTCAGATACAGGAAACTGACGTTTTGTTGTGCTACCAGAAGACCATAGAAATAGACAGGCAGCGTTCAAATCCGCTATTAAAATGGTTACATTCTCTCGTTAGGCCTTGACTGCTCTCACTCTGAAACGGCTGCTCAGATACGGAAAGCTGATGTTTGTTACGCTATCATGAGGCCCCGGGAAAGGGCAGGCAGCGTCTAAAACCACTTTTTCTATGTGGATTCATCAGGTTATTATTCAGGCTTGTGGTTTAAAGAGAGGCTTTTTTTTTTTAGAGTGCACCCTACCAGGACAGTAAGTGCTTTATGCGCGGTGCATTACCAAGCCTTTATGACTCAGATTTGCAAGGCCGCAACTTGGTCATCGGTGCATATGTTCCCTAATTTCTATCGGGTGAATGTAAGACGGCAAGAGGATTCCGCTTTTTGGCGCAGTATGCTGCAGGCAGCAGTTTAGGTCCTCGCGTCTAATGGCGGTCTGTGTTATTTGTGTCTCCCTCCCCTCGGTAGGCATTGCTTTGGGACGTCCCACTTAGTAATTACTATGAGGCTCTGTGTCCCGTGATGTACGATAAAGAAAATAGGATTTTTATAACAGCTTACCTGTAAAATCCTTTTCTTGGAGTACATCACGGGACACAGAGCTCCCGCCCCTCTTGTTTGGGGATATTGGGACACTTATTGATTTGCTACAAAAACTGAGGTGCTCCCAGTATGGGAGGAGTTATATAGGGAGGAAATTTCCTGTCTAATTGATTACACCAGTGTCCAGCACCTGAAGGTGGAATATAACCCACTTAGTAATTACTATGAGGCTCTGTGTCCCGTGATGTACTCCAAGAAAAGGATTTTACAGGTAAGCTGTTATAAAAATCCTATTTTGTTTTTTTAACCCCATTCACACAGAATGAATGTACATGCATTTTCACTGGGTGAATGACTATGCAAATTCTTTAGACCCATGGTGTTTTTAACCAGCTTATTCAAGTAAGCAATTCTATTTTTGAATAGTGTTTATGAAAATGTATGTTATATACCTGACCTTTTTGTCTTTTATTTTTTTTACTTAGGATAAGGAAACCTGCATTGGACTAAACAATCAGAGTTACATATGTGATACGGGTCACTGCTGTGGACAATCTCAGTGCTGCAACTACTACTATGAGCTATGGTGTAAGTCTGGATTTGTTAAATTTTTCTATTTTTTTTTTTCCTGCATAGTATAAAATAATGCTGCCCATGCAGGCTCTCTGATGTCTCTATGGACCTCTAGTGTAAAATATTACCACTTGTATACATTCTTTATATTTGTATATCCAGCTTCTCAGCCAAGCCGTACTTTCTATAGGAGAGTAAATTGTTCAGATATTACTTCATGTAAAAATTAAGCATGGCAAAAAAAGCATGGTCCGCTTAGCTGTAGAACTTTAAAGCTGTACCCTAGTTTTGCCCAAAATTTAAGCATTTGTGGCAAGTTCTGATATTCTACATGTGCTAAGGTAACCATTTTTCAAAAGGAAATAGAGACTCTCTACTGACTATCCCCACTGTTACCACACCCAAAATACGCCCCCCATTTGAAGCCACACTGCAAAACTATGAGCCCATTTTTAACATGGCCTGAAACAAATGGTCACAGACTTTTAGAATAAGTCAGTCATTCAAGATATAAAGACAAAATGCTTTGGGCACCATGAGAAGGGGAATTGTGGGTGTGGTTGAATTTCACTTACAGTAGGAGGGGCTTAAAGGGGTATGTGTAAATAAAACCTGAGCCTATGCTGCTATGAGTCGAGAGTGTGTAGGGAAGAGTGTACAGGGGTCAGGAGTATGTAACACACAGAGTATGAGAGGAATAAGCAAAGCTGAGGTTGGGAATATGTAATGCAAGACTGTAGGGTTAGGAGTAAGTAATGCCCAGAGTGCGGAGCTCAAATGTAAAGCACAGAGGTCAGGATTAGGTAACACACAGAGTGCCTGGGTCAGGAGTAAGTAATGTAGATAGAACAGAAATTGGTAATAAGAAACGCAGGGAGAGCATAGGTCACGCCAGGAGAAAGTAAAGCGCAGTGATCAGTATTGGGTAATGCATGGAGAGCAGAGGACGGGAGTAAGTAAGACTCAGAATGCAGAGGACGGGAGTAAGTAAGACTCAGAATGCAGAGGACGGGAGTAAGTAAGACTCAGAATGCAGAGGACGGGAGTAAGTAAGACTCAGAATGCAGAGGACGGGAGTAAGTAAGACTCAGAATGCAGAGGACGGGAGTAAGTAAGACTCAGAATGCAGAGGACGGGAGTAAGTAAGACTCAGAATGCAGAGGACGGGAGTAAGTAAGACTCAGAATGCAGAGGACGGGAGTAAGTAAGACTCAGAATGCAGAGGACGGGAGTAAGTAAGACTCAGAATGCAGAGGACGGGAGTAAGTAAGACTCAGAATGCAGAGGACGGGAGTAAGTAAGACTCAGAATGCAGAGGACGGGAGTAAGTAAGACTCAGAATGCAGAGGACGGGAGTAAGTAAGACTCAGAATGCAGAGGACGGGAGTAAGTAAGACTCAGAATGCAGAGGACGGGAGTAAGTAAGACTCAGAATGCAGAGGACGGGAGTAAGTAAGACTCAGAATGCAGAGGACGGGAGTAAGTAAGACTCAGAATGCAGAGGACGGGAGTAAGTAAGACTCAGAATGCAGAGGACGGGAGTAAGTAAGACTCAGAATGCAGAGGACGGGAGTAAGTAAGACTCAGAATGCAGAGGACGGGAGTAAGTAAGACTCAGAATGCAGAGGACGGGAGTAAGTAAGACTCAGAATGCAGAGGACGGGAGTAAGTAAGACTCAGAATGCAGAGGTTAGGTCATTAAGTAACGCACAGTGCGCAAGATAATGCAGCTGCAATATATTTAACAGTGGCAGCTGGTGCTCAAGATTTTGGAGGGGGGGGGGGGCAAACAAACCTGCCCCCCTCACTCGCACGAACTTAGGAGGCAGATGACGAGGCTCCGGGGTCGGGCTGCTGTTCCTCGCTCCAGCTTGCTGAGGGAAGAGCCCGGGGCTGTTGCTTCTCCACCTGGCTGATGAGGAAGTGAGTCCTAAGTCTCCCGGGCCAATCGGGTCTCAGGTCCCGCTTTCAGATTGGCCAGGAGGAGAATCAGGATGACAATAGCGAATATTTCGCTTTTGTCACACAACTGTGTGGGCTCAGGGCGCAGCGTTCTGCGTCCCGAGCCCACCCTATTTTGAAGCCAGATGGAGCCTCAGGCTCTAATCGTACTTAAAAAACAAAAAAAAAATTAAAATCTATGCATCCAGCGCCGTACATGGATGAGGGGGTTGCGCCCCTTATGGACGGGCCATCACTGATATTTCAATAATAATACTTATCCCTTGGCTTGGTGGCTCACTGGTTACTCCTGGTTTCCCCCACTAAAAAGTCCAGGGTCTGTTTTCCACCCTCCCTCATCTCTTTCCCAGTCAAACAGTAAGGTAGACATCACAACTGTGTGCATCCCCAGCATTGTCCCCGGGCACCATGCAGCTTGAGTGCCTTGCTGCGTGCAGGCACCAGTTCAACAGTCACAGTTGTTGAAGTTCTGCTTTACAACACTGAAAATCATATCAAAATAGATATGATACAGGAGGAGAGGAAATCTTGCAATCTAAGAGGAAGTGTTGAGGAGGCAAAGTACGTTTCCCAGCTGCCCTGTATACAGTAGGTCGGAATGTGCAATTTTCCCCACGGAGTGCACTTTTCTAATCCAAGCTGGAGATGCATTTTAGCAAAGGTTCCTAGCACAGGTAAACACAGGTAAACAAAATGTCATCATTAAAAAATAAAACTTGCATATCTTACAAATATAAGATACATTTGCAGAGCAGTTACATCATGAAATCTCCTGAAACTGAGAGGCAGCAGTACCTTAGATCTCACACTTGAGATACACCGGTGTGAGGCTGTAGGGACCTATGAGGACCCAGGCATCCTCACATACCAGGAATCACACTGCTATTATTCAGAAGGAGTTTTTTAAGATTAAAGGTCACTGCTTGGGGCAAAATGAACTACAAAAACGCTCTGCTCAATTAAAAGGAACATCTAGAAATGTTAAGTTCTACTTTTTAAATGTAGGGATGATGGCCAAAGCAACTACATTTCTGAAAATATCCCAGTGTCCGATTTGTCTCTTCCCTTATTCTGCAGTAATTTTTTATTTATTTTTTTGGACCTCTGGGGTTGTTGATTTTAGAAGGGAGAATGAAGTTTGGTAGAACGTGACCTCTGTAACATGATGAGCTGTTAAAGACGGGCAGCAGTTCTTATAAACAGACTTACTCTTTCGTCCATGGACCGACACAGCTTCTCTATTGACAAAGTGGGTATTATCCGTTAATTAGGAGTGACTAGGCAGAAAAAGTGTTGCATCACACCTTCTACAGTACCGCCCAGGGGGCGGACCCTCTGGGTATACCCTCTCAGTCTGCATCTTCGCTGATCAGATCAGCTTTTTTTTCTGTCTAGCAAGGAGTAGGACATGGCTCCCTTCGGGCCCATTGGTCCGGGGAAAAAAGATAGATAGATTTTATTTATTTATATATATATATATATATATATATATATATATATATATATATATATATATATATATATATATATATATATAAAATCTAATTATTTTTTTTTTGCTACATTTGTTGTTTCCTGCGATCTTCGATCAACTGCCGACTGGGTGACAGGCTGGATCCTCGATCCTTGTAGTCTCCCCAGTTTCAGCCATCGAGCGTGTGCCGACCCTAGCTACGCGCTGGGTTTTCCACGACATGCCCGTCGCTCCACGGGTGACCGGTGAGCTTACGCTCCAGGGCCTGCATCGGACCGCTCAGCTTCGGCTGACCTTACGGCCTAGTCGCAGCAGCCTGCCCGGTGAGCTTACGCTCCAAGGCTTGCATCGGACCGCTCAGCTTCGGCTGACCTTACGGCCGAGTCGCAGCAGCCTGTCCGGTGAGCGTCATGCTCCAGGGCATACATATGATCGTCCCTTCTGGGTCCAATCACAGCATGCCTGGCCAACAGTCACCTTCCGTGCGCGGACGATGATCTGTTTGGAATGTCTTCCAGCAGAATACATGCAGGATAGGTAAGTAAAACTCCCCTGCCTCGGCTGGGTGATTTAGCTGGACATTCCTGGAGAGATCAAGTAAGTGGTTGTGGCCCCTTTCTTCCCTCTCTCCCTGCCTTTCCCTCCTCCCTGGGCTTCTAGCTAAAGGGTGCTGGGGGTCACCTAGGGGGTCCCACTGGAGCGGGGCTGGCTGTAACTAACATTTAAAAGAAATGTCCTTTTTTCTTACCTGTGTTTGTGTCCTTCCTCCTCCATGCTGTCGGCGGCCATTTTGAGGTGGTCCATGCCAAGGTTGGCCTCTTGTGACTGCCCGGCGGCCATCTTCCTGTGGTTCGGCCACACCCACTGGCCCCTATCAGCTGATCGGCGGCCATGTTTGTCCACCCTGTATGCAGATATTGCCGTTCGGCGGCCATCTTTTTGTGGGCTATGGCTGCTTGACCTCTATCTTCTGTCGGCGGCCATTTTCTTAGAGCCCACATTATCTTCCATACAGACGTTTTTGGCAACCATTTTTCGAGAGCCTCCGGCCTCTAGGGTGCATTACACTGGCGCGAAAATTCACACAGGAAGTGCTGATAAAAGCAAGCAGACTGACACAGCAGCAGGGGGACAGCATCACAGGCGCAGCATAGCAGTACCTATCCAGGGTAGTGAGTCCTCTGGGTGACCCGGCCTCTCTGCAGCACAGGACGGTGGCCTATTGATTTCTTGCCTGGAACCCTGTGAGTGTCAGCGTGTGGTCAGCATGGCATCTGAGCCAGATGTCTTCTCCCCTGAAACACCAGATTTAGCAGCTGGTGCCCCTGAGGTGTCTATGAACGCTATGACTGCAATCCTAGAGGCGTTTGCTGCCAGGGTGGAAGCAGCACACGGGAAAACGGGGTAGTAAACGCCCCATCCCCTGCAAGCTTCTGGGGATAATTCTGATGCAGAACCAGGTCCAGCTACGGCTCGGGGCCCAGATTCTGACGCATCAGAGACTGCAGACCGTGACCGGACAGTGAGAATGACTCAAAGTCCAGGTCAGTACGCGAGACGGCTTTGGTATCTGACCTTATTACTGCAGTGCGGGATATGCTAAAATTGAAAAATACTGCAGAAGCAGCAGAGACTCCGGTCCACTTGGGTTTCATAGACCTGCCCGCACTGCTAAGGTGTTCCCTTGTGTGTCTTTTGATAAACTCTTATACAAGGAATGGGAGAACCCACTGAGGGTCTTTACAGCCCCAAAGAGGTTTGCGGTACGGTACCCCTTTTGAGGAGAGTTTTCTGAAGAAATGGACCTCTCCCCCCTATAGTGGACCCCCCGGTGTCCAGACTTAATAGAGCCACCACAATTCCTGTAGAAGGGGCTCCTGTTTTCAAGGACCCTGTGGATAAGAAGGCTGAAGCACTCACTTGCTACCTATACTCAGTGGTAGGCTCGGCAGTACGCCCGGCATTGGCGGGGGCCCTAGTGTCTCACACACTTACTGAATGGGCAAGATTGCTACTCCAGGGGTTAAGGAGCGAGAAGCTCCTCCTGATGAGATAACATTGGCCGACCTGTTGGTCCAGGGCCTTAGGTTTGTCTGCGAGTCAGACATGAATACTATTCCCCTGCTGTCTAAAACTTCGGTTTATGCAGTAGCAATACGCCGCCTGATCTGGCTAAAAGGCTGGTCTGCGGACCAGACTTCCAAGAAAGCCCTGTTGGATCTGCCTTTTAAGGGCGACAGACTTTTTGGGGCTTCTCTGGATGACATCATCAAGGATGCCACAGGAAGTAAAAGCACTTTGCTTCCCCAAATTAGCAAGGGTAAGGGGCCACGCCAAGGGCAAGGGCCCTCCTTTACTGCACACAAGTGTTTTTTTCGTCCCCCTAGGGCGACAGGGAAAAGACCCCAGGCCGATAAAGCGCCTGCCCAAGGACAAAAGCGTCCCTGGTCCCGCATACCCAATAAGCCTGCAGACAAATTTGCATCCGCATGAAGGTCCACCCCGCTCTCGGGTGGGGAGACGTCTTCGCAAATTCGCGACTCAGTGGACAGCACTAATCTCCGACAGGTGGGTTTGCGAAGTAATCTCCTCAGGCTACAAGATAGAGTTTCTCTCTTGTCCACCAGACAGATTCAACACCTCCAATCTCCAGCTACTACCGACCCGTCGGGAGGCCCTGTATGGGGCGGTCCAGGGTCTACTGGAACGCGGGGTAGTTGTTCCAGAACTGGAACAGGGTTTTTACTCAAATCTGTTCATTGTGCCAAAGAAGGAGGGGGTTCGTCCAAGCTTGGATCTCAGAGCCCTCAATTGCTTTGTGAAGGTACAAAGTTTTCGGATGGAGTCGGTTCGATCTGTAGTCACGGCTCTCCACCTGGGGGACTTTCTGGCCTCCTTGGACATCAAGGACGCATACCTGCATGTCCCCATATACTCCAGACACCAGAGGTTTCTGCGATTTGCTATCGGGAAGGACCACTACCAGTTTGTGGCCCTCCCGTTGGGCCTTGCCTCAGCACCCAGGACGTTCACCAAGGTGCTCGCTCCGATCCTGGCACTTCTAAGACAGCGGGGTATCGCTATCACAGGCTACTTATAAGACCTTCTGCTGAAGGCCCCTTCAAGCTCAGAATTAGAGGTAAGCGTGTCCATTACCTGTCAGACTCTTCGAGACTGTGGTTGGATACTAAACACGCAAAAGTCAGTATTGGTGCCCACTCAACGCCTAGGGTACCTGGGGTTGATTCTGGATTCTTCAGAGGCAAAGGTATTCCTCCCTGTGGAGAAGTTGCAGACCCTCCGGGCTGCAGTACGGCAGCTGACTTCCAGGAATTGGTCGTCACTCCGTTTTTTGCATGCGAGTGTTGGGCCTCAGGGTAGCCTCCTTCGAGGCTGTTCCATATGCTCAATACCACACTCGAGTGTTACAGAAGGAAGTTCTGTCCAGATGGAACAGATGTCCATCATCTCTGGATTATCAAATCCGAGTGAGCCACATAGTCAGGAGATCCCTGGTATGGTGGCTGACAGCACCGGCTCTAATGGCCGGGAAGTCATTTCTTCCGGTTTACTGGATAGTGATCACGACGGACGCCAGCCTTACAGGTTGGGGGGGAGTCTGGGGTGTTCAGTCGGCGCAAGGTCGCTGGACCCCAGAGGAAGCCCTCCTGCCGATCAATGTCCTGGAGATCCGGGCGATCAAGCTGTGCCTCTTCAAATGGTCTCAGAGACTGCAAGGGCGTCCAGTCAGGATCCAGTCAGACAACGCCACAGCAGTGGCATATGTCAATCATCAAGGAGGAACAAGAAGCTCAGCTGCAACATCGGAGATCGCTCGCATCCTAAAGTGGGCAGAGAGGAGCGTACCGGCACTGTCGGCCGTGTACATTCCGGGTGTGGAAAACTGGCAGGCGGACTACCTGAGCCGCCAGATGCTGGACCAGGGAGAAGGGTCCTTACACCCGGAGGTGTTCCAACTCCTCTGCCAAAGATGGGGCACACCAGACGTAGATCTTCTGGCTTCCCGACTCAATCGGAAGGTATTGAGATTTGTGGCCCGGTCAAGAGACCCATGGGCAGACGCAACGGACGCGTTGGTAGCATCGTGGGGTCAGTATCGGCTAATCTATGCCTTCCCTCCCTTAAGGCTTCTTCCTCTTCTGCTCCGCAGAGTGGAGGCAGAGGGAATTCCAATGATCCTAATCGCTCCAGATTGGCCTCAGCGTCCTTGGTACGACGATCTAGTACGTCTGGTAGCAGACGTCCCCTGGCGCCTACCACTACGGAAGGACCTGCTATCGCAAGGTCCCATATTCCATCCTGCTTTACAGTCATTGGCTTTAACGGCATGGCTGTTGATAACCAGGTACTGAGAGACCGGGGCCTGTCAGACTCAGTAATCTCTACTATGAGAAGTGCTCGAAAACCGTCCTCTAGGAAGGTCTATCACCGCACTTGGAGGGCCTACATCTCCATGTGTGAGGAAATGAAATGGCATCCGCGTACCTATTTGGTTTCCAGAATCCTGCTGTTTTTACAGCATGGGGTGGACCAAGGGCTTGCCCTAAGTACGATTTAAGGGACAGATATCTGCCCTGGCTGTCTTTTTTCAGCGACCCCTGGCGACTCACTCTCTCGTGAGTACATTTGTGCAGGGGGTCCGACATGTGGCCCCTCCGGTCCGTCCCCCGTTACCTCCGTGGGACTTGAACCTGGTCCTCTCGGTGCTTCAGAAGGCACCGTTTGAGAATATTAGAGATATTCCCCTGTTGACACTTTCTCAGAAGGTGGTCTTTTTGGTGGCTGTTACGTCAGTTAGACAAGTCTCTGAGCTGGCAGCCTTGTCCTGCAAGGCTCCCTATTTGATTTTCCACAAGGATAAGATGGTGCTGCGGCCGCAGCCTTCCTTTTTTCCGAAAGTCGTTTCGGCTTTTCATCTCAACGAAGACATTGTACTTCCATCCTCGTGTCCTCAGCCGTCGAATCCTAAGGAGTCGGCGTTGCATTCCTTGGACGTTGTCCGAGCTTTGAGAGTATACCTATCTGCTACTTCCCTGTTCCGGAAGTCAGACTCACTGTTTGTTTCGGTGGCTGGTCCCAAGAAGGGCCAAGCAGTCTCATCGGCCACCATCTCTAGGTGGATCCGACAGATAGTAATCCAGGCTTACGCCTTAAAGGGTCAGGCGCCCCCCTTTCCTGTCACGGCGCATTCGACCAGGGCAATAGGTGCCTCTTGGGCTTTCCGACATCAAGCGTCTGTTTCCCAATTATGTAAAGCGGCGACTTGGTCGTCCGCTCACACTTTCACAAAATTCTACAAAATTGATGTAGGTGCATCTTCGGATGCCTCTTTTGGCCGCAAGGTTTTGCAAGCGGCTGTTTAGAGTTGCAACTCCTCCGTTGGAGAAGTGCTGTTTTGTGTTTGGGGTGAAGTTTATTTTTATGCTGTTACCACCCCTCGTTTTTTCTCTGACACTGCTTTGGGACGTCCCACTTTGTCAATAGAGAAGCTGTGTCGGTCCATGGACGAAAGAGTAAATAGGATTTTTTACTCACCGTAAAATCCTTTTCTCTGAGTCCATGGACCGACACAGCACCCACCCCTCCTTTTAAGTTTGTACTGCTTTTTGACGAACTGATCTGCGAAGATGCAGACTGAGAGGGTATACCCAGAGGGTCCGCCCCCTGGGCGGTACTGTAGAAGGTGTGATGCAACACTTTTTACAAGTTTTTCTGCCTAGTCACTCCTAATTAACGGATAATACCCACTTTGTCAATAGAGAAGCTGTGTCGGTCCATAGACTCAGAGAAAAGGATTTTACGGTGAGTAAAAAATCCTATTTTTTCTCCAGCCGCCTTGCATGTGTGGTGGGTGTAAAAGTATTTGGATGTTCAGTTCTGGTAAACAAGACTTGACAGTTCCAGACATCTCTCATGATCAGCAAACTGTTTCAACTTGCTATAAACATGTTCTCAGGAATAATATACGATTGCCCTCTGCAGTTCTCACTGGCACTCCAATTCACATTCATGCGGCCAGGGATTAAAGAATATGATACAGCAGCAGGTGGGGAAGATGTGTATAAATGTAGATCCTGTGCTGAATGTGGAAGAATTTTCTCCAGCTCCACCAGGACTAGGTTGGAGGGGCACAATCGGTGGAATGTATGAAATACAGGTTCACTGAAATGTCAACCTGGAACTCAATATTTTATATTTATAATGCAAAGATTTTCAGGCTGCTTTCCCTAATCCAGGATTCATCACAGAGAATAAGGAGTCTGTTCTTGTATGTAGTAAATAATGCAGATTTACTAATACTTTACCATGGAGCACAATTCCTACAGAATTGCAGTTGCTAGAAAAGTAGTTGGGCTTTTTCCTCTACTCTTTACAGAGAATATATAGAACAGATCCAAACAACAAGATCAGTTGCTGAGTTAAAAATGGAAATACAGTAAACAACTGCAGCTGTGCAAAAAATGACTCTATTAAGTTTAAAGTGATATTAAAGGCAGATTTTTTTTAAAATAACAAACATGTCATACTTGCCTGCTCTGTGCAATAGTTTCAGACAGAACAGTCCTGATCCTCCTCTTTTTTTGATCCCTCCGCGGCGCTCCTGGCCCCTCCTTCCTGCTGAGTGTCCCCATAGCAAGCCGCTTGCTATGGGGGTACCTGAGCAGGCTCACTCCTAAATCGCTGCTATGTGTGTCCATTCATACATGGAGCGTGGCTCGGCCCTGCCCCTGCTCTCTCCTCATTGGCTCACTGGCTGTGATCGACATTAGCAGAAGTCAATGACTCCCGCTGCTGTCTCAGCCGATGTGGAGGAAGAGGCCTGGGAGAGCTACTGCTCCCGTGCACATCGCTGGAACAAGACGGGACTCGGGAAAGTATTGGTGGGGGAGGGGGGGCTGCTGCTACTGCACACCAATGTTTTTTTACCTAATTGCATACAATGCAATAAGGGGGAAAAACCTTCTGCCTTTACAACCACTTTAATAATGAATACTTATAGTAAAGGAATTGGCACACCAATCTAATATGCATATTAGATCATCTAATGTTATCAGGAATAAAGGGCACTGTATCGGCCCCAGTATATGCTTCCTGGCTGCTGATAGACTGCATATTGTGTAATGGCCAGTAAGGTCACCTTGCTGGCCTGCCCCCCCCCCCCCGTGTATATATCTATATCTCTATATCTCTATATCTCTCCCTATCTATCTATCTATCTATCTATATATATATATATATATATATATATATACATTTTTTTTGTGAAACTACAGATGGCCAGTAGGGGGGAAATTCTGTAATTTATTCATGTCGACACTATGCTACAAGCATGCAGAAATATTATGGTTCCCTTTAATTACAGCTGATGTTGCATTAAAGTTTAGGCACTTGCTTTATTTCAGAGTTCTGCCTAAAAAGCAAAAGAAAGGGAGCAGCTCTGTACATCTATTCTATGACTTACCTGTGTCCATTGTATGCATTGTGTTGTCTCCTGGGCTGGCTTCCCTTACATTGCTCTGTACAGACCAGCTCAGACTGGGAATGCATACACACACATACTTACAGCCATCCCAAAAACCATCCGTCCATCCAAGTCCAGCTGTCTGACTGTAGGTCATTCAGAGGCCAGATTCCTCCGAGTATTACTCTGCAGTATGGCAGATGCCAGGCTGGAAGACTACAGGGAAAGTGCCCAATGACTGAATTTGTTAGTTAGAAACCCTTGGATCCAAAATACACCTATTTAGAAAATGTAAAAATCTAGAAGCTATAAAAAATGTAGACAATAGTTCTACTTTAATATTGCATGTTTTTTTTATTTTCTCATACAGGGTTTTGGCTGGTGTGGACAATTATCATAATACTCAGCTGCTGTTGTGTTTGTCATCATCGACGAGCCAAGCACCGCCTTCAGGCACAGCAACGGCAACACGAGATCAACCTCATAGCTTACCGCGAAGCGCACAGCTACTCTTCAGTGCCATTTTACTTCCGTATGTTACTGATCTATCTATTTATAGACCTGTGTGTATGCCAAAGGTTGCCATCTGTCTAGGGTGTGGCTTCTGCTATGTCTGTTTATTTCTGAGGTCAAGTAGAAAGGTGGATGGGTGCATTTAGAGTAGCGCTGTCCATTTAATCGAAATGTATTTGCATAACAGATCACAAGACTGAGCATTACTTTACCCTGCCCCTTTTTATTGGTGTAAAATTTATTCCATTGGCTAATTCAAAGAACAGATTATTTAGAAATATCAACACATATACCGCATAGGTAATTTCTTGCAGTATCTAGGTTGCTTCCATAAAATAAAAATCCGTTTACAAAGGTTACACCACTTTTATTTTGGTTCTGCAGAGTGACCTTGTCACTAAACAGTCACTTATTTTACAATGAAAGGTAAATGATCTGTAAAATAACAAAATCTTTAAAGTGGTTGTAAAGCTGTTTTTTCACCTTAATGCATTCTATGCATTAAGGTAAAAAACCTTCTGTGCTGCAGCCCCCCCCCCCCCCCCCGCCTCCCTCCAGACCCCCCTTTTTTCTTACCTGAGCCTGATCTGATCCAGCGATGTGCACGAGCGTAGCGACTCCATCTGCTGTAGATCTCCTCATTGGACATATTGATAGCAGCAGAAGCCATTGGCTCCCGCTGCTGTCAATCAAAAGCTGTGGCGCGGGGGGCCGAGACCTGCTATCGGTGTCAATGGATGCAGCAGCCAATGAAAGAGGAGGGGCCTGGAGTGTCAGCGGGAGACCCCGGAGGAAGAGGATCAGGGCTACTCTGTGCAAAACCATTGCACGGAGCAGGTAAGTATAGGCATGTTTGTTGTTAAATCACTTCATTTAACCCAGCGGGTTGACGGATCAGGTTGGAGCCGCTGTACTAACAATGCTGCCAAAGGGTCTTTAACAAAGTATTGAAGGGTTACTAAACCCACAACATTAAAATCTGTCTGTATATGCAGAATAGCATGCTTGTTATACTCACTGTGGAACTTAAGGGGTTAATCCTCTGCATTGTATAAAAGGGCTCTTTGATCCTGTATGGACAGGTCCTCCCCCTCCTGCAGGGTCACTCTTGGCAAGGCCAGATAAGACACAGTGAGGGTAGTACTGCTGCACATGCTCAGTTTGGGCTCTATTGCTGGAGAGAACATTTTCTTGTTTGAGCTGAGCTTTTCAGGTTACGTGGTATAATATCACACATTGGGGCGTGTATACAGATCCTAAATGACAACCCAGTCCCTCCCTCCTCCTCCATGACCAGTAACTAAAAAAGAACACAGTGGGTGGGATGTCACAGCTTGATTAATGGATGATCTGCCTCCAGGGCTGGCCCAAGACATTGTGCTGCCTGGGCCCAAGAATGAAATACTGCCCCCCCCCCCCAAAAAAAAATCCTATGCCCATCCAGCAAAGAGACGTTTCCATAAAGCAAAGAGACAGCCCAATATATTCAGCAAGAGACAGCCCATATATTCAGCAAAGAGACATGCCCCTTCTAGGGTGACCACGCATTTTGCAGGTCTGTCCCGGGCACATTCATTCCAGGACAATACAGTGTCCCGGAATGTAACTGACACAGCCACCCCCCTAGGCCAATCTGATGCCCCCAAAAAAGGCCGCCACATCACCGCTTTACTCACTGACAGTTCTTGTCCTGGCCGGGAATGCCTGGAGGAGCACAATCCCCGCCCCCTGCATGTGATTGGAGAAATCATAAATCCCACCTCTTGTGTCCAATCACTGTGCTGTGATTCGTTACAGAACAAGCTGATGTTTGGGAAGGGGGGGGGGGGTGTCCGTGAATAGTAGTTTAAAAATGTGGTCACCCTAGCTCCTTCCTGCAAAGAGTATTGTGTAGCACCACGAAAGCTCCCCCCTTTCTCTCCACTGCCACCGACCAGCTACACTCTGATTCCAGCTCAGTAATGCAACATGCTGCAACAACAGCGCTGCATTGACCACATTTCCAAACTGCCATTCAGGGATACCGCCCTTCCTTCCCAAAAAAAGATGAGGGGGGGGTGTAGTCTCGCTGACAGGGAATTTGGCAGCGGGTGATTTGTCGGGCGAATGGCTGGTGTTGGCACTTAAATCATCCTAACATTATGATTGATATGGTGTCAGGATGATCAAATCACATTATTTCTATTACTACATTGTAATATATAATGAAATAGTTTAACTCACCATAATGCCGAATCAGTGGGAACCCTGAGCTTGTCATTTGCCACCATTGCTTGCCACCAGATGTAGCTTATTGCTTGCCACCGTTGCCTGCCACCAGATGCAGCTGTGCCACTTGCCACCCATAGCCTGCCACAACATGCAGCCTGTCACTTGTCACCAATGCCTGTCACCAGATGCAGCCTGTCACTTGTCACCAATGCCTGTCACCAGATGCAGCCTGTCACTTGTCACCAATGCCTGTCACCAGATGCAGCCAGTCACTTGTCACCAATGCCTGTCACCAGATGCAGCCAGTCACTTGTCACCAATGCCTGTCACCAGATGCAGCCTGTCACTTGTCACCATTGCCTGTCACCAGATGCAGCCTGTCACTTGTCACCATTGCCTGTCACCAGATGCAGCCTGTCACTTGTGACTGATGCCTGTCAACAGATGCAGCCTGTCACTTGTCACCATTGCCTGTCACCAGATGCAGCCTGTCACTTGTCACCATTGCCTGTCACCAGATGCAGCCTGTCACTTGTTACCATTGCCTGTCACCAGATGCAGCCTGTCACTTGTCACCGATGCCTGTCCCAGATGCAGCCTGTCACTTGTCACCAATGCCTGTCACCAGATGCAGCGTGTCACTTGTCACCAATGCCTGTCACCAGATGCAGCGTGTCACTTGTCACCAATGCCTGTCACCAGATGCAGCGTGTCACTTGTCACCAATGCCTGTCACCAGATGCAGCGTGTCACTTGTCACTGATGCCTGTCAACAGATGCAGCCTGTCACTTGTCACTGATGCCTGTCAACAGATGCAGCCTGTCACTTGTCATCATTGCCTGTCACCAGATGCAGCCTGTCACTTGTCACCATTGCCTGTCACCAGATGCAGCCTGTCACTTGTCACCAATGCCTGTCACCAGATGCAGCCTGTCACTTGTCACCAATGCCTGTCACCAGATGCAGCCTGTCACTTGTCACCAATGCCTGTCACCAGATGCAGCCTGTCACTTGTCACTGATGCCTGTCACCAGATGCAGCCTGTCACTCAGCCTGGCTCTCCCTCTCCCTCCCCTTCAGATGGGCATGCTGGGGGCTGCAGTTTCCCCCCTAGAATTGCAATGGGCCAGCCATTTGCACTACACATCCCATAATCCTCTTTTCTCCTTTTAGTTTTTTTCCCTGGCCAATGGGAGGAAAAGGGGGAAGAAACATAGCGGTGGCTGTCCTAGGAACAGCAGCATGAGGAGGAGAAGGAGGGGGGAGAAGAGCCCGCAGATGCTCTCTCTCCACACACACAGCCGCTCCGATCTCATGCTGTTACATACAGGGAGGAGGTGGGTGGAGCTAGCGGAGGAGGAGGAAGTGAAATACTCTCTGCAATGAATGATGGGCCTCTCTCTCCTTACGTCACTGGTTGCTAGACACAAAGCGGTCCGCAGCTAGCAACCAGTTTGGGCAGTGAAGCAGGGGCCGCTGGAGAGACCCTTGAAGTGGGTCTTGCCACTGCGGCCAGTGACAGCGGCGCCGGCGATGCAGTACAGTATGACACTGCACACTAGATGGAGGGAAACCCAGGTCCTCAGGCAGTGCGCCCCTGTTGCCGCCCCTCTTAAAGTGCCGCCTGGGACCATGGTCCCACCGGGTCCCATGGTAGGGCCGGCCCTGTCTGCCTCCCATATTGAGCATGAGCACACAGGCTATAGTGAAAATCTCCTCTTACCTGAACACTCAGCACTCAGGCAGACCCTGCAGTTTATCACGTGACCGTGGTATACATATCAGCCAAAAAGGTATATAGTGGCAGTATTTGAATGTAAAAAGAAGATTTATAAGCTGTGGGCACTGAGGGTGTGTGTGTGTGTGTGTGTGTGTGTGTGTGTGTGTGTGTGTGTGTGTGCAGATTAACTATTTTCATATTGCTGTGTTTAGTAACACTTTAAAGGGTCTGAATACTTAAAGCGGTAGTAAACCGCAGTTAAGGTAAACACTTAAAAAAAAAAACTTCCCCTGCAAGGCATAAAGTGCTAATATGCATCGCATACTAGCACATTATGAGAGGCTTGCCTTAAAACAAAGCACTCCAGCGGCTTGCTAACAGGTCTTCTATCTTCACCCGGTCTTCCTTCCAGGTTCACAGGATCCAGCTACATGAGTGGTCAGGGGCGCAATGAGGTCACTCCTATGCATGCGCGTGGGAACCACCGTTTACAGCATGGGCTCTGAAGGTCCAGCACGGTATGCCAGAGTGCATGCAGCGTGAATTTCTCCTAAACAGTGTATGTTTAGGAGGTATTCATAGTACCTACAGGTCTTATTATAGGCTTACCTGTAGGTACAAGTGGTAAAACTGCAGTTACTACCACTTTAAGTACATGTGGTATTTCTGTTTTTTCTTTTTTAATAAATTCAGACATTTCTAAAATTCTGTTTTCACTTTCTCATTATGGGGTACCGAGTGTAGATTAAAGAGAAAAATTGAATTGTAAACCACTGTAGTATAAGGCTGCGACATGGCAAAGTTGAAAAAAGTGAAGGGGGTCTGAATACTTTATGAATGCGCTATATATAGTTGTTTAGAAGTGTTCTATAGTCACATATAAATGCATGTTTGCCATTGCAAATGTTAATGAGGTCTTTTTTTTACTAATGGTTGTATTTGTCTGTCTTTGCAGGGTTTCTGCCAAACTATTTGCTACCTCCTTATGAAGAAGTGGTGAACAGACCTCCAACTCCTCCTCCTCCATACACTGTCCTTCATCAGCAATGCATTGCAGCATGTTCTAGTGCTGTAGCCATCGACCCTGTTAGGACCGGGCAGCATAGCCAAACAAGTTCTCCAGCTGCAGCAAGCTGTAGTGAACCACGACCTCCAAGTATGGTAGATTGTGAACCTTCAACAATGTGTCTAGAGAGAGTAGCATTCAAACCAAGCAGCCTTGAGTCTAATGATCCAACCAGTGGTGCAGAGTTGGATGAGATGGCAGATCAAGTGTCCTTCTTGGACAAGGAGTCAAAAGAATTCTTGAAGGACTATAGCTCTGAAAGCTTTGATCAGAGTGGTTTCTTTGATGGCAAAGACAAAACACCTGGCAGACACCGAAGATTTACCGGTGACTCGGGCATTGAAGTGTGCCTGTGCAGTCGGAGCCATCATGATGACTTTAAAGAACTCGACGATTTAATTGATGACACAGGTGAAAACTTCTGTGACAGCTGTACGTCATGTGACACTCACCCCCACAGAGACGAAGAAGACGGGATATTTGATCATGCAGAGGTGTCTCATGATCTGGATCATCCACGACAGCCTTTGAGCTTACTGAATACCATCAATGAACAAGACTCGCCAAATTCTCACAACAGCAGTAGCTCCCGTGGCTAAAGGATAATCCGTTAATGCTGAAAAGCATCAATGAATGATCCCATACCACATACCTATTTTTTATTTTAATTTTTTTTTCATTGTCCTGTACGTTAAACAAAAAAAAAAAAACATATAAAAAACGTAGAACTGTTCAACCAAAGTTGGAGAGAAGACAATATAAGTACACACCCAACACTTGCCTTTCCTAAACTGGGCTTTGGTATGGATGACTTTGGTGATGGAATACTAGGACAATAAAAGCAAAAGCTGGAGCTTAATGCGTACAGGTGGAGGCTTCAGCATGCAAAATGTCCAGATTTTGTTGCATTTGTTTTATATGAACACTATTTTCTCTCCTTGTTTCATTGCGCCTTTGCTATAGAAGATTTCTTATCAGAATACCAACATGTTGGATCTGATAGACTAAGAGCTACCTGGAAATGCTGAGATTAGATGGATGAGAGTGGAGCATTACTCTTGTCAACTGGAAGGACCTTGGCAAGAGAGAAGAAAAATACAGAATATGCGCCAGTATTGTGATGGAAGGATGTGAACAAATAAAACCACAGGCGGGGGGGGAGGGGGTTGGGGGGGCTTCAGTGTTTTTGTAGCATGGGGTATGTAAAGTGTTTGCCTTTACAGATTATAGGTGCAAGCAAACACTAACCCCAAATGTTGTTCCACTACTAGTTGACATCCCAATGTTACATGGTGGAATTCAATAATTCACCTCAAGGGGGTGGGGGGAATCTTGTGTATCGTTCTCACTATTTTAGAAAATGGGTCATTTTCTAGCCTTAAACATGTATAAGCTTTTTTTCACACCCCCCCCCCCCCCCCCTTTCCCTTTTTTGTAACTAAAATGGGAAAATGGCAATTTATATTGATTTCTGTTTTTAATTTTTTGTTTTTTTGTTTTGTATTTTTTTTTTCTTCGAATGGACATAATGAAAAATCCAATTGTGCAGCTGGTCTGCTCAGAACATACTGTAGTTGCCTCTCCTACCGCTGTTCAGAGGCCGCTGTAGCGCACATAGAATATTGCATGAGTTGGAAGTCACAAATGCTCAGCAAAAGCTATCCCAGGTGCTTACTTCCAGTGGACTTGGCACTAGTGGTATGACATGCAGTAGAACACCAGCTCCTCCATCCATTGTCCACAATGAGCACAGATACTTTGTATGAGCAGTATTTTCTTGTGTTATGTTGGCATCAATTCAGTTTCCGAAATGACCACTAAAAGAAAACGGATATGGTCACATGATTTTGCCTATGGGAAAGCATGCTTGTGCAAGTCTGTATTCCATACAGTAAGCTTTGTGGTAGTAATGTTACTGAGGTTTCAATTTACAAGATTTTTTTTTTTATTATTAAACCAGTTGAACATTCCCTTGATTGAGACAAAAGGGTCAGGAAGGGTCCTTTAATCTACTAGAGATTATATACTTGTATTAAGATGGTGACTGTTCAACCCATATGTTACTGTTGACTGAAGCTGACGTAAAGCGATTTTTAGGTTTTTAACTGAAATTCTCTGACTGAGACTCCTGTGCAGATAAATAGTGATCTTTCCCTTACTAAGCTTGCAAGGATTTACCAGCATCAGGACCTAAAAGTTCAGAGTTGATCTGCAGTGCCATCTGTCGATGCAAGCTGGTATTATAGTGTGACCATAAAAACAAAGAACAGGGGGTCCCCTAGGCACTGTAAAGAATATGGGGTCCCTCTGCTGTCAGAAGGGTTTTTTGAGGATATTGCATAGATGGGTCTCAGGCAATCGGGGAATTTCCATTGAAAATGGAAACCCCTTTTAAGTGTGCCTTTTACTCTGGCCATTAGAGGGAGCTAGTTTGTAGGTTGAAGCACGTTTCCACAAATATATAGGGTGTCATTTCCTTAGAAATGAGCAAACGTGTGTCCACGCTGTCATTTCACTACTTACTGGTGAATTGGTAGGCTTTATTGGCTCAGCCCCAAGATGGCTGCCTCACTGTGTGCATGTAATGAATAGATTTTAAGAAGGTTCAATGCTACCAAATCTACTCTTGAAGTGTACATTTTTTTTGAGCACTGACTGCTCTGTGCTTTGGGAATATTTTTTTTTGTAAGGTTTCATTTTGGTAAAATGCAAAAAAATGTGCACTTCTGTTACAACAAAATATCTGTGGCAACACGCATCGACATTGACAACTTTCTTGCACTGGATTTTGTCATTTTGTTGATTAATTAAAGGAAAATTTTGAGAATAAAATGCTGTGTAGTGTCCACTGATTGTGCTCATTGACATCACATATTTTTATAGTTGATCGCTCTGTACTGGGGATCTTTTGCTGTAGATTTGAACATAGTTTTGACTCTCATATATAACATTTAAATGTAAGTATATTCCATTGGACACCTGTCGGTTTTACACACTTGACATGTTCTAGAAAAGTCAAAGGTAGAATTTTATTGGTTGCCAAGTCAACCCTGTTGTTGCTAAGGCACAGAGATTGATGATGGCTTACCTGTAAATGAGGTCACTATAAAATTTGCCTTTCCTGCTGTTTTTTTCCTTGTCTGGTTTATAGAATTGTATTGTAGGGGTGAAAGAAACAAAGTTTAGATTTTCCTGAAATTGTGTCAGAAATCAGATATTTTATAATTTTAGCAAAATGCATTGGATTCAATATTCAAAAATGAAGTTTGTTTTAACAGTGAAGTGGGATTTGAATGGCTCCTTGAGGGCTATAAACGTTCCTTTCAATTACTGTAACCCCGCTGTGTTGCCTAAAAAAAAAAAAAAAAAAAATTACTTTTGTTTTTACTCTTTTACAAAAAAAAAGACAGTTGAGTTAAGTAAATGTAACTATTTTAAATACACAAAAAAGGAAAAACTCACAACTACAACAAAACTACTCTAAATTCAGCTCAAACACACCCTCTAAAAAAAGTTAATCATTTTTATTTTTTCAAGCTCATTATGCCTCAATAGCTCAATGAGGGACATCAAGAGATGCCAAAATCAAATCATTTCGCGCATGCGCAGTGCGTGTACGTGGGTCGCCACATACACGCACTGCGCATGCGCGAACCGGAACTTTTTTGATACTAGCTGAGAGCCGTTTTTATCCTTGCAAGGAGCTTTTATTTGTATGAGGACTTGGTCCCACCTTTTGTACCTTTTTAATAAAACTTTGGAGGAACTTCTACACTATTGGATCTTTTTTTGTTTTTCGTTTTGATCAACTTGTTAGTTATCCACCGGACACCTGCCCCCTCACCCATGGAAGAGTATACACACTGATGTGTATGGATTGCCTCTCTGCTTGTGATCACGGGCTCAACGCTTACAGTTGACCGCATGTGGAAGGAACATCCTATGATCCAGTGAGGTCACCACTCTGCTAAGCCTTGTCTGACCCCCCTGAATAAGGGTGGTCGCAGGCTTTTTGGTAAGCCTTTATTTCTACCTGAGGTGGTGGGCTGCACAAGATTTGATCGATTTCACATATGTTTCTAGAGTGTTGTTCTTCACCGGACACTTGCACTTGAACTGTTCACATATTTTACCAAGAACGTCATGTTATTTGGACTTTGCACAATCTCTTAATTTTTGTATTTTTGCACACTTTATTATCCAGCGCTACACTTGTTTGTATATATTTCAGTTTTGCCCTATATAGTGTTTTAGCCGCAGGTTATCTGTCATAGAATTGTTTCAATACTTTACATTTTTTTACACATTTTTTTTTTACTACACACCTAGCGTGTTTTTTTCCTTTATAACTACTAAGAATATGCATGCATCATACTAGGGGGAGTACAACTGGAGGAATCAATGGTGGAGAAGGATCTCAGGGATTTTGGTAGATCATAAGCTTAATAATGGCATGCAATGCCAAGCTGTGGTTTCCAAAGCGAGTAAAGTCCTTTTCTTGTATTAGGAGAGGTATGGACTCCAGAGAGAGATATAATTTTGCCCCTGTACAAATCATTAGTAAGACCTCATCTGAAATATGCAGTTCAGTTTTGGGCACCAGTTCTCAAAAAAAAAGGATATTGGGGAACTGGAGAAAGTGCAGAGAAGGGCAACCAAACTGATAAGACGCATGGAGGAGCTCAGCTATGAGGAAAGATTAGAGGAACTGAATTTATTCTCTCTTGAGAAGAGGAGAATAAGGGGGGATATGATCAACATGTACAAATATATAAGGGGTCCATATAGTGAACTTGGTGTTGAGTTATTCACTTTACGGTCAACACGGAGGACAAGGGGGCACTCTTTACACCTGGAGGAAAAGAGATTTCACCTCCAAATACAGAGACATTTCTTCACAGTAAGAGCTGTGAAAATGTGGAATAGACTCCCTCCAGAGGTGGTTCTGGCCAGCTCAGTAGATTGCTTTAAGAAAGGCCTGGATTATTTCTTAAATGTACATAATATAACTGGGTACTGACATTTATAGGTAAAGTTGATCCGGGGAAAATCCAATTGCCTTTGGGGGATCAGAAAGGAATTTTTTCCCCTGCTGTAGAAAATTGGATCATGCACTGCTGGGGTTTTCACCTTCCTCTGGATCAACTGTGGGTATAGGATTTGGGTATATGGGGTTGTAGGATATTATTTTTATGGTTAAACTAGATGGAATTTTCAACTTGACTAACTATGTAACTATATAGTGGGCTCCTAGCTGTGAAGCTGTAAGCTGTCACAGCCAGGTGCCCATAGTTTAGATGCCAGCGCCAAGGAAAGAAGACAGCGGGTGAAACCAACTGGGGTGAGCACACCGCTGCATTCTGTGACAGGTGAGTGGCTGTTTTTTTTAAAAGTCAACAGCTACAGTTTTTGTAGCTGCTGACTTATTTTTTTCACAGGCGACTGGAACGCCTCTTTAAGGCAGATCTACTAATGGAGTTAAAGCGGAACTTCAGGTTTTTTTTTTTTTCAACTTTCCATACATCCAATCTTTTGCCCTTGTTTAAGCTTTGGATAATAAAACCTTCTTTTTTTTTTTTGCCAGTAAATACCTTATACATCCCACTTCCTGTTTCTTGTCTGGTAAAAAGTCTAGGCTTATGACATCATGCACAGCTCTCTCTCGCTCTCGTGAGAGATTGCTAGGAAGGGAGGGGGTGAGTCATAAGAGGGCCAATGAAAGCTGCAGAGATGGAGGTGTGTGTCTGTGTAAATCCAGGAAGTGAACAGGCAGCAGCTTCAGCTGCCCACAGCTAAAATGGATGCAGCCAGAATCAGTGGAGAGGGATTTCTGCAGCATAATTGGCAAGTACAGAATCACAGTATATAAAAAATTTGCAAAGTGATTGGAGGGAAGCTTCAGAAGAGCAAAGATGGTTTTTATTACAGATTATGTGGGCAGACTGCAGTTCCTCTCTAAAGTGGTTGTAAACCCTTACATTCATACCCAGTGAAGTGAATAGCTTTTAAAAACAAATCCTTCCACGTAACTTGTACCCATTTTATCTGCAGTCTTCTTTTATCCACATCTTTTCAAAGTCAAGAGTTTATTAGCTTGTCTGAGCTGTCAGAAAACGGGGCAGAGAGCCGAAGGTTCACTCTGCAGAGCACAGTTGGGAGAGCTCTAAGAGCTGATTGGAGGGAAGGGACACCGCCACCCCCACCCCCTTCCACACAGCACACAGGAACAGAGCTAAGGCTGTCAATCAGCTGGGGCTCCCTCCCTTGTCACTTTTTTTTTTTTTCTCTGGTCTGGAAAACGTATCCGAAGCGATTCATGCTGATAGCAGAGGAATTGAGCAGCAGACAGAAATGACACTAAAGCCTCGTACACACGGCCGAGATTCCCGTCGAAAAAAACATGTCGTTTTTTTCGACGAGATTCTTGGACAAGAAACTTGTCCTGGCCGAGTGTACAGACGCTCGATTCAAAGAACCTGCGGTTCTTTGAATGGAGCGTACGTGGTGACGTCATCGACTACGACGAGCATGCGCTCGTCACATTCGATGCCGTCGCCGCCATCTTGGTATACCCTACCTATGCCTAGGAAGCTACCGCGCATGCGTCAAATTAATTTCGAACATGCGCGGCTTCCCGGAGGACAGGTAAGTGTGTACACACTCACTTTTCTCGTCGAGAAACATGCCGACGAGAATCTCGATGAGAAAATAGAGAGCAGGTTCTCTATTTTCTCGTTGAGATTCTTGTCGCTTTTCTTGACGAGAAACCATACACACGAACGAATTTCTCGGCAAAAAATCTCTGCCGAAACTTGCTGGTTTTGGCCGAGAAACTTGTTCGTGTGTACGAGGCTTTAGTGCTCTGAATTGAGACAGGTACACACTATAGAGGGAGATGCTTTGTTCATATTTCATGTCTGAGATTTACAACCACTTTAACCACTTTAATATCAGGCACTTCCCCCTTCCTGCCCAGGCCAATTTTCAGCTTTCATCGCTGTCGTTGTTTAAATGACTGAATTGCGTGGTCATTCTACACTGTACCCAAAAAATTTTTTTTATAATTTTGTTACCACAAACAGAGCTTTCTTTTGGTGGTATTTGATAAACAAAAAAACAAACAAAAAAAATGTTTGTTTTTTTTTTTTTCATTTTTTATAAAATTTTGTAAATAACTGTTTTCTCCTTCACCGACGGGCACTAATAAGGCAGTACTGATGGGCACTGATATGCAGCACATATGGGCACTGAAAGGCTGCACTGATGGGTACTTATGAGTGGCACTAACGGGCTTGGATGAACACTGGGTGGCACTGATTGGCACCATTTGTGGGCACTGATTGGCACCATTTGTGGGCACTGATTGGCACCATTTATGGGCACAGATTGGCATCCCTGGTGGTCCTAGGTAGGCATCCTCGGGGGACTGCGCCGATCGGCTGCTCTCCTCTACTTGCAACTATCGGACGCGAGTGAGAAAAAGCCCATGCACAGCTCTTTCTGTTTAGATCGTAATCAGCTGTCATTGGACACAGCTGATTATGTGGTAAAGAGTCTCCGTTAGACTCTATACCCAGATCAGATTTGCAGTGTGCCAGACTGACACGCCGCAACTACGATCGCCGCGCTGCACACCCCCTTGTTATCCTGATCACATCATATGACGTCCGGTCAGGATAACACAGCCACTTTGCCGACGTCATATTGCTATATGGCGGGCGGCAAGTGGTTAAAGTATAATCAAAGACAAAACTTTTTTTAGTTAGCCCTGTTTCACACTGGTGCGTTTTGACATGCGATTTGGCATGCCAAATCGCATGTCACAATGCCGGTATTTGCCGCAAATTGCGGGCAATGGAACCATCCTAATCGGTGCGACGCCGCATCTGCGGCGCTGCACCTATTTAAAAAAGTTGTTTCTGTACTACTTTTTGCGATTTCGGGCCGCGATTTACATTGACATCTGTGCAGAAACCTGCACAGATGTCCCTGTAATCGCGGCCGAAATTGGGACTGACAGGCAGGAGTGAAATTGTGCGAGTTTAGCTGAACTCGCACGGCTTCACTCCCGCAGCCCCAGTGTGAACCTGGACTTAAAGAGAGTGGAGAGGGATTAGAACACCTGTCAGGTTTTTGTTTGCCTCATTAGTGAGGTCCACCCTCTCTACTTGTCCTGTTTACCATTATCATCGAAATGAAAGGAAAACCCCATATTTTGGGTAGTCCCCAGAACAGTAATAGAGGGGAAATGATCTGATGGGGACACGATTTCTGGTGACAGCCAGGGATTTTCTTACTAAGATTTCCTCCCACTTCCTGTTTTGGGTATGTAAATATTCATTTCAGCTAACGCAACAATGAAAATCAGGTTCTTGTTCAATTGTACAGTCATGTGCAGATAAAATAAGTAAACAGTAATTTGCTTTTCACGTGATTGAAATTGCAAAGAAAAAAAAAACCTGACATAGCCGCAGTAGCAAGTCTCCATCCCTGATAACATAAATAAAATAAATATTGAGACTTTAAATGAGGTATGCTGCTGCTAAAATATAAAACGGTGTATGGAGTATGTATATAGTAAAACCTTTTTATTCATCAAATGCAGTTCCTTTGGTCTAAGGCCCCTTTCACACTTGTACAACTTGTCCCATGATTTGGTCTGACTTTGATGCCAGTTACACAGGCATTCCCTGAAATCGCGGCAAAATCACGCGACTTTGAAGTCGCAGTAGTGTGAAAGGGGCCTAAAGCTGCATGATGGTTTCCAAAATATAAACACAGTCACATACAGGCAAGTTGATATTAAATACACATTTACCAAATGGACATATATAATAACACACAATGGTCATACATATCGTGGGACAGGTGAGTTGCTGTTGTTTTTTTGTTTTTTTTTTGTATCTGTTGACTTTTATTTTTTTCACAGGAGAGGCTCCTCTTTAATTGGCCTGCATGACAGAACTGAAAGATTTTGTTATAGTTTTACAATGGGGCTCAATCCCAATTCCTTCAGAGGAAACTGATAACCTTGCCAGATGTTTGAGCAGACACTAAAGTGGTTGTTAAAGTGGTTGTAAACCCACTTAGACCACTTGCACCTACAGGTAAGCCTAGATTAAGGCTTACCTGTAGGTGCAAGAAATATTTTAACCTACACGGTTTTCTGAATGGGATCTCGCCGGCCCGCGCGCGCATGCGTGTGACATCGCCGCTCCACCTAATCACAGCGCCGGAGTGGCGATACACTGACGGCAGTGACGGGACATCGAGGCAAGATGGCGGAGGTGACCGAGGACCGCTGGGGGTGCTTCGATCTCAGGTAAGTCATTCATAATGAGCTAGTATGCTATAATAATAGTAATAATTTTGCCTTTACTTCCTCTTTAAGCCACTGTACTACAAATGTCCCATCCCCTCTGTTGGCTATCATCTATCCTAGTGCCTGTGCTGCTGCTGCAAAAAAAATTCTGATTATATCTTATAAATGAGCATCTCCCGGCGCTCACGTGACTTCTCGGCTCTCTCCTCTGCCCTGCTGAGTCATGTGAGCGATGGGAGACGCTCGGTTATAAGGTATAATTGGCTTTTTGCAGCACAGGCACTATGATAGATAATGTTAGCTAACAGAGTGGATGGGATGTTTGTTGTACAGTTATGATAGCAGCAGGAAGGGATGGGGCAGAGAGCGTTGTGGCACAGACTAGCTGACAGGCAGGGAGAGGATGGGGGAGAGAAGAGAGGAGATCTGCAGATGACAGAGGCATGTCAACTGACCACAGTGTCAGGGCTCAGCAGCCACAATAAACCGTGGTCAGTTTACAGGGGGGAGGATATAGCCAGGCAGGATCAGCCAGGTTTTTTTCAGGTGATATAAGGGGCCAACTTACACAACACAAGCACTGTGCCTGTTGTTCATGTTTTAAGGGAACAGGATACTTTTTTTTTTTAATGAAGTGCTTTTCATTCCTACAACCAGGAGTTGCAGGAATGTACTTGCAGATGTCTTGTTTATTATTTACCTGCTACATAATGGCCAGCAGAATGGTTTATGGCTAAGCCTAAGCCCTTTTGAAGTGTTCA
This sequence comes from Rana muscosa, assembly GCA_029206835.1. Taxonomy (NCBI): domain Eukaryota; kingdom Metazoa; phylum Chordata; class Amphibia; order Anura; family Ranidae; genus Rana; species Rana muscosa. Next base: position 198,290,005 of record CM055123.1, read on the forward strand.
GACCCATACACTTTGTTTACTCAAGCCGGATGCCTATGAAGATGCACTTTTGGAATTACAGCCAGAGCCGGAACAAGGGGTGGGCGGGAGGGGCGGGTGCCCTAAGCGGAGTGTGAGAGGGGGCGAGTTATTAGCAAGCATGCTATGCTGGGCATCACTAAATGGCGGTCCGCGTTCGGCCCGAGCTGCTGCTCTTTCTGGACTGCCGTGATCGCGCCATTTGATCGCCGCTTGTGTCCCCAGCCTCCTCCGCTATCATTAGCAGAGGAGAGAGGAGCGGGAGGCGGAACGCTGGACAATTCTGCACTGGGGGCGGCACCAGCACTGCATGGAGAGCGGTAGCTGTCTGTCACATTAATTGGCAGGTGATTGGCTGCTAGGAGGTGGTCCTAGCAGCCAATCACCAGTTCGCTAATATGAAAAGTCAACCCGGTGCCCCGCCCAGTGCTGCTGTGCCTTCAGTTTAGGATTGTCCTACCTCCTGCTCTCCGCTCTGTGAAAGGTAGGGGAGTGAAGGGAGGGAAATATATGGAACTGTGAAGGATGGGAAGCTGGGGAATGGGGGCAGTGCTGTGTGGAGGGGTCGTGTAAAGGGGGCAATACTGTGTGGGGGGATATGTAAAGGGACAATACTGTGTGTGGGGTGATATGTAAAGTGGGAAATACTGTGTGGGGTGATATGTAAAGGGGGAAATACTGTGTAGGGGGGTGATATGTAAAGAGGGAAATACTGTGTGGGGTGATATGTAAGTTTGCCATCTTTGCCCTGGGCATCAAATGGCCTTGTGCCAGCACTGATTACAGCTATGTTCTAGAAGGGTGGGGGGGTCAGAGCTGCTTGGTCTTTTGTTCAGAACAGAAAAATTTACATTTTCATTACAGACTTTTTGTAGTGCTTGCTAAATAATGTGGTTGCCTGTTTGGGTTGCCCAGTTCACATTATTACAAGACCAAAATACTATCTGTGGGGCTATGCTAACATTGCCGGTCTCTCTGTTATATGCTTGTGGTCCTGTAGCGATGTTCTAGATGTTCTTCTAAATGTAAATTTTTATTTTTAGTGATCAAATGGTAAAAATCTCTGTGAAATCCCTTTTTAATAACGGCTAATAAAGTGGGAAAGTATCAACAAACACAAAACATGTTAAAGGGGTACAAATCTATAAGGGTAAACCCCTTTAAAATTTGAAAGAAAAACTCTCCTAAGTTACTACAATGACTTGGCTGAAAGTGAAATACACGTATGTTGGGAACTGCTGATAAACACCTTATTTGGTCTGTCAAAACGCGTTTTTTTTTTTTTTTTTTACCGATGGAATAAACGGTTTTGCAGGTTTCTAAGATCGCAGAAGGAGTTCAGGCTGCACACATTTGCTGGATTTTGCTCTTTTCCAGGAATACGGCCTCCAAAGAAAGGCCTTCATCTACTGTTTTCATTTTAAAGCCTGACAAAATGAGGAAGAAGTATGACTGATGTGATTCATATGCTAGTTGTAAACTGCACTGCAGGCACATTCCTGCACTGATTATACGCTATACTGTATATGAATGCTCATTTAGGGTAAAGTGACAATTTCTTGAAAGCCCACCCTGTAAGCCATTTATATTTACCTTCTCTCCAGCCCATTGATCTGTAGGATCTGATGATTCCCTGGGTGCCTTTTGGGTATGTGTAGGGCATGTGGTTGCAGTCACACGAGGAAGGTGGTAAGATCATCAACTTTGTGCAGGTTCCGACGTCATTTATACAAAGTTAGAACTGCCTGGGAACAGTGATGTGGGAGCACAAAGAAGGTCCGTGTGGATGGTTGGGGAAGGTGGATTTAAAGAGGCTCTGTCATTCTCCCTTTAATGGGGAAATTGACAGCAACTCTTTAACCACTTGAGCTCCGGAAGGTTTTACCCCCTTCATGACCAGGCCTTTTTTTTTGCGATACTGCATTGTTACTTTACCTTGCAATTGCGCAGTCGTGCAACACTGTACCCAAATACAATGTTTGTCCTTTTTTTTTTTTTTGTTCTTTTTTTTTTCCCCCCCACAAAATGAGCTTTCTTTTGGTGGTATTTGATCACCTCTGCATTTTTTTTTATTTTTTTTGCGCTATATACAAAAAAAGACAGACAATTTGGGGAAAAAAATACTTTTTACTTTCTGTTATAAAACTTACCCAATACAAAAATATAAAAAATCGAATTTCTTCATGAATTTAGGCCGATATGTATTCTGTTACATATTTTTTTGGTAAAAAATCCCAATAAGCGTATTTTTATTGGTTTGCTCAAAAGTTTTTTATAGCGTCTATAAACCATGGGATATTTTTTCTTTTTTTTATTAGCCATCAGCAACTTATAGCGGGACTGCGATATTGCGTTGGAAACTGGACACTTTTTGAGGACCAGTGACACTAATACAGTGATCAACGCTAAAAAATATGCACTGTCACTGTACTGACACTGGCAGGGAAGAGGTTAACGGGCGATCAAAGGGTTAAATGTATCCCTACAGTGAGGGAAAAAGTATTCGACCCCCTGCTGACTTTGTATGTTTGCCCGCTGACAAATGATCAGTCTATAATTTAATGGTAGGTTTATTTTAACAGTGAGAGACAGAATAACAACAAAGAGATCCAGAAAAACGCATTTCAAAAAGCTATAAATTGATTTGCATTCTAATGAGTGAATACATTTTTCGACTCCTTCGCAAAACATGACTTGGAAAAACCCTTGTTGACAATCGCAGAGGTCAGAAATTTCTTGTAGTTGGCCACCAGGTTTTCACACATCTCAGGAGGGATTTTGTCCCACTCCTCTTTGCAGATCCTCTCCAAGTCATTAAGATTTTGAGGCTGACTTTTGGTAACTCGAACCTTCAGCTCCCTCTGCATATTTTTTGGGGGATTAAGGTCTGGAAACTCGTTGGGCCACTTCAGAACCTTAATGTGCTTCTTCTTGAGCCACTCCTTTGTTGCCTTGGTCGTGTGTTTTGGGTCGTTTTCCTGCTGGAATACCCATCCATGACTCATTGGCTGAGGGAAGGAGGTTCTCACCCACGATTTGACAGTACATGGCCCTATCCATTGTCCCTTTTGATGTGGTGAAGTTCTTTGGTTCCCTTGCAGAAAGACACCCCCAGAGCATAATGTTTCCACCTCTATGTTTGATAGTGGGGATGGTGTTCTTTGGGTCATGGTCCTCCTCCAAACATGGCGAGCTAAGTTGATGCCAAAGAGCTTGATTTTGGTCTCATCTGACCACAACACTTTCACCCAGTTCTCTGAATCCTTCAGATGTTCATTGGCTAACTTCAGACGGGCCTGTACATGTGCTTTTCATGAGCAGGGGGACCTTGCGGGTGCTGCAGGATTTCAGTCCTCCATAGCGTAGTGTGTTACCAATTGTTTTCTTGGTGACTATAGTCCCAGCTGCCTTGAGATCATTGTGGTCCTGGGTTGATTGCTCACCGTTCTCATGATCATTGAAACTCCACAAGGAGAGATCTTGCATGGAGCCCCAGACCGAGGAAGATTGACCGTTATTTTGTGTTTCTTCCATTTGCGAATAATCGCACCAACTGTTGTCACCCTTTCACCAAGCTGCTTGGCGATGGTCTTGTAGCCCATTCCAGCCTTGTAGAGGGCTACAGACTTGTCCCTGAAATCCTTGGACAGCTCTTTGGTCTTGGCCATAGTGGAGAGATTGGAATCTGATTGATTGCTTCTGTTGACAGGTGTATTTTATACAGGTAACAAGTGGAGATTAGGAGCACTCCCTTTTTAAAGGGCATGTTCACCTTTTTGTAAACTTTTTTTTTTTTTTATAAATTCCAGCTTCCCTATGCACCAATATAGCATTCATGTACTTTTTTTTTTGCAGGGGAGGCATTTTTCAGGTGCTTTTACAGGTGCCATTTTTAGCCCAAAAGTGCCTGAAAAATGCCCCATTGTGAAAGGGGTCCAACAGTTTTGCTGGGGTGCTGCGCTGACAGAACGTTAAAAAAAAGTCCTGCAAGCAGCATCTTTGGGGTCGTGTAAACACCGCTCCTGCCCATTAAAATGAATGGGCACCGCTGCCAAAGTGCTTCGGCAGCGGCGCTAAACAGGCACATTTAACCCTTTATTCGGTCGCTAGCGGGGGTTAAAATTGCCCCGCTAGCGGCTGAATATTGCCTAAAACAGTAAAGCGCCGCTAAGACTAGCAGCGTTTTACCGTCAAAGCCGCCCGCCACAGTGTGAAAGCAGCCTTAACCTTAAGGGGAAGTAAACCTATAGATTTATTAAAAATGCCCCTTTCTTTTGTACTGGGAAACCCCAAAGCCTCTGCTCCCTCCCTCCTAAGTACCTGATGAGGAGACACCTGTGCATGTATGTTTACGTTCAGCAAGCCACACTGCTCCCCCTCCAGCAAATTGTCTGACAGCAGAAGTTTAGGCACTGGCGTTAATGGATCCTGAAGCCAGCGGCTGTGACAAGGACAACAGGTTAGTGATTGGGGACGGTGAGCAGGGGTTAGCACATAAACTGGGGCATTTTTTACTTTAATACCGCAAATGCATTAAGGTAAAAAAAAGCCTCTTGCACACGGACAAAATAATTTACCAAAGTTTACTCTGTAAAAAACAAATTTGTCCAAGTCCATTTTTGGAGATTTGCATGGAATGTGTCAGATTTGCCTTTTTTGTTTCTACGCTTTCTTGTGTCGTACCAATACAAACAAAAGAAATAAACATGAGAATGCCTAAATATCTGTAATTGCAACAATTTTCTGAAGGAAGTGGTGCGTTATCTGACAGAAATGCAGGGGTGCTAATATTTTTGCCCATGACTGTATGCATAGGGTCCTCTTAACTCTCTTGTATTGTAACTGTCCTGTCTCCCTTTATATTGTAATGCGATGAACAAACTGTTGGTGCTAAATAAATCCTGTAGATCAATATTAACTACTTCACCTCCTGAAGATTTACACCCCCCCCCCCCCCCCTTTCCTAACCAGGCCATTTTTTGTGATACGGCACTGCGTTATTTTAACTGACAATTGCGCAGTCGTGTGCATTGTATCCAAATAAAATTTGTGTCCTTTTTTTCACACAAACAGAGCTTTCTTTTGGTGGTATTTGATCACCTCTGCGTTTTTGTTTTTTTTGGGGGGGTTTTTTGCGCTAGAAACAATGAACGACAGACAATTTTGAAAAAAAACAATTTTTTTCAATTTCTGCTCTAAAACACATACAATAAAAATAAATTTGAACAATCTAATTTTATCAATTTAGGCCATTATGTATATATTTTGCTACATATTTTTGGTTAAAAAGAAATCCCAATAAGCGTATATTGATTGGTTTGCGCAAAAAGTTATAGCGTCTACAAACTATGGGATTTTTTTTAACTAGTAATGGCGGCGATCAGCGACTTATAGCGGGACTGCAATATTGCGGCAAACAAATTGGACACTTGACTTTTTTTGGGGGGACCAATGACATTATTACAGTGATCAGTGCTAAAAATATGCACTGTCACTGTATTAATGACACTGGCAGGGAAGGGGTTAACATCCGGGGGAATCAAAGGGTTAACTGTGTGCCTTTAGTGTAGTGGGGGAGATGCTTTTACTAGTGGAAGATATAGATCGGTGTGTCTGCTTTACAGAAACGCAGGATCCATGTCTTTTGTACTGACAGACAATCTGCCTTGTTTACATAGGCAGACTGGCATTTTCTCAGTATACCGAAATATCAGCGGGTGTCAGCGGACATTGGGTCTGCAGGCCCCGCTGATCAGCTTCCGCTGTGTAAAATCACAGCGGGAGCGAGCCAGCGGCGGCGCTCACTCATGCCCAAAACCCGGAAGTGCAGAATCATCTCTCTCTCTCTCTGTGTGTGTGTGTGTGTGTGTGTGTGTGTGTGTGTGTGTGTGTGTATGTGTGTGTGTATATATATATATATATATAATATGATTCTGCGCAGTGTGGCCGCTCAGTAGCAGTAAATCAGCTATGGGGCGGCTGGCAAGTGGATAATATTAATGTTCACATGCCAGGCTAGTCAAATTGTAGGAAGAGGCACTAAATGCATGTGTGTACAATAACTAGACTAATTGTATGCAACGCATTCATGTAACCATTCCCGAATTTCCAGCTGCAATCTTTCAGTAGTCCAACCACCTTGATTTTGATACGAAAAGGAAGAAAAGGGCCACTCGGAGTGAAATTAATCTGGCGTCTACTGTAAAGGGCGGTTTTGGTTTCAGGTATATGGTGAAAGTTTTCATTGTGGGAAGCAGTTTTTTTTTTTTGTGCAGGAAATGTAATCGCCTCGCCCGGTCACTTGAAGGTCACATGTGATTTTACATGAAGACTGAAGGACAGACAGGACTTTGTACCTTGAACCGCCAGTGTTTGGCGAAGGCCGAGACAACAATGTGCTGCGTTACTGTCTGAATGGGGTGGGGGAGTGATCGCTGGTGTCTTCAGAACAAGACGTGCTACTTTAAAACTTTGTGTTCAGGTCTTTCTGTTCTACCAGGGACCCAGAATGTGAGAACAGAATCTTGGAGCACCTAACCAACAATTTTTTATCTTTTATACCAGTTTTAGGATCGCTAACAACCAAAATCTGGACCCATTCACAGCAGCTCTGTATAACGTGCCTCCATAGGTGTGCATTGTGTATTGAGGTGCAATCATTGTAAGAAATCATTACACCGTTTACTATTTTTTTTAAATGTATTGAAATGTCACAAAACAATATTTCATTAAACTATCACTACAGCACATTTCGATGTAGTGTGTCGCATCGCACTGCATTTTACAATACAACGCCTCCTCATCGCCCTGATTTAACCTCTTGATCCCCACACTAGTGTGCTTGCATAGCAGCCCAATTCACTTGAATAGGTCATGTTTGATTGCCTCTACGCCCGCAGAAAGCAACAGAGGGTATAATTCCAGGGGCATGTGTACCTCTCTGCCCAGTGTCTGCATGTATGATCTGTTTTATCTATGTTAACAAAATCAGCATCCATGTTATGTGACACACTGTGACCGAGCCAGCCAGAGCCATGATAAAGTGCCTGCTGCCTGTGTGTTATCATAATGCAGTTGCTGATCGCCTGATGGCAGATTATTTAGTATATACGTGATCCTGCATTTCTGGGTATGGGAGCCAATCAGCGACCTGCTGGTCATTATGTACAAAGGCAGAACGGTGGTCTGCCTATGTAAACAAGGCAGATTGCTGTTCTGTCAGTATGGAAGACATTGATCCTGTGTTCCTTCAAAGCAGGTACAGGGATCTATGCATTCCCTTAGTAAAAGCACCTCCCCCACAGTAAGAAAACACTTGTTATGCACATATTTAACCCTTTGCCCTAGATGTTATACCCTTCCCAGCCAGTGTCAGTACAGTGACAGTGCATATTTTTAGCACTGATCACTGTATTGGTGTCACTGGTTCCCACAAAGTGTCACTTGGTGTCCGATTTGTCCACCGCAATATCGCAGTCCAGCGATCTGGTCACCTTACCTCAGTGGTGGTGCCGATTCTCCTAGTTCCAAGAATCATAGAATTTAACAGAAGGACCACCCAAAGTTATCCTGAGACCCCATTCACACAGGGGCAACACGACTTCCAGTGCGACTTTGGAAGGCAACTTGGACACGACTTGAGTTTGAATCACAGTGCGACTTGGGGCGACTTACAACACGACTGAAGTCGCCTCCAGGACAGGAGGCTTTCCAGGGGCCAATCAAACAAGAATCAGCTCTGTGGGGGGGAGGGGAGAGGGAGGGGTTTGCCTGAGAAATGTATGTTCTCTTCCTGGAAAGTTGCTTCTGTTAAGACAGGGGATCCGACTTCTAAGGTGACTTCCATTGAAATCAATGGGTACAAGTCGCCTAGCGGTCACCTAGATGTCGGATTGAAGTAGTACAGGGACCTTTTTTGAAGTCTGAGCAACTGCAGTAGTGTGCATTAAGACGGCTCCATTCACTTACATTGATTTTCTCATGCAGCGCGACTTGAGGCAACTAGGGGCGACTTGAAGTCGGATCCAAAGTCGTCCCTGTGTGAATGGGCTCTTACTCAATTTGTATCTTTTCAAAATTAACATCCTGTAGCAAAAAGTTGCCGCTTTATTCAAAAAGAATCTTCTTTTTTATTGGACTCCTATAGTAGCAGTCTTGATGGCTAGGCTACACCAATTGTCACCTCCACTGTCCACTGAGGCAGTCTGACTGAACATTGGAATGTTTTGGTTTATTCATGAAGTCAGAGGAAGTTCAAGTCGGTCTCCAGTATCAAAATAAAACTAAATCAGATAGGGGTTCAGAAAAACCTTTGCTGGGTAATGAAATTAACAATGGTTGTCTCGGAGTGTCTACTATTAAGCAGGACTTTTACTTACAAACTTTAAAATGTAGAACAGATTCATTTAACAACTTGGCGCCCGCGCTATAGACAAAAGACGTCTACAGCGTGGCGCCTTCCTGCCGGGAGGACGTCCTCCTGTTTACTTCCGCGATGTGCGCCACCACGGGCACGCATCGGGGGAAATCTGTGCCCGCCGTGTGACGCGGGTGCCGATGCGCTTGCCTGGCGGCCGCGATGTCCGCCAGGTACCCGCGATCGGCTGTCACAGAGCCAGGGACGTGGATCTCTGTGTGTAAACACAGAGATCCACGTCCTGCTAGGGAGAGGAGACTGATGGTGTGTCCCTTGTACATAGGGACAACCATCGGTCTCCTCCCCCAGTCAGTCCCCTCCCCCCACAGTAAGAATCACTAATAGGGAACACCTTTCCATATGCGTTTTCTTTGCTGTGCGAACTCGCGGGGACGGGGCGCTTTAAAAAAAATAAAAATGTTTCTCTTATTTAACCACTTGTCCCCCGCCCACTGTCAATAGACGGTGGGCGGAGGATACTCTCGTTCTGGGAGGACGTCATATGACGTCCTCCCTTTAAAACGAGCTAGGAGGCGCGCGCGCCCGCCGCGTTCACAAGGCCCCGGTGCGCGTGCCCGGCGGCCGCGATTGCCCGGGAAACGAGCAGGAAAGTGGATCTCTGTGTGTAAACACAGAGATCCATGTCCTGTGAGGGAGAGGGGACCGATGCTGTGTCCCTTGTACATAGGGACAACCATCGGTCACCTCCCCCAGTCAGTCCCCTCCCCCCACAGTAAGAACACTTTGAGGGAACATATTTAACCCCTTCCCGCCCCCTAGTGGTTAACCCCTTCCCTGCCAATCACATTTATACAGTAATCAATGCATTTTTATAGCAGGGATCGCTGTATAAATGTGAATGGTCCCAAAAATGTGTCAAAAGTGTCCGATGTGTCCGCCGCAATATCGCAGTCACAATAAAAAATCGCAGATCGCCGCCATTACTAATAAAAAAAAATGCTATAAATCTATCCCCTATTTTGTAGACGCTATAACTTTTGCGCAAACCAATCAATACGCGCTTATTGCGATTATTTTTGGTAAAAAAAAAAAAAAAAAAAATGTAGAAGAATATGTATCGGCCTAAACTGAGGAAAATTTTATTTAAAAAAAATAAAAATGGGTATTGATTATAGCAAAAAGTAAAAAATAGTGTTTTTTTTTCCAAACTGGACGCTCTTCTTTTGTTTATAGCGCAAAAAATAAAAAACGCAGAGGTGATCAAATACCACCAAAAGAAAGCTCTATTTGTGGGGGAAAAAAAGACGCAAATTTCGTTTGGGAGCCCCGTCGCACGACCGCGCAATTGTCATTCAAAGTGTGACGGCGCTGAAAGCTGAAAAATGGCTTGGGCAGGAAGGGGGTTTTCGTGCACAGTAGAGAAGTGGTTAATTTTTTTTTATTATTTTTTTTTTTTTTTACATTGTGTTTTAAAAAAAAAAAATGTGATCACGTTTATTGCTGTCACAAGGAATGTAAAAATCCCTTGTGACAGTAATAGGTGGTGACAGGTACTCCTTTATGGAGAGATCCCTCCTTTGCACATCAAAGAATTCAGATTGCCGAAAACGGCCGTTCTGAATACTGTATATTTTTTAAAAACCGGCGTCATTGGCAGCCGAGTAAACCGGAAGTGACGTTGTGACGTCGCTTCCGTGTTTACATTCAGGAGACTGGAACGAAGCCGCTTCCGGCTTCGTGCCAGTCTGTGTCTACACACCGGAAGAGGCTGCTCGCGGATCGGGTCTCCCGGTGGGACGGGAGGCCGTAGGTCTCCGGGATAACAACTGAGCGGCTTTTAGCTGCATCGGTTGTTATCCCTGGAAAACCGACCGCCCGCTCTAAAAAAATGGTACCGGAATGATGCCTGTAGCTGCGGGCATCATCCCGGTATAACCTCGTAAAGCTGAGGCCGCATATATGTGTACGCTCGGCGCAAATGGGGTTTTTAAACTCCACTTTAAATGCATCCTTTTTTTAACCTACCGTATATACTCGAATATAAGCCAAGTTTTTCAGTACATTTTTTTGTGCTGAAAATGCCCTCCTCGGCTTATACTCAAGTCACCTTTTTGTGCCTGATATCCTGGTCTTTGGGGACCCGGTACCGGCCGGCCGTAGGTCCCCTGGACCCCAACTTGGCACACATGTAGCCCCACTTTTCCTCTACAAGTGTGCAAAGTTTGTTATCCGGGAGACCTACGGCCGGGGAGCACCGATTTTTCAAAGCTGGGCACCCCTTCCATAGACTCCCATGTTAAACGGTCATTTCTCTGGTAAAAATTATATGAATATATAAATGTAGGCGCTATGTGAAATTCAAAAGTGAATTCAAATGTGTGTTGGGACTCAATGGAGAACCGAATGGCCTAATGAAGACCAAATGATAAACGTTGTAACAAACACGTGTGACGTGTATACTTAAAATAAATTCAAACAGTGGTACGGTGATATGTCACCGTGATCTAAGAGAACTACTGATACCCCTAGAAATAGATCAAAATAAAAGATGTAGTGACTCTTTACAGTGAACACTTATAAACAATCATAAGGAATCTATAACACCTATTGGTGCCTAAATCATATACAAAACTGTAAATCACCTATAAGGAACAGAACTATGTGACAGAGACATTTAAAATTTTGTTTGCACTGAACTTTGTGGATATTTCATATGAGTACAGGTAGGAAAACAATATCCAAAAGTGGTCGTCTGTGGATATGCAAGTCCTGTTTCAAATGGTTCCTTGAAATAGATGGTTTGTATGCCAATATGATGTAACACCCGGGAGTGCCTTCACCATTGGGTCAGGGACAATAAGTAAGAAATAAATACTCTTACCAAGTGTTGTAGATCCAGCTCACCATATAGCGGTGGATCTATCAGGCTTATGTCCACGTCAGGGACCAGCAAAATAGAAACCAAAGTTGTCCTCTCCTGTTGGTGGCGTCTTTCAATGTTTCCAAATGTGACTCGCTCCAGGTGTGGGTAATCAGCATATAGACCCGAAGCCCTCCATATGGATGGTGTCACCAAAAAAACAGGAAAGAGCACTTCCACATAGTGTAAATCCAAAAATGGGAATTTATTTAAAAGCAACCATAAAATTCCAGTAAAAAACAGCAGCAAACAAGCAGTTCAATCTCAAAATAGAAGGCAATCCACTCAAAAATTACAAACAAACCCAAGGATGAACTTCAGAAGTGGTAAGCTTCAAATATCAAGAATGCGTGAGATGGGCAATAAGGACTGGCATGTAAAACCCGACGCGTTTCGTCTGATAAGACATCAACTGGGGTACACGCCGTCCTGATGCCCCCCACGCTATATATAGGAAGAGATTTGTACCTTAATTGCATGCCCGTATGTCCCAATGTTTCACTTCCGGGATTGGTGAGTCACATGGCTGGTTCTGCGTCACATGACCTCCGTCATGTGACGGATCAGGCCAATCAGGATAAACCGGAGAGGCATACTACGCCATCAACGTGACTGACGCCGTCCACGTGTCCTCGGCATACACTGGGCCAATCAGGACAAAGCGAAGAAGCGTGTTACGCCATCGACGTGACTTACAATGTCTACGTGTCATCGGCGTACATTAGATTGGATCCCTCATAGACGGCGTGACCGTGCGCAAAGCACAGTGGGATATGTAGTCGGAACGCCTTTTGCCTTTTTTATTTCTCTGGTAAGTTTGGGGACCCGGGAACCGGCCCGCCGTAGGTCCCCTGGACCCGAATCTTGGTACACATGTAGCCCCAGTTCTCCTCTACAGGAGATTTCTGTCTGGGGGACCTACGGCCGGGGAGCACCGATTTTTTTTTCAAAGCCGGGCACCCCTTCCATATACTCCCATGTTAAACGTAAGTCTAGGCATGGGCACAGTGAGGCATGGACTCAGTGATGCATGCACATGGACACCCTAGGCTTATACTCGAGTCAATAGGTTTTCCCAGTTTTTTTGTGGTAAAATTAGGTGCCTCGGCTTATATTTGGGTCGGCTTATACTCGAGTATATACGGTATGTTACTTCCCTTTTTTTTTTTTTTCTTTGCAGAGAAAGGTATGTCGGCTGCCATTGCTGACCTTTCTTGCTGAAAGTGCTATTTACCTTCAGAGTTACTAACCATATACAAGCATTTGTACATGCAAGTCAGAAATCCTGACCTGTGTTCATGATCAGTGTCTCAGAAGACACGGAAGCCCTTAGATCAGCATGGCAGGTCCATCCGGAAAGTATTCACACCGGTTTGACTTTTTGCACATTTTTTGTTATGTTACAGCCTTACTCCAAAATTGATTAAATTCATTATTTTCCTCAAAATTCTACAAACAATACCCCATAATGACAACGTGAAAGAAGTTTGTTTGAAATCTTTGCAAATTAATAAAAAATGAAAAAATAAATACATAAGTATTCACAGCCTTTGCCATGACACTCCAAAATTGAGCTCAGGTGCATCCAGTTTCCACTGATCATCCTTGAGATGTTTCTACAACTTGATTGGAGTCCACCTGTGGTAAATTCAGTTGATTGGACATGATTTGGAAAAGCACACACCTGTCTATATAAAAGTGAAGTGCTGTGAATACTTTTCGGATGCACTTTATATTACAGGTATCCTTATATAAATATTGTATTTCAGTTGGCCATAACTAGCTCAACTAATCCCCCACCCTCTGTCCAAGAACCATTAGTGAGGCTATGCTCTTCATAAGCCTGACTGAACAGCAGCAATGCACAGTGATCAAATCTGTTTACATAACCAGGACATATTTTTTTCTTAATATGCTTATAAACCACGTATGTAACCCTTCAACGCAGAGTGAAAGAATTCCCCTTCAGAGAGCAATAACAGAAAGGCCTTACATTTGGGAGCTCGAAATTAGATCAGCGTGCTTTCATGGGCAGCTAGAAGAATGCATCAAAACTGGATTGGCTATGGCCTATATATCTGTTACATAACATTTACCTAATTTCTGTTTCGTGACCACAGTTGAGCATCAGTAAATGAATAGAGACTGAATACTTTGACCGTAGAATAACATTATAGACAGTTTTGCTTATGTTAAGATTTTCTTTCTTCTATCATTACTTTTTCTTAAATTATAAACCAATCCACAGATACTAAGCATTTTTCTTCCTAGTACCAAGATATAGTGTACATCTGCTGAATTATTAGAAAGAAAAAAAGCAATGATGATGTGCAAAGTATAGCAAACCATCAATTCAGTTAGAGTTCTTCCTGGTTGTAGTTCCATTGAGAAGAACCACACTCCAATCTGTATTCTTCCAAGTCGCTTTATTAAATCATCCACGTCCCTTGCATGGCTGGGGGCATGACAAAAGGGAAGAAAGCCATGAGTACACCTTGCTCTGATATCACATCCTGGCCCAACATTACATGTCCTGAGTTTGTGGTCTATACCTCCAACATGGTGGCACAGACTGAACCTGTGGTGCAGGGGAGACTCAAACTGATTTCATTGCTCCAATGACCATAATCACTACCTACCAGAATTCTGGTAACGGAATGTGCATGGTGACATAGTCCTAGAGATAACGTTTCCCATAGATATTAGATGACAGAAAACAGCTGAAGTTCTAATATCTATAGGACAGTAGCAGACCATGTCACCAATCAGGCAGGTTCCAAATTCTTGTTTTATTTATTACCTTTCCCTTATAATTTGGCACTGGAAGAGTCTGCAGTCTAACTTGTTCCTCTTAGTAGGCCTAAGCATGACTAGTTGCTATGGGCTTCGAGGTAATTAACAGATTGCAATGCATTAACCTAGGAACAGTATATAGATAGCCCTAAATTGCTATAACAATCCCAGTTTTATCACACTGGCCAGTGATTTGATCGAAAAATTAAAAATTGTGCTTGGCCAGAGGATCCCTGTTGATTGCCCGTTTTATTCTTTAACCACTTGACGCAAGCCCACTGTCGAATGATGGCTCTCATTCTGGGTGGATGTCATATGACTGCAGCCCAGAACGACCACTCTCGCATGCCCATCGTGTTGTGTTCCTAGGACACGGCGCAATCCCAATCTCTGTAAAGAGCCGATGACACGGCTCTTTAACCATGTGATCGGCTGTGTCCAATCGCAGTCGGTCACATGTAAATGCGGAAGTACCGCTAATCGTCTCTCCTCGCCTAACACTGACAGAGTGTGTGGCGATCAGCGGTATCTCCTCGCAGGGGAGACCAAGGCAGGTAATCAGGGCACTGAATATCAGTGCTCTGATTACAGCAAAGCCCCAGCTGTGCACATTAGTGCCACCAATCTGTGCCCAATCAGTGCTGCCTATCAGTGCGGCATATTGGTGCCACCTAATCTGTGCCCATTAGTGCCGTTATCAGTGCAGCCTACCATTGCCCATCAGTGCAGCCTGATCAGTGCACATTAGTGAAGGAGAAAAAATACTTATTTACAAAATTTACTGATGTAAACTAAGAAAAACATATTTGGTCTTTTTTTGATCTTTTTTTGTAAAAAAAACAAAAAAAAAACAGCAGTTGACCAGTAGCACGTGGTCCCCACAGTGACTTCCTCTCTGCATTCTCTAGGCTGGAGGCACAACAGAACTGCCTTTTCCAGCAGCCCAGTACACTGTCCCCTTGCTCTGTTGCATCAGCCAATTACTCGATCCGGACCCAACCAAGATGGCTGCCCCTGCACTGGAGACACACTGTAAATGAGCATTGCAAAGTGGTCTCCTTAAAGATAACAGCTGTACTTCTGCATTAATGAATATTCAATGTAACCCTGTTCACACTGCAGAAGGATAATTCAACAGCAACAAAGGAAGAAGTTCCACAGCAGTTATCAGCTACAGTCAAGGTTACATAGAGTTTTTATATAGACTATACTATGTAGCCATGTCCATGTTTGTACAGCTTTCATGTGTTTGTGCAGCTTTCATGTGTTTGTGCAGCTTTCATTATTCTGCAGTGTACCTGGCAGGGAAAGGGAGGGGCAGCCTCGGTAACACTGACTGGAGGAGAGAACTAAATGAGAAGAACAGAATAACCCTATTCGTTTGATACTGTTTTCTTCTTGGCCCATCAACAGGCTGGGGCATGTAAATAACACTACCAAATGTTTTAATTGCGACAGTGGTGTCATCTGTCTGGATTTGCTTGTGTGATGGGGCTGTGTAAATCTCAGGACTGGAGGGACAGAAATACAAATCATTTGGCTGATAAAGCAGGTCCCTTATGCATAATTTATCCACGTATTTAGTGTGTCTACAGTCCAGCTTTTAAAGTACAAGTCTAACTAAAACTTTTTTTTTTAATTACTCTCTTGACATCTGTTCTCATTTCCTGCCCTGAGTGGGACCATTTACCAGAATTGGAACAAATGGAAGGCTTCTAAACATAGGCAGCGGAGATATTGAGGATCTACTATATATTAGATGTAGAGGCATGGCATAGAGCCCAGAGATGGCCCTTAAGTAGAATGACAGGGCTCTCCTTTTTAAAGAGTTAGGCCTCGTACACACGACCGATTTTCTCGGCAAGAACCAGCAAGAAACTTGCTGGCAGAGAGGTCTTGCCGAGTAAATCGGTCGTGTGTACGCTGCTAGCGTGTTTCTCGTCGAGAAAACCGACAAGAAACCTCGACGAGAAAATAGAGAACCTGCTCTCTATTTTCTCGTCGAGATTCTCCTCGGCGTGTTTCTCGACGAGAAAAGTGAGTGTGTGTACACTTACCTGTCCGCCCGGAAGCCCGCGCATGTTCGAAATGAATTTGACGCATGCGCGGTAGCTTCCTAGGCATACGTAGGGTGTACCAAGATGGCGGCGACGGCATCGAATGTGACGAGCGCATGCTCGACGTAGTCGATGACGTCACCGCGTACACTCCTTTCAAAGAACCGCGGGTTCTTTGAAACGAGCGTGTGTACACTCGGCCGGGACAAGTTTCTTGTCCAAGAATCTCGTCGAAAAAAACGACATGTTTTTCTCAACGAGAATCTCTGCCGTGTGTACGAGGCCTTCATCCGATTTAATGATTAGTCATTTTGGATATCTGTTTTGCAGTGCCAATCAACACGGCACTCTATAATACCAGTGTTTTTGTTTTTTAAAATTTTAATCAAACTTCTTGTGTTCACGCTACTCAGCCCTGGTATTGCATACATTTGTTGGCTTTTATTTAACAAGATTACAAATGGTATGCTGTAACTCCTAGTAGCTAAGCATCTTGAGAGCATAATAAGAATACATATGATTGCTATGGTTAACCGAAGAACCCTTTGGGATACCAGTCCATAGTTTCCAAGTGTCCCCCTTTTACAAAGAAGCCCTCCTATTTTAAAGATTGTCTTGTGCCCCCCACATTGTCTCATAGAATGTCCCACCAGGCAGACGCAACACGAAAGGTCACTTGGCAGGAAGATCATAAAATTGAGTGTCTTCATAATTTTTTCGAGTGGGGAATGCTGGCAAAGAAATAGAACAGACCTCAGGGTTTTCTCAACTCTGAGAATCTGCGTAGGGTAAAATAAGTAAAGCTAAGCAAGGAGCAGATCTTACTCTGTTTTATGTAAGTTCGAATATTCAAGACTGAATAAATTTTTCTATAAATCCAATCCTGACTGCTTCTCATTAAAGTAAGAAAGGGCTTTGTACTGTAACCATGCAGAACACAAACAGAAAATTTAGATATGTTTCCACACTGCTGACCTCTAGGCCTGCTTGTTGCGTGGAGAAAGGCCCTTTTTTTTTTTTCAGAGGCGGATTGCTTTCTAACAAAATCCTAGATCACAAAGCCAAGGGAAAATACTTGACATTTCAAAACTGTAATACTCAGCATCTGCTGCTCTTACTGGAAGAGCTAGCGGTTAATTATAAATGTGCATAGTATAGCGTCTGGTTTGGATTAAACTTCCAGTTGCTTTTCACGCCATTGGCAGTTGGTTAACTTTGGCTATGTACATTCTTCCTTCTATCTAGAGGGAGATGTGAACTTCAAGTCATGTGCAGATGAAATCAGTGAAGGATTTGGTTACAGTATATAGAGATGTATCTAAAGCATTGAAACAGAGCCTCAGTCTGTACATATCTAAAAATCCTGAATTAATTTTGTGGTAGAGGGCAGAGAGTTATGGCTTAGAGTGAAGCATTGTGAAAGAACTGAGCATAGTTTTCCACGAGGTGCTTCTGTATGTTTCAGCGCTAACAGCTTTAAAGTGTATTCCAGACTGGGATAAAACCTACTTTATATTGGTTACATGTTCCCATGAACATAACATAACCTAGTTATGTGGAGGAATGTTTAATATAATTAACCCTGTCTGTACCGTGTTTACAGTGATTTATTGTCAACTGTAAAGGGTTACAAATTTGGAAACTGCCCTCTTGCATTGTATGTTAAAAAAGGCTCCGTTCACTGTATTGGAATCGCAAGATTCTGCCTGAAATTCCCGAATAGCAGCAAAATGCGGGATTAGTTTTGCGATGCCATTATTTAATTAATGGAACTCCTAATGTGGCTGGCTGTGTGCCAAAATTTGGTACATGAGCTTCTATGACACGTTTTTGAAGCAGAGTTTTTTTTTTTAGGTATGATAACACAGAAGAAACAAAGTGGGGTTTTCTTAATATTGAGAAATGTAAAAAATAGTTTTTAAAACAAGTAATGCTAGCACCATAAGGATTGAAAATGGTCAATGTTGCTTCAAAAAGTGGATTTCTGCTGATCTTTCTCCCACAGCTTCAGCTTTCTGAAAAATGTAGGTACCCCTAGGCAAGGTAACAGCTTTGGGATTGCCATCCCTTTGCTTGGCTATGAAAAGTATTGCAATAGACACACTGGGGTTGATTTACTAAAACTGGAGAACTCAATCTGGTGCAGTTGTGCATGGTAGCCAATCTTCAGCTTGTTCAATTTAAGTGTAGCGATACCCCCAGCTAAGAGGGCCGCTGGTATGATTTGTTTCGGGCGCTGTAGCACTCGCTGTCAACCACCGGCAATTGGCTCTACCCTCCCTTGGCACAGTCAGTAGGGGATGATGGGATTGTGTAACCTGTGATTCTTAGCAGCACAATCCCACAATAAAGGCACACAACAGTATGGTGTAGCTATCACTAACTGTTTCTCCTGCACAGTAAATGACACAAACAATTGATATACTTAACCCTGGTACTTTACTGAGAATAATGGTTAAATGCGACGTCCCTCAGGCTCCTCAGTGGGTACGGAAGGCTCTTTGGAATAATACAGGCCTAGGCTTCAGGCCCTGTATTCTCAGCAGACTCGGCACAGAGTTCCACTTGCTGGGCGGGCGGTGTCCAAAGAGACCGTGCTCCAGCCCGCCCCCTGGTTAAATACCCCGCCCCAGCAGTCCTTGCGCGGGGAAATGCATCCTGGGTATGGTAGTCTCTGGGCCTTAAAGCAAACACCCGCTACATAAGCTTTGATACTAAAACCTGGAAGTTGTTTGGTTTCTATGCAGGTGCTTGAAGAGACACTACACATATTAGAGGGTTCTTATCTTACACAAACAATATGAAAACATGTAAGAGTTGATTTAGCTATAAATTGTTTTTAAAGCACAAATACTATTTGCTGCATTAAAGTGGTTGTAAACCTCTGAAAAAAGAACAAAGCATATTCTTCTGTATTGAACACTTGTCTCTATCCAAAGCTCCTGGCGTAATTTCTGTTTGCTCTGTCATTCCTCTATCTGCATGAGTATTTTCTCACAGGCTATGTTGACACCAGACAATCCTGGGAGACAGCCCTGCTCCCCCTTCAACACAGTCCGTGATTGACAGCCTCAGCTGTGCATGTTTCCCTATGAGACTGTGTAGAGGAAGTGGGGTATGTCCTTTTCCTCCTCTCAGGTCTCATAACACTGAGCTCTCTGCTCTGTGCTGTGCCATGTGTGACAACAGAGCTCCACCCCCTGCCTTTTGAAGCAATGAAAAAAAAGGAGGGAAGAGGAAGGCATACCTAAGGTGTAGTATTGGTAACACAGTTTATTGCACAAGATAGATTTCACTTACAAGATGTAGACAGAACACACGCATTGTGTTAAGGAAATCGTCATCCTCAGAGGCTACCACTGTCCCGTGTGTCTTTCCAGGGTGCAGATGGCTGTGGGGGAGAGATCTGGGATGCAGGAAGTCCGGGCTGCTCGGTGTGGACCACACAGGAGGAAGTGAGATGTCACCAAATGGGAGGGACCCAGATCATGGAGAAGACGGGAGGATGGCTGTCTACCTCTTGTAAGTGAAATGTATCTTGTGCAATAAACTGCGTTACTAATGTTGTAGAAATTTTATTAAGATCTATTCCATATGTGTTGTCATAGTGTCTACCAGTGTTAGTTCTGCTTGCGGCTCGCTCATAAGAGCGAACTGGCATCGGTGAAGGACCATTGGTAGTGAAAAGCTTCCTGTGGATGTGGAGAGGTGTTCGCTCTGGAAAAGTTATGTCCGCCAGCTAGAGCCCTTGCGTTATGCGCAGACTTGTTCATTTGGAGGGGATATGTTCGCTCTGCGGAGACATGATTGGTTTGATACCTATCTGCCTTTGCGGAGGGATATACGCTCATGTCTTTCTATATGTATGATCAGCACATGGGGAGACCATGAGCGTGTCCCTGCTGATAGCCTCACGTCCATAGGAATGGTAGTATAATCCGGCTATGCATTGTTCTCTGAATAATGCAGAATAAGGATTCGCACCAATGGTAGAAGCAGAAACGTGTGCGCACGCTTGGTCAGGACAGCGTTAACAATTTTTGAGGGGCCAATCTCGCTACATGTGGGTTCATTTGTTAAACTGTAGAGCACAGGAAATCGTACACACTGGTCTGCACAGACACGCCCAGACACTCCCCTAGTCATTGTTTCATTGGTTGAGTTTTGTATAACACCTACTGTTTGAAGGAATGCCTGGGCTTGATTGGCTGAACTGAATAGTCACCAAGCTTCTATTGTTACCCCTGTTCAAAGTC
This sequence comes from Rana muscosa, assembly GCA_029206835.1. NCBI lineage: Eukaryota > Metazoa > Chordata > Amphibia > Anura > Ranidae > Rana > Rana muscosa. The sequence goes on from CM055123.1 coordinate 198,310,426, forward strand.
CTATAAATAAACAGAGCTCCCATAACAACCCAGGGCCGTCTGAGGAGCTTGCAATGTGGTAACAGCTGAAATGTCTGTTTTACTTGGGAAGCAATAGCGCACTCGAAATGCATTATTATTAGACAGGATTTATATAGTGCCAACAGTTTGCGCAGCGCTTTACAATATCAGGGAGGACAGTACAGTTACAATACAATTCAGTACAGGAGGATCCGAGGGCCCTGCTCGTTGGAGCTTACAATACATTATCCAAAAGAGCTGAAAGGTGCGCTTATTAGCGCACGAGAAATTAATTACGCATAGCGTATATTAGTTTCCACAACACTAATACAACACTGTGTGCACTGTGCTTCCCTCTCCCCTTCTTTTCTATCATTTCTTATGCCCTGTACACACAATCAGTTTTTCCGACAGGAAAACCGTGTTTTTTTCTTTTTCAGCAGGAAAACGGCTCAAAATTGACTTGCATACACACGGTCACTCAAATCTTGGCTGAAATTCCGAACGTCAAGAACGCGGTGACGTACAACGCATACGACGAGCCGCGATCAATGAAGTTCAATAGGCAGGTCGGCGCTTCTGCTTGATTCTGAGCATGCACGTTTTTTTTTTCTCGTTGTAATTGCATACAGACGTACGCAATTCGCGATAGGAATTTTTCCTGTCACGAAAATTGAGATCCTGCTTTCAGTCTTTTCTTGGCAGGAAAACTGACAGAAAAAGTGTGGTGGAGCATACACATGGTCGGAATTCCTGACAAAAAGCTCACATTGCACTTTTCTTGTCAGGAAAACTGATCGTGTACGAGTCTTGGAAACACACTGGGGATGGCTGCCACCTTAAAATTACTTTACCTTTTTAATTTTTTATGACTTTTCTCCTGGATTTTGGAACTTATCGATCTATTAAAAGGAATATATATATATATACCGTACACACTCTTCTTGCTACTGTGGTGTAATTGTCCATATGTTGTGCGCCGGGTTGTTTTTATTTTTTATTACTTCTGAAGCTATGAAATGCTGTGTAAATTCTGGACTTTGATCCTGTAGAGGAGAGAGACAGCAGCAGATAAACAGGTACAACTTAAGCAGGAGGATTGGTTTCATCTCGGTGTATCACATTATCAAGTGAGGCTAGTCGCTTCACTGAGCATATGTAAGGGTTTACAACCAAATAAAAGTAGTACTAATGTATATTATGTTTTAACATATTGGGGTTAATAATCTTTGTTTTGTTTTATCACACTTTTTGTCTTAATAGATCGTTTAACGCTCACTTTTTAAATCTTCAGGGTGACCAGAAGAAACCACCTTACCAGTGGAAGAGAGCTTGTGGTCAGAGGACAAACTCGAGCTCAATGAAGCAAGATGAATTTTGAAGATGGACATCAAAAGCTGTAAGTTGGTACAATGGCATGTAAATTCAAAAAAAAAAAAAGTTTTAATATTACTTTAGCGGCTGAAATCTTATCACCAAAGTATTATAAAGCAGAGCTCAGCAGAGGGAGATTGTTTGGATGAGTAGGAATTCAAAGCTTGGTTATTTTACCAAAGGTACCTCTGTAACCACGGGCTTAGTGTGCTTCTCATCCATATGGCCGGTATTGTTAAATGTCATCTCTAAATCATTTCATTGCCAGAATTCTGAAGGTAAAATCATATTTTTATTCTTCCATTTGTCTTATATTTGAATTTCTGGATATCAAAGACTGTATACTTGGAAGTCTGGCATGAAAGGGATTTTGGAATACTAGTAGACAGCTGAGTAGCACAAATGACAAGCAGCTGACACAGCGGCTAATAAATTCCTGGAATTCATAAAATGGGGAAAGATGTAAAAGCTACAGATGGAATTTTTATCATAGGAGTGGGGGTCAGAGGCAAACAGCTTTACACAAGACAGGAATGTACTGTAGTGGTTGAAGAATAACAGAAAACAGCCGGATGGCATCAGAAAAATAGACCTTTTTAATATGCACCTGTTTTTAAATGGTAAGAATTTTCTATGATACAGGAACTATAGTTAATCAACTCAGCTCTTTGAATGATAAAGATTTTAGTGTATTTTAAAGCTCCTGATTCACTCCCTGGTTATCTCTCGCCTTGACTACTGCAACTCCCTCCTCATTGGCTTACCTTTACATAGGCTCCCCTTTAGTCCATCATGAATGCTGCTGTTAGACGACTCCACCTTACAAACCGTTCAGTGTCTGCTACCCTTATCTGCCAATCCCTCCATTGGCTGCCACTCGCCCAAATAATTAAATTCAAAATACTGTTGAATATTAAGGGTGTTGAGGGGGAGGTGGGTCCCCCACCCACAGCATGATCCCTTTTAGGGGTGGCTGGGGAAACTTCCTCTCATCCTCCTCTCCACTTCTAGCTGGGAGCACGTGGGCATGAGACCAAAACTCATCCCTGACCCATTAACATGTTTACCACGCTGACTTGAAATATGATTGCGTTGGCGTTGTTTTTTTTTAAATCAGAAAGAAAGTTTTATTTGGAATTCCACAGTGCGACAAACGGGTCGAGTTGGCGTTGTTTGCCGACGAACTGCTCCTTTGTGAATTCAAACGCATAACCTATACTGTTTCCTATGAACAAGTCACATGTAATCTCACTGTTTGTTAGGCCATGTTGGCCAACTTTTATACTTCTTTAAGCCATATGTACCAAACGTTTCCTTTGCATTTATGGAACGTACTTTGTTTTTGTGAACATAAAATCAATAAAAATTATTGAAATTTAATTCAAAATACTAACAAGTTACCAAGTCATTCACAACTCTGCCCCCAGCTACATCACTAGCCTAGTCTCAAAATACCAACCTAATCGCCCTCTTCGTTCCTCCCAAGACCTCCTGCTATCTAGCTCCCTCATCACCTCCTCCCATATCCGCCTCCAGGACTTCTCTGAGCCTCGCCCATCCTCTGGAATTCCCTACCCCAATCTGTCAGACTGTCTCCAAATGTATCCATCCACTTTTAGGCTTTCCCTGAAAACTTTCCTCTTCAGAGAAGCATATCCTGCCTCCATCTAATAACTGCACTTCTATTTTCTCCATCAGCTCATCCCCCACAGCTATTACCCTTTTGTAGCTCTTGACCCTCCCTCCTAGATTGTAAGCTCTAATGAGCAGGGCTCTCTGATTCCCCCTGTATTGAATTGTAATGCTGTAAACTGTCAGCGCTATATAAATCCTGTATAATAATAATAATAATTTTAGAAATATGTTCTAGTCCCATGTGCCTCCATGATGGCATATTGCTTCAAAATGTCCTTTTTTTTTTTTTTTTTCAGTAAATAAGCAACATGCTTTCTTACTGGACAGGACCAGCAACAACACCTTTGGAATAGCGAAGTGGTCTCTTAAAACACTGGAGACATGAACTGTATGAGAAAGGCAATATTAGCTATACCTCATAGAGGTAGAATCAACATTTATGACTGTGCAAAAATTGCTTTTATGCTATTTCCTATAGCGGTCTCTGTTCTTGCCTCTCACTACCAACAGGCATACACTGCCTTCTACCAGTCCAAGCACAGCTACTTGTGTTTCTGCAGATCCCAACACCTCAGCTCCCGGGAGATGCACATATGGCGACCCTCTCACACCAGTACCGCTCAGGCAGAACCTCTAATGGGATGCAAGTCTTTTGGGTCAGATCATTTATTCTTCAAATATATATTTTCCAACAACCTATTTTTCCATCTAGATAATTATAGACACTTTCCTTATTCCTATTTTGCATATTTTTTTTATAGCTCATGCAGCTTCCGCTCCTGATGAGTCTGAATTACCGACGAAACGCATTGAGCTCTACAGGATACAGCCTCTATTATATACATGGCAATACCCTATTTCATGTCCATCTACTATGGTTACCCTCTTATAGCTACCTATTTTACATGTGGTTTTTACATGTTATACTGTCTAATCATGGTCCCATTTTATGTGTATTTGTTTTTTGCTATTTTGATGTGTTCTGCATGTCCAGGATTTTATCCTTTTTATGTACCCTATTTGTGCCATGGGTCATCATTGCCCATGTTAATAAACGTGTCATTTATCCTTTATCTTCTACTTCTGTGTTATTACATGCCTCATCTAAAGTCCCAAACCATTTAGCTTCTATCCAGATTAGGGATGGAGGTGCACCTCATTTAAAGTCCAAGTATATTGGTTATATACGTTCCACCTCTTCTTTGTAATCTCTGCCTGGATTATCAAATGCCAGCCAGTGATCTCTCTGCGAGTGAAGGACAGAGGCGTAGCCACCTACACTGCTAAAGTTGGGCCGGATAGGAAAGATGTGGGGAGGAGATAAAGGCTATAAAAGAGGGAGTGAAGCAGAGGTCCGAGCCAAGGAGGGGTGGAAGTGATGTGTGGCCATACTGTGAAAGAGAGCTGAACCCTGCATACAGTTCCTGCCCCTATTTTCTGAGAGAAAAAGCCCTATAACTCTTGTGGATAAAGTCAGACAAGAACTCACTAGGATGGAGAAGCTGGGAGTAGTAAAAAAGGTCACAGAGCCATCGGAATGGGTCAGTTCTATGGTTGTGGTGGACAAGAAGAACGCAGGTGCAATTCGTATATGCATTGCCCCACGTGATTTGAACAAAGTCATAATGAGAGAAAGTAACTGCTGGCTCATCATCCGTAGGATTGGTGTCCAGTTGAGAGTCACTCCCAGTATTATCATATGCTGATACTTTTATGCTGTCCTCAGTATCCTCAGACTCAATATCCGTGTTGAGAACTTCTGTACCATCATGGGCTTGTTCTTTATCTCCATTGTCATCCGTTTCCTCTAATGGACGAAGACGACGCCTGTTCCGTCTCAGTTTCTGTCCACACTTGGTCTCGATTTATATATGATTTTGGGGAATTGGCTTCTTTGATAATCCAAGCAGGTTTCCATGTTTGCTGCCATGACTTTTCTCACCCTCTTCTGGTAACATGATCCAATGGACGTATACCTCGTGGGTTCGTACCCCACTTCTGGTACCATGTGATGTTTTAACACCAAGTATAGGCAGACAGCAAGAGCTTGAACATGAGCCTGGTCTTTATTCAGCAGGTTCCATCTTGCAACTAACAGCTCCCCGCCCCCAGATCACATGATAATAACTGTTAACTGTTTCCTAACATGCATAAGGAACTAGGCATAACAATTGAACTTGAATTATAACATAAAGCATACACATCATTACACTGGATACATTTATATAGTCCGATACAACCGGCCCTTTGAGGGCAACCATAATCCTGATTTGGCTCACAACGAAATTGAGTTTGACACCCCTGATATAGCCAGATGACCGAGTCTGTATATATTTATGGTCAACTGTTAAGTCTTTTTTCTATACCATTTGCCTTATAATTCCATGTTTATGTAATTTATGGCGATACAAATGTCATATGCAACCTTGCCTAATAAATAAAAAGAAAAAGCTAAATTAATTGTTAGAATTTGCATGCGCTTAAATCCACCCAAGCCTAATCCTGAATCTTCATCAGCATAGAAAATATTATTGTACAATAATATCACATTGCGCACTATGTGTTATGTCTGTTTTGGCCACAATATACGGAATCCCGCTGCTCCAGTTCTGCTGAAATAATTGGACTGATTCTATGGACAACTCAGATAAAACAAATTCTCCTTACAAATCATCTTTGCGATAAAGTCTTGTGGACTGGAAATTTGTGATGCAGAAGTAGAAAATGACTTTATACTAAACTGAAATTCTGAAGAACACCAGAATGCCAATGTGGGTGCTTTTTGTTGTATTTGTTTTATTTTTGAATGTCACCCTGCAGATGTGCTTATACCAAGATAAGGAAGATGAAATGAAGTGGCTGTGATTGAATATCCAATTATGCAACCTCATTTCCTCGCGGCTGGAGACTCCACAGCAATTAATTGGAGCTGGCAACTGTGAAAGTGTTGATTACCGGTTCAGCAGTTTGGTGCAGGCAGCAACATCCCCTCTTTTGCATCTGGATTTGGAGTGCAGAGTAGAGGAAAACGGCAAAGTCACTTGTCTGGCTTCCTGGTTTAAACTTTGACATTGTTTTGTGGTCTGAATGTTTATATGATCTTTTCTAAGAAAGGTTATTGAGCCATTTAAGACATGCATTTTGTATTATGTATGTTAACTATGAGCAGATGAACTCAGGCACAGTTCAAGGTCATCATCTGCTGTATACTTCAATGGTTCCCTGTCAAAATAAATGAGGTTATAATGGTTGTCTAATCAGTCACACACTGGCATGACCATTTCGGAGTTGAGGTGAGTAGATGGGACTGAACAGTGGGACTGAACTGATTGTAATTTTTGACTTGCCCAAAATTCTTACTTGTTTAGGCCAACATAGTGGGTTACATCATTCAGTATTTTACATCTGTTTATAATACATAAATTTAAAGGCAAATATGGGATATTCCATATGTTTTTCTTCTTTGCATAAAATTGGTGCAGTTGCTCTAGTACAAGAGTTTAGGTACCTGAGAATTTTGCACCCAAATCCTGTGTACTAATAACCCTACCCTTATAGCTACATTCTCAGGTAAAAAAAATCCTAATCATGGTGTTTTTAGCTTTGTGAATTGAGCATGTTGTGGTATAACAAATGTGTCCTATCCATAGGCGTGCACAGGGGGTGTTCCTGGGCACACCCTAATCACTACGTGTGGTGCTGATTCCCCCTCCTGCCCAGGTTTTGCCCTGTGTTGGCTCCCTCGCCTCGCAGTGCTGCTGGCTTCCCTCCTCTCCCCCTGTTTTCTGTGGGGGATGTTTCAGGATGGAGAGCGAGGGAAGGGGCTAGTAAATATGTCATTTACCAGCCCCTTCCTTTTCTAAATGAACACAGTCGCTGAGTGTTCATTCATGACTGAAGCATAGTAAACCGTGTTTACTATGCTTTGGTTTGTGAATGAACAGGAAGCTGCTCCGCACAGCTGAGGCTGTATCAGGGGTACTCACCAAGGCCGAGATGCTGAGAGCGGCTCCCCTTGCAGCTAAGCGCGCTCCACCCCTGCAGATGATACAGAGGGTGAAGGGCACAAAGAGGCACGAGTCAACAGCAGGCTAGGTGGGTCTTGCGTGATGATCACTGGGAAGCTGGTACACTGTGCTGTTGTTGACTTGAAACCAGTCTGGGGTCAGAGGCCCAGCAGGGGTTCAAACCCAGTAGGCCTGGAAGATGAAGAAGCCCTTAGGCAAGCCGGGGGTCAAACACAGGAGGCAGGCAGAGTAGAGAAGTCCTTAGGCAAGCCGGGGTCAAAGTACTGGAGAGGATCAGAGCAGGTCAGGGTCAATCCGGGTCACAACGGGTAATCGCAGGGTAGCAGGGTACTGAAGCAGGAAACACAGGAAGCTGAGAGACAAACCAGCAACTTAACATGGGACTGAGCAGCCTTTTATAGGCCAGCAAGGGAATTCACATTATGCGTGCTCCAATGCGCATGTGCCGTTTCACGCACCTGCATGTGCCGAAGCGCTATTATACCGCGCATGCGGCGGGAAAGTGCCGACATTGGCAACTCTGGTTTGTGTTAATCCTCTGACGGGCTGCAGAGAAAGGCACGTGTGTTTGAGCTTTGGGGTGCACACCCTAATGCAATATGCTGAGCACACCTATAGTCCTATTCCTGAAACTTGGAAGGCATGGTATTAACGTTTTAGACAAATCACTTCTGCCAGTCAAACTGATACCTGCACTGCAACATTAAAGTTGAAAAATAATAATTTTAATCGAACAAGTTTGTGTTGCCTTATGAGGTCATCTCAAATCATCGTAGAAACAGTTTAGGATGTCAGTGTGTTGTCACAGCACTTTTTTTTTTTTTTTTATTTCATATTTTGTGCATTGGTATATTTTTGTTTCCCCTTCCTGTTATACTATTTAGTAAGCTAAACACTCCCAGCTTCCCCATGTGGCTGTCAGGGACTTATTCTGCTGCAACCTTTTTCAACCTAGCATCTAGTAAAGCTTCATATATTATCCAGCTTTTAAAAAATAATCTATTGTAATGCATTTTTGCAAACCTTGTTTTGGTATTGTAGCGATACCTTCAACTAAGAGGGCCGCAGATTTAGTTTGGGCCCTGAAGATGGCTCCGCCAACCCCCGGCAATTTACTCGACCCCCTACTGGCACAGTTAGTCTAGGGTAATATGTGTATATCTTATGCTCTATGATTAAATTCAAACACCAAGACAGTGATAAAAGAATAATGAATTTACTTTCTATGGCAATGGAAATCAACAGTGATAACAGATCATAATAATCTATCTGCAGAGCCCTGCAGCAGTAGTCACACTATACCTATAGAGATATGGCGCACACGCGCCACGTGTAACAGTACTTCACTATGCACCCTATGGCGCAGCAACTAAATAAACTACCTAGATGGCCAGGCCTGACCATATAACTCAGTCTCTAGTAGGGGTAAAATTATTTGCATGCAAGTCTTTAAACGGTGGTGCACATTTCAGGAACAACACATTTGTAATCCGGGGGGGGGTAAAAATGCCAACACAGTACACTCTAGTGATGAGCCGAACACCCCCGGGTTCGGTTCGCACCAAAACCCGCGAACGGACCGAAAGTTTGCACGAACTTTAGAACCCCATTAAATACAATGGATGCGAACGTTCGAAATCTAAAGTGCTAATTATAACGACTATTATACATGTTATTGTCCTAAAAAGGGTTTGGGAACCCGGGTTCTGCACCAGGGGACATGTATCAATGCAAAAAGAAGTTTTAAAAACGGCCGTTTTTCAGGAGCAGTCATTTTAATGATGCATAAAGTGAAAAAAAAGTCAAATATTCCTTTAAATATCGTACCTGGGGGGTGTCTAAAGTATGCCTGTGAAGTGCCACGTGTTTCCCGTGTTTAGAACTGTTCCTGCACAAAATTACATTTCTAAAGGAAAAAAAGCCATTTAAAACTGCTTGCGGCTTTAATGTAATGTCTGGTCCCGGTAATATGGATGAAAATCTTTAAGAAAAATGGCATAGCTACCCCATCACCTCCCCCCCCTACCCCAGCCCATTACCCCCCTTTTGGGTCTTGTATGGGTATTAACCACTTAAGCCCCGGACCATTTGGTAGCTAAAGGACCAGAGGTGAATTCAGAATTTTGCACTGCGCTGCTTTAACTGTAAATTGTGCGGACATGCAATGTTGTACCCAAACAAAATTTGCGTCCTTTTCTTCCTACAAATAGAGCTTTCTTTTAATGGTATTTGATTGCCTCTGCGATTTTTATTTTTTGCGATATAAACGGAAAAAGACCGAAAATTTTGAAAAAAAAATGATATTTTCTACTTTTTGTTATAAGAAAAATCGAATAAACTCAATTTTAGTCATACATTTAGGCCAAAATGTATTCAGCCACATGTCTTTAGTAAAAAAAATGTCAATAAGCGTATATTTATCGGTTTGCGCAAAAGTTAGCGTTTACAAACTAGGGTACATTTTCTGGAATTTACACAGCTTTTAATTTATGACTGCCTATCTCATTTCTTGAGGTGCTAAAATGACAGGGCAGTACAAAACCCCCCCAAATGACCCCATTTTAGAAAGTAGACTCCCCAAGGAAATTGCTGAGAGGCATGTTGAGCCCATTGAATATTTTTTTTTCGTCCCAAGTGATTGAATAATGACAAAAAAAAATAAAAATTACAAAAAGTTGTAAATGATATATTGCTCACACATGCCATGGTTATATGTGGAATTGCACCCCAAAATACATTCCGCTGCTTCTCCTGAGTACGGGGATACCACATGTGTGGGACTTTTTAGGAGCCTAGCCACGTACGGGACCCCGGAAACCAAGCACCGCCTCCAGGATTTCTAAGGGCGCAAATTTTTGATTTCACTCCTCACTACCTATCAGTTTTGAAGGCCATAAAATGCCAAAATAGCACAAAACCCCCCCAAATGACCCCATTTTGGAAAGTAGACACCCCAAGCTGTTTGCTGAGAGGCATAGTGAGTATTTTACAGCTCTCATTTGTTTTTGAAAATGAAGAAAGAACATTTTTTTTTTTTTTTTTTTTATTTTTTTTATTTTTTTTTTCAATTTTCAAAACTTTGTGACAAAAAGCGAGATCTGCAAAATACTCACAATACCTCTCAGCAAATAGCTTGGGGTGTCTACTTTCCAAAATGGGGTCATTTGGGGGGGGGTTTGGTGCCATCTGGGCATTCCATGGCCTCCGAAACTGTGATAGGCAGTGAGAAGTGAAATCAAAAATTGACACCCTTAGAAAGCCTGAAGGTGGTGCTTGGTTTTTGGGGTCCCGTACGCGGCTAGGCTCCCAAAAAGTCTCACATGTGGTATCCCCGTACTCAGGAGAAGCAACAGAATGTATTTTGGGGTGTAATTCCACATATGCCCATGGCATGTTTGAGCAATATATCATTTAGTGACAACTTTGTGCAAAAAAAAAAAAAAAAATTATTTTTTCCGCAACTTGTGTCAACATATAAAATATTCCATGGACTCGACATGCCTCTCAGTATATAGCTTGGGGTGTCTACTTTCCAAAATGGGGTCATTTGGGGGGGTTTTGAACTGTTCTGGCATTTTATACACAACATTAGGAAGCTTACATCCACTCTTCTAACCACTTGAAGACAAAGCCCTTTTTTTGACACTTTTTGTTGACATGAAAGCATATTTTTTTTTTGCAAGAAAATTATGTTGAACCCCCAAACATTATATATATTTTTAAAGCAAAGGCCCTACAGAATAAAATGGTGGGTGTTGCATTTTTTTTTTCTACACAGTATTTGCGCAGCGATTTTTCAAACGCATTTTTTTGGGAAAAAATACACTTTTTTTTAAATTTTAATGCACTAAAACACACTATATTGCCCAAATGTTTGATGAAATAAAAAAGATGATCTTAGGCCGAGTACATAGATACCAAACACGACATGCTTTAAAATTTCGCACAAACGCGCATTGGCGACAAACTACATACATTTTTAAAAGCATTTACAGGTTCCCCCGTTAGATTTACAGAGGAGGTCTACTGCTAAAATTACTGCCCTCGATCTGACCTTCGCGGTGATACCTCACATGCATGGTGCAATTGCTGTTTACATATGACGCCAGACCGACGCTTGCGTTCGCCATTGGGCAAGAGCAGGGCAGGCCAGGGGTGCTTTTTTTTTTTTTTTTATTATTAATTTTGCTTTTTTATTTTATTTTTAAACTGTTGCTTCCATATTTATTTATTTTTATCACTTTTATTGTTATCTCAGGGAATGTAAATATCCCCTATGATAGCAATAGGTAATGACAGGTACTCTTTTTTGAAAAAACTGGGGTCTATTGGACCCTAGATCTTTCCTCTGCCCTCAAAGCATCTGACCACACCAAGATCGGTGTGATAAAATGCTTTCCCAATTTCCCAATGGCGCTTTTTATATCCGGGGGGGGGACATTCCCTCCCACTGCTTGTAAAAGCAGTCCAGGGGCTAATTAGCCACTAGGATTGCTTTTACATGAAAGCCGGCCGCTGGCTGAAAAGAATGATACCTAAACCCGCAGGCATCATTCTGGTATAAACATTCAAAGTCCAGCAACATACCAGTACGTTGCTGGTCCTTGTTGGACATGTATTGTAATCTTTTTTTTTTCATGCAGCCTGTTGGCTGAACGAAAAAAAAAGATTGATCGGTGGGTATGCCCACCATTAGAATACCGCCCTTCATCCACCCACTTCTAATGATGGGCATACATGCACCATTTTTATATGCCGAAGCATGGGGGCATCTTCTCGCAAAAGTTATGCCGCGTACACATGGTCAGACTTTTCCACGGGCAAGCCTCCGTCGGAATTTCGACCGTATATACGCGGCATTAGGAGCAAAATTGCTCCTCCGCTCCTGCTGCCCCAATGCTTCGGCATATATGCTTTTTTTTTTTAACTGTGGTGGTGAAATTACCTCCTACAGCACTGGAGTCGCAGGGATCAGGCCTGTCTCTGCGAACGCTGCAGTTATGTGTGTTGTGTTTTGCAAGTGACAGTGATCGATCGATACTGCACTTCGGTGGCCTGGGCTGGACGGAGGGGCAAAACGCAGGTGCTAGCAGGTATCTGGGCTGATCCCGCTAACACTGCGTTTTTGGGAACCCTAAACTGCTGGGGACGCTAGTATAGATCTGATCAGATCAGATATTGAGCTGATCAGATACTATACCACTAAGGGGGGTGTATGCCTCACGTGTGGGTGTTAGGCAGCGTCAGGTTAGTGCCAGTAGCGCTAACTGATATCACCCGCCGGGCGATCAGGGGGTTAAACCTTTATTGGGTTATATACGGCGGGTGCCCTGACACTATAAAAAGCAAACTAACTAACCAGCGTCACCCGTAACACTTATATGATGATCACTGGTGAAAGGGTTAACTAGGGGCAATTAGGGGGTTAAAACCTTTATTAGGTAATATATGGGGGTACCTGACGCTATATAAAAACCTGACGGCGAACCTAAAAAAAAATTACTGGCTACCTATCGGCATCACCGACACTAAGACAACGATCATAAAAACGATTGCTTAGCGACAGTGGTGATAGGGGGTGAAAGGGTTACCTGGGGGGCGATCAGGGGGTTAAACCTTTATTAGATAATATATGGGGGTACCTGACGCTATAAAAACCTGCGGCGAACCTAAAAAAAATTACTGGCTACCGATCAGCATCACCGACGCTAAGACATCGATCAGAAAAATGATCGCATAGCCACGGCGGTGCTAGGGGGTGAAAGGGTTACCTGGGGGGTGATCAAGGGGGTTAAACCTTTATTAGGTAATATATGGGGGTACCCGACGCTATAAAAACCTGTGGCGAACCAAAAAAAAATTACTGGGTACCGATCAGCATCACCGACGCTAAGACATCGATCAGAAAAATGATTGCTTAGTGACAGTGGTGATAGGGGGTGAAAGGGTTATCTGGGGGGTGATCAGGGGGTTAAACCTTTATTAGGGGGGGTTAGGGGGCTACACTGGACCTAAAACTAAATGTAGTGACACTTTTACAGTCACAAATGTCACTGATTGCAGTGATCACTAAATAAATGGTCACTGCAATCAGTGACACTGTGACTGGGGGCTGGGGGGTGATCTGGGGGGGCGATTTATGTGCCTATGTGTCCTGGTGTCAGTGTGCTGTTTTATGTACTAACCTGGCATCTTCTCCTGTACAGCGCTCGGTATATGTGAGCGCCCCAGGAGAGATGACATCACTTCCTCCTTCCTGGCAGGCAGGGGAAGCTCTCTCATTTGCCGGGAGCGATCGAGAGGGGGTGGCCGGAATCGAACGGCCGTCCCCTCATGTCGGATCGCTCCCGAAGGTAAAACGACCGCTCACTGTAAAGAAGGGGGGTCCGATCGGACCCCCCAACTATACAAAGGCAATCACGTACATATACGTGATTCTGCCTGTCGGTGCTATTCTGCTGACGTATATTTACAGTGGGCGGTCGTTAAGTGGTTAAGGGGAACCCCGCACACAAAATAAAAAAGGCCCTATATACTCTGAACAGCCGTATACAGGCGGCGCATACAAGACAGGGACTGTAGGTTTGTTCTTATGTAGAATCTGTTTGTAATTTTGAACAGGTACATTGTTTAACTGTAGCTCCAGCCATAAAAACTATTTTTAAGCTTTTTGGAAAACATAGGGAAGGGTTATTACCCCCGTAACATTTGTTTTGCTGTCTGTGCAGTGTGCACCTGTTCAGAACAGTTCACTTTCCGTCCTAATGACAAATGTTTTTTGAAAATTTGGGGTTTTTATTGAAACAAGAATTGGTGATAAAGCATCAGTGGAGAGGAGACACTTTTTTTTCCCATATTAACTCTTACAGGAGAGAATTTGCCTTCCTAGGGGTAGATTTCCTCTCACTTCCTGTTGTATCCTTCCGTTTGCAAGGAGGAGTTGTTTGTAAGTTGGATGTTTGAAAGTAGGGGCCTGCCGTATATACTCTGCTGAAATTTGCCCCTTACATGTTGGTGTTGCCACAACACTGTGAGCCCTCACAGTTACTCTTGGTGGGCGCAGGAATGGGCCCTGCTGTGAATTATTAGATCAAGAATTGTAATTACATGCCCCTGTTAAACAGGGGCAGAAAAATTGGGCCTTAGGCACTGGTGCCACAACACTGCAACCCCTCACAGATACTGTACTTGGAGCACAGCAATGAGCCCTGTTGCAAAGTATTGCATCAAAAATTGTAATTACACGCCCCTGTTAAACAGGGGCTGAAAAATTGGGCCTTAGCCACTGGTGCTGGTGCCACGACACTGCAACCTCTCCCAGATACTCTAGTTGGAGTGCAGGAATGAGCCCTGCTGCAAAGCATTGCATAAAAAACTGTAATAACACGCCCCTGTTAAACAGGGGCTGAAAAATTGGGCCTTAGCCACTGGGGGCGGCACCCAGAAACAAAAATGTTCTTCCAAGCTATCATCATCAATCGGATCATTGAGGAGGAGGAGGATAGTCAGTCAACATAACAGGACAGTCTCTCAGCATCAGTCTTGAAGGGATGTGACATTTGAAAATAAATTAGTCTGTTATATCAGCTTCAGGTGTTTGGTAGCTGGTGGTGATCCAAGACTGGTTCATCTTTATGAAGGTCAGTCGATCAACCGAGTCGGTGGACAGGCGCACCCTGTGATCCGTGACAAATCCTCCAGCAGCACTGAATGTGCGTTCTGAAAGAACGCTGGATGCAGTACAGGCCAGTAGCTCAATTGCATACTGTGCAAGCTCTGGCCAGTGATCCATCCTCAAGACCCAGTAAGCCAGAGGATTTTCGGTGGGGAAGGTGTCAAAGTCTGACCTTGCCCCTAGGTATTCCTGCACCATGTATATCAGACGCTGGCGATGGTTGCTGGAACCGATCATACCTTGGGGCTGCGGACTAAAGAATTGTCTGAACGCATCGGTCAGACGGCCACCTTCCCCACCGCTCCTTCTTTGACTGACCGAAGCCTCAGCAACTCGTTGTCCAGGACCAGGAGTTTGTAACCTCCCAGTCTCTGGGAACGCGTTGCACAGACCTTTCTGCAAGGCCTCCCGGAGTTGTCTCATCCTCTGCGACGGTAAGATAAGGTCCGCAACCTTACCCTTGTACCGTGGATCAAGGAGAGTGGCCAGCCAGTAATGGTCCCTCTCCTTGATCCGAAGAATACGAGGATCCTTCCGCAGACTTTGCAGGATCAGGGAGGCCATGCAGCGTAGGTTAGCTGAGGCATTCGGTCCGGAGTCCTCTGGGTCACTAAGGACGACATGATCCGCAGCCACCTCCTCCCAGCCACGTACAAGTCCACTGGTTTCTTGGGGCTGTAAATCATCCCTAAAAGACTGCTGCTGATGCTGAGTGCCAGGCTCCACCTCCATGCTCACACAATCCTCCTCCTCCTCCTCTTCCTGTGCGATGGGTGGGACAGAAGGAACACTGTCTGGGTAAAGGGGGCCTTGAGAGGCAAGGAAGTCCTCCTCCTCCTGCCTCTGTTCTGCCTCAAGTGCCCTGTCCATTATTCCACGCAGCATATGTTCCAACAGGTGGACAAGAGGTACAGTGTCACTGATGCATGCACTGTCACTGCTCACTATCCTCGTGGCCTCCTCAAATGGTGCCAGGACAGTGCATGCATCCCTGATCATGCCCCACTGGCGTGGTGAAAAAAACCCGAGCTCCCCTGACCCTGTCCTGGTGCCGTAGTTGCACAGGTACTCATTGATGGCCCTCTGCTGCGTGTGCAGCCGCTGCAGCATGGCCAACGTTGAGTTCCACCTGGTGGGCATGTCACATATAAGGCGGTTCTTGGGCAGGTTTAACTCCTTTTGCAGCTCAGCCAGGCGAGCACTGGCATTATAAGATCTGTGGAAATGCACACAGACTTTCCTGGCCTGCCTCAGGACATCCTGTAAGCCCGGGTACCTGCCCAAGAACCGCTGCACCACCAGGTTAAGGACGTGAGCCACACAGGGCACATAAGTCAGTTGTCCCTGTCGGAGGGCGGAGAGGAGGTTGGTGCCATTGTCGCAAACCACCATTCCTGGCTTAAGCTGGCGTGGCGTCAACCACCTTTCGGCCTGCCCCTGCAGAGCAGACAGAACCTCTGCCCCAGTGTGGCTCCTGTCCCCCAAACACACCAGCGCAAACACGGCATGGCATCTTTTTGCCTGCGTACTTGCGTAGCCCCTTGAACGCCTACGGAGCACCGCTGGTTCCGAGGACAAAGCACAGGAAGAGGCCATGGAGGAAGAAGAAGAGGGGGTGGAGGAGAGGTGTGTCACAACCAGTAGTAGCATTTTGGAGGCGTGGCGGCGGAACAACCTCCAACACTACTGCACCTTGTCCTGCATCCTTCCCAGCTGCCAAAAGAGTGACCCAATGGGCCGTGAAAGAAAGGTAACGGTAAGTCAGCGGTAATATGCACCTTACCGCTGACCGCCCTGTCCAGCGAGGCCAAGACATTGCCTTCCACGTGCCGGTAGAGAGCCGGAATCGCCTTCCGTGAGAAAAAGTGGCGTTTGGGAACCTGCCACTGAGGAACCGCACATTGCACAAATTCACGGAAGGGGGCAGAGTCTAACAACTGAAAAGGCAGCAGTTGAAGCGCTAGCAATTTAGCCAAGCTAGCATTCAACCGCTGGGCATGTGGATGGCTGGGAGTGAACTTCTTTCGACGGTCCAGCAGCTGGGGCAGGGAAATTTGCCTGCTAGAATCGGACGTCGGTGTACTGCTAGCAGAGTGCCCGCAAGTACTTGGCTGTGACACACCTAATTCTACACCTTCATTCCTCTCAGTGCAGGTTTCAGAGAGGACTGAAGGTATAGTGGGGTTGGAGATCCCAGCTGATGCGGTGCAAGGAGAGGTCCGCTTTGTTCTTTGGTGTGGGTCTTTAAGGTAGGCTTGCCAACGAGCTGCATGGCAGGTCAACATATGTCTGGTCAAGCATGTGGTGCCCAAGCGGGTGATGTTTTGGCCATGCGATATACGCTTGAGACATATGTTGCAAACAGCAGCTGTGCGATCTGATGCACTCGACTCAAAAAAGGCCCACACCAAAGAACTTTTTGAATAACGGGCAGAGGCAGCGCCCTGCACAGGCGGAGCTCTGCGGTGTGATTCTGTCGGTGTGCTGCCCTTACGATGGCCCCCCGAGGGCATCCTGCCTCGTTGGAGATGTGCCTCCGCCTCATCCTCCTCCTCCTCTCTCCTATTAGGCACCCACGTGGAGTCAGTGACCTCATCACTGGAGCCAATCTGGCAGTATGCTGCAGCTGCTGGAACATGACTGCCAGATTGGTGTCCTTCTTGAGCATCCCCTCTCTCTGCTCTCACGCTACTGCCTTCCTCTAGCTGGGTATCATCATCAGACCCTTCGAAACGCTGGGCATCCTCCCTGAGCATGTACCCAACACTATGCTCAAACAGTTCGGGGGACTCCTCAGGAGGACATGGTTGGTCTAGGGAAGGAGTGACTGATGATGACATTGATACCAGGGAAGAGGACGCTTTGGCAGCTGCTTTGCGAGTACCCTAAGCCTGGGTGAGAGAGGATGAGGAGGGCTTGGTCATCCACTCTACCAAGTCTTTGGCATGATGCGGCTCAACACGTCCAGCTGCCGAAAAGAAGGACAAGCGTGTCCCATGGCCACGTGCTGTTTGCGATGCACCGCGTCCACGACCAGCACTGTTGTCTCTAGACACAGAGCCTGCTTGCCCTCTTTTATTGGCTCCTGACTGTCTGCCTCTCCTTGTTTACCTTCCAGACATTCTAATGGCCTGCAGGGAGATGGGAAAACCAGCAATAAGGCCTAGCTTCAGGAGTATATTTTGCAGGAATCACACTACGCCTGCTGTAAGTGCTGCAAATGCCTGTTGGTGTAACACACCAGGAAAACAGCAATACGGGCTAACTTCAGGTGTATAATGTTCAGGAGGCACACTCCGCCCACTGTAATTGCTGCAAATGCCTGTTGGTGTAACACCAGGAAAACACAGCAATACAGGCTAACTTCAGGTGTATAATGTGCAGGAGGCACACTCCGCCCGCTGTAAGTGCTGCAAATGCCTGTTGGTGTAACACCAGGAAAACACAGCAATACAGGCTAACTTCAGGTGTATAATGTGCAGGAGGCACACTCCGCCCGCTGTAAGTGCTGCAAATGCCTGTTGGTCTAACACCAGGAAAACACAGCAATATGGGCTAACTTCAGGTGTATAATGTGCAGGAGGCTTAGCAACAATGACATTGACACTGTCCCCTGCCTATCCTTCTCTCTCCCTGCACACAAGGTTTATCAAAGAATATGACACTGACACTGTCCCCTGCCTATCCTTCTCTTTCCCTGCACACAAGGTTTATCAAAGAATATGACACTGACACTCTCCCTGCCTATCCTTCTCTCTCCATGCACACAAGGTTTAGCAAAGAATGTGACACTGACACTGTCCCCTGCCTATCCTCTCTCCCTGCACACAAGGTTTATCAAAGAATATGACACTGACACTCTCCCTGCCTATGTAACTCTCTCCCTGCGCCGGAACACACTACACAAGGCCGCCGCGCTGGCGGCCTTTTATAGTGTGGGGCGTGTGCTAAACCCCCTGAGCTATAATTGGCCACAGGCAACCTGCCTGTGGCCAATTATGGCTCTCCTAGCTGCCGGCGCTGTGATTGGCCAAGCATGTGGGGTCACAGTGCATGCTTGGCCAATCACAGCGCCGGGATTGCACTGCGATGGCGCAGTGTTTTGTGGGCCATTCGCGTCACTCGAATTTGGCACGAACGGCCCAAATCGTTCGATGTTCGTCGAACAGCCGATGTTCGAGTCGAACTTATGTTCGACTCGAACACCGAGCTCATCCCTAGTACACTGCATTAAAGATTCATTCAACTCAGTTCTGCTTTGGATCTCAAATGGGGAAAATAACTCAAATAGGAACTAGTGGGCGACGGCAGTCTGTAGGCCTAACAATGATATAAAGTATTTGTGGATTGAGCAAGTGCTCGCTCACCCCTCCGGACGCGATCCCAGTCCGGGAACTTCCACCTGCTGTGACTCCTCACACAGCTCTGCAGCAGTCTCGTCTCCGGCTCAGCAGCAGTTGAAGAAAACCGAGTCAGATGCCACCCAGGCTCGAGATGGGGTGGAAGGCTCTTTGGGTAACAGCGCAAGGCCCAGGCTTCAGGCCTTTCACCACGGTGGATCCGCACAGGAAGATCTCTCCCTTGAAGTCTCGTGTCCCAAAGAGGCCGAGCCCAGCCTCGCCTCCTCCTTTTATAACCCCTCCCATGAGTCTCTGGAGTGGAAACATTGCTGAAAGGGGTTCTGGGTAACGTAGTCTCTCTCCTCTGCTTTCACTTCCAGTAAAGTCTCTTCTCTACTCCCTCCCGACTCACCTTTCACCCGGAAAGTCCTGTCTCTCTCTATTAAAGGGGAATACCCCGCTACACACTCCCCCCACTTAAATTCTTTGGTCCCCCAAAGACAATTCTAGCATACACTGCGTACAACCCTAGACAACATTTCGTATGACGTTGGCATAGGGAATTTCCACCAAAACAAAGGGGTTGGAGGCAGAGGAAATCAATGCATACCAGATCCATTGGGCCTGGACTTTGTAGATGGCCCATTAGGGTAGCTTGATGGGGTAAAGTCTTCCTCTGGATGCAGCGTGCACATGAATGGCAGTACTCTTCCACTTCTGCCCTCATGCAGGGCCAATAGAACCGACTTCTGACAAGTTGAAAGGTCCTTTCCGCCCCTAGGTGGCCGTGATTGTCATGTAGGGCAATCAGAACAGTCTCTCGATGTTTTTCCGGAAGAAACCATTGCCATTTATCTTCCAGGTCATCAGAGGGGCCCCTTCGGTAGACCACTCCCTGATGCACCTGTAACCTGTCCCACTCTTTCCTCAACAGGCGAGCTTCCTTTGAGGAGTGACTCAGGAGTCTGTTTGGATCCTGATTCTCCAGGGCTTCCAGAACAAATTTCCCCATGGGGTCTTCTAATTGGTCGCATCTTAGTTCCTTCTTGGACAACTTTGGCAGATGGTCTTCTTCCAGTTGAGTTACTCCACAGTATTGTTTGGGGACTCCTACCATGGTAACTCCTATCTCTTCCGCCCTTGAGCCTCCTCTGGCTTGCAATTCAGCCCCTTGACAAAGGGCCCGCACCCCGTCAGGTGCTACTTGAGTCCAGTTTTCCATGTCACTGGTGGGGCCATGAGATCTCCTGGACAGAGCGTCTGCATATCGATTTCCAATCCATGGTCTGTACTTTAGGCTGAAATTGAATCCAGACAATGCGGCCAGCCACCTGTGTCCAGTGGCGTCCAGCCTTGCTGTAGTGAAAAGGTAGGTAAGGGGGTTGTTGTCGTCTTCACAGTGAACTCCGCCCCATACAGGTAGTCTTTGAGCTTGTCTACTACCGCCCACTTAAGGGCCAGAAACTCCAGCTTGTGAGTGGGGTAGTTCTTCTCGGAGGGGGTCAGGCTCCTGCTCACGTAGTTTTGAAAACAGCACACAAAAACTCCTGCACACAAGTGGATCCTCCAGCAGTCAATCTTGCACGATGCTAACACCGACTTTGCAGCCCTTCATGGACAGGGGTGTCCTAATGCAGAATAGAAGAAAGGAAACAAGGGTGCACCAGCCTAGTGTATTACCGTTTAGGATAGATTTTAATAAAAAAGGATAAATACTACTTACAATGTAGCAGAAAATAACTCGCAGTGCAGTGATATTTCAGATAGATGGCAGCTGGAGATGAGCTCGAAACCACACTCCACAGACGTTCCGCGCATATGAATAGAGCCACTGCCGGCTTACGCGTTTCGAAGTCATGCACTTCTTCCTCAGAGCCCAGCAGTGCTTACACTACATGTAGCACTCTATTTATAGACACATGGACATGTGAGCTCCAGCACAGGCAGAGGGCTGGCCCACCCGGGGCCAGGGAAACAAACTCCTCCCACCCCACTACAGGTAGCTACAACAGCTGGTAGACTACACCCACAGGGTGGTAGCAAAGGGGCTGTCCAAACACAGTACTCCTACACTAGGTATTGATAGCCCCATAGGGTGCTGCCACAGGATACTCATGAATCATACACTCAAACTAGAGCTACTACACAGGCCGTACTTCCATTTGTCAGCACAGCTCAAATCAATACCTGGGTCCATTAAATGGCAAACACAATAGGGAGCATGGGCACAGAATATGGGCACAAAATGTAATCAGGGTGTAACCAGCAGGCGATGCAGCCAAGTGACAGAGGGTCACCTCCAGGCACTTGAAAACCAAAAGTAGGTCAAACGTATCTACATATACAAAATGATGATAATGAAAGACAAGATGAATACATAATGAGATCATGGTGATAGGAGATAAACTACAAATAATATTCAGGTATTCATTGACACCTTGTCAATGAATACCTTATCACCTTACTTACTGATTGATTTATGAGACTGGCGGCGCTGTAATATTTGCCGCTTGCTCACACGATGGTAACCCTCCCACTGACAGGCTGCTGTTGTCCTTCGTGTTCTTGGTAAAGTACTCCTCCCAGACCATCATGACTAGCATCTACGTGTAGTTCATAGGGTTTGGTCGGGTCTGCGTAGGCCAAGACTGGGGCAGTGGTTAGGTTCTTCTTCAACGCCTGGAAGGCCTCTTCACACTTTTGGTTCCACTGATCTTTGACTGACTCTCCCGGCTTCCTGGGCCCTGAGTTGTCCTCTTCCCCCTCGGTCTTGAGTAGTTCATTCAATGGCCTAGCAATTCGGGCGAATCCTTCCACAAACCTCCTGTAATAGGAGCAGAACCCTAAGAAGGATCTGAGTTCTGTTACTGTGGTGGGTCGTGGCCAGGAGGTAACTGCCTCCAATTTCTCAGGGTCTGTGGCCACCCCTTCTTCAGACACTATGTGCCCCAGATAGTTCACAGAAGACTGGTAGAACCGACACTTCTCAGGCGAAAGCTTGAGTCCCTCCTCACTGAGTCTTCTCAACACTTTTTCCAGCCTCTCCTCCTGTTCCTCTAAGGTTCTCCCAAAGACAATGACATCGTCCAGGTATACAAGGACTTCAATAAGGTTCATGTCTCCTACAGTCTTCTCCATGAGACGTTGGAAGGTAGCAGGAGCTCCAGACAGTCCCTGAGGCATTCGATCAAACTCAAAGAACCCCACTGGGGTTATGAAGGCTGTCTTCTCCTTGTCTTCTGGATGCATAGGGATCTGACAGTATCCACTCTTGAGATCCATAACGCTGAACCACTTGGCTCCAGACAAACTCTGTAAAGCGTCCTCTATCCTCGGAGTGGTGTACTGGTCGGGTATGGTTCTCCTGTTGAGAGTCCTGTAGTCTATACAGAGCCTCAATGTCCCATTCTTCTTCCTGACCACCACTATCGGGGAGGCATAGGGGCTTCTAGACTCCCGGATCACACCAGTCCTCTTGAGTGCTGCAAGTTGTTCCCTTAGATCCTCCAGATCTGCTAGTGGGACCCGCCTGACCCTCTCTCTGAAGGGCTTGTCTTCTTGGAGGCGGATCCGATGGGTGGCACTCCTTGCACACCCCACATCGAACTCATCTTTGGAAAAGATCTTCTCCCATCTGGTCAATTGGGCCTTGGCTCTCTCTTTCCAAACCCTGGGCAGATTCGGGTTTTCCATGGACAGCTTCTCCCAAACATCTCCTCCTTCACCCGCCCCCTTGACTTCTGACCAGGTAACCGGGGCAGCACGGCTCACCTGGCCCAGCAGCATCCTGGCTGGGATTTCCATGGGGCCACCTGTAGTGTTCCTAACACTCACCGGAACTCTACCATGGGCCTTCCTCAGGGCCTTCAGTGGGATCACTTCTGGTATCACTTCCAGACCGGGGGACTCTTCCCTTGGGTCAGACTCCAGCATGATAAAGGGTCCAGGCTGCTCCCAAGTAAGTTTCACAGTGGCTCTGAGACAGGTTACTTCGCCGGGCTGCAACACTACCCCTTCTCTTCCAAGTCTCCACACCTTCCCTATCCCCTCTCCAGGGGTCTTCTGCTCTAGGACCAGCCGTTGGTAGGCCGTCTTCAGCATGGGGTGGATCTTGGTGGCCGCTTGCCCCTTCTCTTCCACTAGAGGGGTCAGGAGTCTTCGGACCAGGTCCGTGTTCGTCCCTATTATAAGGGAAGTCTTGTTGGCTCCTGGCGGTCGAGGGCACACAACTGCCAGGGTGTCAAACACTTCGGCCTTCCCAGCCACGGATGGGTCAAAAGTCATCTTGACGGGCAGATAGCCATCGTAGGGGAAATTCTGGGTTCCAATCCCACATATTTCCAGTTCCTCTATCTTCTGGATGGGCAGGTGACTCAAGTGCTTATCGTAGAAATCCCGGTATTATAGGGTCACTTGTGCCCCAGTATCCAAGATGGCTCTGGTGTAGACTCCTTCCACTTGAATGGGCACTATAGGAGATGGGCCTACCAGCTTCTCCGGATATGGCCTGGCAGGGGTCGCCTTCTTCTGGCCCTTTCCCTTCGGACTCTCTCTCGTCCAACTCCCTTTGGACTTTAATCTTTCTTGAGCCTGGTATGCATTGATTTCCCTCCTTTCAATGGGCGTACAGACCCGCTGAGGGATACTATTATTTTTCTTATGTGTGCACCCCCTCTGGGGAGTGCTGTGCCTCTTCTGAGGGGTCTTGTCCCCTTTCTCTGGGGTGTATCTCTGTTGAGGAATGTTGTGTTTCCTCTGAGGTGTTTTATCTCCTTTTCTTCTGCTTCGCATTCAGCTTGGAGCTGACTGAAGGTGATGGGCACCCGGTTGACTCCTTCACCTGGGCCCTCTGAAGTTTCCCGCCGGCTTGCGGTTGTCCGTTTTCTTCTTCTTGGGACTGGAACATGTAGCTGCAATATGGACAATTCCTCCACAGTTAAAGCAGACTATATCTCCCCATTCTTGTAAAGATGCGGGTGCTGAGTCAATTGGGAATAGTTCCTTCCTTGGTACTTCTCTCCTGGAACCCTCTGGGTCTTTTGCTATCAGAGAGGTCAACATCTCCAACACCTTGGACATTTGTGATTTTAGAGTGTCTACCTCTGAGTCTCTTTCAGGGGTCATCACTGGGTTGACTAACACCTGTGCGGGGACAACATTTGTCTTAATCATTTGCTGGTCCTGTTGTAGTGCCTCCTCATCTCTGATGATTTTTTATCAAATCAGCATAAGTCAGTAACGTTCCTCCTCCCGAGGTTTTCAGGTGCAGCCAGACTGGATCCGAGCGCAACGCTCCCTTTAAGACTTGCTTCATTCTTGCCGCATCTGTATCTTGGGGCTTCATTCCCTTCTTCAACACAATCTTGCACAGCAACCTGTTCAGTCTCCTAACATACTCTGAAAGTTTCTCCTTCGGCTGTTGGAAAGTATGTTCAAATTGGTAGACCATCTCTGTCACCTTTTCCAATTGACCAAACTCTTCCTGTAGCATGGCTAGACGGTCTTGAGCCGTGCAATCTGCATTCCCAAACCGAAAACATTTCACTGCTTCTGCTGCTGCGCCTTTGAGGCTTTCTATCACTCTTTGCCTCTTCTGCGCTTCAGGCACCTCCCATGCCTCTACTGCTTGTAATGCCTGTTCCACCCAGGTATCAAAATCTTCCTCCCCTGCAGGGACAGGGAGCTTCCCTGAGAATGTCTTCAGTCTCCGGTAGCTAGTCTCTACATACACAGTGCTTGTCTTCTGACATTTGATTAGGAGATCCCCTATTGCCTTCATCAAATCTGGTGATATAGCAGTGGCAGGTGCGGGTGCCACCGGGGGCGTCACCCCGTCTCCTCTTTCTGGTGAGGTACGGGCCGCAGCCTACGGTGATCCCATCGGTGATGGTTCCTTCTTTATAGTTACTGCGTGCGCCAACCTATAGGTTCTGTTGTCTGGCGTCCACACACACTTGCGCTTGCAAGCCTCTGGCATCCCGTCCCCGTACTCCACTAGTGCATACTGATATGAAGTGTCTGGGTCTGACTTTATATCCATCACCCACGGTGTGTGATCTGGGGACACTAACTTCATTAACTCCTCTACCATCTCGGTCGACCATTCCTCCCCAGGGAGGCTGATGACTATCGAGTTGTTTGGTTCTGCCCTAAAGGCTTTGCACCACTCTTCTCCTGCTTGTGGGTCCATGACGGCACTTTTGGCGTTCACCTGCTGTATCAGGATCCCGGACGAGAACCGATGTATAGCGATGCCTTCAACTAAGAGGGCCGCAGATTTAGTTTGGGCCCTGAAGACAGCTCCGCCAACCCCGGCAATTTACTCGACCCCCTACTGGCACAGTTAGTCTAGGGTATTATGTGTATATCTTATGCTCTATGATTAAATTCAAACACCAAGACAGTGATAAAAGAATAACAAATTTACTTTCTATGGCAATGGAAATCAACAGTGATAACAGATCATAAGAATCTATCTGCAGAGCCCTGCAGCAGTAGTCACACTATAACTATAGAGATATGGTGCACACGTGCCACGTGTAACAGTACTTCACTATGCACCCTATGGTGCAGCAACTAAATAAACTACCTAGATGGCCAGGCCTGACCATATAACTCAGTCTCTAGTAGGGGTAAAATTTTTCGCATGCAAGTCTTTAAACGGTGGTGCACATTTCAGGAACACATTTGTAATCCAAGGGGGGGGGGGGGGGTAAAAATGCCAACACAGTACACTCCACTAAAGATCCGTTCAACTCAGTTCTGCTTTGGATCTCAAATGGGGAAAAGAACTCAAATAGGAACTAGTGGGCCACGGCAGTCTGTAGGCCTAACAATGATATAAAGTATTTGTGGATTGAGCAAGTGCTCGCTCACCCCTCCGGACGCGATCCCAGTCCGGGAACTTCCACCTGCTGTGTCTCCTCACACAGCTCTGCAGCAGTCTCGTCTCCGGCTCAGCAGCAGTTGAAGAAAACCTAGTCAGATGCCAACCAGGCTCGAGATGGGGTGGAAGGCTCTTTGGGTAACAGCGCAAGGCCCAGGCTTCAGGCCTTGCACCATGGTGGATCCGCACAGGAAGATCTCTCCCTTGAAGTCTCGTGTCCCAAAGAGGCCGAGCCCAGCCTCGCCTCCTCCTTTTATAACCCCTCCCATGAGTCTCTGGGGTGGAAACATTGCTGAAAGGGGTTCTGGGTAACGTAGTCTCTCTCCTCTGCTTTCACTTCCAGTAAAGTCTCTTCTCTAATCCCTCCCGACTCACCTCTCACCCGGAAAGTCCTGTCTCTCTCTATTAAAGGGGATAACCCCGCTACAGTATGTTGAAATTTTATTTTTATATACAGTGTGTGTGTGTGTGTGTGTGTGTGTCTATATGTTTGTTATATATGTAGAAACCACGCCACCCTCCTTCTCCACTCTTTGGCTCGTTCACTGGAGAGGAAGGCGAACAGTCTCCACCATGCCCGTACCCCCTGGTTTGCAGAGGTTAAGCACACTTGTTTTTCACTTACGGGTCTTTTCAGCGAGACTCCCCTCAGTTGGCTTCTATCCCTAGAATGTAAGGACAAAAGTCACTATGCCCCAAGTAACTCCAAGGTCCACACCAGCATCAACTCCAACATAGAGTTTATTTCTTTATGCACGAACATCCACAAATGAGGAGAAGAGAAAGGCGTTAGAAAGACAGATGAGTTCAGGCACTCTTGTTTCTTCACCACTTGATCCCGAGTGGGGTATAGCTCACCCGGATAGTCACCCGAAGGCACTAGCAGCCGGCGTGTAACTCGAACAGTCTATTAGATTCCCTAATGGATGCGTTCAGGAGATCCTCTGCCACAGAATCTATAGTGTCCCAAACCTTCTACTGGTCCTGTTGTTTAAATTCCCTTTTCTCTTATCGTCCATGGACTGACACAGCTCTCATACTGTTTACGTGTGGGTATATGTCCCTGCTCGCAGGAGAAGATCTAGGCAGAATGTTAGATGTTAGAAACATATGTAGCGGGGTGTTAAATTTAGGGGAAGTGTCTGAGTGGTAATTAGGCTCAGACACACTAATTGTTAGGGTTAATGGACCATTTCTGTCCATGGGAGTTAGTGTTGGTGTGTAGTTCCCTGTGGCCTACAGGTGGCGCTGTTGCCGTAGGCCAGGGTTGAACCACTGATACAGGGCTGTGCTCTTTTTGTCCCCTCTTGGCAGTAGTATGGCGGGGCGGGGAACCTGCTGTGCCTGTCGGGAGAGGGTATAAAAGGGGGCGGCCATCTTCCATTGGGGTCTTCGTCCACGCCCAGGCACCTTCAGCCTGGGTGTGCGTGTTTCATCTCCGGGTGCCCTAGGCCCGGAGGCCTGGTTCCTGTTCCATCCCAGACACCTTCAGTCTGGGGTGAGGTACTATTTTTGAAGGCCCGGGGCCCAGCAACCTTCGGCTGGGGTCCGCTAAGGAGCGAGAGCTCCCAGGGTGCCGCCTTGCGAGGGGACCCGTATCTGAGATGAGGAGGCCAGGGAGGTAACCCTTTCCGAAGACCCAGCGCAGAGTCGTGGTGACGGTGAGGGCCTCTGGTAACTCTCCGGAGGGATGGTTTTCTCCTTTACATGGGCCAAATACTTCAAGAAGGTAGTTCACAAAGTCAGTGGCAGTGACTTCATAGGGCAAGGCCCTATTCACCAGGTCAGTGGCAGTGACCCATTCACCAAGTCAGTGGCAGTGACTTTTGTTCACCAGGTCTGTGGCAGAGACCAACCTCACGGTCTGTGGCAGAGATCGTGCGCCAAAACTGTTGGTGAAACCTGAACAGTCTGAAAAAAATCATTAGAGTTGTGCCTGGACCTCCTCCCACCTAAGCTGTCCTGTGTCTTGTCCAACCTGTCTGCTGTTAAAGAGACTATTTGTTATCCAGTGTGAAATAAATATAGAAGTTGGACTTTCAGTTGGTGTGGACAGTTGCATTACTGGGGAGAAGCAAAGGCTCACATCTATTCAAGATAGAGGTGAGAATTATCCTCGGGAGGATTCAACTCCAGCCGCAGGCAGGCCCGAAACTAACACCGCTCAACCTCCTCACACAGGAGGGTACGGGCTTGTGGTGCGGTGTGCCTCTCTCTGCCTGCGAGGAGCCTAATTAAATGCAGGTAAAGACAGAGGGGTCTGTTTGCTACACATACATTCTAGAACAAAACCAGAGCTGAACAGCCCCGCCCAGGGGGGCGGTCCCTCCGGACATAACCCTCCTACCTGCAGCCAGCAGCCTCAGTTTTTTTTCTGCCTAGCAGAAGTAGAAGACGTGGCTCTCTCAGGAGCCAGTCTCCTGGAAGATTTAACTTTTAACTTTTATTCCTTTGGGAATTTTATTTTATTTTTGAGACCTTGAATCAACTGTCGGCTGGGCAACAGGTTGGGTACACTGGTATCCTCGTAGTTTCCCTGTCTGACCATCGAGCGTGCTGATCCTCGCCTTGTGTGCGTGAGACTCGGTTCACGACATACCCCATGACTCCAGGGGTGGCCGGGTGGCTTTTATGCTCCCGCGGTCCTCTCAAGATTGAATAGTACCTGTCTGTATCTTTCGCGGTGGACCGGGCCCACAGCTACGCAGTACTATTCTGTGATAGGTCTGTCTGAAACAAGCCAGTTGGTCCCTCTGGGACGGGTAAAAAGTCTCTCCTGCTGCAGGTGAGTACATGCTGGCTGTGTTTCTTTATATGGGGGGTTTCTCCCTGTCTCCCCCCCTGTTATGCTGCTCTCTGCACCCTGTACTGGTGCTGTGCTGTGTGGGGGTGCTTGGGGGTCACTCTGGCCTGGCTGGGGGCGCTCATGTCTGTTTTAGTGGACTCTGGGAGAGGAGCAGTGTTTTGGGGTGTGGGTGTTTTACTTTACTGTGTGCGCCATTAGCGCTGTGAGGTGATTTTAAAAACCGCGCTCGGCGGCCATCTTGCCGTGGATCAATGGCGCAGTAATGCATGTGGCCGGCGGTCATTTTCTTGAAGCCCTGGCGCTTTTACTTTCGGTTTCAGCCTCTATCGGCGCTGCTGTGGCGCGAATCTCACAATCTCCTCACATCCCCTCACAATCTCCTTACACTCTCCTCAGGCTTCACTTGCGCTGCAGCACGGTTTCATACAGCGGAACTGAGCGGTCCTTACAAGGACGTAGCCAGTGGGTGGACTGTGTTATTCACTATAATAGTGTCTAAAGGTCTCAGAGGGTGGCAGTATGGAGTCTAGTTCACCTGCTTCTCCACACTTGTCTGAGGCAACTTGCAGTGCTCCTGCACCTGCGGTCCCTAGCGACTAGTTGTCGGCAGTCCTGGAATCATCCTTGTCAGGATGGAAGTGGTGTGAGAGCGCAAGGGAGCTGTAAAGCGCCCCCTCCCCACACATTCTTCTGTAGGGGAGTCCTCTGTCTCAGATATGTGCCTAGCTACTGATGCTCAGGACCCTAGCTCTGAGGATTTTCATGTTTTTGAACAGGATATTTCTTGTGAGGAAGACCCCAGTTCTGCATAACTGACAGGGTGCTTGTAAGTGAACTCATTGATGCTGTGAGGGACACTCTCAAGCTGAATGTTGAGGCTGAGGAACCTCAGGTGGAACCTGTCTCCTTTGGTTTCTTTAAAGCCGTTTATTCAAAAAAGGTTTTTCCATATGTGCCTTTTTTTGATACATTCATTGACCAAGTCTGGGATAAGCCGCAGAAGACTTTGACGGTCCCGTGGCACCTAGCCATGAGGTACCCCTTTGAGGAGGACCTGGTTAAGAAGTGGGCTCTCCCCCCCCATGGTCGACCCCCCCGGTCGCCTGTTTGAATAAGGCTACCACGCTCCCAATGGAAGGGACTCCTGCATTTAAGGATCCCACTGACAGGAGGTCAGAAGTGGTGAGTAGAACGGTTTACCTTATTGGGGTCTGCCTTACGCCCTATAGTGGCGGCGACACTTGTGTCTCAAGGCAAAGATTTTGCACCAGACAGTACAGGAGCATAATCTCCCTCCTGAGACCATTTCCCTGGCTCACCAACTTGCGCAGGGTTTAGTCTCTGGGTGCACTTTGGACGCGGCCCCTTTAATATCTGGGGCCTCTATCTCTGCTGTGGTGCTGCGTCGCCTTATCTGGCTGAAATGCTGGTCGGCCGACCTAGCTTCCAAATAGCTCCTGGCTGAATTGCCCTTTAAGGGCAGTAAACTGACTGGGGCCGCCCTGGATGACATTTTTGTGGATGTCACAGGGGGTAAGAGCACCTTCCTTCCTCAGTCTGTTAAGGAAAAAGAGCCCCACCATAGGCCGGGCCCTTCCTTTCCGGCAAAGAAGGAGTTTTTTCGTCAGTCAGACTCCACGGGTAAGCCCACCCAGACTGAAAAATGTGCGGCTGGGGGACATAAGCGTCCCTGAGTACGTAAGCCTACCAAGCAAGCTCCCAAGCCGCCGCCGCATGAAGTCTTGCCCTGCCCGACTCTGGCGTGGGGGGACGTCCTTGCAGGTTCACGGTTCGGTGGACCTCCCGGATATTCGACCGGTGGGTGTGCGAGGTGGTCACCTCGGGATACAGGATAGAGTTCCGTTCCTGGCCCCCAGACAGATTCTTTCACTCAATTCTCCCTCTCCTTCCTGCCCGTCGGGCGGCCCTCTTAGGGGCCGTACAGGATTGATCAGGTCAGGAGTGATTGTGCCGGTTCCGTCACAGGAGAGGTTTTCAGGGTTTCTACTCGAATCTGTTTGTAGTCCCAAAAAAGGGACGGGGTTCGGCCAATCCTGGGCCTCAAGGCCTGAATGCCTTGGTGATGGTGCAAATGTTCCGCTTGGAATCCATTCGCACGGTGTTCGCTACACTCCATCAAGGGGATTTTTTGGCGTCCTTGGACATCAAGGACGCCTACTTGCATGTTCCAAGCTGTGCAAGTCACCAGTAGTTTCTGTGCTTGCAATCGGCGAAGCCCACTATCCGTTTGTGGCTCTTCCCTTCTGCCGAGCCTCGGCACCAAAGGTGTTTACCAAGGTGCTTGCTCCGGTTCTAGCTTTGCTGAGACAGTGAGGCATTGCTATCTGGACGATCTTCTTCTAAGAGCAGACAATGGCTCAGAATTAGAAGAAAGTGTGACTATCGTCAGGCAGACCCTTAGGGACTTCGGGTGGCTCCTGAACATTCAGAAGTCGGTCCTGGTCCTGGCTCAGCATTCGGAGTATCTCGGTCTGATCTTGGACTCCTTGGAGGCGTAGGTATTCCTACCCCTGGAGAAGTTACTGACATTTCAGTCTGCAGTACGGGTCCTGACGTCCCGAATATGGTCGTCAATCCGTTTTTTGCATGAGAGTCCTGGGACTCATGGGGGCCTCGTTCGATGCCGTTCCGTATGCCCAATCACACACACGGGCATTACAGTAAGAGATCCTGTCCACTTAGGACAAATCCCCGTTGTCCTTGGATCTTCAGATCCAGATGAGTCACCCAATCAGGGCGTCCCTGGCATGGTGGTTGGGGTCCCCGGCTCTTCGGTCCGGGAAGTCGTTCCTCCCCAACCAGTGGACGGTGATCATGACAGTCGCCAGCCTGACGGGCTGGGGTGGAGTCTGGGGTGTCCTGTCAGCCTAAGGGCTTTGGACTCCGGGCGAACCCGTTTACCGATCGATGTTCTGGGAATACATGCAATCAGACTGTGCCTCTCCTCGTGGTCTCTGTCGGCCGTCTACATTTGAGTGTAGACAATTGTCAGGCGGACTATCGCAGTCGCCAGACGCTGGACCAGGGAGAGTGGTCCTTACACCCGGAGGTTTTCAAATTCTGTGCCGGCGGTGAGGCATGCCGGATGTGGACCTGATGGCCTCTCGACTCAATCGTAAGGTGTCAAGGTTTGTGGCCAGGTCCAGGGATCCTTGGGCGGATGCCTCAGATCCGTTGGTGACCCCATGGGGTCATTATCACCTGATATCTGTTATCCTCCGCTGCAGCTGCTTCCTCGCCTGCTGCGCAGGGTTGTGGCCGAGGGAAAATCGGCGATCCTCTTTGCGTCGTATGGGCCTCGGCGTCATGGTACGCTGATCTGGTACGTCTCATCGCGGACAATCCTTGGCGGTTGCCAATGTGGGAGGACCTTCTGTCTCACGGTCCTATTTTTCATTCTGTTTTACAGTCTCTGGCTTTAACCACCTCCCTACTGGGCACTAAAACCCCCTTCCTGCCCAAGCCATTTTTCAGCCTTCAGCGCAGTCACACTTTGAATGACAATTGCGTGGTCGTGCGACGTGGCTCCCAAACAAAATTTGCGTCCTTTTTTCCCCACAAATAGAGCTTTCTTTTGGTGGTATTTAATCACCTCTGCGGTTTTTATTTTTTGCGCTATAAACAAAAGAAGAGCGTCCAGTTTGGAAAAAAAACACAATATTTTTTACTTTTTGCTATAATAAATACCCATTTTTTTTTTTTCAATTAAAATTTTCCTCAGTGTAGGCCGATACGTATTCTTCTACATATTTTTGGTATAAAAAAAATCGCAATAAGCGCGTATTGATTGGTTTGCGCAAAAGTTATAGCGTCTACAAAATAGAGGATAGTTTTATAGCATTTTTAATTTTTTTAAAATTTTTTATTAGTAATGGCGGCGATCTGCGATTTTTATTGTGACTGCGATATTGTGGCGGACACATCGGACACTTTTGACACATTTTTGGTACCATTTACATTTATACAGCGATCCCTGCTATAAAAATGCATTGATTACTGTATAAATGTGACTGGCAGGGAAGGGGTTAACCACTAGGGGGCGGGAAGGGGTTAAATATGTTCCCTCAATGTGTTCTAACTGTGGGGGAAGGGGACTGACTGGGGGAGGTGACCGATGGTTGTCCCTATGTACAAGGGACACACCATCAGCCTCCTCTCCCTCACAGGACGTGGATCTGTGTGTTTACACACACAGATCCACTTTCCTGCTTGGTTCCCGGGCAATCGCGGGTGCCCGGCGGCAATCGCGGCCGCCGGGCACGCGCACCTCGTCCTTGGTAACGCGGCGGGCACGCGACGCCGGCAGCGCGCACGTGCGCGCGATCCCCCTCTTTCTGAAGGACGTTCAGGAACGTCCACTCAGAAGGAGAGAGCACCCACCCGGCCGTATATGTACAGTGGCCGGGTGGGAAGTAGTTAATGGCATAGCTATTGAAAGCCAGGTGCTGAGAGTCCGAGGTATCTCGGATTCGGTCATTTCGACCATGTTAAGGGCACGGAAGTCTTCCGCTAGAAAGATATATCACTGTACCTGGGAAGCTTACATCGCTATAAGCGTAGAGCTGGACTAGCGTCCACGGACGTATTCCGTCCCCAGTATCCTGCGGTCCTTGCAGCGTGGCGTGACCTAAATGCTTGCTTTGAGTACCATTAGGGGTCAGATTTCGGCCTTGGCCGTCTTCTTTCAGCGACCGCTAGCGGGTCATTCCTTGATTTGCACCTTTGTGCAGGGGGTTCGCCATGTGCTCCCTCCTGTTAAACCTCCTCTCCCTCCTAAGGATATGAATTTGGTGTTCTCTAGGAACCTCATCTCACCCATTGCATCCCAGAGGGTTTGCGCTTCACACACATTGGATGTGGTACGTGCTATGACTCACTAGTTGTGTCTGTCTCTGGTCCGAAACAGGGCCCAGCGGTGTCGTCTGCCACCATTTCTAGGTGGATCAGACAGACTGTTATACAGGCCTATGCCATTAAGGGGCGGGCGCCTCCCTTTCTGGTTACGGTGTATTCCACCAGGGCAATTGGTGTTTCCTGGGCTTTCCGACATCAAGCGTCGGTTGCACAAGTGTGCAAGGCGACGACCTGGTCGTCCGTTCATGCCTTTTCAAAATTCTATAAGGTTAATGTGGCTGCATCTTCGGATGCTTCCTTCGGCCGCAAGGTGTTGCAGGCCGCTGCTTAATGTTGCAACTCCTCCGTTGAGGAGCTCTGCTGGTTTGGAGTGAAGTTTTGGTTGTTCCTTTACTGTTTGCTCCCACCTTTTTCTTATACTGCTTTGGGACGTCCCACACGTAAACAGTACGAGAGCTGTGTCAGTTCATGGACGATAAGAGAAAATAGGATTTTTGTACTCACCGTAAAATCAGTTTCTCTGACGTCCATGGACTGACACAGCACCCACCCTTCTTTTAAGGTTTGTACTGCTTATTACGAACTGAGGCTGCTGGCTGCAGGTAGGAGGGTTATGTCCGGCTCTGGTTTTGTTCTAGAATGTATGTTTCTAACAATCTAACATTCTGCCTAGATCTTCTCCTGCGAGCAGGGACATATACCCACACGTAAACAGTATGAGAGCTGTGTCAGTCCATGGACGTCAGAGAAACGGATTTTACGGTGAGTACAAAAATCCTATTTTTCCGGATGGATGACATCCCTCCAGAGTTACTGGGCCCCTTCCTTCACTGTGATCTCTCACCAGTCCTTTGGAACGGTCCTCCCCCAGCCTCCTCTTCTAGAAACGGGTCCCCTCTCAAGGCGGCACCCTGGGATTCCTCCTCCCGAAGTGGGCTCCAGCTAAAGGTGCTGGGCCCAGGGCTGAAGTTGCAGTCCCAGGACTAAAGGTGCCTGGGACTGAAGTGCACGTGGCCCCATGGCCTGGAGGGCCACGCGCCACGCACCAGGACTCCGACTCTGGAACCAAAAAGAACCGACCAATGACGACCCCTTCTAGGCGGCGTTTGCCCCTTATGTATCCTCTCCCGGCATGCCCAGCAGGTCAACCACACCCACCGTACGGCTGCCGAGAGAGGACACCAAATCGCTGCCCTATTACCTGTGGTTCAACCCCGAGTATAGGCGACAGTGCCACCCACACTTCTAAGGGGAACTGCACACCAGGCAAAACAGCAAGGCAGAGTCCAGCAAATTGAAAGATTTGAGCCAACTACTACTCGAATCACCCTTAAATTTGGCATAGCAGTCCCTAAATTTGGTACCCCCGCTACATATATATATATATATATATATATATATATATTTATTACAGTATCTCACAAAAGTGAGTACACCTCTCAAATTTTTGTAAATATTTTTATTATATCTTTTCATGTGACTACACTGAAGAAATTACAGTTTGCTACAATATAAAGTAGTGAGTGTACAGCTTGTATAACTGTGTAAATTTGCTGTCCCCTCAAAATACCTCAACACACAGCCATTAATGTATAAACCGCTGGCAACAAAAGTGGGTACACCTCTAAGTGAAAATGTCCTAATTGGGCCCAACTAGACATTTTCCCTCCCTGGAGTTATGTTACTCGTTAGTGTTACAAGGTCTAAGGTGTGAATGGGGAGCAGGTGTGTTAAATTTTGGTGTCATCGCTCTCACTCTCTTTCTGGTCACTGAAAGTTCAATATGGTACCTCATGGCAAAGAACTCTGAGGATCTGAAAAAAAGAATTGCTCTACACAAATATGGCCTAGGCTATTAGAAGATTGTCAAGACCCTGAAACTAAGCTGCAGCACGGTGGCCAAGACCATACAGTGGTTTAACAGGACAGGTTCCGCTCAGAACAGGCCTCGCCATGGTCGATCAAAGAAGTTGAATGCACATGCTCAGCGTCATATCCAGAGATTGTCTTTGGTAATTAGACGTATGAGTGCTGCCAGCATTGCTGCAAAGGTTTAAGTGCCTCAGACCATACGCCGCGCATTGCATCAAATTGGTCTGAATGGCTGTGGTCCCAGAAGGAAGCCTCTTCTAAAGATGATACACAAGAAAGCCCGCAAACAGTTTGCTGAAGACAAGCAGACTAAGGACATGGATTACTGGAACCATGTCCTGTGGTCTGATGAGACCACGATAAACGTATTTGGTTCAGATGGTGTCACGCGTGTGAGGAGTACAAAGACAAGTGTGTTTTGACTACAGTCAAGCATGGTGGTGGGAGTGTCATGGTCTGGGGCTGCATGAGTGCTGCCAGCACTGGGGAGCTACAGTTCATTGAGGAAACCATGAATCCCAACATGTACTGTGACATACTGAAGCAGAGCATGATCCTCTCTTTTCGGAGACTGTGCCACAGGGAAGTATTCCAACATAACGACCCCAAACACCTCCAAGACCACCACTGCCTTGCTAAAGAAGCTGAGGGTAAAGGTGATGGACTGGCCAAGCATGTCTCCAGACCTAAACCCTTTTGAGCATCTGTAGGGAATCCTCATATGGAAGGTGGAGAAGCGCAAGGTCTCTAACATCCACCAGCTCCGTAATGTCGTCATGGAGGAGTGGAAGTGGACTCCAGTGGCAACCTGTGAAGCTCTGGTGAACTCCATGCCCAAGAGGGTTGAGGCAGTGCTGGAAAATAATGGTGGCCACACACAATGTTGACACTTTGGGTCCAATTTGGACATTTTCACTTAGGGGTGTACTCACTTTTGTTGCCAGCGGTTTAGACATTATTGGCATTATTGTTGAGGTATTTTGAGGGGACCGCAAATTTACACTGTTATACAAGCTGTACACTCACTACTTTACATTGTAGCCAATTGTAATTTCTTCAGTGTTGTCACATGAAAAGATATAATAAAATAGTTACAAAAATGTGAGGGGTGTACTCGCTTTTGTGAGATACTGTAAAAAGGACTGCCCATAGGCGTGGCAAAGTCTTTTTTTCTGCCTAGTGTCCTACTCCTGTACGGGGCGATATAACCCTGTGGTTCTAAATAATAGAGTGCTGGGTCTGTCAATGAACTCAGAGAAATGGATTTTACGGTAAGTACAAAAATCCCATTACTAACCATATTCTTCAAGACTTCTATAAAGATAAATGAATTCCATTTTTTCAGACTGCTGGAACATTGTATAAGTTTTGTCTCATAGACTGTTGTAGACTGTTTGGTCTGTATCATTGAGACTGTAAAATGTAGGTAATATCAAGCTTCACTTGTACGATTTGATGTTTGACTGTTATACTGCTCCCCACATGTACTATGAATCTACTATGCTATACCCCCATATGCTGAAACTGTTACTACAGAGAAGGTGGCCCTGAGATACCCACTAGTGGTATACACTTTCCCTTGGTTCACAGGGAAGGTGGGGTCTGTGTTGATGGGTGTAGCAAGATCTGCCATCATTTGGGCGTGTAAATAGGTGCATTTATGTGTGTATATATAGAGATGGTTAAGAGGCCAGTCATTCATTGCTTTGGCTCTGAGGAAGAGGGTCTTACCTCGAAACGCATAAGCCACCCAGCAATACTGTCTGGTCCTCCATACATCTTTGGTTCCAGTTGCAGACCATAGAATACTGCTCGCTACTGCTGTTGTGGTGTTAAGCTTTTATACCACGTTTTGTATGTGAGTAATACCATTGCTGTTTCACCTTTTAATCAAAATTATTTTTGGTAATGCACATGGTTGGTTAGCACATTGGTTGCCGGGCAGTCTGGGATCCCTGATTAATCAAATCATGGTCTAGGTGTGAATTCCAATTATTGAGTCACCTATTGTTTGTCTGGCTAATCCTCTTTAAGGCTCCTTCATAATGGGATTAGCCTTGTGTCAACTTTACCTCATTATCTAACTATTGTGTGAGGATTTGGGTAATATTTGGTTTTATTGTTCATGTGTTCACTGCTCTACTTTTTGAAGTGTATAAAAACCTGTATTCTGTTCAATAAACGATGATTCCTTTGGTTTTACTTCAACATCTGGTCTGTGTACGATGCTTTGGGTAACAGGGCTGGTATTAGCTCTGTCTGCTGGAAAGTTACCCACTTCTTCTGACACAGCACACTGCAATGGATGGTAGTACATTGATGTGCTTTTTGGCGCACTGCGACACATGCATGTTGAAATTGCATTGAGTCAATGTGTTGGGGTACCATTGAATATAGATGGTGTAATAGTTGTGCATACTAGGCACACGACAGGCTGTGTGTGTGGCAGCCATGTTGTTCAGAATTCAGCCATTACATTTTATTTTTCTTTGTCTTTTCTGTGTTGAACTGGAGACACAGCTGCAGTGACCTTCCCGCTCCCTCCGTTCAGTTCATACAGTCCACAACCTCTTAGTTGCACGCCAGGACTTCTCCATTAACCAATACACAACTCTGGATAGGTTCCCTCATAAAACTGTCCGATTCACTCGAGCAACATGGAAAACAGAGATCTGCCAGGCCATCCTATTGTAAAAATCTTAGCTGAAGCCTCTACCAATCCACATTTTTGTCTTGTCCTCTTTATAATCCCAATATACGCCGTAACTCATGAAATAATAACAGCACAGCCAGAACAAGGACATATTTACCTCCCTCGTTTAATTTGTAGCATTTTGAACTGAAACACCCGTATGCTAGAAGGTACAAGAGTGGATTAGGCCCCCCCCATGCCCCTCCTATGAGAAATAGATATCCGAAATCTGGTCATGTCTATATCCATTTCAAAGCTAATTTCATGCTGGACAATAATATGCAAGGTACTCTGCAAATATTCAGAGATATCAATACTTATAGAAAACTGTATCCGGGACTTGGTCATAAACATAGTGACATTCCAGTAAAAAGAAAAGTTGAACGCAACCACATTGTGACGGCTATCATTTTTAACATCAAACCAATGAACACCTACCCGGACTTCAGAGTCACTGAACCGGTTTTGTTTATTCATTGGACTCTGC
Organism: Rana muscosa; assembly: GCA_029206835.1. Taxonomy (NCBI): domain Eukaryota; kingdom Metazoa; phylum Chordata; class Amphibia; order Anura; family Ranidae; genus Rana; species Rana muscosa. The sequence goes on from CM055123.1 coordinate 198,349,096, forward strand.
AGCCCAGGACATTGTTAAAGCATTTAACTCCCCGAAAAAAAAAAGAAGATCCTGTCCCCTTAACCACTTCAGCCCCGGAATGATTTACCCCTTAATGACCAAGCCATTTTTTGCGATGGGGCACTACATCGCTTCTAACTGACAATTGCCCATTCTTCCGACGTTGTAATCAAACAAAACTGATGTCCTTCTTTTCCCACAAATAGAGCTTTCGTTTGGTGGTATTTGATCACCTCTGTGGTTTTTATTTTTTGCACTATAAACAAAAAAGACTGGCAATTTTGAAAAAAACAACAATATTTTTTTACTTTCTGCTTATAGTCCCCCCCCCCTGGAACCCAGAAACTACAATTTCCTGGCTTCTGCAACTCTGAACAAATGATTAAAACAACCATGATTTCTTTAGGCTCAACCCACTGTAAACTGGATCCCCATGACGAGAGAAAAAAAAATGAAAGTGAATGTTGCTGCTCAAAATTCTAATTTTAAACGCCAAAAAAAACAATGCATTTATTTGTTCCTTAACCACTTAACGACCGCCCACCGCCGATTTACGTCGGCAGAATGGCACCGACAGGCAGAATCACGTAGATCTACGTGATCGCCTTTGTGCAGTTGGGGGGTCCATCCGGACCCCCCTTCACTGCAGTGAGCGGCCGTTAAGTGTTCGGGAGCGATCAGGCATGAGGGGGCGGCCGCTCGATTCCGCCCCCCCCCCTCGCGATCGCTCCCGGCCAATGAAAATGCTTCCTCCGCCATGTGATGTAAACACAGGCAGGAGGAAGTGATGTCATCTCCCTCGCCGCGGTCTTTTCGTTCCCGGCGCCGAGCAGAGAAGAAGCAGGTTAGTGCACCAACAGTCCACTGACACGTAGGTACACATAGGCACACAAATCACCCCCCAGTCACCCCCAGATCACCCCCCAGGTCACCCCAAAGCCCCCAATCACAGTGTCACTGATTGCAGTGATCATTTATTTTACTGATCACTGCATTTAGTGTCATCTGTGATTGTAAAAAGTTGCAGGGCAGTTAGGATTAGGCCCCTTTAGGTCCAGGGTAGCCCCCTAACCCCCCCTAATAAAGGTTTAACCCCTTGATCACCCCCCAGGTAACCCTTTCACCCCCTAACTTCAGCGTCACTAAGCGATTGTTTTTCCGATCGCTGTATTCGTGTCGCTGGTGTTTTAGATAGGCAGTTATTTTTTTTTAGGTTCGCCGCAGGTTTTTATTAGTGTCAGGTACCCCCATATATTATTTTAACCCCCTGATTGCCCCTAGAGTTAACCCTTTCACCAGTGATCGCCGTATAAGCGTCACTGGTGTCACTGGTTAGCCAGTAAGTTATTTAGTTATTTAGGTTACCCGTCAGGTTTTTATATAGTGTCAGGTACCCCCATATTTAACCTAATAAAGGTTTTAACCCCCTGATTGCCCCTAGTTAACCCTTTCACCAGTGATCACCATATAAAGGTTACGGGTGACGCTGGTTGATTAGTTTGCTTTTTATAGCATCAGGGCACCCGCCGTATATAACCCAATAAAGGTTTAACCCCCCTGATCGCCCGGCGGGTGAGATCAATTAGGTTTTAGCGCCAGAGAGGGTCTGTGTCGCCCCAGGCAGTGTTAGGTTAGTGACAGTAACGCTAACACCCACGCGCAAAGCATACACCCCCCTTAGTGGTATAGTATCTGATCAGATCTGATCAGATCTATACTAGCATCCCCAGCGGTTTAGGGTTCCCAAAAACGCAGTGTTAGCGGGATCAGCCCAGATACCTGCTAGCGCCTGCGTTTAGCCCCTCCGCCTAGCCCAGCCCAGCCCACCCAAGTGCAGTATCGATCGATCACTGTCACTTACCAAACACAACACACATAACTGCAGCGTTCGCAGTGCTTGGTTTTTGGGGCCCTGTACGCGGCTAGGCTCCCAAAAAGTCCCACACATGTGGTATCCCCGTACTCAGGAAAAGCAGCAGAATGTATTTTGGGGTGCAATTCCACATATAACCATGGCATGTGTGAGCAATATATCATTTAGTGACAACTTTTTGTACATTTTTTTTTTTCTTTTTGTCATTATTCAATCATTTGGGACAAAAAAAAATATTCAATGGGGTCAACATGCCTCTCAGCAAATAGCTTGGGGTGTCTACTTTCCAAAATGGGGTCATTTGGGGGGGTTTTGTGCCATCTTGGCATTTTATGGCCTTCAAAACTGTGATAGGTAGTGAGGAGTGAAATCAAAAATTTATGCCCTTAGAAACCTTGAAGGCGGTGCTTGGTTTTTGGGGTCCCGTACGCGGCTAGGCTCCCAAAAAGTCCCACACATGTGGTATCCCCGTACTCAGGAGAAGCAGCAGAATGTATTTTGGGGTGTAATTTCACATATGCCCATGGCATGTGTGAGCAATATATCATTTAGTGACAACTTTGTGCAAAAAGAAAAAAGTTTGTCATATTCCCGCAACTTGTGGCAAAATATAAAATATTCCATGGACTGAACATGCCTCTCAGTAAATAGCTTGGGGTGTCTACTTTCCAAAATGGGGTCATTTGGGGGGGTTTTGTGCTATTTTGGCATTTTATGGCCTTCGAAACTGTGATAGGTAGTGAGGAGTGAAATCAAAAATTTGCGCCCTTAGAAATCCTGAAGGCGGTGCTTGGTTTCCGGGGTCCCGTACGTGGCTAGGCTCCTAAAAAGTCCCACACATGTGGTATCCCCGTACTCAGGAGAAGCAGCAGAATGTATTTTGGGGTGCAATTCCACATATAACCATGGCATGTGTGAGCAATATATCATTTAGTGACAACTTTTTGTAATTTTTTTTTTTTTTTGTCATTATTCAATCACTTGGGACAAAAAAAAAAATATTCAATGGGCTCAACATGCCTCTCAGCAATTTCCTTGGGGTGTCTACTTTCCAAAATGGGGTCATTTGGGGGGGTTTTGTACTGCCCTGCCATTTTAGCACCTCAAGAAATGAGATAGGCAGTCATAAATTTAAAGCTGTGTAAATTTCAGAAAATGTACCCTAGTTTGTAAACGCTATAACTTTTGCGCAAACCAATAAATATACGCTTATTGACATTTTTTTTACTAAAGACATGTGGCTGAATACATTTTGGCCTAAATGTATGACTAAAATTGAGTTTATTCGATTTTTCTTATAACAAAAAGTAGAAAATATCATTTTTTTTCAAAATTTTCGGTCTTTTTCTGTTTATATCGCAAAAAATTAAAATCGCAGAGGCAATCAAATACCATTAAAAGAAAGCACTATTTGTGGGAAGAAAAGGACGCAAATTTCATTTGGGTACAACATTGCATGTCCGCACAATTTACAGTTAAAGCAGCGCAGTGCCGAATCCCAAAAACAGGCCTGGTCCTAATGGCCCGAAATGGTCCGGGGCTTAAGTGGTTAACCACTTCAGCCTCGTAAGGATTTGCCGCCTTTAATGACCAGAGCATTTTTTGCGATAGGGCACTGCGTCACTTTAACCCACAATTGTGCGATGTTGCACCCAATCAAAATTGACGTCCTTTTTTCTTTTTTTTTTCTTTTCTTTTCCTTAAAAATAGAGCTTTCTTTTGGTGGTATTTAATTACCTCCTGCGTTTTTTTTGCACTATAAACAAAAAAAGTAACAATTTTGAAAAAAAGCAATATTTTTGTAACTTTTTGCTATAATAAATATCTCCAAAAAATATATAAAAAAAACGAATTTCTTCCTCAGTTTAGGCCGATATGTATTCTTCTACATATTTTTGGTAAACAAAATCGCAATAAGCGTATATTGATTGGTTTGCGCAGAAGTTATAGCGTCTACAAAATAGGGGATAGATTTATGGCATTTTTATTATTATTTTTTATTGGTAATGGCGGTGATCAGCGTTTTTTTGTTTTTTTTTTATCGGGACTGAGACATTGCTGCGGACAGATCGGACAGTTTTGACACTATTTTGGGACCATTGACATTTATACAGCGATCAGAACTAAAAATAGCCACTGATTACTGTATAAATGTCACCGACAGGAAAGGGGTTAAACACTAGGGGGCGATCAAGGGGTTAAGTGCGTTCCCTCGGTGTGTTCTAACTGTAGGGGGCATGGGCTCGCTAGGACATGACAGAGATCACTGCTCCCGATGACAGGGAGCAGTTGATCCATATCATGTCACTAGGTAGAACCACCGGCGGATATAGAATCCGCAGGCACGCTCCCAAGGCGCGTGGCGGGCATGCGTCCACTAGCCTGTGATGACGGAGGGACGTACAGGTATGCCCACCGTGCCTTTCTGCCGACGTGCAGCGGTCGGCAAGTGGTTCAGACCTATGCACCAACTCCCCTTTCAGGAGGACAAAACCTAAACATTTGGGATTTTTAAAGGTAATTTTATTAAATTTAAATAAACATACAAAATAAAACATGGAACAGGGTAGATTTTCTGGATTCTCTAAGCTCTTCATCTTCAAAGTCTCCTAGGAGACATATATTTGGGGTACAAATGTTGGGTAAAGCTAATTTTTCTTTCATAAAAGTAGCGATAGTAGCGATAGATGACCAGTAACATCCTACACCAAGACGAGCCCATATTGTATGAAAAAAGTCACCAGTAGCCTCATGATATCTAACACCCCGGAGAGCCTAGCCTGTCCATCTTATACAATCTAAGTGGGGTATAATAGATTCTGTGTGGGTATTTTAGTTGAATAACCTTATTCCCAGCTGCCATAACGCCAGATAATTGACTCCCTACCACTTCCGCCTATGTCGTCCTGTAATGCAACGATATCTGCTTGCCATTGAGTCTTAAAGAGGAGGTCCAGCTCCATTAGAGGTGTAGCTGATAACTTTTAATATAAGGACACTTTCCTGTCCAGGGAGTCCGCAATGTCCTCATCAGGGAGGTAAAGCCCACACACTTGTAAAGGGCCCAACAGTCTGGCAGAGAGAAGGCAGGGGCGGGTGAATGAGAGCTCCGTGGCTGCGCTGGCTTTCAGAACGTGTGCAAGTCAGCAGCTGCTGCTGTTTCATTGAGCTGACATTGGGCTCTTTGCTGCCACCTCTGGTAAATTCCAGCATGTGTACCCCTCGTGTGTGCTGCACAAGAGCTGGGACCAGGAACACCACCTAACAAGTAAGATCTGTTGTACAAGTGAAGAGGGGGGTGGTGTGTCTGTGTACATATGTGTGTGCCTGTATACGTGTGTGTGTCTGTGTACATATGTGTGCGTCTGTTCAAATGTGTGTGCCCTATATACACATGTGAGGGGGCTGAGAGAAAACATTTGTGAGGGGGGCTTCGATCGTACAGCTGCTGGTTTGGGATGTCTCTCTTGGACAAAAGATAATTTCCTACTGTTAAACTTTGAAAGCATTGATGACTAAGAATACACTGTTCATTTTCATACAGGGCTGGACTGGGACAAAAATTTGGCCCTGGACTTCATCCAGACCGGCCCACTTCAATTCAATAAAATGCTGCCCCCCACCCCCCAAAAAAATCACGCCCACTAAAAGGCCGCTACATCCATTATTGTATATCATGAGAGGGTGAGAGAGAGGGGAATGAGAGAGAGAGAGAAGGAGGGTTGAGGGAAAGGGGGTGAGAGAGGGGGGTGAGTGTAAGAGAGAGGGAGTGAGTGTAAAAGAGAGGGGGTGAGTGTAGGACTCCTTTCACACTGAGGCATTTTTCAGGCACTTTTGGGCTAAAAGTAGCGCCTGTAAAGCGCCTGAAAAACACCTCTGCTGCAGTTCCAGTGTGAAAGCCCGAGTGCTTTCACACTGGGGCTCTGCCAGGGCATTAAAAAAGTCCTCCAAGCAGCATCTTTGTACACACCGCTCCTGCCCATTGAAATGAATTGCCACCGCTGCTGAAGCGCCTGCAAAGCTCTTCGTCAGCAGCGCTACACAGGCACATTTAACCTTTAATTCGGCTGCTAGCGGGGGTTAAAAGCGCCTGCTAGAAGCCAAATAGCGCAGCTAAAACGACAGTAAAGTGCTACTAAAACTAGCAGCGTTTTACCGTCAATGCCCGCCCCAGTGTGAAAGCAGCCTAAGAGTCAGGGAGTGAATGAAACAGAGGAGGGGGCAGAGAGACGGAGGGGGGGTGCTGAGAGACGGAGGGGGGGTGCTGAGAGACGGAGGGGGGTGCTAAGAGATGGAGGGGGGTGCTGAGAGACAGAATGGGGGGGAGCTGAGAGACAGAATGGGGGGGAGCTGAGAGACAGAGGGGGGGGAGCTGAGAGACAGAGGGGGGGAGCTGAGAGACAGAGGGGGGAAGCTGAGAGACAGAGGGGGGGAGCTGAGAGACAGAGGGAGGCTGAGAGATGGGGGGCTAAGAGACAGGGGGAGCTGAGAGACAGAGGGGGGGGGGAGCTGAGAGATAGGGGGCTGAGAGACAGAGGAGGAGAGCTGAGAGACAGAGGAGGAGAGCTGAGAGACAGAGGAGGAGAGCTGAGAGACAGAGGAGGAGAGCTGAGAGACAGAGGAGGAGAGGGTCTGAGAGACAGAGGGGGGTCTGAGAGACAGAGGGGGGGTCTGAGAGACAGAGGGGGGGTCTGAGAGATAGTGGGGGTCTGAGAGACAGAGTGGGGGTCTGAGAGATAGTGGGGGTCTGAGAGACCGAGGGGAGGGCTGAGACAGACCACATAGCACTGTCTCTTTCTGCAGTCCCTCCTCTGCTCACCCCCCGCTGTCTCAGTGTTCTGGCATGTTTGTGTAGGATGCCGGGTACCTGATGGCCAGCAGCGGCAGCGCCGAGTCTCCCTCTTGATCCGGGGGTGCTCTCGCTGCTCTGCTCCTTACAGTGGCGCATGTTCTCTTCCTCCGGGCTCCCAGTCAGCCTGCCCTCAGCCGGCCCAGGCCGCATGGTTCCTGGAGAAGAGAGGAGGTGGAGGAATCGAGGTTCTCGGAGTGCCGGGGTGGCCGCGCTCGCTCCTGTTCGCCTCTTCGATGGTCAGGGAGGGGGTTGAGCTCTTCTCCCTCCTCTGCTTTTACATCCAACTGCCCTCCTCGCTGGCCACCTTCCCCGAATCCCCGCCGCTGTTTGCTGCCACACTTCCACTGCCGCTGAACTCTGCATAAAAAAAACGGCCCACAAAAAAAATAAAGTTTTTTTTTTTTTATTTAAAACGGCCCACTGAGCCATTGGCCCACCGGGAAACTCCCAGTAGTTCAGATGGCCAGTCCATCCCTGTTTTCATATATGAATATGACGTTGTAAGAGTGTTAAAATAAAAGTGTGTGCACTGAAGGACTTGGCGGGATGGCTAGTGGGCGGGCACTGGAGAATGTTGGTGATCAGGCCCGGGGGGGGGGGACCAGGCCTAAAGCTGTCTAAGGGGCCCCACAATTTCTGATGGTGACCCGTCCATTGGCTTCGGGGGCAGGCGACGACGTCCTTAGCAAGGGCAACCGGAAGTGAAGCCTTGCAGCTTCACAGCTTGTTTCCTACTGCACATGTGCGAGTCGGGCTGCACTTTCTGAATGGTCCCGCTGTCTTATGGGACCTGTGTGTCTCCCAGAAGGCAGCGGAGGGAAGGAGGAGGGGCGGCAAATGACGTGGGTTGCCGTGGTACCCTTACATGGAAGTGGAAGCGGATACCTGTTTTTGACAGGTATTCGCTTCCCCCTCCCCCTGAAAGGTGTCGAGTGTGGCATCGGAGGGGGGAACTCTGCTTTTAAGTTTATCCATACAAGGTGTAGAGAATGATAGTAAAGAATAAAATCAAGAAATCAACTGAGAACCGTAAGGCGGAGGTGGAGGTAGTAGTATGTATAGGAGACTCCAAGTTCAGCCCACAAAGTAGAATATTCTTTAGAAAAATAGCTAATGTGCCTAAAATGAACTTTAATATCACTTTTAAGATAGGTCTCTGGATGGAGACAATGGTGGGCCATGCCTGCGTAATGTGCATCAGCATGGTTGCTTACAATATCCATAAGGCTAGGTTCACACTTCTGCGTGTGGCTGCGGGAATCGCAACCACCCGCAGTGAAAATGCATTGCGCTGCATAAACGCTGCAGAAATTCCTTCTGAATGGCACCCCCAAGCATGTAAAATTGCAGTGCATGTGCGGGAACCGCAGGAAAATCACTTGGTCAAAAAGACCATGCAATTTCCCTGTGGCTGTATTTTTATAAAGGTTTTTTTTTTTTTTTGCGGAAACGCAGGCACAGCAGCCCATTTCTTTGAATAGGCTGCCGTGCCTGCACGCAAAAATGCATAGGTGTAAATAAGGTTACTAATGTTTCCTGAGCTCGTATAATAGTAGGGATTACCTCATTCAATCTATGGGCGAGAACTTTGGCTAGAATTTTAACATCGGAATTAAAGAAATAGGACGGTACGATTCACAGTACAGATGATCTTTATGCGGTTTTGGAATAAGTCCAATTAACATTTCAGAAATTGGTTGCGGCAAGCGCCCTCCTTGAGGCCATAGATAAAAACCCAGAGTTAATGAGGAACCAGGATCTCCTTATATTGCAGGTACCACTCTATAGGAAAGCCATCCAAGCCTGGTGTTTTTATTGTGTGCAAAGGATTGTATAGCCAGTGCTACTTCCTCAATCGTCAATGGGGCGCCTAAGAGAGATAATTCTATGTGTGTGTTTATTTTTTGGGATGTTGGGATGGAGAGCAAAATTGCATGTGGAGGGGAGCCTAATGCCGCGTACACGCGATCGGATTTTTCGGCAGAAAAACCTTGGATGGTTTTTCTGACGGAATTCCGCTCAAGCTTGGCTTGCATACACACAAGTTCCCTAAACTTTCCCCGTCAACAACGCGGTGACGTACAACACTACGACGAGCTGAGAAAATTAAGTTAAATGCTTCAGAGCATGCGTCGAATTGTTTCCGAGCATGCATGGGAATTTTGTGCATCGGAATTGCTACAGACGATCAGAATTTTCTTTCGGAATTTTTTCCGGCTGAAAATTTTGAGAACCAGCGCTCAAATGAAAAAAATGAGGGGTGTAGTGGTGCCGCTGCTCTTACGTGAAACCAATCTGCTGGGAGCCAGATATTGGTAATAATAGGTCTACAAATGAGAAACACAAAGGGGGTTCTCTCTGATATAATCAGAACCTAAGTGGGACCACACATAGAATGTAAAAATCAAATAAATAAATGAAATAAGTGAATAAAGTGGGGTGTCTCTGCCAGGTGTTTACTTGGCCTTAGCACTAGCCTTCAGAAGGTGATAGTGATAATGGACGTAAAGTGAGTGAAGGATTTAGTTGGAATACATTAATTAGTTGAAATAAATAAGTAATATGAATTTTCCAATTCTGGCTCGGCCGGGTGTTTACTAGCAGAGGATTAGCTATTGGAAGTGCTGTGAAGTAAATTGATGCTACCAATGTGGTGCTGTAAGAGATGCAGTGTAAACAAAATAAAAAACAATGAATTACAATGGATTGGGATGTTGTCTCGGCCGGGTGTTTACTAAACCCAACTGGAATTATACTCGGTCCCAAACAGTTAGAAAAAAGTGTTTATGTGATCCGTAATACACTCTGACAATGTACATCAAATGTTCAGCATAAAAATTGAAGTTGATAAAATGAAGTGAAGATCAATGGTGACAATCCAGAATATAGTGACAGAATAAATTGGTGACTTTGCTGCAGTGCTTGTTCTAGTAGCCTGTGCCGTGAATGTGATTATCCGTGATTGTTTATGATGTTGCACTCACCAGATTTTTCATACCCTCAGGGGGTATGGTGCAGTCACAGTATATGCCACTGTGTAGCAATCTCAGGAATCCAGGGTGGCTCCTTTGGTCCCTTGTGGTTCTCCGAGAAGGTGAGGGTTATGGAAAGGAAAAAAGGATACCCATAGTGTGAACCCGTAAAAAAATTGGTTTATTGATATATCGGGAAAAAGGGTACTCACATAGTATTAGACAATAAAAAGCATTAAAATGGCGCTTGGCCAGTGAAGAGCGATCCAAGGTTCAGGAAGTGATGAAGCGACGTGACTCCGCCCTACGCGTTTCGTCAGATTGACGTCATCAGGAGCGTAACGTCGTGCTTCGCTTCCTGATGCAATTTATAGCCCCTCCGGTCACATGTGAGCATGTGAGAATTAGCATAGCGGCCATTTTGGGTATGATTTTGGGGACCGGAGTCCGGCGGCCATGTTTGATAGGTTTTGCAGACCGGAGCTCAAAGTCTATGCAGTACTATATTAAATTGGTCTCGCGGCCATATTTGGTTCGACTTGCAGACTAGAGACCGCAGATTAGCTACAGCTGGAACATGAAACTGTGGGGCTATACGTTAAAAATATATAAATGTAAATTTCCAAACGCACCTTACTTTAAAACAAAATACAAAATACAAAGAATATATAAAATATGTAAATGCAATTAGCATAAATGACATATATATGTATGTACATAAAAACAAACAAGTAAATTTGCTGCTTAGATAGAGGATATATGGTATATGAAGATGCCTTTTTTATACATGCATATTAAGAACGCATGTTGGACGCATATAAAACCGCATGTAAGAACGCATACAAGCCGCATATATCTAAAATATGGATAAATATATAAAGGACATGTATATGTGCATAAACCTGCTGCGTCGGTAGAGGATATATGGTATGTGAATGGGGATTAAGGAGACATAAAATGGATGAATTAATGTAAAAATGCCTGTTTTGTACATGCATGGGAAAACGCATGTGTGACGCCTATAAAAATGCATATAAAAACGCATATAGAAACATATATAAAAAAACGCATATAAAACGCATATAAAACGTGCTTTAAAGGGCTAATCATAGGTGGAATCATACAAGATATTACTGAGTATTGTTTGAGGCATTAGGGAAGGGCTTTAAGGTTTTGGGGAGAGTGTTAATTAAAATTAATAGTTGGTAAGAAAACAGTTCAGATCTAGATCAATGTTCATTCCTGCTGGTTGGAGAGTATCGAGCTGGTATATCCACTTTGTTTCATTTTGTGAAATTTTAATTTTCTTATTTTCACCCCTCCAATGTCCCTTAATTTTGTCTATGCCATAGAAGACCATGCAGGAGGGGTCTTTCTTGTGATAATCCCTGAAATGTCTAGACACACTGTGTTTGGGGAAGCCATTCTTGATGTTATTGATATGTTCTCTTACTCTGACATGTAGTTCTCTAGTGGTTCTGCCTACATATTGTTTGTGGCAGGGACATTCTAGCACATATGTCACATGTGTGCTATGGCAGGTGATTAATTCTCTGATGTTGTGCTCAGATCCGTTGGAGGTTGAGATAAATTTAGATGTTTTCTTATCAGTCTTTTTGCTGGTTCTGCAAGGAAGGCATTGGCCGCATTTAAAAAAGCCTTTTAGGTTTTTAAAGATTTTGATTTGTTTAGGTGGGTCCAGTGCATTATGTACCAGTCTATTTCTTAGGTTAGGTGCTTTTCTATAAATGAATGATGGTTTCTGAGGTAGTATGTTTCTGAGGACCTTATCAGATTGTAGGATGGGCCAGTGTTTTCTGATAATCTTTTCTATGTATTTGTGTTGTCTATTAAAACCAGTAAGGAAAGCCATATCCAAGTTCTTCTTCTTATTTTTATTGGCAGTGGTACCTGCTATCATAGTGTTTCTGTCCATATTTTTGACTTGTTGCTTTAGGGTGAGTAAATCCTTTTCTTTATAGCCTTTATCTATGAATCTGCTAATAATTGTGTTTGCTTGTTGTTCATATTCATGTAGGTTGCTGCAATTCCGGAAAATGCGCATTAGTTGGCCTTTAGGTATATTTCCAATCCATTTAGGGTGGTGGCAGCTTTTTGTTGGAATGTATCCATTCCTGTCAGTCTTTTTAAAATAAGTTCTGGTGTTCAGATTTCCGTCGTGTTTGTATATTTGCAGATCCAAGTAGTCTATACTTTGCTTGCTCCAGGTACCTGTGAATGTGATCCCATAGATGTTCTGATTGATCTCATCAAAAAAATCCTGTAGTTGCTCCTCTGTTCCCCCCCATATGATGACAATGTCATCTATATATCTTCTGTAGAGGGTTAGATGTTCTCTGTGTACACTGAAGACCTGTTCTTCCTCCCATCTGTTCAGGAAGAGGTTGGCTACACTTGGAGCATATTTAGCTCCCATCGCTACCCCTTTGGTTTGGGTATAGTACTCGCCCTTATACCAGAAGTAATTGTGGCTCATGGCCAGTCCCAGTCCTTCCAATAAAAATTTGATTTGTTCTTCTTTCATATCTGTTTGTTTATACAGAGCCCATTCCACACTACTGATCCCATCTTTTTGTATGATGTTTGTGTAGAGTGAGTTGACATCAATCGTCACCAATATGTCACTCTCTTTAACTCTAAGGTCCTTTATTTCCGAAATAAGTTGTCTGCTGTCTTTTAGGTATGATTTGCCTTCTGCCACCAGGGGTTGTAAAAATCCGTCTATGTAGGAACCCAATCTTGAGAATAGGGAATCAATTCCACTTATGATGGGTCTGCCGGGTGGTGTAATTTGATTTTTATGCATTTTAGGAACGTAATAGATCACTGGTGTTTTTGCTGTTTCTGGTGTCAGAAAAGTGGCTTCTTTTTTGGTTAGGATCCCCTTGTCTTCCCCTTTTTGGACAAGGGTTTTCTACTTCTTTTCATATTCTATTTTTGGGTTGCCCCTTATTTTCTTGTATGTGTCCTGCACGCTTAGTAGGTTATCCATTTCTGTCTCATAGTCTTTTTTTCTTAATGATGACTAGGCCTCCTCCTTTGTCTGCCGGTCGAATCACGATGTCCTTTTTCTTTTCTATTTCTTTGATGGTTTTCCAGACCTTATCACTTTTTGTTTTACTAATCTTCAGCTTTCTAATATCTTCTTCAACCATCTTTTTAAAAACCAGAATGCTTTCATTTTGTTGCATTTTGGGGTTGAAGATCGAATTATTCTTTAGTCTAGAATGTTTGTAGTAGGTATCTGTGTTTTTTTCTTTTGTTTTGGGTTCCTTTAAGGCAAAGAATTTTTTAATATTCATCTTTCTTGCAAATTTTTGTAGGGCTATGTATGTTTCAAATTTGTCCAGATTTTTATCGGGTGCATACTTTAAGCCTAGATCTAAAATTTTGAGTTCATCCTCATTAAAAATAATGTCACTTAGATTAAAAATACCTTCTCCTATTATACGCGTCTTCTTTTTCTTGATACCCCCTCGTTTGCCTCTTGTCCGTTTTCTCCTGCCCAGTATTGGGGTCTGTGGGTATAGTCTCTCCTCCCCTCGTATTGGTAGTCCTCGGGTTCCCAGTTGTTCTGTTGTCTCCCATATGGGCGTGATCCTCTGGGGTTCCACCCTTGTTGTCCTCTGTGGTTCCTGGGGTCTCCCTGATATTGTTGATTGTTTCTGTCTGGGTATCTGAAAGGTCTCCATCCTCCTTGTGCTCGGTATGGTTGTGGTGGGCCATTCCATCCTCTGTATGCAGGGGGTCTCCATCTGTTTCCTCTGATAAAATCCCCTCCCTGTTGTGGCTTGCCATAGGGGGTGTGCTGTGGCATGTATCTTAAAGGTGAGTATCTATTTTGGTGCCTAGGTATTCTTGGTGTGATCGGTGCTGTGTGGTGTTCTTGAGTTCTGTTATCGTTTAGCTCTTGTTGTCTGTGGTTTCTACGTATGGGGCTTCTTTCTTCCCTTCTTGGTGTGTGTGTGGTTGTTTCATTCTGTGTGGTTCTGGGTGTTCTTTCAAAAGTGGTCCTAGTATTTTGCCATGGTCCTTCCCTCTCTGGGGAGTTTTCTCTGGAGTCTTCATTCATGGAAATGTTGTTTTCCTGCTCATTGTAGCTCTCATCTGTTTGCCATTTGTATACTTGCTGGTTTTTGTAATCTAACACATCTCTCTTGAATTTCTTCTGTTTTTTAGCTTGTATCTCATTATCATATTTTTTGATGGCTTCCTGTAGGAAAGTTTCTTTATCCTTATATTCTTTTACTTCAGCGAAAGGTACCAGTTGGTCCTTGATGGAGAGGATTTCTGTTTCAATGTGTTTAAGCTTATGTTGCCGTCTATTGACTATCTTGTGTGATAGGTCTGTTTCACTTTGGTTGAAGAAACGGTACCACTCCTCCATCAAGCCTTTGTCGCTCATTGCATCATTGGGTGAAATATCCCATCTGAGTCTTCTTGGGGTAATTTTTTCTGCAATGTACATTTCTAGTGTTGCTATGTCCCACCAGACACTTAGTTGTTTTTCTAAGCTGTGTCTTAATTGCTTAAAGAGGCTATCCATGTCCTGTTTATTAACCACTTGCTCCTGGTTAAATACCTCTACTAGGTTAATGGATCTACCATGTATGTATTTGAATATGTCCATTGCTGCAGAGACTAATTCGTCGTTACAACCAACAGAGAATGAAGGAAGGTAGGTGACTCCGCGCAAAAGGACTTCAAACACAACGTAGTAGTCAGAGCTGCTGCCTCTACTTATTGCTGCCTCCTAATTAGGTGGAGCAAGGATATGAAAAAAATGAGGGGTGTAGTGGTGGCGCTGCTCTTACGTGAAACCAATCTGCTGGGAGCCAGATATTGGTAATATTAGGTCTACAAATGAGAAACACAAAGGGGGTTCTCTCTGATATAATCAGAACCTAAGTGGGACCACACATAGAATGTAAAAATCAAATAAATAAATGAAATAAGTAAATAAAGTGGGGTGTCTCTGCCAGGTGTTTACTTGGCCTTAGCACTAGCCTTCAGAAGGTGATAGTGATAACGGACGTAAAGTGAGTGAAGGATTTAGTAGGAATACATTAATTAGTTGAAATAAATAAGTAATATGAATTTTCCAATTCCGGCTCGGCCGGGTGTTTACTAGCAGAGGATTAGCTATTGGAAGTGCTGTGAAGTAAATTGATGCTACCAATGTGGTGCTGTAAGAGATGCAGTGTAAACAAAATAAAAAACAATGAATTACAATGGATTGGGATGTTGTCTCGGCCGGGTGTTTACTAAACCCAACTGGAATTATACTCGGTCCCAAACAGTTAGAAAAAAGTGTTTATGTGATCCGTAATACACTCTGACAATGTACATCAAATGTTCAGCATAAAAATTGAAGTTGATAAAATGAAGTGAAGATCAATGGTGACAATCCAGAATATAGTGACAGAATAAATTGGTGACTTTGCTGCAGTGCTTGTTCTAGTAGCCTGTGCCGTGAATGTGATTATCCGTGATTGTTTATGATGTTGCACTCACCAGATTCTTCATACCCTCAGGGGGTATGGTGCAGTCACAGTATATGCCAATATATATTCCTGAGATTGCTACACAGTGGCATATACTGTGACTGCACCAGGGTGGTATGAGGAATAAATACAGTCGTCCTTTACTCCAAAATGAAAGTACCTTTCACCCTTCTCCTATACTCTCCTATCCCATTATTTGACTTTAAGTTTGTTAACCACAAACAAAAAGCCTTTAAATCCTAAGTTTGCCAAAATAAAATCAGCAATCGATCAATCATTACAATCGGTTAGATGTGTCCCTTGTGCTGTTGTCTCCTGGTATAGTATTTAGTAGGAATCTTCCTACTCTCTCCCCCACCCTCGCAATTTTCCAGGGTGTTGGGGGGTTAAAAGAGCTGACGGATCTGTGACGGGCACTCAAGTGTTCCTGATTATGGCCACCCTTTCTGCCTCCCACACCACTCTTTTATTCATAGATGCTGTACTATAGCTACTGACACTACAGAATGTTCATTTACAGTTATCCTTCCATTTACAGGTATATATTTCAAGACCACTCCACGACTTTAGGCCACATTCCCTGGCTGTTCTTGGGTCAAATTTTGATTTTTGTCAAGCTTTGTTTTTATATTTTAAAATACTGTGTATAAACATTTATTAGGGGTATTCAATACAAAGTATATATATTGCAGTATAATGAACAGTCCAAATCTATAAAGAAACTAAAAAAAATTACAATTAAGCACTTCAGAAAAGGATTAGGGATAGAAATTGTTTAACTGGATGGTGGAACTTTCCCCCCCATCAATCCCCTCCCCTTAAATAATCCAGAATATGTACAGATGTGGTACAGGTATTTGGGATGTGGCAGAGATCTGCGGTGCATCAGCTCACCCGCACTAATGCCACTAATTTCTGCTATATGAGCATTGTAGTTACCAGCGGCATCTGTGCACATATGTGGAAATTCTTCGTATGTGCACAGACCTACCAAGATCAGTGATGTGTCTGCTTGTGTGCTGAGTGTTGTGGCATGTATTCCCCCCTCTGTAACATAATCCATCCTAGGAAAGGTGTGACGTGGCAATCCCAGAAGGTAGCAGGACCCGGCCTAGGCCAGAAAGCATTTACTGTACTGTACTTTGTAGATCATTGTGAAACTTTTTCCCAGTTTTGTAAGAGGGAGGAACCGAAAGAGAAAAAAGTGGTTGTGATGGATTAAAGTGTTACTAAGACCAGGACTCTGCATTCACTATATCTGGTCTCCCACAGTACACAAAACATGGAAATGAAATTATTTTTGTAAATATAAACTGCTAAATACCTTTTCTCATCAGCAGTATATAGCAGCTTTGTCTGGTTAAAGCTTGTTGAAGGAGTTTTCATTCTACTCTGAATGTCTTATGAGGCTGCAGGGCTCCTGACCCTCTGACCCTGTGCTGATAAAATGCTGATCTCTAGCAACACACACCAAACTGAGCATGTGCAAAGGTTCCCCAAGGCTCTGTCATATCAGCAGCTAGATTGAGGACAGTGGAAGAAGGAGATGATCAGAGAAGACAGGATGAATCTGCCTTTTTACTCAATGCACATGATTAACCCCATAGGTTCCACAGTGAGTTTAACAAGCATGCTTTCCTGCATACTGGCTTTACTGTTGTGGGTTTAGTAACACTTTAAGTTCCCCCTAAATAGTACTGAAACCTGTAAATATTAGAGCATTACAAGAAGATTCTGTTGTTAAAAATAAATATATATAAGACCCCAAACAAGGTAAAAAGGTATATTTTAAGGTAAAACTAAAGGCAAAACA
The DNA here is from genome assembly GCA_029206835.1 of Rana muscosa. Taxonomy (NCBI): domain Eukaryota; kingdom Metazoa; phylum Chordata; class Amphibia; order Anura; family Ranidae; genus Rana; species Rana muscosa. The sequence continues at coordinate 198,366,131 of CM055123.1, forward strand.
TTATTTTCATTTTGGATAGAGTAATGGAGGGTTATAACACAGCAGTTTGTTTTGCCATCTGTGTCCCATTGGCAGGATTTCCTTCACTTCCTGTTCCATAGCTAAAACAGGAAGTGACAGGTTATCCTTTCAAAGTGAGGAAATCTCTGGTTGTCACCAGGGTCACTAGAACTAGTGTCCCGAATGGTTGTTCTGATGATTTTTATTTTCAATTTCAGAGGTAAACAGGATAAATAGACAGGCTGAATCTCCCCAAGGGGGACACAGACAGAAATACAAATTAACAGGCGTTCTAATTCGTCTCCACTACTAATAAACAAATGTTTTGCCTTTTAATTATACTTTAGGAAATAATGATTAAACGTGATTACCATGTTCTAGCCGGGATTCCATATTTTGTGAAGTAGACCAGTTTTATTCCTGTGGGTATAGAATTTTTTTCTCCAGTTTATTGTAATCCGAGATGTGCTCTTTTCAATTTTCGAATGTGGGGGTAGTTTGTCCAATCTTTCATATTTGGATATCTATGACTTAGGCACTATCAAAGTCGAATAATTAAAAAATCTCTTTTGCTTATTTCCTTACTCCAAAATATGAAGAAAAAAAACATTTTACTAATAAGCCCCCTTTTTTTTTTTTAAAAAACAAGTCCGGAATATGTTTATAAACATTGTGCCAAAATAACAAAAAAAAGTGCTTTGACTTGTTTTAAAAACGCACACAAATACGTGTAAAAGAACAAGTTAACACACACCAGTTGATATAGTAGCATATGTAAAAAGATAGAATTGTTGGTGCATGATAATAGATGTAAAATGTCCTGATGATGTTTAAACTGTTATCATCCACAGCAGTTTAGAACTGTGGAATGGTCCCATGCTTGTGATACCCATATTTGACCACAAGATGGCAGTAAAGTTGCATACAGTGGCAAGTGGTTTAATTTTGCTCAGATTGGGAGACATTATTTTTGTGTGGACGGACACTTTAAAATTGTGTGTGTGTGTGTGTGTGTGTGTGGGGGGGGGGGGGGGGGTTGCCATTATTGTGTTAAAAAACAGGGTGTCAAATTTTCTACATTTAATAAGTTATGGAATGTTTTAGGTGTTGTCCTCACAAACTGCATACACCATACACGTGTCTTTTACTCATCCCAGCCCAGATTATGCAGGATCAGAGCAGGGAAGACTCCTATTGCAACAGAGCATTTTTTATCTTGTCTGCTTTAGACCTACTCACATGCTATAAAGGGGTTTATTAGATCACATGGGGAGCTTAGTAAATTCATATACGTTCATATTTGTGCATAAATTTCACTGCCAGGCTCATCATTGCTGACACTAATGCTGGGGGTTATTATTTTGTACACTGGCACCAATGTAAAGGGCTATTGTTGCATCCACTGACACCAATGTTGGGAGTTGTTATTCCAGTCACTGACACCAATGCTAGGGTTATTTTACTCCAACTTCTTTAGTGTGCATTGCGATACGCTTCAAAACATGCAGCAGGTCTGAAATTTGTGGGCACTGAAATGATCATTAAACCAAGTGTTGGTACTTTTGGCAGTGTGGGCAGGTGCCAATGCCTGTTGGAAAATGAAATCGGCATCTCAATAAAGCTGGTCAGGGAAGCATGAAGTGCACTAGAATTTCTGGGTAGACGGCTGCGCTGACTTTGGACTTGATAAAACACAGAGGACCAACACCAGCAGATGACATGACTCCCCAAATCATCACTGATTGTGGAAACTTCACACTGGACTTCATGCAACTTTTGTGGTTCATATCTGTCTCGGTCGAAGAGCTTTGACATATATATATAATGTAGCACATGGACCCTTTTCTCCTGCCTTCACTTTGCAGGGATAAAGGCACACCGTGCCACATGCCCGTATCCTCCTGGAATAAGAGGTTGAGCGGTGTTCTTAAAATTTGGGTCCTGCAGCGAGTTACCTCCCGTCCATTGGTTCTCGTCCCCAGAATATAGGGAAAAGTCTGTTCTTTTCCCCGAAAGAAAGCCAATGTCCAGACAGTGTTTAAACTCCAAACAGACGAGTTTATTTTATCTTGCTTGAAACAGATTTGGGAATAGGTTGAAGATGGCAACAAAAGCAGGTAGGGAGACAGGTTCAGGCACGCGGCACCCAGTTACCCTATTCTTCACTTAAGCCTGAGTGTGAATTGCTCACCCGGATAGATCCCTCTCACGGTTCTAGCAGCCGGAGTGAAGCACGGGCAGTTTCTTTAATTTAGTCCCCTTCACGGACAAGTCCAAGAGATCCTCTGCCACAGAATCCTTTAGTTACTGAATTAGAACTTTGAAACCCCCATAGATTAATAGGGACCATAGGTGCCAATGAGAGACACTAAAGGAGCTATACTGCAACTCACGAAATCCTTCCCTCTGATAGACAACCAGGCCTCTCCTTCACTGTGAATTCCTTTACCGATCCATCGGACAGGTCCTCCCATGGTTTCCTCTCCTTCAGAGCGGGCCACCCTCATACGGGTTCCCTGGGACTCCAGTGTGTTGGTTGTGGACCCAGTTGAAGGTACTGGGCCTACCTGGAACTCTGTAGCCTCGGGCTAAAGGTGCCCAAGACTCCTCGACCAGTTCACGCACCCCAGGCCAACGGGGTGTTGGGCCTCGGGCCAAAGGTGCCTTGACTCTTCAGTCAGTGTACACACCCCCCTCCTTAGGGGGCGCACTCCTCCGGGTACTTGTCCCCAGGTCTCTCCCTCTAAACAAATGGCATCTGCCTCTTTTATATCCTCTCCCGGCATGCACAGCAGGCAGAACCAGCCCACTGCATAGTAGCCGAGAGAGGACATCCAATTGCGCCAATGCAACCTATGGTTCAACCTTGACCCAACATGGCAGCGCCACCTGCAGGCCACAGGGAACTTTACATAGGCACACAGCAACAAAGCAGAGTCCAGCACAATTAGAAGGCCTGAGCCATACTAGTGCTCGGGTCATCAACCTAAATTTGGACCTAGAGACCCCACTAAATTTGGAGTAACCGCTATATATATATATATATATATATATATATATATATTTATGTGTGGCAGTCTTCCCCCACATTCTCCTCTCTCTTTATGGCTGGTTTTACTCGTCTAGGGGTATCTGGGAGAAGGGGGAAAGATGCACACCACCAGCTCGGCTCTCTGATGTAGGATGCAGAAATATGAGCTAAACCGTTTACCTTCGGGTCTGCATTTTAGGCCGGATCCTCAGCTTCTCCTATGGAGGATGATTGCCACTGTCACTGACAGGGACACTTAGCTTCCAGTAACACGAGTTCCACACCAATAAAAGTCCAACTCTGTTTTATTGCTTTGATCAATAGGTAGGCTGGTTGAACTTTAAAAGAACAGACAGGGTGTGGTAAGGAGTAGGTCCAGGAACATACATGGCTAGTATTGATCTGCCTGCTCTCTCCACATCTGCCAGAGAACAGTTAGATGCACCAATTACTCTGGGCGAGCTGCAATTAGCGGCAAGCTCTTTTCCTACATGTAAAGCCCCCGGAGAGGATGGCCTGCCCATAGAAGTGTACACTCAATTTGGGGAGCACTTGTTACCTGAACTATTGAAGGTCTTTAATGCCGCACTAGAGGGTGTTCAGCTGCCTGGTTCCATGGCTAGGGCTAATATTATTTTACTGTTGAAGCCGGGAAAGGATCCGGTTGACCCTGGCTCCTATAGGCCTATATCGTTGCTGCAGAGCGATGTAAAAATCCTGGCAAAGGTCCTGGCGCGCAGGGTCAACGGGATAATCACGTCTATTATCCACCCAGACCAGGCTGGCTTCATGCCGCAGAAGTCCACCGCCACCAACTTGAGGCGCATGATCTTGAACATGCAGGTGCAGGCAGACAATGAGGGCCGTAGGGCGCTCTTATCCCTTGATGCCAACAAGGCATTTGATAGTGTCAGTTGGAGGTTCCTCTGGGCGACGTTGGCCAAGTTTGGCTTTGGGGACAAATTTATAGAGTGGGTCAGGCTGCTGTACGCGTCCCCCCAGGCGACCATTAGGGTCGCGGATAGGATGTCACCGGCCTTTGCTCTGGGTAGGGGGACGAGGCAGGGATGTCCCCTGTCCCCCCTGCTCTTCGCGATCGCTATAGAGTCATTGGCAGCCCTGATACGGGCTAGTGCCTGCGTCCGGGGATTCCAATACGGCACGCTGCAAGAAAAAATCATGCTGTACGCGGACGACATGCTGCTGTTCCTGGAGGACCCCACGCACTCCATCCCCGGGGCTATGTCAATAATAGAGCAATTCGGCCACTACTCGGGATTGACCATTAATTGGTCGAAATCCGCCCTGATGCTGTTGGATGAGGATGGTGGGGTAGCCCTGCCGGACTCTTGTCCCATCCCAGTTGTATCTAGCTTTAAATATTTGGGGGTACAGGTGTCGCCCAGGCTGGGGGACTACTGCTCCCTTAATGTGCACCCATTGCTGTCCCGGTTTAGGGACAAAATTAATACCTGGAACACCCTAAAAATGTCACTTGCAGGTAAAGCCAATCTGATCAAAATGATTTTAATGCCACAACTACTTTACTTTCTTCATAACTCGCCTGTAGTGATACACCTGAAAATCTTCCGAATAGTGAAAACTCTCTTCCGACGGTTGTTATGGCATACTAGGCCCCCTCGGATTAGACTGGAACACTTGCAGCGGGCCAAGGACAGTGGGGGGCTGGCGGTTCCCAATCCTTGGCTGTACTACATAGCGGCCCAGTTACAGCATTTGATCGGCTCTATGTCCCAGGACCCGGGGAGCTCGGCGGCACGACTGATGCTGTCGGCCACTGGCGCTGAGACTATCCCGATGGGGCTGGAGGCGCAAATGTTCCTAAAATCCAACAAGCGGACCCCGACGCTCGCACTTATCCAAAAAGTCTGGAATAAGGGCCGACAACTCCAGGGAGTGCAGGGATTCAGAGGACAGCCCAATATGGGGCAATAGGTCTTATGTGGAGTTGGTGAAGCTGCAGCAGGGGCCCAGATGGCGTGCCCATGGTGTGGCTCTGCTGTCCCACATTTTCGTTAATGGCAGGCTTCTCACTTTCCCCAAACTGCAGGCCAGATTTGACCTCCCAGCTCATATGCATTATTACTACATGCAGCTTCAACATGCGGTTGCGGCACACGGGAATGCGGTGGAATGGGTTCAGTCGCCCGCCCCGGTGTTCCGTGTGCTGCACACTAGCACTGAAACAAAAGGATTTATCTCACAATGCTACCAGATGTTACTGGCAAGTCACCTACAGGCATTCCCGAGCAGGGCGGAATCCATGTGGGAGAAGGACATAGGTACACTGTCAGGGGACCAATGGGAGGAGGCGTGGCAGTCAGTCACTACTTGTTCTTTAAACGTTGCGCAGAAAGTGTCACAGCTATATATATTATTGAGGGTACATTACACCCCGCTGAAATTATATAAGATGGGTAAGCTCGGGGACCCTGTGTGTGGTAGATGTCAGAGGCACAATGGAGATCTCATTCATCTCCTGTGGAGATGCCCTAAGCTTCACAGGTATTGGACTGAGGTGGTGGGTACAATAAACAGAGTGTTTCAAACTACGATCCCTTTGGACCCTAAGTGCTGCCTGCTGGGGATCTTGGAGGAAGCGATCCCTGGGGAGTTGACCAGGGTCGCGGTCTCTAGGGCCCTGTTTCAGGCTAGGAAGCTTATTTTGATGGGTTGGAAGTCAGTCTCACCGCCTACCACCACCTCTTGGGTAGCACACATGGGGAATACTCTTATAATGGAAAAGTACATATACCAGCACAGGGGAAGCCCGAGCAGGTTTGAGAGAATTTGGTCCCAATGGCTTGATACCCCTGGCCTGAGCCCCAGGGAGCTGGTGATGTCCCGACTTTTGCAGTAAATTTGAAACCAAGCGGCCAAGGATTAATATGCTTATATATGCAAGATTGTGGTGCTGTTTTTTATGTGATCCTATATGTTGTTTTACAGTTCGCCAGCAGAGGGAAACCTTTGCTATTTTTTGTACAATGGAAACTGTTGTGATCTATCTGGTGTTCAATAAAAACCTTTTTGATTCAAAAAAGAATAGGAAGATGGTTATATTGTTTCTATTCTATTGTTTTTTTGTATACTATTCTGTTATTTTCTATTCTATTCAAATTCTAATTAATTCTATCTGAATTTTGGGAAATGGTTATATTAATTCTATTCTATTCTATTGTTTTATGAATTCTATTCAAATTTCAGAAGATGGCTATATTTCATTTTATTCTATTTTTTCTATTATATTCATTTCAATTCTATACCTTTTTTTTCTATTCTATTATGTTTTGTTTTACGCTATTATGTTCTATTCTTTTTATTTTCTGTTATTCTTTTCTATTCTATTATTTTTATTTTCTATTCTATTTTATTCTCTTTGGAAATTGGAAAACTATTTGAATTTGAAAACTCTTCGAAAGTGATCCGAAAACAGTTTGAATCGATTTGAATAAACAAAACGAATTCCGAAAACAAATTAAACGGATTTATGTAAATAATAAATTAATTTATGTAAATAATGAATCGAAACAAAACACATTTTTTTGGTTCTGCACATGTCTAGTGTTCAATACTTATTTTACCCAGTGTGTGTGTGTGTGTGTGTGTGTGTGTGTGTGTGTGTGTGTGTGTGTGTGTGTGTGTGTGTGTGTGTGTGTATATATACAAACACAGTATCTCACAAATGTAAGGAACACCCCTCACATTTTTGTAAATATTTGATTAGATCTTTTCATGTGACAACACTGAATAAATGACACTTTGCTACAATGTAAAGTAGTGAGTGTACAGCTTGTATAACAGTGTAAATTTGCTGTCCCCTCAAAATAACTCAACACACAGCCATTCATGTCTAAACCGCTGGCAACAAAAGTTAGTACACCCCTAGGTGAAAATGTCCAAATTGGGCCCAAAGTCTCAATATTTTGTGTGGCCACCATTATTTTCCAGCACTGCCTTAACCCTCTTGGGCATGGAGTTAAAGGAAAAAAATTTTTTTGTAAAATAACAAACATGTTATACTTACCTCCACTGTGCAGCTCGTTTTGCACAGAGTGGCCTCGATCCTGGTCTTCTGGGGTCCCTCGGCGGCTGTCTCGGCTCCCCCCCCCGCAAGAACTTTCCACGTTCATGCAAGCTCTCTCGCATGGTGGAAAGTTCTTGCGGGCGCGCTCCTGTGATACAGCCGGCGGCCATAGCTGCTCACTGTATCACTCGGCCCCGCCCCCCCCGGCGCGCCGCGTCATTGGATGTGATTGACAGCAGCACGAGCCACTGGCTGCGCTGCTTTCAATCAACCAATGAATGAGCCAGAAGCCCGGCCATGAAACCAGCGCGTTCACGGCGCGGGACTTTCGAGGGGTCAGGTAAGTAAACGGGGGCTCGGGGGGGCTGCTAATGCTCGGATGTTTTTTTCACCTTAATGCATAGAATGCATTAAGGTGAAAAAATATGTACCTTTACAACCCCTTTAGCCAGAACTTCACAGGTTGCCACTTGAAACCTCTTCCACTCCTCCATGACGACATCACAGAGCTGGTGGATGTTAGAGACCTTGCGCTCCTCCACCTTCCGTTTGAGGATGCCTCACAGATGCTCAATAGGGTTTAGGTCTGGAGACATGCTTGGCCAGTCCATCACCTTTACCCTCAGCTTCTTTAGCAAGGCAGTGGTCATCTTGTAGGTGTCTCCGAAGGGAGGGGATCATGCTCTGCTTCAGTATGTCACAGTGCATGTTGGCATTAATGGTTCCCTTAATGAACTGTAGCTCCCCGGTGCCGGCAGCACTCATGCAGCCCCAGACCATGACATTCCCACCACAATGCTTGACTGTATGCAAGACATACTTGTTTTTGTACTCCCCACCTGGTTGCCGCCACACACGCTTGACACCATCTGAACCAAATAAGTTTATCTTGGTCTCATCAGACCACAGGACATGGTTCCAGTAATCTATGTTCTTAGTCTGCTTGTCTTCAGCAAACTGTTTAAAAGCTTTCTTGTGCATCATCTTTAGAAGAGGTTTCCTTCTGGGATGACAGCCATGCAGACCAATTTGATGCAGTGTGCGGCATATGGTTTGAGCACTGACAGGCTGACTCCCCACCCCTTCAACCTCTGCAGCAATGCTGGCAGCACTCCTATGTCTATTTCACAAAGACAACCTCTGGATATGACGCTGAGCATGTGCACTGAACTTCTTTGGTCGACCATGGTGAGGCCTGTTCTGAGTGGAATCTGTTCTGTTAAACCGCTGTATGATATTCGTCACCGTGCTGCAGCTCAGTTTCAGGTTCTTGGCAATCTTCTTATAGCCTAGGCCAGGGATATGCAATTAGCGGACCTCCAGCTGTTGCAAAACTACAAGTCCCATCATACCTCTGCCTCTGGGTGTCATGCTTATGGCTGTCAGTCTTGCTATGCCTCATGGGACTTGTAGTTCTGCAACAGCTGGAGGTCTGCTAATTGCATATCCCTGGCCTAGGCCATCTTTATTTAGAGCAACAATTTTTTATTTCAGATCCTCAGAGTTCTTTGCCATGAGGTGCCATGTTGAACTTCCAGTGACCAGTATGAGAGAGTGAGAGCGATAACACCAAATTTAACACACCTGCTCCATATTCACACCTGAGACCTCGTAACACTAACGAGTCACATGACACCGGGAAGGGAAAATGGCTAATTGGGCCCAATTTGGACATTTTTACTTAGGGGTGTACTCACTTTTGTTGCCAGCGGTTTAGACATTAATGGCGGTGAGTTGAGTTATTTTGAGGGGACAGCAAATTTACACTGGTATACAAGCTGTACACTCACTACTTTACATTGTAGCAAAGTGTAATTTCTTCAGTGTTGTCACATGAAAAGATGTAATAAAATATTTACAAAAATGTGAGGGGTGTACTCACTTCTGTGAGATACAGTGTGTGTGTGTGTGTGTGTGTGTGTGTATGTATTTGCTGTACAAGCGATTGGCAAATTCACTTTGGGTTCTTTCACATGGGCAGGTCCGCCTGTCAGTTTTTCAGGTGGACCTGATCGGACCTTGCTATCTCCTCTATGGAGATGCAGATGTTAGAGGACACGTTGCCAAAAACAGACAGGCAGTCCATTGCCATCCAGTTTCCCCATAGAGGAGAGCGGGACTGTGTCCGTGTCTGCTCTGCACAGTGGGCGGAAACGGACCTGTCATCCACCTGCTCAGTGGGGATCGGCGGAAAAATCTCCCGCTGAGCAAGTGGAATCCACAAGATGGAGGCGTCTGTGTGAAAGGGGCCTAACATTTATTTGGCAATTGGAGCTTGCAGAATAATAACCCTTAGGTCTTCTAAAAGTATTTTATTGGCTGTAGCTAAATTCTGATTAAATAATTTACCACCTATTAGGAAGATGTGGGTTGCAAGATATAACAGGATAGGAAGGTGATCCAGTATATAAACATATGACATGCTGGATCTGTTACAGTTTAACTGCAATATGTTTCATGACAATCTTCCACCCAACAACTAACCAAGTACCATAGAAAAAAACGGTTCTGTCTCCAATATGTGTAAAAAGAGAAACAAAAATCACAGTGGTTTTAGTTATTCAAATTATCTTTATTACCAAAAGATGTACTCCTCACGTCCAACATACATGTAAACATACTGTATAATGGACATTCATTTTGAACAGTACAATATAAATAAAACCGTGGAAATAAAGTGGGTCACTAAGTGGCCAAAATGTGCTTTGTTTGTGGCTCTGTTGGCATCCTCTTGCTCAATATCCTTTGAAAAATTGAAGGACCCAGGTGTAATGTTTTCAGTTGAACAGTGGCTACATCCAGTCAGATGCAGACATTGTTTGAGTATTCTGACAGCTGCTGGGGGTGGCTGTCAGAGAACAATAGGCCAGCACTTTATATTCATCCATCCCCGCTGTATAGCATGAATGGAGGAACCTTTTAGATCTTTTTTGTTCAGCCTTCAGGCTGAACATAAAAGACCTATATGTGCATGCCACTGATCACTTTATTCTGACACAGTGGGTCATGCTGTCAGAATACAGTGTTCCGGTGTGAATGGGGTGGGGTGGCAACAATCCTCCATCCACCATCTACCTTGCATGTGTGGATGGAGGAATCCGTTATTCTATGCCCAGATTTAGACAAAGATCAGTGCCATCTGCTGATTCCCTGTCTAAGGCTGGGTTCACACTATCTTCGCATGCGGCTCGCGGCAGGAGATCCGGTGTGTCCCTGTTCTCAATTTCAGTGACGAATCAAGGACAAATTTTTGCCTGAAATCGGACCTGAAACTGAGCCAAAGACGCACAGGACTCCTGTGCAAGCCGCTCCGAAGCCGCCACACCGACTCCATCGAGAGTCGGTCACAATTTCCTGTCATGCGAATTGGATATGGTGAAACCCACATCGAATTTGCACTAGTGTGAATCTAGCCTTAATGATATGTATAAGCATTATCCAATTGGTCACACAGGCCTCCATGGTCTTGTCAGGATTTTGTTCATTGGGGTCCAAAATCCTAACTGAAGGGGGTCTTTGCAAATAAAAACTTTGGCACAAAATTATGTTTGTAAGCAGCTTTACTCCAAAATAAAACTGCAGGCAAAAATGTATACTATCAAGATAGTAAGTACTATATTATCATGCAGATGAATACCACCATTAAATATCGGTTATGGAAGTTTGAAGTAAAACCAAACATCCTTGAAGTTTAGAAATGATTTTTAAAGCATAGTTGCACTAGTCCAGCTTGGACCATTATAATTATGTATATCCCATGTCTGACCAATCCCTGTGTAAGCTGCAAATCACTGTAGTAGTCACTGCTTCTACAGGGATGGCAGCGATCTTCTGTGTCCAATATTAAATGGCTGCTCTTCTGCATAGTACTAGGGGGGGGGGGGGTGTCACTCACACCGCCCTGCAACTATTCAGACAACATCTTGTAATTTTTTGATTGAATACAAGGCATTCTCTGGATAGAGGAGGTGGGGGTTGTGATGTCACCACCCTGCCTCTCAACCTCATCCAATCAGAGAATGCCTTGTAGTCTTTGAAAGAAATACAAGGCTTTGTCTGAACTGTGGCAGTGTCCCGAGCAAGCGACCACCTGTGGTTAATATGCAGAAGGAAAGCTGCTTGGCACTTGACCTGGAAGACTTATGCTATCACTGTAGTAGCAGTGACTACTACTGTGATTTGTAGCTCACACAGGTATCAGTTGGGAATGAGATATGTATAATTATGTCGCCCGAAGATGGACCAACATACATCTTCAGCTTTCAAGATAAACTGAAAAGTTAACACTATTGTTCAGAACACACTCACAAGAATTGACAGATGCAGATTGTGGCTAGAATGGATTGTAGGAGCCTGTGACAGATGCACAGACACCAACAACAAAGGACAGAAACATACAGTATATGCCTTGGTAAACTACCTGGCTTGATTACCCTCTGTGAGGAACCAGAAGCCACAACCTCTACCCAAAGTTCACTTTCAGTTGTTGGTGCCATCAAAACAAACTGTGTCTGTGTCCAATTTCTTTAAATAATTTAACAGTTAAATAAGAGTAAAGTAGCCATAAAAATGTTCAGACTGTGTACAGATTTACAGTATGTGTCATAGGAACTTAGTGATGGTATATTATATAACAATAAAAGGAAAGCGATTTTACAGAAAACTTCTATCTGAATAAAACATTTCATTTTGAAATTTTAGAAGTGAAATGCCAGCAAGCCAACATCCTTACAGGGATGTTAAACACGATATGAAATGTGGCACCATATGGGGTTTATGTAACGATTTCTATGTTCTTCCACACTTCTCTCAGCTTAGCGATGACTCTAAACGGCTTCACCTGAATCACAACGCCAAACTTCCCCTCCAGATCGGGCAGAGGGTCTCCTTCCGGAACCTCCAGTGTAAACCTCTGAAGGATCCAAGACAGAAACAGAAAGACCTCCATCTTGGCCAGGGCTTCCCCGAGACACACACGTATCCCTGCTCCAAACGGAAGATAACTCTGACTTGGGGAGTAAACACGGTTTCCATTTTCATCCAAAAATCGATCTGAAAACAAAAATCTCATGTTGAGATCTAGGCATTTTGTAATCCTGACACAGCCCTGCAATATTCTGGTGCTCTGCAGAAGGTGACTGCATGCCACCTATTTCAGCAAGGACATGGGAGATCTTTCTCTATATCTCCTGCGCTGTGACTCTTGTATTGAAATACCAATATATGAACTGTGATTAGTATACCCAAAGGGTGACCCCGTTATTGAAAATTCTGTGTCCTTTGTGTCTACATTCTGCTCTCTGTACTATGAATGAGCAACAGCATTGGCCATACATTAGTGGATTTTTTTTTAAATAGTAGTACGAAACTTTCAAATGAAAATTTGTACAAAAATTCTCAGTACATTCAATGACTTGACGAAGGTCATAAAATTTTGTAAATAACGGACTTTAGCAAATGAAACCCACATACACGGTAAGAAATTTGTTTATTTCAGAAAATTTTTCAAGCCGGCTGCGAATGAGGAGGACACAGGGGACAGTCAGGGGTGATGGGTGCAGCGGTGTGGGGGGAGATACAAGAACTGATCTCCCTGTATATTTCAATAAAACAGCTGAAAGCCGCAGGGAGGGGGCGTAGGGTTGCCACCTCAGCCCTTAAAAAGTGAACATATATTAAATACACAAGTTCTGTGGCTGATTAAGGTGGTAATTAAACTCTGGGCCTTATCTGCATTACATTAGCCTCAGAACCTGGGTAATTCATATGTGTTCGGTTTTAAAGGGATGAGGTGGCAACCCTCGGGGGGGCGGTTGTCGGATGTCAGCTGCCCCCTGGTCTGTGACTGGACAGTGAAAGCAGAAGCAGTGCAACACTGAGCTCATCTGTCTCTCTGCTCTCTCCTTCTATCCGCATGCTCCATGTTAGCGTGAAATTAACTACTTCTTCCACTGCTTCGTCATCTCACACTCCAGCCTTGCTGTACAGAGACCGCAAGAGGGTAATACTGTGATGGAGTATATAAAATGAATATTTTATTTACATATGTTTTATCTCTATTATCCATTTAAATATAGTTTGAGAAGCTTAGCAGGGGTTAAATGTTTCTTTCCTTGATTTTCTGTTTCTGACAAATCTATTTTCATCTATCTCAGCAATTCAGGAAGACTAGTGTCCTCTTACTAGAACCATCTGTTAGGAACAGGAATACATTTTCAGGTCATTCTGTACAAATGGAAAGCTCATTGATCTTAATATTGGTAACCAGTGGGTTTTGTGTATATTAAGGGTACACGGTTGAAATATTATAGGTGTGTCTTTTAGTGTTTATGAAATAAGAAAAAAAGTGTTTTCCTTGATTAAGAAATATATCAGAAATATTCAGCTCTGAATAAAGGAAAAAGAACAGAAGTCCATTACATCACCACATGGCTATCTTCAACTCCTCCCCCCTCCGAGCAAGACTAAAAAGGAGAAAAGAGTATTCTGGGACACTCTGGCAAGGGGAAGAAATTGACGTCACAAGAAGAAGCTCCATATATGAACACAAACTAATTATATGTACATGCCTATGACGTTGCCTGTGTAAGATTTGCCTTTAAAAAGGGCTGATCACCGAGACTAAGGTCTGGAGACGATAAAATAATTTATGCTAAAGCACTGAGTAGCGTATTTTCTTTCAAAGCCAGCAAATAGGCCTATTTCTCTCCAGCACAGATTTGGAACAGCGGCAGAACAAGAAAATAGTTTCTGAGATTGGACCAGAATCGATCCATTACAATACCAGGTCAGATCCAGGTACTTCTACTGCTTTTATGGACAAAAATGTGTTGCACTGTCCCTTTAAATCAGTGGTCAACCTGGGGATCGGGACCCCCTCGGGGGTCGAATGACGATTTGCCAGGGGTCACCGAATCCTGGGCTGTTCCTGAAGTCCGCACCACTCTCCCAGCCTTTTCGTAGCCACCCAGCAGGGCAGTCCCTGGAACCTGTTGCCACCTAGCTGGGCTGTTCCTGGAGCCAGCGGCCGCCCACTCAGTCTCTTTGCAGCCGCCCATTCAGTTCAATGGCATGGGTGGGGGGCAGAGACTAGAGGTCAGCTGACTGGTGAGGAATGTGAAGTTGGAGGGGCTGGAGGAGACCCTATCCCCTGATTTCAGCATAGGTGTCACTGCTACGAGACACCACAGAGCCGGAGACACAGTGAAGCCGGAGACACACTGAAGCCGGAGACACAGTGAGCAACACTACCTGTGATTATAGTTGCCATTAAAAGTCCCCACTACAGTTCTCAAATCAGCAGAATACCTTGATCAAGAGCACCTAAGTTGGCTGATCAGAACCCCCCCCCCCAGCATTCCCACTGATCCCACCGCCAGCACTGCCACTCATCTCATTCCCCTCACCTCCCCACCAAGGAGTAAGAGAAGGAATAAAAATATAGAATACATGGAAGGGAGATGAAAAAGAGAGAGAATAAGAGAAAGAACAAGAAAGATGGCTAGAGAGAGGGATGGGGCAAAAAAATTAAGAAATTAGGATAGAGAGAGATAAAAGGGAAAGAAAGGAGAAAAAAAGAGAAAGAATGGTACATCCTAAAATGTACCATAAGGGGTTTAATACTGTATGAGTGGAAGGGACTCAGGGAGCGCTAAATATCCGTGGGTTAGGGACGCAAATTACTGGTCTTGTCTTAGGGGCTGACAACCCACGCTACGAAAATAATTTTACTGTTAGGGGTCCCCACAACTTGGGAAATTTAATCAAGGGGTCACGGCACTAGAAAGGTTGAGAACCACTGCTTTAAATCAATCCACAATAGTGCAAAACTAATCAATAAGCAAACTTGTGATAATATGTCCATAAATTTATATATATATATATATATATATATATATATATATATATATATATATATATATATATATATATATATATATATATATACTCTGTACAATAATGTGAATGAAGCAAGTGCTTAATTCAAAAAATGATCGTAGATAAAGTCAACAAATCACTACTATGTAACTGTGTTACATGGTATATATACACAGTATTGCCTGTACATTTTTTTTGAATGGACTTATTTATCACAAAATTAGTTTTCCACTATCGTGGAGTGATTTAAAGGGACAGAGCAACACATTTTTGTCCACATATGTTTAGATATTTCGTATTTCAATATCAGAGAGTGGTGCTGTCTGTAAGGACAGATATATTGGCATACCCTTAGAGCATTTTTTGTTATGTATCCTGCTTGCATTCTAAAATACATTGAGGGCCTAATCATACTACATCATTGTGGTACATTAATGTGCACTTTTACATTATGCCCAATCATTTCATATTTGCTCATTCATTATGAATGGGCTGCCAACACTCCACAGCACATGAAAAAAAATTAATCAAAATACAGTGCACCACAATGCACATCATGCATGCTGTGGTGTGCTGTGGTGCGTTGTGCTGTACTTTAGAGTGTGTTGGGATGCCATTTACAATGAATGGCACCCCAACGCACACAGAGCAGGAATGGGCCCTTAATGGTGTACTGCTGATTACAGAGCTATATTAATTGGTGTCTTTTTTATATCTTCCTTCAGCTTTAAAGGCCTGGTTCACACCTATGCATTTTTAGTGCATTTTCAGTTTTGCAGAAACACACTACAGTCCATTTAACATGGTTTCCTATGGGTCACGTTCACATCTGTGCATTTTATGGAAAGGGTCAGGGACTTTTTTTCTGGTTTTTGGTTCCATAGACTTCAATGGATCAAAAACGTATATTAATAAACACAAAATGCACCTGGAATATGCAAACTGCAACCTGTATAGGTGTGAATCAGGCATATGTAAGGCCACTTTCACACTGAGGCGCTTAAAAAACTGCCAGTAAAACACTAATCGCTGTTGAAGCGCTTTTCAGGCGCTTTTGAAGCGCTTTCAATTCATTTCAATGAAGAGGGGTGTTTTTTCAGCACACTGCCTCAGTGTGAAAGCATTCATTGATTTTAATGGAAATACGTTTTCAGGCGCTTTTTTTTAGCGTGAAAGCGTCTGAAAAGCGCCTCAGTGTGAAAGTGGTCTAATGGTTCTGCAATGTTCTCAGCTTGGCATTCACTTGTAAAATCATTTGAGTAAATAGCTGCCTCAAGCACATCACGGCAACCTAATGATTTCCAGTATGCTCATGTGTAACCTAGGAGCACCGCTGGAGGATAACAGGTGTTCCTACCTATATTCAGAAAGTGGGAGCAGGCATCGGGCACCAATTCAGACGTGTGGGCAGAGGTAAGATTAGACGCTGCTCAAGCTGACCCTGTGCTTCAGTTGTGGATATGGCTGTGTATGGCCTCAGCCAGTACTGCTCAGACCACGACCCCTGACATGTTTCGCCCTGCCAGCTGGGACTTGGTCACAGAGGTCACCACGCCTTGGCAAGCGGGGCGAAACATGTTTGGGGGGTGTGACCGGAGCAGTGAGGTGTGACCAGAGCAGTGAGGCTGAGGCCATACACCGCCATATTCACAACTAAAGCACTGGGTTGGTTTGATTGATTTCAAGAATGCACTGAAAATTGACACCAGGGGAATGAAAGTTTGAGTCTGATTGGCTGTCATAAGTTTTGATACAGGCATAAATAATAGGAAGAGCTCTGACTGGTTAATTCGCCAGCTTCTTCTCTATTTCTGGAACTCTGACTAGAGTTTCTAGTTTGCCTTCTTTCGTTTCTTTTTTGTATTCTTCATAATGCAAGGCAACGTTCACACCTGTGCGTTTTTACGTGAAGGTTGTTAATAATGTCCTGCATGCTGCATCTTTGATGTGCTTTCGTCAATATGCAAGTTATATAGGGGGCAATGATAATGTACAAGAAACACAAGATAAAGATGTGGACCAGTTTCTGAACAAATGAAAGCTGAATAAACACAAATCTGGTGCCCCTCATAATTTAGGTGTGCAAACCTAGGGGCCCAATGTTTAACAAAACTCCTTTATTGCACTCTGCCATCCACAGAAAACTGATATATTGGTTTTTCATGGACAGACCTGAATGAAAATATTGGTTTCTTGTTATACATTGTTGTTGTGCAGTCATTACCGGTATACATACCACATTCTGGATACATTTTTTGACAACATAGAAAGCGCATATAAATTATGGAACATTTGGCACTGTACACAGATAATGTGGGGACACATTCTAATGCTGGCAGCTACTTCTAAATTGGCTTATAAAAAGTATTGGAGAGTTTTGCGCGGTGGTGCATTTGTTACATTGACTGTACAAAGATACACACCTGGACTGAAGAGATGAGGATTGACCCATTCCTTCTCATCGTGATGTAAAGACCAGAGGTTAATAACCACACGGGCTTCTTTAGGAATGGTATATTCTCCAATACTGTCCAAGATATATATATGATTAGTGTTGAAAACACTGGAGGCATTAAATAACATAAGGTACATGTACCTGTTTTTATCAGCAGTATCTTTTTAAGTTTCAAAACACTTTTCTGAGAATGCTGAACCATAGCTCCCAACTGTCCCTGATTTCAAGGGACTGTCCCTGATTTGGAGCAATGTCCCTCTTTCCCCCTCATTTGTCCCTCATGTTGGTCTGATCCATATTGCTGTATATAAAATGCACTTTGTAGCTTTCAAAAAGTGTTTCCCAGTGCTAAACCTTTCATCCATATTCTAAATTGCTGCATTTGTACATTTTAAAAGCCAATATAAAGGAATAGTAGTGGTAAAAAAAAAAAGCCCTTGTAGGTTTTTATAATTCTCCTTTAAGGGGAGTGGCAGGAGGGGGGGGGGTCTTATGCCTACATACTTTTGCTAATAGGTGTCCCTCATTCCCATCTTTAAAAATTTGGGAGGTATGCTGAACACATCAGTCTTCCTCCAAAGAAGCTTACATCTAATTTCCCTACCACTGTTTTATAGGCCAGGGCCAATCAAGGCAGATTTGTTTGATAGGCAAGGACCAGTCTACGCAGCTAATCTGTTGGATCGGTCAGGCCCGGTCTAGGCAGCTGATTTACAGTACAATATAGTCAGTATAGTTTTGGACTGTGGAATAAAACCTACACAAACCCAGAGAGAAAAACTCCATGCACATAGTGCCACTTGATGGGAATTGAGCCCAGGACAACATAGTGCTAACAATCAGCCACCAGTAACTGACGGTAAACAATAACTTATACACAATATGCTGTCTAAAGCAAGCTGCGGGATCCTTCTCTGAATTTTTCTACTGCAGGAAAGACCTAAAGGAAACTTCTGGTTGTTCTGCAATGCTCAGAAAAGCAGATGCTATAGCAAATATCTAAGTATTTCAGGGCCTGACTGTCATTTATTTTGCCGAAGCAGCAGACCTAAAGTTGATTATTAATTTGAGATCCACTTTAAAGTCCAGTTAAATCATGGAAATGGAAGTATATGAAAATTAAAGATGTTGCAGTTTGTTTTCCTTAGAAAGTAGGCACAGCCCCAACCTCACTCTTTGGGGTCCATTTACTAAAGCTGGAGAGTGAAAAAAAATCTGGGACAGCTCTGCTAGAAACCAATCAGCTTCCAGGTCTTTTGTCAAAGCTTAATTGAACCAGCAGAAGTTAGAAGCTGATTGGTTTCTAGCAGAGCTGCACAAGAGTTTGCATTCTCCATTGAACTGATTAGTTCAATGTAAAGCAGAATTAAACTCACCAATTTTAAGACGTTTATGAAGGATTTTTTTTTGGAAAACAACAAACATGCTATGCTCACCTGCCCCAGTCCCTCCTCTTCTTGGGTTCCCCATTGGTGCTCCAGACCCCTCCTCTTCTCACTGCACCACCATGGGATACCGTTTTATCCCGAGCCAGACTGTCTGACTCCTCTCTACTCTACTCACAGGATTTGATTGACAGCAGCGGGAACCAATGGCTACAACTGCTGTCTGTGTGAGCAGAGAGAGAGGAGAGAGCCGCTACAGATGAGCACAGTGCTGGATCGAGATAGGGCTCAGTTAAGTATACAGTGGGGTGAGGGGGTGATACAATTACTGGCAGAGAATAAATTGGGGTTTAAAATGTTGAGCCTTTAGAACCACTTTAACTGTTTCTTAAATCAGATACATTTAGGCCTGGTCACATTATCACTGGTC
Source organism: Rana muscosa (assembly GCA_029206835.1). Classification (NCBI taxonomy): domain Eukaryota; kingdom Metazoa; phylum Chordata; class Amphibia; order Anura; family Ranidae; genus Rana; species Rana muscosa. Next base: position 198,385,358 of record CM055123.1, read on the forward strand.
TGTGGGCTGCATTTGCATGGGCACAGCAGCCCTTTTGTTTGAATGGGCTGCTGTGGCTGCATTTGATGTAGAAAATTGTGCATTTCCCCTTGATTTCTGCACCTGCAAACATGGTGTGTTTTTTGATGGAAGAATTAATGGCAGCCCCATGTGTATTTAAACAGCAGCTTGTTTTGGTTGCGGGAACAGGTGTGATTCCCGCACCTGCAATAGTGTAAACCAGGCCTTAAGGTTTTCCATGAATTATAACTGTTATAGTTACTATTGTACTTCTGTTAGTTATTAAACAACTGTTAAGCCATCACATGACTGGTGTCATATCTGATCACATCATGGCAGCTGCAGATCAAACGATGACAACTACATTAGCTGTAAAAGACAGGAGGCTATAATTCTGCTTTAAACTCAAACTGCACAAGTTCAAACTGTCATTCAGATAACATAAATAAAATTTTGGAAGCATTTTAGCTGCAAAGTGGAAATGTCCTAATCTAACCTTTTGAAAATCCTACCTGGATTCTTTTAAAGCCACATGTGGAATAAGCAGTGGTGATACGGGACGAATTCGCAGCACTTCAGAGATGGTGGCTTCTGTATAATGTAGGATTTTCCGGTCACTAAGGAGTGGATATCGTCCAAATCCAACCTTTGCGTCCAGCTCTTCCTGGATCTTCTTCTGGACCTGATTTTTTTGTACAAAATATAGAGTAAAAATAACTCGCCTGTCTCTGTCTGTGTGGTACATATTAACACCTATAATATCATACAAATACTTGAAAGAATAGCCATGATTGTAGCCACTAGTCATAGTAGTCTGCTGCCTAAAATTCATTCACTCACTTAAAAATGAACAGAATTATGACTTTAATGAGCAGACATGGACACTGCTGTTCAATTTCAGTAAGGTACTTTTATCCCTATTACTAACCCTAGCATAACCCTAACATAGAACACCTAACAAGGATCTGATATATGTATTCATGTCTTGGCACTTACCCATATAAGATTCTCTTTAAAGTGATTCTACATGTACTAAAAAACTAAATAAAAAAGCATGTCATACAACTGCTCTGTGCAATGGTTTTGCACACAGCAGTCCAGATTCACCTCTCCTAGGGTTCCCCGTTAGTGCTCCTGGCTCCTCTCCCCTTTCTAAGTAACCCCATAGCAACCCACTTGCTGTGGGGGCACTCATGCTGGGCTCGCTCCCGACCCACCTCTGTGTATCCACACGGCACATCCCAGCCCTGCCACCCTACTTTCTCCTCAGACTGTGATTGATTGCCAATGGCTCCTGTCTCTATGTCTGAGAGAGAGAGAGAGAGAGAGAGAGAGAGAGAGAGAGAGAGAGTGTAGCTGATCTAGGGCACAGCTATGGTTTGTAATCGGGCTAAGGTAAGTATATAGGAGGGCTGGGGGCTGCATACAGAAAGTTTTCAACCTAATGCATACAATACATTTAAGGTTTGTTACCTTAATACAGGGGTGCCCAACCAGTGGCCCGGAGCCCTCCAATGTGGCCTGCGAACTCCTGCTCTGGGATGGCGGGCTGGCCCGGAGCCCTCCGATGTGGCCTGCGAACTCCTACTCTGGGATGGCGGGTTGGCAAGCCCAGATTGCAGGCTGCCTACCCGCCATGCCAGAGCATCAGTATTGTGAATGAAGCCAGCAGTAGAAAAAGCAAGCAGGTGCGGAGCAGAGCCGCATAAGCCAATGCTTCCTGTATAGCACCAGCTCCTGTCATAGGCAGAGTGATACCAAATGCATTCTGCCTGGGACAGCAATTTTATTACTAAAATTACAGTATATATATATATACAGGTCCTTCTCAAAAAATTAGCATATTGTGATAAAGTTCATTATTTTCTGTAATGTACTGATAAACATTAGACTTTCATATATTTTAGATTCATTACACACAACTGAAGTAGTTCAAGCCTTTTCTTGTTTTAATATTGATGATTTTGGCATACAGCTCATGAAAACCCAAAAATCCTATCTCAAAAAATTAGCATATCATGAAAAGGTTCTCTAAACGAGCTATTAACCTAATCATCTGAATCAACTAATTAACTCTAAACACCTGCAAAAGATTCCTGAGGCTTTTAAAAACTCCCAGCCTGGTTCATTACTCAAAACCGCAATCATGGGTAAGACTGCCGACCTGACTGCTGTCCAGAAGGCCATCATTGACACCCTCAAGCAAGAGGGTAAGACACAGAAAGAAATTTCTGAACGAATAGGCTGTTCCCAGAGTGCTGTATCAAGGCACCTCAGTGGGAAGTCTGTGGGAAGGAAAAAGTGTGGCAGAAAACGCTGCACAACGAGAAGAGGTGACCGGACCCTGAAGAAGATTGTGGAGAAGGACCGATTCCAGACCTTGGAGGACCTGCGGAAGCAGTGGACTGAGTCTGGAGTAGAAACATCCAGAGCCACCGTGAACAGGCGTGTGCAGGAAATGGGCTACAGGTGCCGCATTCCCCAGGTCAAGCCATTTTTGAACCAGAAACAGCGGCAGAAGCGCCTGACCTGGGCTACAGAGAAGCAGCACTGGACTGTTGCTCAGTGGTCCAAAGTACATTCGGAAATCAAGGTGCCAGAGTCTGGAGGAAGACTGGGGAGAGGGAAATGCCAAAATGCCTGAAGTCCAGTGTCAAGTACCCACAGTCAGTGATGGTCTGGGGTGCCATGTCAGCTGCTGGTGTTGGTCCACTGTGTTTTATCAAGGGCAGGGTCAATGCAGCTAGCTATCAGGAGATTTTGGAGCACTTCATGATTCCATCTGCTGAAAAGCTTTATGGAGATGAAGATTTCATTTTTCAGCACGACCTGGCACCTGCTCACAGTGCCAAAACCACTGGTAAATGGTTTACTGACCATGGTATTACTGTGCTCAATTGGCCTGCCAACTCTCCTGACCTGAACCCCATAGAGAATCTGTGGGATATTGGGAAGAGAAAGTTGAGAGACGCAAGACCCAACACTCTGGATGAGCTTAAGGCCGCTATCGAAGCATCCTGGGCCTCCATAACACCTCAGCAGTGCCACAGGCTGGTTGCCTCCATGCCACGCCGCATTGAAGCAGTCATTTCTGCAAAAGGATTCCCGACCAAGTATTGAGTGCATAACTGAACATAATTATTTGAAGGTTGACTTTTTTTGTATTAAAAACACTTTTCTTTTATTGGTCGGATGAAATATGCTAATTTTTTGAGATAGGATTTTTGGGTTTTCATGAGCTGTATGCCAAAATCATCAATATTAAAACAAGAAAAGGCTTGAACTACTTCAGTTGTGTGTAATGAATCTAAAATATATGAAAGTCTAATGTTCATCAGTACATTACAGAAAATAATGAACTTTATCACAATATGCTAATTTTTTGAGAAGGACCTGTATATATATATATATATATATATATATATATATATATATGGACATATCTGATATGCAGTGGTTACTGGGCTGCTTTCAAACTGATCCGCAGGTTTAGTGCAGTGCACCTGCGGCTTACCTGCACTAAGCCATAGACTTCTGTTTAAACCTGTGGGTTTGGTGCACTTTCAGAAAGTGTACCACACCTGCAGGATATAACAGAATTCTATGGCAAAGTACAGCTAACCTGCAGGAAAGCCACAGGTGCACTGTGCTGCACACACGGTGTGGGTAGACCGCAGACCATCAGTGTAAAAAGTAGCCTTAGGCCCCTTTAACATGATCTGTCTGACCCAATCAGACCCTCCATTCACCTCTATGGAGCGGCAGATGTAAACCGCCTACCTCCAATTCGATCTGCTAAAAAAACAGAATTCGTCCCTTTCCATTTGTTTGGATCAGAGGGCCCATAGAGTAGAGCGGGCTGTGTCTGTGTCCACTTTGCATATGCAGACTGGATGCGTACCTGTCATCTGCTCATTGTGGCCTGCGACAAGTTACTAAGTCGCTTAAGTGCCCCTTGCTCTTCAAAAGGTTGGGCACCCCTGCCTTAATACATAGAATGCATTAAAGGTAAAAAAAAAAAAAAAAAAAACTTTCTGCCTTTAGAAGCACTTTATTTGCTCTGTATATGGCTGAACTAGATGGACTTGTGTCTTTTTTTCAACCTGACTAACTATGTATAACAAGTCTGGAAAGTCCAAGCATCAAACTTATCACAGATTTTGATGAATTGACAATCCTGTGAAAATGAGCAAAGAGAAATATACTGGCTACCATTGCTGACCACTCCATCTAAAAATTTTAGTTGTTAGCTTTTATGATGACCCAATGGTTTCAGAATTGATTTCAGAATAGCTGGCTTCACATGCAAGTCTTGTGGGTCAGAAAGCATTGGTTAAGAAAGTATTTCACCCAGAGAAAAAACTGTCTTTGAGTACTCTCCGAAGGACTTTGGCAATGGCAGAGTCTTTCTTTTTTCTGTTACCTGAGAGTCAAAACCACCGAACATGTATACTGATAAGAACACATCAGATTAATGCTGGGTACACACACGCCGAAAATCCAACATTCAGTCAGTGTGTACAGCTACCTGTCTAGCAGAAACCGATCTAACTACTGGCATTTGTCGAAGGGACATGCTGGAAAATCAGCATCCAAACAGCACTTGTAGCCAATGGCTGAGAGCTCTCATCAGTGTGTTCAGATGGGGGGTGGAAAGAGTACCCCTGTCAGAATACAAAGGCACATGGGGGGAGGTCACTGTACCAATATCGCTTGTGTTGGTACAGCGATCTGTCAGGTTTTTTTTTGTTCAGACCACCTGGTTGAACAAAGAAAACATACCAGTGTATACCAGGCTTTAAGGCCTTCTCTTCCTATACAAGTCTATGGGAATACAAAAACAGATTGAAGCAGGTCAAGTATACCTATCAACGAATTTTAAATAATCTCAGAGCATCTTAAAATATCAAAAATTAGCTTATTGACTCTAGCCCTTACATTGACTTTGATTTTCATACCTTTTCCTGGACAGTGCCTCAGAAAGCATTAAAGCCGAAGATGGAGTCAGGCAACTAGCATATTCATAAAATGACCAGCAATTTTCTCATTGGAAAGATTTACAATTAGGGCCAAATCTTTTTTCTAACTTTACTATCACTCATGTCTGTGCTCTGTTTTTTACAATGAATCTACTAATTTTACTCACTTCTGGATAGTGCAGTAAATATGCCACAGCCCATTTCAAAACTGTAGATGTGGTTTCCACTCCTGCTCCAAATATATCCCCTACAGTCATGAGGATGTGATCCTCCGTCAGCCCTACATCTTGTGATACGTTGCTGTTATTGTTTTCCATGCTTAGTTTGGCTTTCAGTAGAGCATCCAACAAGTCTTTGACAGTTTCACCACAAAATGCATCCTACAAAGTAAATTAAAGTGGTTAGGTAAAAGGAATACAAAAAACACAAATCTACTTTGTTGTTTTTGTTTGGTTGCCAATGCCTTATAATCATATGGTTTACAGAAAGAATAAATTGGGTATGATGGTAACAGCACAATCAAGTTTAACACAGATAGCAAAGCACAAAGTGTCTTCTTATACTAAAGCTGGCCATACACAGCAACTTTCGTCCAGTTCCACATGAGCCATTCAAAAATTCAAGCTATGGAAGGCACTGTTGGCACCTTCCTGCCTGGCATCCTTTAATCTGAAAATTAAAGGAGCCGGGTGGAAAAACTGTCGGATGAACATCCAATCAGATGCAGCTGCTGTTCGGGTATTCTGACAGCCAAGAGTGCTGGCTGTCAGAATACAATAGATGGCAGGGAATTCCTACTTCTGTACTGGTTAGAGCAACCTGTTGGATTTCTCTTGATCAGCCCCTTAAAATATAAGACCAGCTTAAGGTGTAACACCTGGAATTAACTTTTTTTGCCAACTTACAGTGGCCCAGCTTGGCTCAATGTAAGTATCTATATCTGATATTTAGAGAGTCGCTGGGAATGCTGAAAATCACTGTAGTGGTCAACATTAAATAAAGTGATGGCCGTAATCTTCCAGGTCCTGCTTCAGTGGCTTACCCACTGCACAGTAGAGGTTTACTGGATTGTCACTAATGCCATTCATAGAATGCCTTTGTATTATTTCAACAAATACAAAGCATTTTCTAATTAGATGCTGTAGATTGTGACATAATCTCCCCCTTCTCTCCACCTCTTCTAATCAGAGAATGCCTTGTATTCATTGGAAAAAATACAATAACATTTATACTAATGTAGCGCCCACCCCATTTAGGGGTGCTATATACCCAAATTTAGGGGCTGGTCTGAGATAGTAGTTAGGCTCAGACCGTTCTAAATGTATAGGTTGTGCTGTTTTATTTCCAGGTGGTATACTGATGTGCAGTTCCCTGTAGGTGGCACTGCCATAATGGGTCAGGGTTGAACCACTGGTATTAGTGCTGTGCCTTCGGGTGTCCTCTCTCGGCAGCGGTACAGTAGGTGTGTTTGGCCTGCTGTGCATGCTGGGAGAGGATACATAAGGGGCAGACGCCGCCTGGGAGGGGTCTTCATCTTGGAAGGAGGAGAGGAGTAGGAGTCCAGGTGCGTGGCGCATTGCCCTCCAGGCCATGGGGCCACGTGTGCATCAGTCTCAGGCACCTTTAGTCCTGGGGCTGCATCTTCAACATTGGGCCCAGCACCTTTAGCTGGAGCCCACTTCGAGGAAGAGAAGTCCCAGGGTGTCTCTCGCGAGGGAGCCCGCTTCTAAGAAGAGGAGGCCGGCGGGAGGACCTTTCTGACGGACCGGTGAGAGTTCACGGTGAAGGAAGGGGCCCGGTAACTTTCTGGAGGGATTAATCTATCCAGCAAGGGCTGAGTAATGTGCTGCTGCTGGCACTTGTCCTTACATACCAAAGGCTAAGAGGTTCGGGGTTCTGATAGATTCTGTGGCAGAGAGTCTCCCGATCGCATCTAGAAAAAGAACCTGATTGATCGTTCGAGCATCACTTCGGCTGCTAGGATCCACTTTGTAGGAGACTATCCGGGTGAGCTAAACCTGCTCTGGGATAGAGTAGTGATTGTGATATCTATTTGTGCCTGGACTAACCTCCCAAACCTTGCTGTCCTGTCTCTTATCCACCCTTTCCTATCTGCTGAACATTGAGAAAATAAACTCAACGTTGGAGTTTAGAGTGGTGTGGACATTGGAATTACTTGGGGGGAAAACAGAGACTTGTCCCTATATCCTAGGAGACGAGAACCAACTGACGGAAGAACCTAGCTGTGGGACCCAAATACATAACACCGCTTTACCTCCTCATCCAGGAGGGTACGGGCATATAGTACGGTGTGCCCTTTTCCTGCAATTGAGCCAAAGCAAGGGAAAAGGGTCCGTGTGCTACACTAATATATCAAAATAATAAATTGTGTCATACAGTAAATAATATATAAGCAAAAAAGGATACAGCACTAATAAATCAACCCTAAAAAGCTGCAGCTAAAAAGTAAGACATACACCAAACAAAAATAAACAGAAGTAAAGCTGCGCTGTAAGAACCTAAAGGAAAGTGAATAATATAATATACCAAAACATATGATGTATTGAACCAGTATATGTGATAAATATAAGGTGAATTGTTGGGTTAACCCAGCCCTCAAAATTGCACTCGCCTGCTCGCATTTTGCGAGTGAATTTTGAGGGCTGGCGAGGAAGGGCTGGCTGGGAGCCGGGGGGAGAGCACCGCCGGTAGCCTGTGTGGAATGGGAGTCCTTCTCCCAGTGATTGTGGAGGTGAAGAGAGAGAGCGAGCCGCCCGGATGTTTACAGCGCAGCGCGGGGAACAGTCACAGTGATAAGTTTTCTTTTTTAATTGCCGTGTTCCCCGCTGCTCGCTGTCAGATACAGTCCCGCCTCCCGGGACTTTGATAGACAGATCACCCGTCCAATCCTGGTGACGGGTGATCTGTCAATCAAAGTTCTCGGCCAGGGGGCGGGGCTGAATATGACGTTGAGAGGCGGGAACGCGGCAATTAAAATGAAAACTGTTATCCTGTGTTCCCCGCGCTGCGCTCTGATCACCTGGACGGCTCTCCTGGTCCTCTCCTCCCCTGCACGGGTAGGCTGAATGGTAAACGGGCTGCATGGTGGACACAGGGCTGCATTTGGGGGACACAGGGCTGCATTTGGGGGACACAGGGCTGCATGGTGGGGGACACAGGGCTGCATGGTGGGGGACACAGGGCTGCATTTGGGGGACACAGGGCTTCATTTGGTGGACACAGGGCTGCATTTGGTGGACACAGGGCTGCATTTGGTGGACACAGGGCTGCATTGGTGGGCACAGGCAGCCTGCATTGATGGGCACGGATACAGTTGTTAATATTTATTTTTAGAACTTAATTCTGCATAAAACATTTAAGTGTCATTTCATGAGATAATTTATGAGGGCGCGTTTAGAGGCGGAATTAGGGGCGGGGTGGGCTGGGTGGGGCAACTGGTGGCGAGTAACCCTTGAGGCCTGGCTAGTAGCTCAGGACTTGAAATTTTGAGCCCTGGGTTAACCTATAAATAAATCAGTCAACATAAAGGTCACTCCACGAGTGACTAACTGAATAGCATATAAAATGTAGGTAGAGAATAAGAAAAAGTCCATAAGTGATAAGTTGAGTTGAAAGATTTCAGTCCACAAATCACCGGAGAGTATTCGAAATGATCCGATATACAACAAATGGAAGTGCACCTCCACCGTACAAAATAAAGGCTTACCAGAAGCAAGCTATAGCAAGCCTGTGGCTATAACACAGCCAGGGTCATTTACACAAGGAGATGTCGGCAACATATCAGATGCTCCAAGGGGGTAAACCACAGCAAACCAACAGATGAGTGCTCACGGATGCTCAGGGCCCGGATAAGTCAGTGAGTTAGCTGTGGAAAAGATCTTGTTGCTGTTGATCTCCGCATGCGTTTTCTGAAGGGTCTGCTACTTTCTAAAGATTGTAAGTGGAACGCAGACCATATGGATTGATATAATATATACTGTATGACACAATTTATTTTGTGTTTGACAGCACAGATTCACATTTTTATCCATCCTTGTAATACCTACCTTATGTTCCTTTATTTTCTTTTGAAGAAGCTGGTCTCGAGCTGCCACTGACTGCCTCAAAATGTCTAGATCCTTATTTGGAAATATCTGCCAGAAAAAAGAAAATATTTATTGGGAAACCTAATGCAAATGTACAATAATGCAGCATTCTTTACATAAATATGTGATCTCAATAAACAAATGTAGCGGGTATTTAAATTTAGGGGGAGCATCTGGGTGGTAGTATGACCCAGATGCACCGATTGTTAGGGGATTTGGGACCATTTTCTGTTCGTGGAGGACTTCAGTGGTGTGCAGTTCCCTGCGGCCTGTGGGTGGCGCTGTCGCCCTGGGCCGGGGTTGAACCATCACTGCAGTGCTGTTCCCTTTTTGTCCTGTTTTGGCGGCCGTACGGCAAGGCGGGGTAACCTGCTGTGCCTGTCGGGAGAGGGGATAAAGGGGAGAGATGCCCTCAACACGAGGTTCAGAGTCGGAGGTCACAGCCGCGCCCAGGCACCTTCAGCCTGGGTGCCGGTGTTCCGGAGTTCCGGGCCAAGGTGCCCTTGACCTGGCCGGAGCGGGAGATGGAGTCCATCCCAGGCACCTTCAGCCTGGGGTGAGGTACTACGGAGGAGGCCCGGGGCCCAGTACCTTTGACTGGGTTCCGCAGGGGTGGAAGAGTCCGAGGGGCCATAAGGTGTTGGGCGCCCGAATCTGAGACGAGGAGGCCAGGGAGCGTAACCTCTCCAAACAGTCCGGTGCAGCATTTGCCGGTGACGGCGGGGCCTCTTGTAACTCTCTTGGAAGGATGTCTTCCCTCTGACAGGGGCTGCATTTAGCAAAGGTAATTCTGTTCCTGTTCTACACGGTCGGTGGCAGCGGCTGTGCGCCATAACCATTGGTGACACTACAATGGTTAGTTCTATTTGAGGATTGTGCCTTGACCTACTCCCCACTTGTACTGAACTGTTCTTTGGGTCACAACCTGTCTGCTGTTAAAGGACGATTTATTGCTGTCCGAGAATAAATAAGAGTTGGACCTTTTCAGTGGTGTGGAACTCCAGTTACTGGGAGCAAAGGGGGGTCATCTATAGAACGGACTTGGCTCTGGGTTATACACACGACCCGAAGGTAAACAGGTGTGGGCTTTCACCTCTACACATAAGAGGACATAGGCCGTAGTGTACCGCATCCCTCCTCCCTAATCCCCCTAGACCAGACAACAAGCCGAGAAGAAGAAGGGGTGAGAGGGGTGAGGCCGCTACACAAACATCCATTTATATTGTGTCTTTGTAGACAATGAGGTCTTTGCTTGGGGAACCATGATTACAAATAGGACAGAACAGCTAACTATTGCATTAGTTGTGAATGGGGCATGGTGGAATGCAGCATTGGCATTCTTGTAAATAAGTGATGCCTGTTTAATTTCCAGCCCACGTGTTGATAACAAAACTGGTGCAGATGGAAGCAGATACAGCATCTCACAAAAGTGAGTACACCCCTCACATTTTTGTAAATATTTTATTATATCTTTTGATGTGACAATACTGAAGAAATGACACTTTGCTACAATGTAAATTAGTGAGTGTACAGCTTGTATAACAGTGTAAATTTGCTGTCCTCTCAAAATAACTCACACAGCCATTATTGTATAAACTGCTGGCAACAAAAGTGAGTACACCCCTAAGTGAAAATGTCCAAATTGGGCCCAATTAGCCATTTTCCCTCCCCGGTTTCATGTGACTCGTTAGCGTTACAAGGTCTCAGGTGTGAATGGGGAGCAGGTGTGTTAAATTTGGTGTTATCGCTCTCACTCTCTCATACTGGTCACTGGAAGTTCAACATGGCACCTCATGGCAAAGAACTGAGGATCTGAAAAAAGAATTGTTGCTCTACATAAAGATGGCCTATGCCAGTGATGGCAAACCTTTTTGAGCCAGAGTGCCCAAACAGCGACACAAAACCAACTTATTTATTTAAAAGTGCCAACATGGAATTAAACCTACTAGTGGCTCTGTACAGATGATGGGACTGATCATCCTTCTGAATGAGCCCTAAGGGACCAAAAACGTATGATTCTGCCCAGAAAAAAACGTTTGTGCTTTTTCAAAGAAGTGCGTTACGCTCAGAATACAGGGATCAGGAATGCATTGTGCTCAGAATGCAGGAATTGGGGGGGGGGGTATGTGAAAGCCAGTAGAGGACACTGCTATGGGGGTGGCCCTTCCCAAAGCAGTGTCCTCTGCCCCCTTCACATCACCTCCCCCACACACAGTAGTGTCCTCTACCCCCCCCCCCCCTTACCTCCATAGCACTGTCCTACCTGGGTATGTACAGCCAGAGTCGTCCACATGGTCATGCTTCAGCGCCCGAGCCCCTGCACAGGCAGCTGCTCTCCTATTGGCTCTCAAAGTCCAGGAAGGGAGGAGTCACTCTTCTCTTCCTCGGTATGCTTACAGCAGTACACACTCCGTGTCCATCCCACTGGGCTGCCCTCGGTGCATTAATGGAGAGTTTTACTCACATTTGCCGCCCCGCTGCCCAATCGCACTGATGTGAGGAAAGAAGCCGGCTCCTCTGCGCCTGCACTGCCAGTGCAAGTGACTTTCTGGCTGGGGGATTCCCCCCTATCCTGGCGGCGCGCTGCGTGCCCACAGTGGATTCGGCGTGCCATAGGTTCGCCATCACTGTCCTAGGCTATAAGAAGATTGCCACGACCATACAGCGGTTTAACAGGACAGGTTCCACTCAGAATAGGCCTAGCCATGGTTGACCAAAGAAGTTGAGTGCACAGCATCGTTGTCTTTGTGAAATAGACATATGAGTGCTGCCAGCATTACTGCACAGATTGTAGGGGTGGGTTGGGGGTGGGGGGGTCAGCCCTGCGAGTGCTTATAAAATACGCTACACACTGCATCGAATTGGTCTGAATGTTTGTCATCCCAGAAGGAAGCCTCTTCTAAAGATGATGCACAAGAAAGCTCGCAAACAGTTTTCTGAAGACAAGCAGACTAAGGACATGGATTACTGGAACCATGTCCTGTGGTCTGATGAGACCAACATAAACAACATATTTTGTTCAGATGGTGTCAAGCATGTGTCGCGGCAACCAGGTGAGGAGTACAAAGACAAGTTTGTCTTGCCTATGGTGGTGGGAGTGTCATGGTCTGGGGCTGCATGAGTGCTGCTGGCACTGGTGAGCTACAGTTCATTGAGGGAACCATGAATGCCAACATGTACTTTGACATACTGGAGAAGAGCATGATCCCCTTCCTTCGGAGACTTGGCCACAGGGCAGTATTCCAACATAATGACCCCAAACACACCTGCTTTGCTAAAGAAGCTGAGAGTGATGGTCTGGCCAAGGATGTCTCCAGACCTAAACCCTATTGAGCATCTGTGGGGCATCCTCAAATGGAAGGTGGAGGAGCGCAAGGTCTCCAACATCCACCAGCTCCGTGATGTCATCATGGAGGAGTGGAAGAGGACTCCAGTGGCAACCTGTGAAGCTCTGGTGAACTCCATGCCCAAGAGGGTTAAGGCAGTGCTGGAAAATAATGGTGGCCACGCAAAATATTGACACTTTGGGCCCAATTTACAAATTTTTACGTAGAGGTGTACCCACTTTTGTTGCCAGCGGTTTAGACATTAATGGCAATGTGTTGAGTTATTTTCAGGGGACAGCAACATTACACTGTTATACAAGCTGTACGCTGACTACTTTACATTGTAGCAAAGTGTAATTTCTTCAGTGTTGTCACATGAAAAGATATAATAAAATATTTACAAAAACATGAGGGGTGCACTCACTTTTGTGAGATACTGTATGTTGTATAACTTTGTAGCCCAACATTCTTTGATGACAACATCCAATTCAAGTTTTTTTTTTTCTTTGAATACAGTAGAGAAAAGTTTGAAGCTTTGTCTGAATTTTTATTGTTGTTTCTCTCCCCAGAGATGAGAGTTCCATTTCCTATCTGTCCCTGGGAATAAAGGAAGGGAATTCTCTATAATGAGAACATGGGTAGCAAAAACAATGCATCTTCCAGAATTTTTGAGGAGTTTCTTCTCCAACAAAAAATAGAAATGGCTGAAATTTGGCTTTAAAGCTCACAGTGAGAGGGGTTCTGCAACCAAAGCAGTGCTGTCCATCCAGAAAGCATAGGGCAGGACTAGGTGTTGCCAAGAATTGGTTTACAGGCTTGTAAGTGATCAGTGACTATGCTAAATGCTGATGGCTAAGCCTCCCGGTTTAGTGCAAGCAGGAACAGCCTACAAAAGGGTGACAACTCTCTGAATTCAGGAGCAGTGCAGCATCATTGTCACACCAATGCAGGACGCTGCATTGGGCGGAATTCACTGGCAGGATCAACTGGTATTTGTGGGACTGTGCAGGGGGATTCCAAGAAAACTATAAGGGCAGATGGACTTATAATTAAAGTGCTGCAGAACATACTTTAAAATGGTAGGCTATAGTTCTAATTTAAAGTGAACTTATGCTTTTCCCATACATTTATTTCCTCCATTTCCAGCAGCACCTGTTTAACTTTACACATTGCTCCCCCCCCAGTCTGGGAGAAGGAGAAGCTTATACAAGGATATGAACTCTTACAATGTGATAACACTGGTGCTTGGTGACTGGCCCAGAGATGTCACATGCTAGTCTATACCCAGAAGTACAGGGTATTTTTTGTTCTTAACTGCTGAAAGGAACAGCAGGAAAAGGAAGGAAGGGTAAGTATTTTTGCATGGATAAAACACAGAAAAAAGAATAGTAAAATGTACATATTATATTCATACCTGAAGCCAAGGAAAGATGTCCACCAAGCTGTCTTTAGCCACTGTATCCACTATGCCTTTACTGTACTTTAGCATGGTCTCAAACTCTGCATCCCCTCTCTTGTATCTGGTGTTGAAGCACAAGGAGCACACCACATTAGTGACAGCTCGGATGAGCTCTGGAGCCATGTCCAAAGGCATTCTCTGGAAGTAGGTGAGAGTCTGACACAGCGAGGCAGCTTCACGGGAAACTTTATGGTAGAAAAATATTTCCACAATCAAAATCTGGGTAAAATAAGCCGCGCTACTGCTCATACAATCTCTTGGCTGTTATTGTGATTCAAACTTTTTTCTTTTGGCAGAAGATCCCTTCAAATATTATGTTTGTCAATCCTAGATAAATTAAAGCTGAACTGCTGGCAAAGTGCTAAATACACAGATAAAATGCATATATGAGAGCCGTTTCCCCCAAAAAAATATTTCTTTCCTTTTCTCAGGTTTACCCAGACATTACAGCTGGACAGATGCCATCTGTTTCCCTGCTAATGTTGTAGATCAGCCATTCTCTACCAGGGTTCCTTCAGAGGTTAGTAAAAAAGCAACAGGAGGCCGATAAAGGAATCCTTCTGCTCTCTTCTTCCCTCTCCATGTCAGCACATTTGACTGGCGCCTAGACTGAGTGCTGTTGTATATGTGATTGCAAGTGGATGATAATCGTCAAATGAAGGTACTTGACTAGTTTATTTAAATAAACATTTAAATGATTTTCTAATGTATGCAACGTAAGGAGGACCTAAACTCTGGAAGCGTATCTGTCATTTTGAAAAGCCAAAATAAAGGAAAAGTGATGAAAAAATAAATACATTTGGGGTTAAACCAATTATTTTTTGCACAAGAATCCTCATGGTTTATGTTGTGTTACACTATGTGATTATTCTTGCTCTGTGTCTTTAAGATCTGTCCCCTTCTTTCTAGCTGAACTCTCTCTCTCACCGTAGTTCTTTATATATCTCCTCCACTTCCTGATTCTGGTCATTACTCCTGTATATCTTCCATGCTAAACATCTTACATGTGGCTTACAACTGCAACGTTTTTCTACCTATGAATATCCATCATTAAACGGAACATTCGAAAGGATTCATCGTCTGTCGTCCTAACTGTGAGTTTATTCATTGAGTTAAGCTGCCTGTATCGATGCAAGGGATAATAGCAAACCAGCTTGAGTAAGGCCTACTTAAACCTGGAGATGAACTTTATCGCTTTGTAGTTGAGACAGAACAGTAGAAAAACTGAGTTTCACAGCCTAATTACAAGATTTCTGCATGTCAGTACTGAAACAGACAAGATTTACTGCCCTCATAGCAAGACAGAAGGGACAGAGCAGCACATGGCAGCCTTATAGCCTGAGACAATCTGCACAGTGTCATATTTCAGCACACAGATCCTGCCTGCTTTCACAGTCAGTCTGCTATCATGAGTGACCAAGCTTCTGCATGTGAACTCACATCTACCTCCTCACAAGTTCCTGAAGAAACTGAGTTACCCAAACGCTCAGTTAAACCCACTTGGAAAGTAATGGAGAATTATGAAGCTTCAAGGACTGAATTGTCAAATAGCTTGGAATTAGTCTGGGAGAAAATCCTTGCTGAAGCCAATACAGTGTCTGTTGAACGTGAACTACTGACACTAGAGGGCGCCATTAAACAACTTTCTGCCTCATATGAGCTTTATCAGCTTACCAGCATCAAATTCACTAATGTCTTACAAAACATGAAGTCAGAAAATGCGATGATGCAATTAAAGCGCGTCAATGCTCTCAATATTGAAAGAGACAGTTTTATCCAGCAAACCAGATTAAAGGCAGAAGCAAAAATAAAGCTGTTACAGGACACTGAATCTCACAGATCTGTTTCCACCAGACGTTCTAAAAACTCGTCAAGATCCCATAGTTCAAGATACTCAACACTCAGTGAGCGACTTATTAATGCCCGCGCTGAAGTGGAAACCAGCAAAGTGCAGGTGGCATATGCAGAAAAAAGAGCAGAGTTGGAAGCGCAGTCAGCACGTCAAAGAGCAGAGTTGGAAGCTCAGAGAGCAGAGTCGGAAGCGCAGTCAGCACGTCAAAGGGCAGAGTTGGAAGCGCAGTCAGCACGACAAAGAGCAACAATGGAAACCTTAAATGAACAGTGTAAACATGACGCAGCTATGGCAAAGCTAAGGGTCCTACAGCAAGCTATCAGTGCAGACGAAGGTGCAAGTGAGAAAGACAGCATTAACCTAAACATAGCAGATATGGAAGACCCCCTCAAATGCACTAAAGACTATGTCCTAAGCCACTGCAGTGCACACTCCATTGTCTCCAATGCTCCCGACTACATAGAGACTCCTTCACAGCTTCAAGTTAAAGAGGTTCCAGCAACTTCCTGCACTCAAAATCACTCCACTGCATTTCCTACCTGCCTACCTTGCCTGCCCTCATACGTCACAGAGCATCAGCGCAAGCTTCAAGCAAGTCATCAATCTCCAGTCATCGGTACAGCCTTGAATCAACGTACCATTGGAACAACTGACTTCAAGCAAGCAACTCACCTGGATGCATCTGCTGCACCATATTTCCCTGTGTCCTTTAACAACAATGTCAAAGATAACGCAATCAGCACCATACAGCCAACAGCATCTCACATAAAGGCGGAGACAACTGAGACAGAAGAGTTTGTGAGGTACATGCTTCGCAGAGAGCTCACAAAGACTGGTCTTACAAGTTTTCATTACCAACCTGAGAACTACAGAAGTTGGAAATGTGCCTTCAGAACTACAATCAGCAATATTGGCATTACAGCTGATCAAGAATTGAATCTGCTGATCAAATGGCTTGGTCCTCTATCTGCTGCACGTGTTAAGCCATTAAGATCGGTTTGCATGGACAATCCTACTGCAGGCCTCACAGCTGCATGGGAGCGACTAGAGCAAAGTTATGGCAGTCCAGAAGCTATAGAAAATGCTTTGTTCATGCGTCTGGAAACTTTCCCAAAGATATCCGGTAAGGACAACAAGGAGTTCCAGAGACTGAGTGACCTTCTCTTTGAGCTTCAGCTAGCCAAGACAGGCCCAAAACTACCTGGACTCAGTTACCTTGACACTCCAAGAGGGGTAAACCCAATTGTCTCCAAGCTCCCGTATGGTTTGCAAGAGAAATGGACTGCACTAGGGTCATCACACAAAAGAGAGAACAAGGTTTCCTTCCCTCCATTCTCTTTCTTCTGTGAATTCATCAGGAAAATTGCAGAGACCAAGAACGATCCAAGTTTTTCCTACGGTGAGTACAGTCTCTTCTCACCCTTTTCTAAGAGTACCAGTCTTCAGGGCAACTATAGAAACCATAGAGGCCCAGTGTCCGTGAAAAAGACTGACATCCTTCCCACTCCTACCACAGTTCTGGCCACGAACAAACAGAGTAGGAAGATTTAAAACCCTAACAGAGAGTGTCCCATACACAAGAAGCCACACCCCCTCAATAAATGTATCGGCTTTAGGAAAAAGCCTCTGGAAGAGCGCAAGGAGCTTTTAAAGACATTTAGGGTATGTTTCAGGTGCTGTGCTTCTACAGAACATTTTGCAAGGGACTGTAATGTGTCCATCAAGTGCATAGAGTGTGGCTCTGAAGAACATGTGCAAGCCCTCCATCCTGTTGAGCCCAGCTCTGCACAACCTGCCAACACTCCTCCCAGGTTAACGCATGGCGGGGAGAATACAGACCAAGTGCCTAATTCTACCATCATTTCTTCATCCTGCACTGAAGTTTGTGGAGAAGACCTCTATGGTAAGTCCTGTGCTAAGATATGCTTGGTGAACATATACCACAAGGATCAACCAGAAAAGTCTCTAAAGGCATATGCTATCTTAGACGATCAGCGCAATCGATCACTTGCAAAATCGGAATTGTTCAATCTATTTGAAATAAAAGGCGAAGCTCATCCTTACACCTTGGGTACCTGTAGTGGAACTATAGAGGTTTCTGGAAGAAGGGCTCATGGACTCATGGTATCTTCTCTAAAAGGTAACTTGCAATTACCCTTACCTACACTTGTTGAGTGCAATCAGATACCTGCTAACAGGGAAGAAATCCCTACTCCAGCTGCTGCTTTCCATCACCCTCACCTCAAGGTAATAGCAAATGAGATACCGCCGCTTGACAAAGATGCTCAAATCCTTCTTCTGTTAGGAAGAGACATTCTAAGAGTTCACAAGGTACACAGACAAGTCAGTGGACCCCCAGATACCCCATTTGCCCAGCGCACGGATCTAGGGTGGGTCATCATAGGAAATGTCTGCATAGGCAAAATGAAAAGACCTACCAACATTTCGTCATTCAAGACAAATGTTCTGCCAAATGGCCGAAACACTTACTTTCAGCCATGCCCACATCACTACTGGGTGAAAGAGAAGATAGCCAGCCACGAATGGCAACATGGTATCTCAGGTGACACAAGCCCTTTCTCCTGCCATGATGGCGACTTCGGCTCTACAGTGTTTAATGCAACCAGTGAAGATGACATACTGGCTCCTTCAATGGAAGACAAAGAATTCATCAAGGTAATGGACAATGAGTTCTTTCAAGATGACTCCAATAACTGGGTAGCACCCCTACCCTTTCGTCTCCCAAGAGAGAGATTGCCCAACAACTTACAGCAGGCCATCAGTAGATTCTCCTCCTTAAAGCGAAACTTAAGCAGGAAACCAGAGATGCAAAAGCACTTTGTGGACTTTATGCAAAATGTATTTGACAGAGATCTTGCAGAGCTTGCTCCCCCACTAAAGGAGGGAGAAGAATGCTGGTACCTTCCATCCTTTGGCGTGTATCACCCACGCAAACCAGACCAAATCAGAGTTGTCTTTGATTCCAGTGCTCAGCACGAAGGTGTTTCTCTTAACAACATGCTCCTTACTGGACCCAACTTGAACAACAGTCTAATAGGAGTCTTGATTCGTTTCAGACAAGAGCCTGTAGCAGTAATGGCTGACATTCAACAGATGTTTCACTGCTTCATCGTCAGAGAAGACAACAGAAACTACCTCAGGTTTCTATGGCACAAGGACAATGACCTCAACAAGGAAGTTATAGATTATCGCATGAAGGTACATGTCTTCGGTAACAGTCCTTCCCCAGCAGTGGCAACTTATGGGCTAAGGAAAACAGCTCAGACTGAAGAAGTTGAATATGGATCTGATGCCCGTCAATTTGTTGAAAGAAACTTCTACGTTGACGACGCACTTAAGTCCTTTCCAACTGCTAAAGAAGCAATTGATCTTCTCACCAGAACAAAGGAGATGCTGTCTGTAGCAAACCTTAGACTGCACAAGATTATATCCAACAGGCAGGAACTTATGAATGCCTTTCACTCTGAGGACTATGCCACTAGTATAAAAAACCTTGACTTAGGTACAGATGTGCCTCCTGTACAGCGAAGTCTGGGTTTGTTGTGGAACATCAAGCAAGACAAATTCACCTTCCAAGTGTCAACTTGTGACAAACCATTCACTAAGAGAGGAGTCCTGTCCGTGGTGAATAGCATCTATGACCCACTGGGTTTCCTTGCTCCAGTTACCATTCAAGGTAAGATTTTACTAAGACAGTTGTCTACTGAGAACATAGACTGGGATACTCCCTTGCCTAGTGAGAATCAACACAAGTGGGAAAGGTGGAGATACTCTTTGAAGTCACTAGAAAAACTTCAGATTCCCCGTTGCTATGTTCCAGGTTCCACTTCAACTGCTAACCAGAGAGAGATTCATATTTTCTCTGATGCATCACTTGAAGCTATTGCTGCAGTAGCCTATTTGAAGACCTCTGAACTGAATGGAGAATCACACTGTAGTTTTGTACTAGGCAAGGCAAAACTCACTCCCAAGCCTGCACATACCATACCAAGACTTGAACTTTGTGCAGCCGTGCTAGCAGTAGAAATTGCCGAGGTCATACGAAGTGAAATGGACACTAGAATTGATTCTTTCACCTTCTATACAGACAGTAAGGTAGTACTTGGTTACATAAACAACCAAACAAAACAATTTTATGTGTACGTCAGCAACAGGGTTGAACGTATCAAGAGATACTCTCTACCAAGTCAATGGCATCACGTTCCCACTGAACTCAACCCAGCTGACTGTGGGACCAGAGCAGTGTCACCTGCTGCTCTTCAGGACAGCTTATGGCTGTCACCTCCAAGGTTTCTGTGTGAGGACTCCCACTCACCCACTATCGACACCACCTATGGACTAGTAAGCCCTGAAGATGATAAGGAAATAAGAACTGTGAACATCTCACTACACACTTCTGTAAGTACAAAACAGAAGCTGCGGTCACACCGTTACAAGCATCAATGGAAGCAGGTGCAGCATCTAGCCAATGTGTTCTGGCATCGCTGGAAGAAAAAGTATCACCACCTTCAAGGTCGTAACAAATGGCAAGCATCTAAGCCGAATCTTAAGGTTGGAGACCTCATCCTTCTAAAAGACAAGGAAGTTTGTCGGAATGAGTGGCCTATGGGTCTTATTACTAAAGTTATGCCCAGCGACGATAACAAAGTCCGGAAGGTAGAAGTCAAGGTAACCAAGGGAGGATCGACACGAACCTTTAGTCGACCAATTACAGAGTTAGTACTCCTTTTGCCAGGTGAGTGACTTGTGCAAGGACTAGCCATGCTGTTGGCACGGCGGGGAGTACATTGCTGCCATTACAGGTTCTACTCAGAACTTTGGAATTATTTGAAGACATCATACTGTGACTTTATGTTCTTCATCCTGTTGAACTTACGTTTATTATTTGCTTGTTGCATGTTTTTCATTACAGGTTCCAGGACATTCGTCAGTATTGGACTTTTTGAAAATATATACATTAGTTTAAGGTTATGAAATCTAAAGATTTCAGATGGGGAGTGTTGTGTTACACTATGTGGTTATTCTTGCTCTGTGTCTTTAAGATCTGTCCCCTTCTTTCTAGCTGAACTCTCTCTCTCACCGTAGTTCTTTATATATCTCCTCCACTTCCTGATTCTGGTCATTACTCCTGTATATCTTCCATGCTAAACATCTTATATGTGGCTTACAACTGCAACGTTTTTCTACCTATGAATATCCATCATTAAACGGAACATTCGAAAGGATTCATCGTCTGTCGTCCTAACTGTGAGTTTATTCATTGAGTTAAGCTGCCTGTATCGATGCAAGGGATAATAGCAAACCAGCTTGAGTAAGGCCTACTTAAACCTGGAGATGAACTTTATCGCTTTGTAGTTGAGACAGAACAGTTTAGTTTGCTGGAGGCATGGCAGAGTCATGTCCTTTTCCACGTACCTTGTGCTATAATGTGAGGGAGGTACAGGAATGTCCTCATCACTAGTCTGCTCCTTCTTTATTGTCTAGAGAGCATGCTGGGGTGAGTCTTTTAACAAGCTGTAATGTTGAAATGCTCAGAAGATCATAAACCTTGCTAATGTGTCTGCCAAGGGTGCCTGGACTGGCTAAACAGAATTCCAGAACAATCCTAGTGCATTTTTTGGCAGATAAAATAGTTTACCTATATCCGTTTTAGCTATATATGTAGCCGTTTTCCCCCAAGTTTCACTCTATGGTAAAGTAGCGCATAACATAATTATATGGTTGAACTGGATGGACTTGTGTCTTTTTTTAACCTGACTATGTAACTGTTTGGAATCTGCAATCTGCTAAATAATATTCTCAGTCCCAGCTCCCTGTCCCATTAGAGTTATCTTTAAAGCGTTAACCACTTCCCTACCACACTATTGTAATATGAGGACGGCAGGAACCCTTTGTCCCTCCGGACCGCCGTCATATGACGTCTTTTTTTCCCGAGCCTCTAGGGGGCGCGCGCGCCCCCCGCCACGTCACTCGTCACCCGATGCGCGTGCCCGGTGGTGGCGATGTCCGCCGAGCACCCGCGATTGCCCGTGAACACGGCAGGACCGTGGATCTGTGTGTGTAAACACACAGATCCACGTCCTGTCAGAGGTGAGGAGACCGATTGTGTGTTCCCAGTACAGAGGAACACAGATCGGTCTCCTCCCCATGTGAATCCCCTCCCCCTACAGTTAGAATCACTCCCTAGGATACACAGTTAACCCCTTGCTCGCCTCCTAGTGTTAACCCCTTTCCTGCCAGTCACATTTATACAGTCATGAATGCATTTTTATAGCACGGATCGCTGTATATATGTGAATGGTCCCAAAATAGTGTCAAAAGTGTCCGCCGCAATATTGCAGTCAAGATAAAATCGCAGATCGCCGCCATTACTAGTAAAAAAATAATAATAATAATAATAAAAAAAATTACATAAATTTATCTCCTATTTTGTAGACGCTATAACTTTTGCGCAAACAAATCGATATACACTTATTGCGATTTTTTTTTTACCAAAAATATGTAGAAGTATACATATTGGCCTAAACTGTGGAAAAAAATTTATATAATTTTTTGGGGCTATTTATTATAGCAAAAAGTAAATTTTTCAAAATTGTCGCTCTATTTTTGTTTACAGTGCAAAAAATAAAAACCACAGAGGTGATCAAATACCACCAAAAGAAAGCTCTATTTGTGGGGAAAAAATTTATCAAATTTTCAAATGGGTACAGTGTTGCATGACTGCGCAATTGTCATTCAAAGTGTAAAAGTGCTGAAAGCTGAAAATTGGTCTGGGCAGGAAGGGGGTGAAAATGCCATGTAATGAAGTGGTTAAAGAGATCACAACTGTGCAGGCTCCTAGACCTCAGACAATGTTGTCACGGACAACAGGTCTCTGACAACAATCTTGAACAATTCAACGTAGTGACCACAATCATTGTGATCACTGAAAGCTTGTTTACAAACCAACTTCTCCAACCTGCAGATGGCACTATACCTCTCTCTCTCTGTGCACAGCGACTGCACAGACAAGTAGGCACAGTGCCATCTGCAGGTTTAAGAAATACAGTGTTTACAGCATTACAGTGTGAAAATGTACCGTATTTATCGGCGTATAACACGCACCATAACTTTAAGAGGGAAGTTTCAGGAAAAAAACTTTCCACAGCCCCCTGGGTATAACACGCAAGTACAGTTTACCCTCTATTTTCAGGGTAAAAAAGTGAGTGTTATACGCCAATAAATACAGTAATTAAATAATAAATGGTCAAAGACTAATTAAAAACTGTTGTAAAACAACCAACTTTTTTTTTTCTCCATTTGTCCAACTTAATAAAAAATTAAAAGCCTTATATGTCCTTAAAATGTAGTTTTAGGTTATTTAGAAACTAGATGATGACTGCTCTGGAGCACGAGTCTTCAGAAACAAGCCAAGAATGACAGGTCTGACATTTACCAATTATGGAAATGTAATTCTAAGTTCTAAAATCTTTTGTTCAGCACTATTCTATACACCAGTCAAACACTATCTTTCTTGCCGCTGTTCATTATTTTGCTAAACATAACAATTAACCAACATTCTCTTGTGGTATTAAGGCGCAGGACTTGAAAAGAAAGCTTTATTAAATGATTAAAATATACGGTCAGCGTTCATTGTTCCCTCAGTTCTGCACTATATACAAAGTGCAATTTATTATATAAACCAAATATTCTTTGGAGAATTAAAGAAACCATATTAGAAAATCTCTAACAAGCCTTTCCAGGTTCTCTAGTTCTTGCTTGTACTCTAAAATAAAAAAATAAAAATAAAAAACTCCTGCACCTGTAAGGTACCCATGTATCAAAATAGATTAAAACAAAGCACAGATGACTGTGGGAACCATTGTGCAAACTTATGGCCATCAAGCAGCGGGTACATACTGCAACCCAGAATCTCCACCAGGGTGTAAATTGATATTTAAATACCCAGTCCACATATACAAACTTGTTAAATATTTACCGCAGTGCAAGTATCTTTATACATTTGGGTATAAGTCTACAATAGGTTCTGAGTCACAGGCTGTCTATTATTGTGTAAATATATGGTATTGATAAAATAAAAATTTTATATTTGTGAGACAACCTGCTGCTTGAGCCGTGAACATGAACATCTGTAGCAGTTGGGATGGCCTTACTATGCATGTCATGAACAACTTGACCACTAGATGTCAGCAGAGCTCCACCCACATTGATGTGTGGCTGTGTGCCCAGAACATGCCCTGTTGAATGTGACCAAAGCTAGCTAACACACAAATACATACACTATTGGGTGAATAATCTAAAAAAAAATCAAGTAAGAACACTGAATGTGATGTCCCTGTTGGGAGACAAGGTCAGGACTGTAAAGCATGAGAATCTTATGTTTGGAAATTGGAACTAAAGGCAGCTTTCTGCCAATGGTCCTGTCCCTTGCCAGCGTTGGCATCTTCTCCTGTGTGCCAGTTTTCAGACATCTTCATTGGGTGGCAAGGGGTCACGTCACTCCTGCACATAAACAGGAGGCCGCTCTCTGGCACACAGAGATCCGGCCAGCCAATGTAAACTGAGCTGCGCATGTGCAGCTCAATTTACATGCTGTGGGATGCTGCAAACAGGCAGGTAAGTGTATTTTATTGTAGAAGAGACATGACATGTCTCTTCTACACTAAAGAACCTGCCTGTTTGCAGCAAACAACATTGGAACTTTAATTCCGCTTTGAGAGTTGTACTCAAGTAACTGTGCTGAGAGAAATATGGAAGCTGCCATTGCTGACCTTTTAAAAATACTTGGCCACAAGTTACTTCAGATCTTTCAGAGTCACTGATATGAATACATATCTGGAAAGTCAATGCTCCACATTTGTTTTTTAATTTCAGGACAGTGACTTGGAGATTATTACAGAAGTTTGAAGCAGCATATCAGCCAGTCAACTAGCATCTTCAGAAGGTGAGGTCATCATTGGAAGCCCCTATACGCTCTCAGTAAAGGTTTTCTTTAAAATAGAACAAATGTCATCAATATGCAAATGTTACTAATTGTCACTATGGTCATTACAATGAGAGGACTAAATATAAACAATCGGCATGTTACATACATTTACTGCAATGGTAGATAATCTAATATGGTGTCCAATGCATGATGCCCTCATAGACTACTTGTATGTGCCTGCCAATTTACAGTAGATCATGCTCTCTGACAGCACATCCTATACAGGAGGGGAGCAGGAAAAACACTATTTGCCTCAGGGAGATCATTTAGATTTGCTCATCTGTGAGATGACTATCAGGAGAAACATTTTTATAATCTTGTTATGAATTTTGCTATGGACAGTGCTTCTATAAAATTAGGGATGCACCAATACCATTTTTTTTTTAACACCGAGTACCAATACTTTTTTTTAAGTACTCGCCAATACCAATTACCGATATTTATTGCCTAGGAAGTGTAGGTAGAGGGGTGGTTTGTGAGGTGGGGGGGAGGAGGAGGAGGAGGGTGAGGGTAAGTGAGGGCAGGGGGGGGGGAGACATGTGAGGATGAAGAAACACAGGGGTGACGAGTATGCAGCAGGGGACTTCTCTTTCTTGTCTATGTAATCTGCCCCCCTCCAGGTTCAACCCTTACAGTGCCGGTATTTTGTCGAGATGGTTCCCCTTTTGGATAGGGTCCGGCCTCGACTGTGCAGGCGCAGCGCGTGCGCAGTCGGAGGCCACGGAAATCTCAGAGCCTGAACAGCTGTTCATCAGCTGTAGACAGAGCATGCGCAATCAACACTGCGCTCGCTCCCGCTCTATACAGCAAGTGGAAGAAAGGGGCGGATACTTTTCTCAAAGGGCCGGATATGGTTAGAAATGCTCGGATCTCAATACAGCAAGGGGCGGATGCTTTTCTCAATAAAGCAAGGGGCGGATATGGTTATAAGAGGCCGCATGATGGCCAGTGCTTTATGATGGGCAGTGCTTTTCTCAAAAAAGCACTGCCCATCATAAAGCACTGGCCATCATGCCTCTTATAACCATATCCGCCCCTTTGAGAAAAGCATCCGCTCCTTGCTGTATTGTGCTGTATTGAAATCCCGCTGACAGCTTGAAAAAAAAAAAAAAGAAGTCAGGTGGTATCGGTACATTTGCAAGAGTACTGGTACCCGTGCAAATGCCAAGCATCGGCACCAATATCGGTATCGGTGCAACCCTACTATAAATGAAAGGATAATTTCATTAAGCACTGAAATTCCCACATTTAGTACCATATGGTATGTACAGTACATATAAACACCAAAGTATGACCAAACTTGACAGTTCTTCATGGCTGAGATAACCTGGGTATAGGGCCTATGTCTAATTACTAGCTATTTTCTGATTAATCTAGAATGTGGGAGTCAGTCTCCTCTGCCTGAGCTTCACTTTGGGATAAACAGAGAATTCACAAAGCAATAACTCATTACTGTATTTAATTTAATTACAAATGCAGGCATTTTAGCTATCTGTGTTATGCTTGGACACAACTTCCACCTGTAAAATGAAAGTAGCATGCTTTTGGTGTGGCACAATTTTAAAACAAAGGGTCATGCACATCTTGTGATGTGATTTAGATGCTGTAGGCAGCCTGTTCAAATGAATGGCTGCCCTACTGCAACACACAGTAATGAGCAAAAAAAAACATGTGGCTGCCTCATCGCCCATAGGTAAACCTCGCCTCAAGGGAATTCCTCCAATGATTTGGCTTGTTCATGAAACTAAAGCTTGCCTTGGTTCATATTTGCAGTCATGTCTCAAAGCTGTGATGATGTCTGCATACTCACTGATCTGCTCAATGGCAACTGTCCCTTCACCGAACATACACAGCGCTGAATGGACCATTTTGCGGTGAAACTTCCAGGTTGGGCTATAGTCAGCAAATGCAATGTCCTTGCCATCTCTTGTCAAAATATCTGTTGTCACCTTAAAATTAAAGAAACATTAGGCACATTACACAGTGACTATCACATGTCAGGTACTCACGGGCAAAATGTCGGAAGACATTTTCCAGTGCAAACAAGGCTGATATAGGGCCCGTGTGTATTTTGGTCTGTCCAGCAGAAGCCGGCCAGCCATCATCTGTCGGACAAGCATGCTGGAAAACCAGCAGCCGACCGACTCCCGATCAGCGTTCTCAGCCAATGGCAGAGAGCACAGATCAGAGTGTTCTGGTGGGGAGCCGTCCACCTGTCAACACAACAGCTCAGGGGGGGAGATCGCTGTATTTACTTTGCCTAGTGAGTATAGCGGCCCCGACAGGAGCTGACAAATTTTATTCGTTCAAACTGCCGAGTTAAACGGGAAACAACTTATAGTGTGTAACAGGCTTTACACCCCACTGAAAACCCTCATCAATACACCAAACAAATGAGCCAGTACTGGTCTCCTGTCTTCCCCATCCTTTTGATAATAGAATATAGTTAATGCATTTCAACTTATGAAAATGTACTTTCACTTTCTGCTGTATACTGGACTACTTGATTTTTTTTCATTTATCAGACGGATTATGTATGGACTCAAATGTTGACTTTTACTCCTCAATACTTGTATCCTTTCCATAAATGGTTTACTACTTTATGGGAATGGAATGTTTGTTTCAGAGACGTAAAGTGGTTGTGCTATATATATATATAATGTGGTGCAACGGATCGTCATTGATCCGTGATCCGAACAAGTCAACATGTTTGGTTCGGCACACGACGCGATCCGCGGATTGAGCCCCGCTGCCTCGGCCATAGGAAAGGCCGTGGCTTTCGTCCTAGCTCCGGAGCGGCGGCCTAGGTGAGCTCCCCTAGAGCGGCGCACTGACGTCAACATCACCCGCCTCAAGACTAAGCAATCTCCCCCACTGTAACATCCAAGTCTCCCCCACTGTAACATCCACATCTCCCCCACTGTAACATCCACATCTCCATCACTGTAACATCCACATCTCCATCACTGTAACATCCACATCACCCCCACTGTAATATTCACATCTCCCCCATTGTAATATCATATTACAGTGGGGGAGATGTGGATATTACAGCGGGGACTTTGTCTTGTCTTTTTTTTGCTGATCCAAAAAATGATCCGATCCGAATCGTGAGTTTTTTGATCCGTTGCACCCTTAATATATATAACACTCCTATTTAAAATGCAAAGTTGGGTAGGGGCACCCAAAACTCTCAGATGAACAGGAACAGTTGGGAACTGTGGCAGTTACATTGCTCATCCCCTCTGTGAACCTCTCCCCCTGGGACTGCCCTTAATTTTTCGTGGGGCGTGTCCCAACCTGTGCTATGCCCCCTCCCCACTTTTCCCCCTTTTTAATTTTTTTTTGTTTTGTGTGGCTTTAATCTACATTAAGTGATATATATATATATATATATATATATATATATACACACACACACACATATACACACACTGAGATACTATGCATTAGATTATTGATAGAAGTAGGAGAACAATTGTTTTTTGTTGTATTTTTTTTCCTGTTTTTTTTTTCTTGTAATGATAAATATTAATAAAAATTGATAATAAAATGCAAAGTTGGGTAGGGGCACCCAAAATTCTCAGGAAGACAGGAACAGAGTTGGGAACTGTGGCAGTTGCATTGCTCCAGCCTGAAATGATTGCTGCTGACTTCCAGGTCCAATCTGAATGGCTTCCCTGCTGCTTACTGAACACAAAAGGGCACCTGCTCAGCATGGGCACCATTCAGAGAACACTTTGCATTTTCTCAATTAATGCAAAGGGTTCTTTGAGTGGACGAGCTGGAAATTGTGCCCCGCCTTCTCACCACAAGATTCCACAGTTTTGGCATATGTATACTTACATTGGTCCAAGCTAAATCAATGTAACTATGTAATAAATTGCCTTACGTAAACTATCTGCTAGTACTCTTTTATGTGCTTGTTCATTGTCATTATAAAAAAAGAAAAAAAAAAAAGAAGGAAACTTATCCATGAAACAGTTTGAGTAATATGTAATGGCACTATTGTAGCCACAAAAATGTGTCTTATTTCTCATCTTCCAGAAGAACTGTGTATTGTATTCAGCAACTGTCCATTTCAGGTTTCAATAAACACAGTCCTATTTTAGGTCCAGGGGGTCTTTATTATTACTATTAATGACTGTTACTAATAGCTTATTTTAGTGAAATAACTTTCTCCCAGTTGTGTTATTGTCTTGTGGTTTTATTGCTGACAGGTAGAGGATGCTGGGGCTCATTGCTAAACAAGGGCTGGTAATATAAACGTATCCTTGGGGTCTGTTCACACAAGCGGGTTGCGAGAATTACTGCAATACACAGTAGCATATGAAGCACAGTGCAATGTGTTGAGGCGACATTCATTTCGCTACAGAGCCCTGCAGCGCAACAACACAAAATGTGGATTGTGTTAAAGAAAAATGAGGCAGAAGCTTTTTTTTTTCCTGTGTTCAAGCAGGTAATTGCAGCATATTCCAGTGCAAATGAGTCCTAGGACTTTACTAGATTCTAGGAGGTGCAGAATCTGGTAGCTTACAGCAATTAACCTAAATTCAGTTTACTGTAGTCAAGAGAGATGGGGTCTGGCTGGTTGCTATTTAGAACATAGCTCATGAACTTTGGATCTTATTAAACTAGCCAATTTTTTTCTTAGTTGTGTGTGTGTGTGTGTTTTTTTTTTTTTTTAAAGGCACTCAGCCTTTTATATTGTGGCCCCAGAACTTCTTATGCTATACTTTTAATGCTTTAGGAAACAACACAGACCAACATAATGTATATAGTATTAGAGAAATTGCAAAACCTAAAATCAAACACTGTGATCCTATTTAACACCCTGATCTATGAATTGCATACCTCTTGGTTTTGTGATACTCACTGTGCGGGGTCTCCCTCCAAATGTTTTGCCCTTCTTCAGCAAGACCTCTCTTGCGTCCTCATGGTTATTCACTACAACCACATAGTGGGAACCCATCATAAAGGAGTAGAGGCTGCCATACTCCTTCTGCAGGTTACAGAACAGGATGTGTGGAGGCAGCTTCTTTCCAAGGTGAAGTAAACTTCCGATGACAGGCAATGATGGTAAGCTCTTGGGGTACTTTACATCTCCATGGCTCCTGGATCCCATTCTCCAGACAGAGATGAGGAATAGCACTGAGACTAGAAGCAAAGCACAGCCAAGCCACACAATCATGCTGGAGTCTTAATTACCTTGAAATGATCACTTCAGTGTTCTTGCCAAATAAATATTATGGGGGCTTTCCTCTGCAGCCAATCAGAAGCCACTGGTTATTAACCCCTGGACTACTCAAAGTATTCTATCTCCTCCTTCAGTAATAAAGCAAATGTGTTTCTTATGCACGTTCCAAGCTTCTAAATAGGTAAAAGAAACAGTGGGGTTGATTTACTAAAGGTAAATAGGCTGTTTATCTTTGCTAGGGGAGTTGAACTTTGCAAGGTAATTTTCCCCAGAACTTCATAAATGAGCTTAAAATTTACTTTGCAAAGAACACCCTATCGCATGCAAGGAATAAAAATAAAAGGTTGTTGCTTTCATATGGGTCCTTTCACACGGGTGGTTCTCTCTGCTTTGCTCAGTAGGGAATCGCTCCATTGATGACAGGTCCGTCTCTGCTCACTGTGCAGAGACGGACCTGTCAGAGACCCGCTCTCCTCTATGGGGAGATCGGACCGCCTGTTCGTTTTCATCTGATCCGATCCTCGAGACAGATGGAAAATAGAGTCACCATCCGTCTGAATTTCACGGACAGGATCGGATCAGATATCGGCAAGCCTCAGACAACATGTCACCGCTGACATCTGCCGCTCCATAGAGGTGAATGGAGGGTCCGCCTGAAATACTGACAGGTGGACCTGATCAGAAAGCCTGTGTGAAAGGGGCCTATGATTGGCTGATGGAAGTCAGCAGATTCATCTCCTTTACTAAATTCTGGGAAAATTTCCCTTGCAGCGTGCAACTTCCCTTTCGAAGAGTGAAAGGACACCCAATGGTGCTGTGATACCCCCTATGGTTCAACCTGAGCCAGCAGTGACAGCGCCACCCGCAGGCAACAGGGAACTGTACTGCCAGGCAGCATCACACCCAGAGCAGAAGCAAATAATTGAAATTGTAATTGGTCTGAGCCTAACTATTGGCTCAGACTACCCCTAAATTTGTACATAGCGACCCCAAATATTGGGAGGGGCACTACACAAGGAGGGACAAGGAGGGACTCCGCTGGGGACACCTGATGTAAGGACGGACTCTGCTGGGGACACCCAATGTCAGGAAGGACTCTGCTGGGGACACCTATTGTAAGGAGGGACTCTGCTGGAGACACCCGATGTCAGGAAGGACTCTGTTGGGGACACCCAATGTAGGGAGGGACTCCGCTGGGGACACCTATTGTAAGGAGGGACTCTGCTGGAGACACCCGATGTCAGGAAGGACTCTGTTGGGGACACCCGATGTCAGGAAGGACTCTGTTGGGGACACCCAATGTAGGGAGGGACTCCGCTGGGGACACCTATTGTAAGGAGGGACTCTGCTGGAGACACCCGATGTCAGGAAGGACTCTGTTGGAGACACCCGATGTCAGGAAGGACTCTGTTGGGGACACCCAATGTAGGGAGGGACTCCGCTGGGGACACCTATTGTAAGGAGGGACTCTGCTGGAGACACCCGATGTCAGGAAGGACTCTGTTGGGGACACCCGATGTCAGGAAGGACTCTGTTGGGACACCTGATGTAGGGAGGGATGCCGCTGGGGACACCCGATGTCAGGAAGGACTCCGCTGGGGACACCCCATGTCAGGAAGGACTATGTTGGGGACACCTGATGTAGAGAGGGACTCCGCTGGGGACACCCGATGTAAGGAGATCCTCCGCTGAGGACACTTGATGTAAGGAGGGACTCCACTGGGGACACCTGATAGCCTGGTCATGAAGGGGGGGGGGTAAATATTCCGAAACGGAAGTGGTTAAGGCAAAACTTTTTCCCCCCATTTTGAGGGAAGGATTATGTTTGTTTTTTTGCTAATTATGTCCTATTGGAGGGATTTCCTCTCACTTCCTGTCTCATAGCCAAAACAGGAAGTGAGAGGAAATCCCTTCAACTTGAGGGATACTCTGGTTGTCACTAGACATAGTGTCCCCAATGGAAGATTTCCTCTCTATTCCTTTTCTGGTGACAGACCAAAAATGTGGGATTTTCTTTCACTGTCAGTGATGAAGGTAACCTGGAGAAATAGAGGCTGAACCTCCCTAACAGGGTCACAGACAGCAATAAAAACCTGACAGGGGATCTAATTCCTCTCCACTCTATGCACAACTTAGAACTAATTCACTTATACTGTAACTTCTCCTCCAATCAGCTCTTTTCCCTCTCCCTGTGTAATCTTTCTTTCTTTACCTTTTTAGTATATTAGTATTTCTTTCCATTCTATCACATGTTCCCCCTCCCCCTGTCATGTGATTGGTCGGCGCAGCGCACAGCTCAGCAGGCGGTACACGAGCCGGGCTCTGGCCCCGCCCTCTACTTTCGCTTTGCCAGCCTTCTTGAGCCGCGCTGTGAGCCGTACTTATGATGGAGAGGGAAGCTGTGGCGAAAATGGCGGCGTCCGCGGATGGCCAGACCAAGTACGGGCAGTCTGTGAAGGGACTGCTCACCGAGAAGGTCAGCACGTGCGGCGCTGACGTCATCGCCCTCACCAAACAAGTGCTGAAAGGATCGCGGAGCTCTGAGGTGAGGGGGGCGGGGCCTTCGGGGAGGAGGCGGGTCTATAAGGTAGCACAGGTGTAGACTGAGAAGAGGGGATGAGATGATTGGACGTCTGATCCTCCCCTGTACAGTCATGGTATACACAGGATATATCTATGGACTGATAGACATTTTATAAAGTCAATATTATTCTGTCATTGTGTTTTTTATAATGAGGGCAGTCATTATACATATTACACACTCACCAGACACTTTATTAGGTACACTTGTTCAAGTGCTTGGTAACACAAATTGCTATTCAGCCAATCACATGGCAGCAACTCCATGCATTTAGGCATCTAGATGTGGTGAAGACGACTTGCTGAAGTTCAAACCGAGCATCAGAATGGGGGAAGAAAGGGGATTTAAGTGACTTTGAACGTGGCAGCATGGTTGTTGGTGGCAGATGGGCTGGTCTGAGTATTTAAAGAACTGCGGATCTACTGGGATTTTCACTCACAACCATCTCTCGGGTTTACAGAGAATCATCCAAAAAAAGAGAAAATATCCAGTGAGCGGGCGTTGTGTGGACAAATATGCCTTGTTGATGTCAGAGGTGAGAGATCAGAGGAGAATGGGCAGACTGGTTCAAAATGACAGAAAGGCAACAGTATGGGCTCTTTCACACAGACCTGAACGGATGCTCCATAGAGGTCTATGGAGCCACGGATGTCAGCGGTGACATGTCCGCTGACATCCGACCCGCTCCGATCCGCCAAAGTGTGAAGGAGGAAAACCCCTATTTTTCCATCCGTCATCGGATCGGATGACAACGGACTCTACGGTCCGTCGTCATCCGATCCCCCATAGGGGAGAGCGGCGCTCTGACAGGTCGGTCCCTGCACAGTGTGCGGAGACAGACCTGTCATCTGCCTGCTCAGCGGGGATCGACGGAGCGATCCCCGCTGAGCAAAGTGGAGGTTCACGGGGCGGATCATTACTGATCCGTCCCGTGTAAAAGGGGCCTAACTCAAATAACCGCTCGTTACATCCAAGGTATGCAGAATACCATCTCTGAACACACAAGACATCAAACCTTGAAGCAGATGGGCTACAGCAGCAAAATACCACACCGGGTGTCACTCCTATCAGCTAAGAACAGGAAACTGAGGCTACAAGTCGCACAGGGTCACCAAAATTGAACAATAGAAGATTGGAAAAACGTTGTCTGGTCTGATGAGTTTTGATTTCAGCTGCGACATTCAGATGGTAGGGTGAGAATTTGGTGCAAACAACATGAAAACATGGATCCATCCTGCCTTGTATCAATGGTTCAGGCTGGTGGTGTAATGGTGTGGGGGATATTTTCTTGGTACACTTGGGGCTCCTTAGTACCAATTGAGCATCGTTTAAACACCACGGCCTACCGGAGTATTATTGCTGACCATGTCCATCCCTTTATGACTACAGTGTACCCATCTTCTGATGGCTCCTTCCAGCAGGATAATACACCATGTCACAAAGCTCAAATCATCTCACCACTGGACAATGAGGTCACTGTACTCCAATGGCCTCCACAGTCACCAGATCTCAATCCAATAAAACAACTTTGGGATGTGGTGGAACAGGAGATTCACATCATGGATGTGCAGCCGACAAATCTGCAGCAACTGTGTGATGCTAGCATGTTACTATGGACCACAATCTCTGAGGAATGTTTCCAACACCTTGGTGAATCTATGCCATGAAGAATTAAGGCAGTTCTGAAGGCAAAAAAGGGTCCAACCCGGTACTAGCAAGGTGTACCTAATAAAGTGGCTGGTGAGTGTATGTAAATTCCTACAATGAACATGTATTCACAATAGAGCTGCCACGACGCGTCGACTTAATCAATTACGTCGACTACGGAAATACGTCGACATGTGTGAAAGGCGTCGATGCGTCACACGTTGCGAGTTGCAGGTCAATACACCCCTACCGCGGCTTTCAGCGCGGTGCTTCTCTCTCTCACACACGATCACCGCTGACTGTCCCCTATCCTCCTCCAGTCCCTATCTGTCCTTCTCCATGCTGCTGTCCCCCTCCATGCTGCTCCGTGTCTCCCTCTCTCCTCCGTGCATCTGTCCCCCTCTCTTCTCCGTGTCCCCCTCCATGCTGCTGTCCCCCTCCATGCTGCTCCGTGTCTCCCTCTCTTCTCCGTGCATCTGACCCCCTCTCTTCTCCGTGTCCCCCTCCATGCAGCTTCGTGTCTCCCTCTCTTCTCCGTGTCCCCCTCCATGCTGCTGTCCCCCTCCATGCTGCTCCGTGTCTCCCTCTCTTCTCCGTGCATCTGTCCTCCTCTCTCCTCCGTGCATCTGTCCCCCTCTCTTCTCCGTGTCCCCCTCCATGCTGCTGTCCCCCTCCATGCTGCTCCGTGTCTCCCTCTCTCCTCCGTGCATCTGACCCCCTCTCTTCTCCGTGTCCCCCTCCATGCAGCTTCGTGTCTCCCTCTCTTCTCCGTGTCCCCCTCCATGCTGCTGTCCCCCTCCATGCTGCTCCGTGTCTCCCTCTCTTCTCCGTGCATCTGTCCTCCTCTCTCCTCCGTGCATCTGTCCCCCTCTCTTCTCCGTGTCCCCCTCCATGCTGCTGTCCCCCTCCATGCTGCTCCGTGTCTCCCTCTCTCCTCCGTGCATCTGACCCCCTCTCTTCTCCGTGTCCCCCTCCATGCAGCTTCGTGTCTCCCTCTCTTCTCCGTGTCCCCCTCCATGCTGCTGTCCCCCTCCATGCTGCTCCGTGTCTCCCTCTCTTCTCCGTGCATCTGTCCTCCTCTCTCCTCCGTGCATCTGTCCCCCTCTCTTCTCCGTGTCCCCCTCCATGCTGCTGTCCCCCTCCATGCTGCTTTGTGTCTCCCTCTCTCCTCCGTGTCCCCCTCCATGCTGCTGTCCCCCTTTATGCTGCTCCGTGTCTCCCTCTCTTCTCCGTGTCCCCCTCCATGCTGCTGTCCCCCTCCATGCTGCTCCGTGTCTCCCTCTCTTCTCCGTGTCCCCCTCCATGCTGCTGTCCCCCTCCATGCTGCTCCGTGTCTCCCTCTCTTCTCCGTGCATCTGTCCCCCTCTCTCCTCCATGCATCTGTCCCCCTCTCTTCTCCGTGTCCCCCTCCATGCTGCTGTCCCCCTCCATGCTGCTTTGTGTCTCCCTCTCTTCTCCGTGTCCCCCTCCATGCTGCTGTCCCCCTCCATGCTGCTCCGTGTCTCCCTCTCTTCTCCGTGTCCCCCTCCATGCTGCTGTCCCCCTCCATGCTGCTCCGTGTCTCCCTCTCTTCTCCGTGCATCTGTCCCCCTCTCTCCTCCGTGTCCCCCTCCATGCTGCTCCGTGTCTCCCTCTCTCCTCCGTGCATCTGTCCCCCTCTCTTCTCCGTGTCCCCTGTCCCCCTCCATGCTGCTGTCCCCCTCCATGCTGCTTTGTGTCTCCCTCTCTCCTCCGTGTCCCCCTCCATGCTGCTGTCCCCCTCCATGCTGCTCCGTGTCTCCCTCTCTTCTCCGTGTCCCCCTCCATGCTGCTGTCCCCCTCCATGCTGCTCCGTGTCTCCCTCTCTTCTCCGTGCATCTGTCCCCCTCTCTCCTCCATGTCCCCCTCCATGCTGCTCCGTGTCTCCCTCTCTCCTCCGTGCATCTGTCCCCCTCTCTTCTCCGTGTCCCCTGTCCCCCTCCATGCTGCTTTGTGTCTCCCTCTCTTCTCCGTGTCCCCCTCCATGCTGCTGTCCCCCTCCATGCTGCTCCGTGTCTCCCTCTCTTCTCCGTGTCCCCCTCCATGCTGCTGTCCCCCTCCATGCTGCTCCGTGTCTCCCTCTCTTCTCCGTGCATCTGTCCCCCTCTCTCCTCCGTGCATCTGTCCCCCTCTCTTCTCCGTGTCCCCCTCCATGGTGCTGTCCCCCTCTCTCCTCCATGCTGCTGTCCCCCTCCATGCTTCTCCGTGTCTCCCTCTCTTCTCCGTTTCCCCCTCCATGCTGCTGTCTCCCTCTCTTCTCCATGCTGCTGTCTCCCTCTCTTCTCCATGCTGCTGTCCCCCTCCTTGCTGCTCCGTGTCTCCCTCTCTTCTCCGTGTCCCCCTCCATGCTGCTGTCCCCCTCTCTCCTCCATGCTGCTGTCCCCCTCCATGCTTCTCCGTGTCTCCCTCTCTTCTCCGTTTCCCCCTCCATGCTGCTGTCTCCCTCTCTTCTCCATGCTGCTGTCCCCCTCCTTGCTGCTCCGTGTCTCCCTCTCTTCTCCGTGTCCCCCTCCATGCTGCTGTCCCCCTTAATGCTGCTCCGTGTCTCCCTCTCTTCTCCGTGCATCTGTCCCCCTCTCTTCTCCGTGTCCCCCTCCATGCTGCTGTCCCCCTCTCTCCTCCATGCTGCTGTCCCCCTCCATGCTGCTCCGTGTCTCCCTCTCTCCTCCGTGCATCTGTCCCCCTCTCTTCTCCGTGTCCCCTGTCCCCCTCCATGCTGCTTTGTGTCTCCCTCTCTTCTCCGTGTCCCCCTCCATGCTGCTGTCCCCCTCCATGCTGCTCCGTGTCTCCCTCTCTTCTCCGTGTCCCCCTCCATGCTGCTGTCCCCCTCCATGCTGCTCCGTGTCTCCCTCTCTTCTCCGTGCATCTGTCCCCCTCTCTCCTCCGTGCATCTGTCCCCCTCTCTTCTCCGTGTCCCCCTCCATGGTGCTGTCCCCCTCTCTCCTCCATGCTGCTGTCCCCCTCCATGCTTCTCCGTGTCTCCCTCTCTTCTCCGTTTCCCCCTCCATGCTGCTGTCTCCCTCTCTTCTCCATGCTGCTGTCTCCCTCTCTTCTCCATGCTGCTGTCCCCCTCCTTGCTGCTCCGTGTCTCCCTCTCTTCTCCGTGTCCCCCTCCATGCTGCTGTCCCCCTCTCTCCTCCATGCTGCTGTCCCCCTCCATGCTTCTCCGTGTCTCCCTCTCTTCTCCGTTTCCCCCTCCATGCTGCTGTCTCCCTCTCTTCTCCATGCTGCTGTCCCCCTCCTTGCTGCTCCGTGTCTCCCTCTCTTCTCCGTGTCCCCCTCCATGCTGCTGTCCCCCTTAATGCTGCTCCGTGTCTCCCTCTCTTCTCCGTGCATCTGTCCCCCTCTCTTCTCCGTGTCCCCCTCCATGATGCTGTCCCCCTCTCTCCTCCATGCTGCTGTCCCCCTCCATGCTTCTCCGTGTCTCCCTCTCTTCTCCGTGTCCCCCTCCATGCTGCTGTCCCCCTTAATGCTGCTCTGTGTCTCCCTCTCTTCTCTGGTTCCCCCTCCATGCTGCTGTCCCCCTCCATGCTGCTCTGTGTCTCCCTCTCTTCTCCGTGTCCCCCTCCATGCTGCTGTCCCCCTCCATGCTGCTCCGTGTCGCCCTCTCTTCTCCGTGTCTCCCTCTCTTCTCTGCGTCCCCCTCCATGCTGCTCTCCCCCTCTCTCTTCTCCGTGCATCTGTCCCCCTCTCTTCTCCCCCTCCGTGCTGCCGTCCCCCTCGGTATCTCAGGATGGAAAACGGAGGTAGGAGCCGGTAAACCCGGCTCCTTAGTTTTCTGAATGGACAGTCAGTGATCACTGACTCTGTCCATTCACATAACTGAAAAATTGGAACCTCCTGTGATTACGATGTCTCAGTTAATGAATGAAGAGAAGCCGTTGTCTTCTCTCCATTCATTATCAGTGCAACTGAGGCTGCTGAGAAAGGGACTGGGGAATCTGTGTCCCTAGTCCCTTTCCCTGTCTCAAATGGCAGATGTCAGAGGTCTGTTAGGATCCCTGATATCTCACCATAGCCCCTCAACAGGGCTGATAAAAAAAAAAAAAAAAAAAATTGCAATAAATAATAATAATAAAAAAAAAAATTAACAAAAAAAAAAAAAAAACACTGACCCCCCCTTAAAAAAAGAAAGCATTGTCAAAAATAAAATTATAAACATTCATGAACTTCTGACCAGAAAAGAAAAACAGAACATAAAAAAAAAGGTAAGATAAAAGAATATAACTACATACATATAATATATATTATATCTATGTATGTAGTTATATTCTTTTATCTTACCTTTTTTTTTTTTTTTTTTTTTTATGTACTTATAATTTTTTGTAAAGTTATCCAAAGGATTAATTAGCTAATCAAAAAAAAAGAACACTAGATTAAGAAAAAAAATTAAATAAAAATAATCGTTCTCGTCGATGACTAATCAAAAAAATAATCGCTAGATTAGTCGACAGACAAAATAATCGTTAGTTGCAGCTCTAATTCACAAATGATTAGTTGAGTTGAGAGGTATCTTGATATAGCGCGGTCTTACCCCGAAGGGTCCCGATGCGCTTGATTTTTAGATCAGTGGTTGCCCCGACCTCAGTCCTTGAAGGGGTTCTGCAGGCAAAAGGTCCTTTTATTTTTTTCCCCCTTAATGTATTTTCTGCATTAAAGTAAAAAACCTTTCAATGGCAGCTCCCCTTCCCCCTCCCCTCAGCACTTACCTGAGTCCATTCTCAATCCAGCGCTGTGCTGGTCTGCTGCAGCTCTTCTCCCCTCTTCCTGGTCTCACAGGAGGCTCTGAGAACTGCGGGGAGCCATTGACGACTGCTACTGTCAGTCAAAACCAGTGAGGGGGCGGGGTCAAGCTGCTTTGTGTGTCTATGGACACACACAGCCCAGCTTGGGAGCGCACAAGTGCCCCAAAGCAGCTGGCTTGCTATGAGAACACTGAAAGAAGAGGAAGCGTGGACAGCGCCGGCAGGGGACCCCAGCCGAGGAGGATCGGGGCCACTCCTGGCAATACTATTTCACAGAGAAGGTAAGTATATACCTGTGTGGTGTGTTTGTTTTGTTTGTGGGGTTTTTTTTGTAGGAGGGGGGGGGGTTAAAAATAGGGTTTACATCTGCTTTAAGTACCCAAATCAGGCCATGTTTTGAGAATTTCTCTTAGATAAAATAGCTGTCATGGATACTAAGCCTTTGACATTGATTAAAAGCACCTATGAAAGAAATCCTGAAAACATGACCTGTTGTGGGTACTTGAAAATCAAGGTTGCTTTGAACCCCGAGATATGTCTTTAGAGTCCAGGTATACTGTAGTTTGTAAGCATATGGAAAATGTATATATTTTTTTATATATATATATATATTTTATTTATTTTTTTAGCTTCTTGGCCATGCTGCCAGAAATATGGTGATGCAAGAAGATTCCATTTTACACTCAGAAGATGTAAGTAAATACAATCACACAACACACTTTTCCCTATTAGATTGTAAGCTCACAGGAGCAGGGCTCTCCTAACCCTCCTGTATTGAATTGTAATGTCTCTCTTTTATATTGTAAAGTGCTGCACAAACTGTTGGCACTATAGAAATCTTGTATAATAATAATAACACACTAAGGAAAAGTGTACTAAATTCAGTTTCTGCACAACTACAATTCAGACACCTTTTTTATATTTAACCACTTAAGCCCCGGACCATTTGGTAGCTAGAGGACCAGAGGTGAATTCAGAATTTTGCACTGCGCTGCTTTAACTGTAAATTGTGCGGACATGCAATGTTGTACCCAAACTAAATTTGCGTCCTTTTCTTCCCACAAATAGAGCTTTCTTTTAATGGTATTTGATTGCCTCTGCGATTTTTATTTTTTGCGATATAAACGGAAAAAGACCGAAAATTTTGAAAAAAAATTATATTTCTCTTATCATCCATGGACTGACACGGTGTCTCTTTACACTTTACACGTGGGTTATGTCCCTGCTTGCAGGAGAAGACCTAGGCAGAATGTGAGATGTTATACATACATTCTAAAAGCCAGAGCTGAACAGCCCCACCCAGGGGGCGGTCCCTCCGGGCATAACCCTCCCACTACAGTCAGCAGACTTCAGTTTTTTTCTGCCTAGCAGAAGGAGAAGACGTGGCTCCCTCAGGAGCCAGTCTCCTGACCTATTTTATTCCTTTTTGGAATTCTTTTTTATTTTATTTTTGAGAATCTTCTATCAACTGTCGGCTGGGCAACAGGTTGGGTACAAGATATCCTCGTAGTCTTCCCTGTCCGACCATCGAGCGTGCTGATCCTCGCCTTGTGTGCGTGAGACTCAGTTCACGACAGGCCCCATGACTCCAGGGGTGGCCGGGTTTGCTTTCATGCTCCCACGGTCCTCTCAAGACTGAACAGCTCCTGACTGACTGTATCTTTCGCGGTGGACCGGGCCGACAGCTACTCAGTACTGCACTGTGATAGTCCTGTCAGAAACACCAGTGTGTCCCTCAGGGGACGGGGTAAGTAGTCTCTCCTGCCTGCAGGTGAGTACAAAGGGCTGTGTGTTTCTCTGTGGGGGATTTTCCCTGTCTCCCCCTGTATTTTATTGTCGCTCTCTGTCACCATTACTGGCGCTGACTGTGTGGGGTGCTTGGGGGTCACACTGTTCTTGGGGGGCTCATGCTGGTCTGCAATGTATGCCTTGGGGCTTTTTTGTGTGGTGTTTTTTTTTTGGGGCCTGAGCGCCGAGTGGCGCTGTGCTGTTTCATTTTAACTGCGTCATGGCGGCCATCTTGCCGTGGATCGCCTCAGTGAAGTGCGGCGGCCATTTTCTTGTAGCCCGCGCGCTTTTTTAGCACTAGTTTGGCCTCTAGCGCTGCTATAGCAGCGCGAATCTCCTCACAGTCTCCTCACAGCTTACCAGCACTGACACAGCGCGGTACAGACAGCGGAACTAAGCGGTCCCTGGTCCGGTTTGGTGAGTCCCCTGGGCGCCCCCTCCTCAGTCAGCACAGCCTGTGGGTGGACTTTTTATCTGAGAGAGTCTCAGAGAGGGACAATATGGAGTCTGTGTCACCAGCTTCCCCTAAAAATGTCAGTGGCAACAGGCAGTGCTTCAGCACTGCGGTCCCTATGGACCTGTTGTGGGCAGCCCTGGAATCAATTTCTGACCAGGATGGGAGCTGTGTGCAAGCGCAAGGTGCAAAAAGGCGCCCTCTCCCCACTTTATCTACTCGAGGGCAGTGCGCTGATTCAGATATGGGCCTAGCCACTATCGCTCAGGACCCTAGTTCTGAATGTATGGATGGTTTTGAACAGGACATTCCTTATGAGGGAAACTCCAGTTCTGAGTCAGTAAATGACAGGGCGCTTGTTAGTGTGCTCATGACTGCGGTGAGGGACACTCTCAAGCTCAAATGCTGCGGATGCAGAACCTCAGGCGGATACTGTCTCCTTTGGTTCTTTTAAGGCCAGGCCTTCTAAAGGGGTTTTTTCCATTGTACTTTCTTTGACCAGCTCATTGATAAGGTCTGGGAAAAGCCACAGAAGAATTTTTTTTTTATGGTCCCGCGGCGTTTGTCTATCAGATACCCCTTGAAGATGCCCTACTTAAAAAGTGGGCTTCTCCCCCAGTGGTCGACCCTCCAGTCGCCCGGTTGAACAAGGCCATCACTCTCCCGATGGAGGGGACTCCTGCATTTGAGGACCCCACTGACAGGAGGTCAGAAGTGGTGAGCAGAACCATGTTTGCCTTGTTGGGATCCGCCCTACGACCTGGGGTAGCGGCGACCCTTGTGTCTAAAACACTTACAGGTTGGGCAAAAATATTGCACCTAGCTGTACAGGAGCATATTCTTCCTCCAGACACAGTTGCTCTGGCCCACCAACTGGTTCAGGGCCTGGTTTCTGTGTGCGACGCCACGCTGAATGCGGCCCCTTTAATATCCGGGGCCTCTGTCTCGGCGGTGGTATTGCGTCGTCTTATCTGGTTGAAATGCTGGTCTGCTGACCTAGCCTTAGGAAGCTCCTGACGGATCTACTATTTTAAAGGCGGTAGACCTTTCGGTGCTGCTCTGGATGACATCGTCATGGATGTCATGGGAGGTAAACGCACTCTTCTTCCTTAGACTAGCAAGGGTGAGGAGGCCCGCCGCAAACAGGGGCCTTCCTTTCCAGCAAAACGGGTTTTTTTTCGTCAGTCAGAGTCCACAGGTAGGCCCTCTCAGACTGACGGCAGTGCGGCTGGTGGGCACTAGTGCCCCTGGGTGCGTAAGCCAAACAAGCGGCTCCCAAGCCCGCCTCCGCGTGAAGTCTTGCCTCCGCCCGACTCTGGGGTGGGGGGACGACTTCACAGGTTCACGGATCGGTGGACCTCCCGAATCTCCGACTGGTGGGTGTGCGAGGTGGTCACCTCAGGTTATAGAATAGTATTCCGATCCTGGCCCCCACACAGATT
Source organism: Rana muscosa (assembly GCA_029206835.1). NCBI lineage: Eukaryota > Metazoa > Chordata > Amphibia > Anura > Ranidae > Rana > Rana muscosa. Next base: position 198,427,959 of record CM055123.1, read on the forward strand.
CTTTCCCTTGAATCTTCCTCTCCTTCCTACCTGTCGGGCAGCCCTCTTGGGGGCTGTACAGGATTTGATCAGGTCTGGAGTGATTGTGCCGGTTCCGTCACAGGAGAGTTTTCAGGGATTCTACTCGAATCTGTTTGTCGTCCCAAAAATAGGACGTGGTTCGACCTATCCTGGACCTCAAGGCCCTGAATGCCTTCGAGAAGGTGCAGAAATTCCGCATGGGATCCATTCGCACGGTGATCGCTACACTCCACCAAAGGGATTTTCTTCTGGCGTCCTTGGACTTCAAGGACGCCTACTTGCATGTTCCGATCTGCGCAAGTCACCAGAAGTTTCTGCGCCTTGCGATCAGCGAAGTCCACTATCGATTGTGGCTCTTCCTTTCGGCCTTGCCTCGGCACCAAGGGTGTTCACCAAGGTGCTTGCTCCGGTTCTAGCCTTCTGTTACAGCGAGGTATTGCTGTCGTGGGCTATCTGGACGGTCTTCTGCTATGAGCAGAAAGTGGCTCAGACTTAGAGGAAAGGTGACTATCGTCAATTAGACCCTCAGGGACTTCGGGTGGTTCCTGAACATTCAGGAGTCAGTCCTGGTCCCGACTCAGTGTCTGGAGTCTCTAGTTCTGGTTCTGGACTCCTTGGAGGCAAAGGTATCCTACCTCTGGAGAAGTTGCTGACACTTCAGTCTGCGGTGCGGGTGCTGACATCCCGAACATGGTTGTCAATCCGTTGTTTGCATGAGAGTCCCGGGACTCCTGGTGGCCTCCTTCGCGGCCATTCCGTATGCCCAATCACACACCAGGGCATTGCAGAAGGAGATCTTGTCCACCTGGGACAAATCCCCGTTGTCCTTGGATCTTCGGATCCAGGTGATTCACCTGGTCAGGGCGTCCCTGACAGGGTGGTTGGGACCCTCGGCTCTTCGGTCCGGAAAGTCGTTCCCCTCCCATCCAATGGACGGTACTCACGACGGACGCCAGCCTGACGGGCTGGGGTGTAGTCTGGGGAGTCCTGTCGGCTCAAGGCCTTGGACTCCAGACGAGCCCGTTTACCAATCACTGTTCTGGAAATACGGGCCATCAGACTGTGTCTCTCCTCAGGTCGGAGAGAGTACGGGGTCGCTCCATCAGGAGCCAGTCGGACAACGCCACGGCGGTGGCGTATGTAAACCATCACGGGGGGACTCGGAGCTCAGCTGCGGCTTCCGAGGTAATCCGTATCCTAAAGTGGGCCGGAAGAAACGTGCCGGCTCTGTAGGGGCGGACTATCTGAGTCGCCAATCGCCAGACGCCGGACCAGGAAGAGTGGTCCTTGCATATTTCAACTCCTTTGCCGACGGTAGGGCACGTCGGATGTGGACCTGATGGCCTCTCGACTCAGTCACAAGGGTCGAGGTTGTGGCCAGATCCAGGGATCCTTGGGCGATGACTCGGATGCGTTGGTGGCCCCATAGGGTCCTTATCGCCTGATATACACTCCGGTGATCCTAATTGTTCCGGATTGGCCTCAGCGTCACTGGTACGCTGATCTGGTACGTCTCGTTGAGGACGTTCCCTGGCGGTTGCCGATGAGGGAGGACCTTCAGTCTCAAGGTCCTATGTTTCATCCGGCTTACAGTCTCTGGCTTTAACGGCAGAGCTGTTAAAAGCCGGGTGTTGAGGGACCGAGGTCTCTCGGACTCTGTCATTTTGACCATGTTAAGGACACGGAAGTCTTCCTCCAGGCAGATCTATCACCGTGCCTGGAAAGCTTATTTCGCCATATGCAAAGCGCTGGACTGGCGTCCTCGGACGTGTTCCGTCCCCAGAATCCTGCGTCCTCTACAGTGTGGAGTGACCCAAAAGCTTGCTTTGAGTACCATCAAGGATCAGATTTCGGCCTTGGCCGTCTTCTTTCAGTGACCTCTAGCGGGTCATTTCTTGGTTAGCACCTTGTGTTGGGGGTTCTCCATGTGCTCCCTCCTGTCAAGCCTTCTCTCCCACCGTGGGATCTGAATTTGGTGCTCTCGGTCCTCCAGGAACCTCCTTTTTGGGAATATCCGGGATATTCCTCTCTTGTCTTGTCTCAGAAGGTGGCTTTTTAGTGGCAATCACTTCTGTTTGACGAGTGTCTGAGTTGGCGGCTTTGTCCTGCAAGTCGCCATATTTAGTCATCCATAAGGATAAGGCGGTGTTGCATCCGCGACCTTCCCTTTTGCCAAAGGTGGTGTCTACCTTTCACCTACATGAGGACATTGTCCTCCCGTCCTTGTGTCCTCACCCATCGCATCCCAGAGAGTTTGCGCTGCACATATTGGATGTGGTACGAGCCTTCCGGGTGTACCTGTCTGCTACTGCTTCTATTCGGAAGTCCGACTCACTGTTTGTGACTGCCCCTGGTCCATAACAGGGCCAAGCGGTTTCGTCTGCCATCATTTTTAGGGGAATCAGACAAACCGTCATTCAAGCCTATGCTCTCAAAGGGCGGGCGCCTCCCTTTCCGGTTACGGCGCATTCCACCAGGGCAATTGGTGCTTCCTGGGTTTTCCGACATCAAGCGTCGGTTGCACAAGTGTGCAAGGCGGCGACCTGGTCGTCTGTTCATACCTTTTACGTTTTTTATAAGGTTGATGTAGCTGCATCTTCGGATGCTTCCTTCGACCGCAGGGTGCTGCAGGCCGCTGTTTAAAGTTGCGACTCCTCCGTTGAGGAGATCTGCCTTCTTGGAGTGAAAATTTTTGGTTTTTCCATTTAAACTGCTCCCATCCCTCTTGACATTGCTTTGGGACATCCCACGTGTAAAGGTGTATAAGACACGCTGTGTCAGTCCATGGATGACAAGAGAAAATAGGATTTTTGTACTCACCGTAAAATCCGTTTCTCTGGCATCCATGGACTGACACAGCACCCACCCTTCTTTTTAAGTTTGTACTGCTTTGTTACGAACTGAGGTCTGCTGACTGCAGTGGGAGGGTTATGTCCGGAGGGACCGCCCCCCTGGGCGGGGCTGTTCAGCTCTGGCTGTTTAGAATGTATGTATAACATCTCACATTCTGCCTAGGTCTTCTCCTGCAAGCAGGGACATAACCCACGTGTAAAGTGTAAAGAGACACCGTGTCAGTCCATGGATGTCAGAGAAAAGGATTTTACGGTGAGTACAAAAAATCCTATTTTTCTACTTTTTGTTATAAGAAAAATCGAATAAACTCAATTGTAGTCATACATTTAGGCCAAAATGTATTCAGCCACATTTTTGGTAAAAAAAATGTCAATAAGCGTATATTTATTGGTTTGCGCAAAAGTTATAGAGTTTACAAACTAGGGTACATTTTCTGAAATTTACACAGCTTTAAATTTATGACTGCCTATATCATTTCTTGAGGTGCTAAAATGGCAGGGCAGTACAAAACCCCCCCAAATGACCCCATTTTGGAAAGTAGACACCCCAAGGAAATTGCTGAGAGGCATGTTGAGCCCATTGAATTTTTTATTTTTTTGTCCCAAGTGATTGAATAATGACTAAAAAAAAAAAAAATTACAAAAAGTTGTCACTAAATGATATATTGCTCACACATGCCATGGTTATATGTGGAATTTCACCCCAAAATACATTCTGCTGCTTCTCCTGAGTACGGGGATACCACATGTGTGGGACTTTTTAGGAGCCTAGCCACGTACGGGACCCCGGAAACCAAGCACCGCCTTCAGGATTTCTAAGGGCGCAAATTTTTGATTTCACTCCTCACTACCTATCACAGTTTCGAAGGCCATAAAATGCCAAAATAGCACAAAACCCCCCCAAATGACCCCATTTTAGAAAGTAGACACCCCAAGGAAATTGCTGAGAGGCCTGTTGAGCCCATTGAATATAATTTTTTTGTCCCAAGTGATTGAATAATGACAAAAAAAAAAAAAATTACAAAAAGTTGTCACTAAATGATATATTGCTCACACATGCCATGGTTATATGTGGAATTACACCCCAAAATACATTTTTCTGCTTCTCCTGAGTACGGGGATACCACATGTGTGGGACTTTTTAGGAGCCTAGCCGCGTACGGGACCCCGAAAACCAAGCACCGCCTTCAGGATTTCTAGGCACAAATTTTTGATTTCACTCCTCACTACCTATCACAGTTTCGAAGGCCATAAAATGCCAAAATCGCACAAAACCCCCCCAAATGACCCCATTTTGGAATATAGACACCCCAAGCTATTTGCTGAGAGGAATGGCGAGTATTTTACAGCTCTCATTTGTTTTTGAAAATGAAGAAAGAAAATATATATATATATATATATTTTATTTTTTTTTCAATTTTCAAAACTTTGTGACAAAAAGCGAGATCTGCAAAATACTCACAATACCTCTCAGCAAATAGCTTGGGGTGTCTACTTTCCAAAATGGGGTCATTTGGGGGGGTTTTGTGCTATCTGGGCATTCCATGGCCTCCGAAACTGTGATAGGCAGTGAGAAGTGAAATCAAAAATTTACACCCTTAGAAAGCCTGAAGGCGGTGATTGGTTTTTGGGGTCCCGTACGCGGCTAGGCTCCCAAAAAGTCTCACACATGTGGTATCCCCGTACTCAGGAGAAGCAACAGAATGTATTTTGGGGTGTAATTCCACATATGCCCATGGCATGTTTGAGCAATATATCATTTAGTGACAACTTTGTGCAAAAATAAAAAAAATAAATTGTCGTTTTTCCGCAACTTGTGTCAACATATAAAATATTCCATGGACTCGACATGCCTCTCAATATATAGCTTGGGGTGTCTACTTTCCAAAATGGGGTCATTTGGGGGGGTTTTGAACTGTTCTGGCATTTTATACACAACATTAGGAAGCTTACATCCACTCTTCTAACCACTTGAAGACAAAGCCCTTTTTGACACTTTTTGTTTACATGAAAACATTTTTTTTTTTGCAAGAAAATTATGTTGAACCCCCAAACATTATATATATATATTTTTAAAGCAAAGGCCCTACAGATTAAAATGGTGGGTGTTGCATTTTTTTTTTCTACACAGTATTTGCGCAGCGATTTTTCAAACGCATTTTTTGGGTTAAAAAATACACTTTTTTTAATTTTAATGCACTAAAACACACTATATTGCCCAAATGTTTGATGAAATAAAAAAGATGATCTTAGGCCGAGTACATAGATACCAAACACGACATGCTTTAAAATTTCGCACAAACGCGCATTGGCGACAAACTACATACATTTTTAAAAGCCTTTACAGGCTACCCCAGTAGATTTACAGAGGAGGTCTACTGCTAAAATGATTGCCCTCGATCTGACTTTCGCGGTGATACCTCACATGCATGGTGCAATTGCTGTTTACATATGACGCCAGACCGACGCTTGCGTTCGCCATTGGGCAAGAGCAGGGCAGGACAGGGGTGCTTTTTTTTTTTTTTTTTTTTTTTTATTATTAATTTTGCTTTTTTATTTTATTTTTAAATTGTTCTTTCCAAGTATTTTTTTATCATTTTTATTGTTATCTCAGGGAATGTAAATATCCCCTATGATAGCAATAGGTAGTGACAGGTACTCTTTTTTTGAAAAAACTGGGGTCTTCTAGACCCTAGATTTTTCCTCTGCCCTCAAAGCATCTGACCACACCAAGATCGGTGTGATAAAATGCTTTCCCAATTTCCCAATGGCGCTTTTTATATCCGGGGGGGGGGGCATTCCCTCCCACTGCTTGTAAAAGCAGTCCAGAGGCTAATTAGCCGCTAGGATTGCTTTTACATGAAAGCCGGCCGCAGGCTGAAAAGAATGATACCAAGATGATACCTAAACCCGCAGGCATCATTCTGGTATAAACATTCAAAGTCCAGCAACATACCAGTACGTTGCTGGTCCTTGTTGGACATGTATTGTAATCTTTTTATTTCATGCAGCCTGTTGGCTGAACGAAAAAAGAGATTGATCGGTGGGTATGCCCACCATTAGAATACCGCCCTTCATCCACCCACTTCCAATGATGGGCATACACGCACCATTTATATATGCCGAAGCATGGGGGCATCCTCCCGCAAAAAAGTTATGCCGCACACACATGGTCGGACTTTTCCACGGGCAAGCCTCCGTCGGAATTTCGACCGTATGTACGCGGCATTAGGAGCAAAATCGCTCCTCCGCCCCTGCTGCCCCAATGCTTCGGCATATTTGCTTTTTTTTTTTAACTGTGGTGGTGAAATCACCTCCTACAGCACTGGAGTCGCAGGGATCAGGCCTGTCTCTGCGAACGCTGCAGTTATGTGTGTTTTTGTTTTGTAAGTGACAGTGATCGATCGATACTGCACTTGGGTGGCCTGGGCTGGACGGAGGGGCAAAACGCAGGTGCCAGCAGGTATCTGGGCTGATCCCGCTAACACTGCGTTTTTGGGAACCCTAAACTGCTGGGGACGCTAGTATAGATCTGATCAGATTAGATATTGATCTGTTCAGATACTATACCCCTAAGGGGGGTGTATGCTTCACGCGTGGGTGTTAGCGTTACTGGCACTAACCTGACGCTGCCTGGGGTGTGACTCAGACCCTCTCTGACGCTAAAACCTAATTGATATCACCCGCCGGGCGATCAAGGGGTTAAACCTTTATTGGGTTATATACACGGCGGGTGCCCTGACACTATAAAAAGCAAACTAACTAACCAGCGTCACCCGTAACACTTATATGGTGATCACTGGTGAAAGGGTTAACTAGGGGCAATCAGGGGGTTAAAACCTTTATTAGATAATATATGGGGGTACCTGACGCTATAAAAACCTGCGGCGAACCTAAAAAAAATTACCAGCTACCGATCTGCATCACCGACACTAAGACAGCGTTTAGAAAAACAATTGCTTAGCGACAGTGGTGATAGGGGGTGAAAGGGTTACCTGGGGGGCGATCAAGGGGGTTAAACCTTTATTAGATAATATATTGGGGTACCTGACGCTATAAAAACCTGCGGCGAACCTAAAAAAAATTACCGGCTACCGATCTGCATCACAGACACTAAGACAGCGTTTAGAAAAACGATCGCTTAGTGACAGTGGTGATAGGGGGTGAAAGGGTTACCTGGGGGGCGATCAAGGGGGTTAAACCTTTATTAGATAATATATTGGGGTACCTGACGCTATAAAAACATGCGGCGAACCTAAAAAAAATTACTGGCTACGATCTGCATCACCGACACTAAGACAGCGTTTAGAAAAACAATTGCTTAGCGACAGTGGTGATGGGGGTGAAAGGGTTACCTGGGGGGCGATCAAGGGGGTTAAACCTTTATTAGATAATATATTGGGGTACCTGACGCTATAAAAACCTGCGGCGAACCTAAAAAAAATTACTGGCTGCCGATCGGCATCACTGACGCTAAGACAGCGATCAGAAAAATGATCGCTAAGCGACAGTGGTGATAGGGGGTGAAAGGGTTATCTGGGGGGTGATCAGGGGGTTAAACCTTTATTAGGGGGGGTTAGGGGGCTACACTGGACCTAAGACTAAACTTTGGTGACACTTTTACAGTCACAAATGTCACTGATTGCAGTGATCACTAAATAAATGGTCACTGCAATCAGTGACACTGTGACTGGGGGCTGGGGGGGTGATCTGGGGGGGCGATTTATGTCCCTATGTGTCCTGGTGTCAGTGTAGTGTTGTGTGCACTGACCTGATGTCTTCTCTTGTACGGCGCTCGGTATATGTGAGCGCCGCACCAGAGATGACATCACTTCCTCCTGCTCCCTCTGTCTGACACAGACAGAGGGGGTATTTCTATTCGCCGGGAGCGATCGCGAGGGGGTGGCCAGAAACGAATGGCTGCCCCCTCATCCCGGAACACTCCCGGACACTTAGCCACCACTCACTGTATAGAAGGGGGGTCCGATTGGACCCCCCAACTGTACAAAGGCAATCACGTACACTCTACGTGATTGTGCCTGTTGGTGCCATTCTGCCGACGTATATATACAGTGAGCGGTCGTTAAGTGGTTAAGGATTATCAGTCCTTAGATTTAATGTCTGCATTGGTATATTTTAAAGGATAAGTTCACCTTTGGTAACATGTTACGTGTTCCACTCATTTTTAGGGAAGAACATTTAACATGTTCCCACTTCTGCAGCCTCTCCCCCATCCCCCACCCCCATTGTGACAGTGGGCCGGGATCTTCTGCTCACACTCACTGTCACAATTTTGAAAAGAATGTGACTCCGCAGTTCTCCATCTACACGACCACGTCGTTCATTCACAGAGAAATGTGAATGAATGAACTACAAGTACCGACAACCTTTGCTGCTGACGGCTTGTAGTTCTCAATGAACTACCAGGGCCCCAGTGAGCCGCTCTCGTTCATTGAGTCTTGCTGTCACTGTATAACTGCCTTCCTGTACGAGGTGCGAGCCGACAGTTACACTGACAGTCTGAATGAGCCTGTGATTGCACCCGCGATCTGCTGAAAAAAATGAATAAATGCAAAAAATGTGCATTTATTTTATTTTTTATTTTTTTAGAAAGATGAAGTTCTCCTTTAAAGCTAAGAACAATGGCAGCAAGTACAGAAAATACACGCTGATCCTGCCAGTAATGTCCATGTCACTTCCTGTGAGCTGAATAGAAAGCACAAACAACCTTATCTTTATGCAGTAAAAACATACAACCCTTTAAAATCATCACATTTTGTTTCTTTGCCTAAAATGAAGACAGACACAGTTTTTGTCTTATCCATCTGTATTTACTAGTGCAAATTATAATATCCAAATACTGATGTAAAGGGGGTGAACCTTTTTCTAACTCGGTTATTCTGTTTTTTATTTTTCTTTCTGACATGTTGGTGTTTATATCTTTTACTTGGATGTTATAAACACAGCTGCGTAAAACTGTGTCTGTCTTAATTTCAGGCTGCAAAGCAACAAAATGTGATTATTTTACAGGGGGTGATTCTTTTCTATACCCACTGTATAATTTTACACTTTAAGGCCCCATGCACGCGAGACGTCGGTGCAAACTCTGCTGAACGCATGTTTTTAAAGGCTGAAACCAGCACTTAGAAACGCCCGTTTTGCCGCGATTGCAGCTGCGTTTAGCGGCGTTTTACCGCGTTTGCGTCTATAAGCGTTTAGTTAAGAAACATCATAAGACCCTCCCCTAAGCTCAAAAACAGTATTATTGAACCATTTCAGCAATTTTGTGAGACCAGAGTGAGTAGCAGCAGCTGAGAAAGCAGCAGTGTCACTTGCCACATCACCTGCCACAAGCTGTGGATTGTCCACCTAGCCACGTCGCCTGCCGCAAGTTGTGGATTGTCCACTGGCCACGTCCCCTGCCACAAGTTGTGGATTGTCCACTTGCCATGTCACCTGGCCACGTCGCCTGCCGCAAGTTGTGGATTGTCCACTGGCCACGTCGCCTGCCACAAGTTGTGGATTGTCCACTGGCCACGTCGCCTGCCACAAGTTGTGGATTGTCCACTGGCCACGTCCCCTGCCACAAGTTGTGGATTGTCCACTGGCCACGTCACCTGCCACAAGTTGTGGATTGTCCACTTGCCACGTCACCTGCCACAAGTTGTGGATTGTCCACTTGCCATGTCACCTGGCCACGTCCCCTGCCACAAGTTGTGGATTGTCCACTGGCCACGTCCCCTGCCACAAGTTGTGGATTGTCCACTGGCCACGTCACCTGCCACAAGTTGTGGATTGTCCACTTGCCACGTCACCTGCCACAAGTTGTGGATTGTCCACTTGCCACGTCACCTGCCACAAGTTGTGGATTGTCCACTTGCCACATCACCTGGCCACGTCACCTGCCACAAGTTGTGGATTGTCCACTTGCCACGTCACCTGGCCACGTCACCTGCCACAAGTTGTGGATTGTCCACTTGCCACGTCCCCTGCCACAAGTTGTGGATTGTCCACTTGCCACGTCCCCTGCCACAAGTTGTGGATTGTCCACTTGCCACGTCCCCTGCCACAAGTTGTGGATTGTCCACTGGCCACGTCCCCTGCCACAAGTTGTGGATTGTCCACTTGCCACGTCCCCTGCCACAAGTTGTGGATTGTCCACTGGCCACGTCCCCTGCCACAAGTTGTGGATTGTCCACTTGCCACGTCCCCTGCCACAAGTTGTGGATTGTCCACTGGCCACGTCCCCTGCCACAAGTTGTGGATTGTCCACAATGCAATGCAAGCAATTTGTTTCTTTTTATATTTTTTTTAATGGTTTTTCATCATTTGCCATCATTTTTGAAATTTCTAATGTAAAAAAATAGGTCACCTTTAAAAACGCTTATAAACAAAATATCCACGTTTAACCTTGTTTTTCTGAAAGCAAAAAAATGGGTTCAGACGCAAAAATGTCCACGTTTCAGACGCTAAACGCTGGTCCCGCGTTTAGCGTCTGAAACGTGGAAATTTTTGCGTCTGAACCCATTTTTTTGCTTTCAGAAAAACGAGGTAAACGCAACTGCATATAAACGGCAATGAACAAGACTGTGTGCATGGTCACATAGGATAACATTGAATGAGTTCAGGGTCAGTTGAAAAAACTTGGGGGTTAACATTGAAGTCTATGGCCCTCAAGATGAAAGTCGCACCAAAGTAGTGCATGAACTACGTTGAAGTTGCTTCAACTTTAAGGATGCTTTCACACTGAAAGCGCCGGCCGTTAGCGGTAAAGCGCTGCTCGTTTTAGCTGCACTTTTCTGCTGTTTAAGCGGCGCTATTGCGCCACTTTTCGGCCTCTAGTGGGGAGGTTTTAACCCCAAAGAAGGGGTTAAGAACGCCCGTGTTGCTGCACATCCAAATCGCTTTTTGGGTGCTTTGGATGCGCTGCCCATTCATTTCAATGGGCAAGGCGTTTTGGGAGCACTGTTTACAGCGCTAACAAACTGCCAAAAAGACGCTGCTTGCAGGACTTTTCCTAACGTCCTGCAAGCGCACCGCCGCAGTGTGAAAAGACACATTGAAATCAATGGGAGGTGGTTTTCAGGCGCTATTTAGAGGCTGTTTCTAGCACTAAAATGCCTGAAAACCGCCTCAGTGTGAAAGGGGTCTTAAGTCTCGTACACACGATTGGATTTTCCTGACGGGAATTATGTGATGACAGGCTGTTGGTGGAAAATCCGACCATTTGTACGCTCCATCGGACATTTGTTGTCGGATTTTCCGCAGACAAATGTTGGATGGCATGCTTTAAAATTTTCCGCCAAACAGCGGTCTGTTGTCGGATTTTCCGAGCATGTGTACACAAGTCTGTCGGACAAAAGTCCAAAGTACAAACACGCATGCTCGGAAGCAATGCTCACCAAACACGACATTAGCAGAAGGTGCCCAAAGGGTGGTGCTAAAGAGCTGAAAAACCACATAGTTTCTTGTTTGTTGGCCGACAATTGTGTGCCGTTTGTATGCAAGACAAATTCCTACGCTTTGTCCGCAGAAAATCTGATCGTGTGTATGAGGCTTTAGTCGCGCATATATGAATGGTATCATTGGAAAACACGGGGAATGACTTTTAATTCAACTTTGTCCAAAGTTGCATGACAAGTCAAACAAGTGTATGGAGCCCAAGTGATTATCAGGGTGGACTGAAGGGTGTAAATGCTAATACAGTTGTAGTGGAAGAATGCGTCAAGAAGGCTCCACTTTGTTAGGGTTTGGTGTGATTCTGTATGAATCTTGTTTCGTGTGGATTTTTTATCTTTAATTTTTTCATATTCAGCACCAGTATGAACTGCTGAATCTCTAATGCCCCGTACACACGATCGGACCTTTTTCCGATCAAACTTCCATCGGAATTCCGACGGAATTTCATTGGGAAAAAAATAGAACATGTTCTATTTGAAAATTGCGATGGAATTAATCGGAATTTCTCAGACGGGGCCCACACGCGGTCGGAATTTCCGATGAAAAAACCCCAACGGACTCTGTCTGACTTTTTTCATCAGAAATTCCTATTGTGTGTAAAGGGCACAACCGTTTGATCCACAGAGATATTTGACCTGATCTGAAACAATTAAAGGAAAAAAGTCCATATCATTGGGAAGATATGACTTCTATCAAGCCCTGCCTATGTATATTCAACTCCTGAGAAGCCCCAATAGATATCTAAAGACAAGTGCTGGAATCTGTGGGCCTCAGCTCCTTGCTGGTACTTTTAGTAAATGTACAGACACGGCTGGTTTACATTATGGCAAAGCAAAGAGCAGTGACCATGTGCAAATTGCAGTACTGGAAACCTTCGATGTCTTTAGTTTGCAGGAATCGGATCGAATCGAATCGGATGAAGTCCTTACATTTTGTACTGCTGTGTTAAAGTAGAACCAAGGGTAACACTTTTTTTTTCTTCATTTTTGGATAGGATAAGGGAGGATTATAACATGTTGCTTTGTTTTTTTACATCTGTGTCTCATTGGGGATATTTCCCTTCACTTCATGGCCCATAGCAAAAACAGGAAGTGAGAGAAAATCCCTCCAAAGAGAGGGATTCCCTGGTCGTCACCAAGGTCACCAGAACAACAAATTTTCCCCACAAAAAAACACATCACAACACAGAAACGCAGTTACAAAATGCACAGCAAAAAGCACTGTAGAAACGCTCAAAAGCAACATGCATAGATGTGAATCGAGCCTTCGGTAGGATAAATAAAAAAGAATCAAAATGCGCACCATTGTTTCTGGGCTGTACTACGGGTACAAACGACAACTAACATACACATATGTGGTATCGCTGCGATTGTCAGGAACAGGAGAATTTATTTCTGGTTGTTCTTTGGTGGAAGGTTATGGTAGTAGCAAGAAATATACAGCAAAAAAAAAAAATCAGCTGTCCTCACAACTGCTGAATTAAAAGGAAAACAAAACTTGGAAGTCACTGTTTATTACCAAAACTGAACTAATAATCTATATAAATTAACACTTTCATGATTTACAGAGCCTCAGAAAAATGGCGATTATAACAACACATCTACAGTACCAGTAAGTTCTCGTTATTGTGTCCTGGATTCTATATTGTGCTAAACATCAAAAACTTCCACTAACATGTTTCTGCGCTTTCTTCCAGACAAGAAGCCATACAGAAAAAGTAAGTCTAGATTACAAACTGTGTCCTGTTTATAAAGGTTGGAAACGTTTGCTATTTTGCTTAATGACATTCCTGGGTCCTGATGCCACCGCATACATCGATCCATTGAGATGCATTTAAGAAGGTGACTGTATGTGGTTGTGTAAAGCGGTGTCTCTCAACCTTTTATTGTGAAGTACCCCAGCAGGTCTAAATATAATTTCCTAAGTGCCACTGTCTCGAAAGTAATTTCTAGTGTTTGGGTGTCATCGTTTCTGTGAGTGTGTGTTTGATGGTTTTTGTTCGCTTGCAATATCATTGTATGTGTTCATGCTGCAATAACAGACGCACACACGCACGCCAGTGCTCATCAATGTAACCTGATCAGTGCCCATCAATGTAGCCTGATCAGTGAAGCTTTGCCTGTGCCCATCAGCGCAGCCTTGTCTGTGCCTATCAATGCAGCCTGATCAGTGCCCATCAATGCAGCCTCACCAGTGCCTATCAATAAGCTTAATCAGCTCAGCCTTGCCAGTGCCCATCAGCGTAGCCTTGCCAGTGCCCATCAGCGCAGCCTCGCCAGTCACCGGTGCCCATCAGCGCCACCATGGGGAGAGGAGAGCTGCCGCCTGCCAGTTTACACAGAGTGGGGATCTTCTGCTGCAGTGTCCACTAAGTCCCGCTTCTTGGACCGGCGCCTCCTATGGTGGACGTCTCATGTCCCGGTATTGGACCAGTGTGACATTCATAGGAGCCGGGAGTGGGACTATAATGTCACTGGGCTGCAGCGGGTAGTCAGCCCCCCTCTCCCGACGCGGCTGGTGGCTCTGGGTGGCGTACACCCTGCCCTTGGTGTGCGTACCAAGGGTTGAGAAACACTGGTGTAGAGCACCCACATGTGCATTGACGTTTGCTCCAAGCGCAAACTTTCTGTATTTGGATGATCCATCAGTGCACATGGGCTCTGTACAGCTGTGTTCAAGCCTTGGAGTGGAGTGAATTGGTGAAAAAACAGGTGGAAAGTGTTTATAAACTGTTTAAAGCTATCTACAACAGAGTGTTAATCTCATGTCTCCTATAATTGGTGCTCAAGAATTTATTCCAGTCTTGGAGGATATAAGATTCATTGGGGGTTATTTACTAAAGGCAAATCCACTTTGCACTGGAAGTGCAGTCGCTGTAGATCTGAGGGGGACATGCAAGGAAAATAAAAAAACAGCATTTAGCTTGCACATGATTGGATGATAAAATCAACAGAGCTTCCCCTCATTTCAGATCTTCCCCTCAGATCTACAGCGACTGCACTTTCAAGTGCACTTGCAGTGCAAAGTGGATTAGTCTTTAGTAAATAAACCCCCAATGACTTTCCTTTTGATCAACCAATTCCAAGTTCAAAATTTTTTGACGCAAGGCTTCTTTCCTATCTCCTTGATATGTACAGGCTCAGGCCCAGTAGTGATTGTTCTGTATCCTTTGGCTTCTTGGGCTATCATCACCAGCCCCTGCACCAATTCCTTGCTTTTCCTCTTCCCTTTTCTCTTTTCGTACTCGTTCATCCCTGATCCCCATCTATGTCCTATTTTCGGAAGACTGTGAATAGATTAAAAAATGGACTTTAGGCGGCACATGAATAGATAATGTAAAAAACGAGGGGTTTTTATTTTAGGCAAATAATAAGAAAATACATAGACTTTCATTTTTGAATGTTTATATTTGTTCTTGATACAAGACTCAGGCTAATGCTTTAACAATGCTTCAAGATTGTATAGAAACATAGATGCACTCCACCATAAATGAGATACATAGCCAGCAAACAAAGGCTAGTAGAACAGTAAGCGTGTGAAGGAGGTGGCATTAGCCATGGGTCCAATGTATCAGATGTAGTCTTGAATTGCTCTACCAGTTTCACGAATTAACGCTTCTTCAGGAGCATAATAGTAGGCCAAATGTGTTGCAAGGTGTAACCCAAACCTGGGTAAGATTAAATTGGCTATTTGTTTGTGGCAACTAGCCAGTAATGGTAAAAATCACAATAATCGACAGCTAGATGAACTGCTAGGTAGAAACTGCTGGTAAGCAGTGACAGTCTCCTCCAGAACTTTGAGGCTATGAATACCAAAATGAAGGAAAGAGGCTGGGTATACACCAGTATAAATCCTGGTGTAGGCTGGGCAGAAAGGTTCTAACCACAGGAAGCCTACAGCAGTGTAAATGGCCAGGCTGTAAACCTGCACCTTAAGAAAAAGTTGACCGGTCTGGAGCGCTCCTAGCAGTGAGCTGATGTCCTATTTTATGTTTTATAGAAAAGAAAAATAAACCACGCTCTTATGGCTTAAGCTTGCATGGGTCGGACCCCTGTCTTACACACTAGTATTATATGTTCTTGCATTGTTTGTTCTAAGGGCCTTGTTCAGAACTAACATTTCCATGTAATTGGATTCCCAATGGTGACAGAATTAAACAAGACACGGTTCCAAATGTGAATTGACATATTTCATTGTTTATTAAATGCTTTATGAAGGTTTCTGATCCATCATGTTTGGCACACAATTTTTTGTTGTACTGTACTACATGCTTTGCTGAAGAGCGAAATAAAGAATTATAAATGAGAAAAAAAAAAAAACACAGCATGTGTTACATTGTGGCAGGGGTCGGCAACCTATGGCCCGCAGGTCGCACCCAGCCCGCCGCCGCCGCTAAATGTCCGGCTCGTCAGTGCACGTGATGAATTCACATGCACCCGGCCCGCAGATATTTCAACCCCTTCACGCTTCGGCTTGTACCGTACAGCCTGCAGCTGTATGCATTACCCCGGTACCGTTTTTTAGAGCCTGTGGTTGGCTTTCTTGGGATAATAATTGATGCCGCTAAGCAGTGGCGGCTGGTGCTCAAATTTTTTGGGGGGGCGCAAACAAACTGGAAAAAAAAAATCTATTGCCGCCACTGTGCCCATTAAACGCAGCCACTGTGCCCAAACGCCACTAGTTTGTCCCCAAATGCAGCCAGTTTCCCCCCCATATGCAGCCAGTTTCTCCCCCAAAATGCAGACAGTTTCTCCCCCATAATGCAGCCAGTTTCTCCCCCATAATGCAGCCAGTTTCTCCCCCATAATGCAGCCAGTTTCTCCCCCATAATGCAGCCAGTTTCTCCTCCATAATGCAGCCAGTTAATCCCCCATAATGCAGCCAGTTTGTCCTCATAATACAGCCAGTTTGTCCTCATAATACAGCCAGTTTCTCCCCCAAATGCAGCCAGTTTCTCCCCTATATGCAGCCAGTTTGTCCCCCATAATGCAGCCAGTTTCTCCCCTATATGCAGCCAGTTTCTCCCCCAAATGCAGCCAGTTTCTCCCCTATATGCAGCCAGTTTCTCCCCTATATGCAGCCAGTTTCTCCCCTATATGCAGCCAGTTTCTCCCCCATAATGCAGCCAGTTTCTCCCCCATAATGCAGCCAGTTTCTCCCCCATAATGCAGCCAGTTTCTCCCCCATAATGCAGCCAGTTTCTCCCCCATAATGCAGCCAGTTTCTCCCCCATAATGCAGCCAGTTTCTCCCCCATAATGCAGCCAGTTTCTCCCCCATAATGCAGCCAGTTTGTCCCCTATATGCAGCCAGTTTGTCCCCTATATGCAGCCAGTTTGTCCCCTATATGCAGCCAGTTTGTCCCCTATATGCAGCCAGTTTGTCCCCTATATGCAGCCAGTTTCTCCCCCATAATGCAGCCAGTTTCTCCCCCATAATGCAGCCAGTTTCTCCCCCATAATGCAGCCAGTTTCTCCCCCCTAATGCAGCCAGTTTCTCCCCCCTAATGCAGCCAGTTTCTCCCCCCTAATGCAGCCAGTTTCTCCCCCCTAATGCAGCCAGTTTCTCCCCCCTAATGCAGCCAGTTTCCTCCCCCCTAATGCAGCCAGTTTCTCCCCCCTAATGCAGCCAGTTTCTCCCCCCTAATGCAGCCAGTTTCTCCCCCCTAATGCAGCCAGTTTCTCCCCCCTAATGCAGCCAGTTTCTCCCCCCTAATGCAGCCAGTTTCTCCCCCATAATGCAGCCAGTTTCTCCCCCATAATGCAGCCAGTTTCTCCCCCATAATGCAGCCAGTTTCTCCCCCATAATGCAGCCAGTTAATCCCCCATAATGCAGCCAGTTTGTCCTCATAATACAGCCAGTTTATCCCCTATATGCAGCCAGTTTCTCCCCCAAATGCAGCCAGTTTCTCCCCTATATGCAGCCAGTTTGTCCCCCATAATGCAGCCAGTTTCTCCCCTATATGCAGCCAGTTTCTCCCCCAAATGCAGCCAGTTTCTCCCCTATATGCAGCCAGTTTGTCCCCCATAATGCAGCCAGTTTGTCTCCCCCAAATGCAGACAGTTTCTCTCCTATATGCAGCCAGTTTGTCCCCCAAATGCAGCCAGTTTCTCCCCCAATATACAGCCAGTTTCTCCCCCAATATACAGCCAGTTTCTCCCCCAATATACAGCCAGTTTCTCCCCCAATATACAGCCAGTTTCTCCCCCATAATGCAGCCAGTTTCTCCCCTATATGCAGCCAGTTTCTCCCCTATATGCAGCCAGTTTCTCCACCAATATACAGCCAGTTTCTCCCCCATATGCAGCCAGTTTCTCCCCCATATGCAGCCAGTTTCTCCCCCATATGCAGCCAATTTCTCCCCCATATGCAGCCAGTTTGTCCCCCATAATGCAGCCAGTTTGTCTCCCCTATATGCAGCCAGTTTGTCCCCCAAATGCAGACAGTTTCTCTCCTATATGCAGCCAGTTTGTCCCCCAAATGCAGCCAGTTTCTCCCCTATATGCAGCCAGTTTCTCCCCCAATATACAGCCAGTTTCTCCCCCATAATGCAGCCAGTTTCTCCCCCATAATGCAGCCAGTTTCTCCCCCATAATGCAGCCAGTTTCTCCCCCATAATGCAGCCAGTTTCTCCCCCATAATGCAGCCAGTTTCTCCCCCAATATACAGCCAGTTTGTCCCCCATAATGCAGCCAGTTTGTCCCCCATAATGCAGCCAGTTTGTCCCCCATAATGCAGCCAGTTTGTCCCTCATAATACAGCAAGTTTGTCCCCCCCAGCCCTGCACTTACCTTCCTCGAGTCAGCGCCGTCCTTCTTCCGTCTTTGATGTCTTCTCCCGCCCTTGATGTCACTTCAGCCAATCAGGTTACCGGTAACCAGACCCGGTGAACCTGATTGGCCAGGGAACGCACCCCTGTGCGTCCTCTCATTAGGTATTTAGAAGCCGATTACAGCCCTCAGGCTGTAGTCGGGAAGCCTATCAGAGCCGCTGGCTCTGATAGGCACTTCTAAAGGCCAATCAGATGCTGTGACTCAGATGGCCGGCGCTCAAGGGGCCGGCCATCTGAATAGTGGGCGGCAGCAATACATAGGTTCATGCAATGCATGAACCTATGTATTGTTGTGGTGAGTGACGGCCGGGCGCAGAAGCGAGCGGTAGCGGCGCTTCTGCGTCCTCTATGGTCGCGCCGCCATGTGTAAAAAAAAAAAAGACATTAAAAAAAAAAAACTCTTAAAGGGCCCGTTTTTTTTTTTTTTTTGGTGACCACAGGAGGGGGGCGGCGCCCGGGCGCCCCCTATGGACGGGCCGCCACTGCCGCTAAGAAACCACTTGGCTGTTATACCAAGCAGCGGGAGGGAACATTCCTCCTGCCTGCTTTCACAGCACGTCCGGGCTCTCGGAATCGCCTTCAACCAGGTCTCGTATCTAGTAACCCGGAAGCAATGTCATGACATCACTTCCGGTTTACAGAAGACTTAAAGGCGGCAAATTTAAAAAAAATTACAGTATTCAAAACAGCCAAACTTGGCGTTTTGAATGCGTTTAAGTGCAAAGGAGGGATTTGGGGTCTTACACACCCAAGATCCCTCCACAAAGAGTACCTGTTACTGCCTATTATTGTCACAAGTGATCAGATTTTTTTTTTTCAAAGTATAAAAATAAATAATAAAAAATTGAAAAATAAATAAGGGGAAAACAAAAAAGTAACGTGCCCCATCCCTCTGTGCTTACACAACTTGGGGGGGCTGTATAATATGTGGGGGGGCTGTGTAATGTAAAGGGGTCCAAAGGTGCAGGGGGCTGTGTAATGTAAAGGAAGCCAGAGGTGCGGGGGGCTGTGTAATGTTATCTTCATTTATTAGCAGGTGAATGCGGCCCTCCATGCATTCACATACATTGATTTCGGCCCTTAAGTTAAGGTGACCAGATTTTCAAAATGAAATCAGGGGACATTTTTTTTTTTTGGCAAATGGTAAACGATTTTATAAGCACATATTCCTCAAATTATATATGCAGTGTATGTGGTAAATGTTTATGGAAGGATTATATGATATATACGTTATTTCTCACATTTCGTCCATGAGATAAAAAAAAAGATAATTATTAGAATTTTTTGGGATACGACTACCAAATGTTAAGATAAGATGGAGATAAAACTTTTCAATGCATATTTTGTATTTTATTCTTACCAACGAATTTTGGTTCAATAATAACAATGAACAATAAATTAACAATTCAGAACAGTAAAAGATTGCATTGTAACAACACGTAGGATACCTTCGAACATAAATAATCAAATATTAATAGCTAACTGTTATAAGACTACAAATGTTAAAGGAACAAAAGCAACATAGAATACTGGAGGAGTTTTACAACATTTTGCGGAGTAACCCTTTAACTTGCATATTTCTCAGAGGAATGAATCTGCCTGAGAATATTTTTGTTGTTGGAGATTTTCTCCACAAATTCTAAACAGGCCAATTTGAAGTTAGTTTTCACAATGAGAATCGCTTTAATAGTTTCCACAAGAAATCGTGATTTCTCAGCAGTCCATACATCATTCATGAGTGAGAAAACTCTTTCCACTGGTGCATTGCTGCCTGGCAGACAGAGGACTACTTCAGCTAATTTTTGAAGGTTAACGTGGGGTACCTCCACTCTCGTGAAATGTTCCAGAACTGCATTCCACTTGCTGGCTACAGACACTGCTGGTGCTGATGTATTCCATTCAGGTATTTTCTCTTTTAGGAATGCATCAAGAAAAGTCACTTCGTCAAACAAAGCATCTTCATCTATGGTTACATTCGGGCATTTTGTGTTCAGAAGTTCAACGGTCTTCTCAATATCAGACCTTGCAGGCACTCTTTTCAGAAGCAAGCATTGAAGGTCTTCAAGGTCATCTATATGCTTTCCCCATGCATGTAAATATTGGACCGAGGCATCAAAAAAAGAGCGAGCAACTTTAAAGTAGGAAGCTTGTGTTATAACCCCAGCTCTTTCTAGCTCCTTGATTTGTTTTTTTACCATCACTGGCACAAAGTCTTCCTCATGTCTAGCAGACAGCTTCGTTTTAAGGGTGTTGAGGATCTCAGCTGATTCCACGGCACAGCGATCTTGCCCCTCTAGGGATTTTATTGTGTCATGGAAAAGTGACATAGTACTGTGGATGAAAGTGAGCCACAGTTCAGTTGTAGGGTCTTCAAATATCTTCCTAAGGACAACTGGACACTTTTCTTCAGACAAAAAAAATGACTTCAGTGGCTCATAGAGCATAAGAACTCTTTCTAAAGCAGGTAACATTGAGAGCCACCTGACATTGCTGTGCCCAAGGATGTTTTGATATTCTTGCCCCACAAACTCACAAAAACTCTTCAGTCTTTCAACACGAACAGTAAATATATGAAAATATCCAAAAATCTTGTTAAGAATATATTCAACATCCACTGGGATTGTATCTAGGGCAGTTCGGGCACAATTGTGCACAATATGAGCTGGACATCCAAGACCTATAACTTCTCGCTGGAGGGCTCTTCTAACTTTAGTGTGCACATTTTCTCTCCCTTGCCTTCGTAGTCCACCAAAGTTTGTATTTGTATTGTCGGCAGAGAAGGCCACAACTTTATTTTCCAGGTGGAATTTTTGTATAATTTTTATCACCTCCTCTGAAATAAGTTCAGCTGTTTCACCTTTCAGTTCAACAAAATCAAGAAGTTTTGTCTCCACAGAGGTGCTTTCCTCTTGTACCTTGAAGTAGCGAACCATAATAGGCAGCAACTTGACATGTCCATGGTTTGAAGCATCTACCGAAAGTGCTACAAAATTAACATGCTCAAGGTCATGTTTGAGCTCATCTCTTGACCAAGGAGCAAATACATTTGTCACAATTGCATCACACTTTGTCCGTGCACAACAAAATTTAGGATTGAAGAACTTTCTATTTAATCCTGAAGTGCAGTCCATTGATCGGAAACTATGGTTATGGGCAATGGTGTGATATGAAAAAACTCCCTCTTGTAAAGCAAGATCATATTCACTCTGTGAGGGTTCAACCTTTCGAAAAAATGATGTCACAGAGGTCGAACCTGCACGGGCAGTTAGAGCAGCTTTGTGTTTGCTTGTGGCTTCGTGGTCTTTAATTGATGTCCTACCTCCACTTGAGATAGTAAACACAGAATTACATATTGTGCAAAAAACAGAAGATCCCTTTCCAGCACTTTTCAGGAAAGGATACTCTTTTTGGAGTGCTTCATTGAAATAGCACTTTCTTTTGCTGTGCATTGCCATGACACTACTGCAATCACTACACTGCCAAACTGGTACAGAATCTGTAGAGAGACAAGCATGTCTTACTTAAAGGAACACTACCACTAACATATAAGCTGTAACTAGATTTACTTACGCATTACATATACTGTATATAAAAAAAAAAAAACACCTTATAAAACCCATATAACATGAAATCCCGCCAGGAAAAAAACATTGGTTTCCCTGACGAGATTTCTGGCAAGCTTTTCTTGCAAAGCCGTGCATACAGACGGCCATTCAAAAGAACCACTGTTCTTTTGAATGGCAAGAACGCGGTGACGTCATCGACTACGACAAGCATGGGCTCGTCACATTCGATGCCGTCGCCGCCATTTTGCTACACCCTACACTACCCTTGTATGCTACCGCGCATGCGTCAAAGTCTTTTCGAGCATGCGTGGGTTTACCTGGGGACAGGTAAGCATACAAGCCTCGTACACAAGCACGGTTTTCTCGGCAGGAAACACTGCTGAGAATCCCGACAAGAAAAATAGAGAGCAGGTTCTCTATTTTTCTCGTTGAGATTCCCGGCAGTTTTCTCGACAAGAAACCATACACATGACCGGTTTTCTCGGCAAAAAGCTCTCCCAGCAGCTTTCTTGCCAAGAAAACCGGCCGTGTGTACGAGGCTTAACTTTCATCACCTCCCAGACACATGCAAGTCTATGAGTTGGATTTCTGACTCATAGACTGCATTCTATGCCCAAAGCCCCACAGTGGGGACACTGTGGGGGTAGTTTACAAGACAAAATGTCACAAAATGGATGCACACAGTGACACATGCAGAGTAAAATATTTTATTAAATAAATAAATATACACGAGAAAAACTAAATACATATGAGATAGCACCAATATAAAATAAACAAAATAAGAACATTTCATTTTTTGGTGGTAGTGTCCCTTTAAACAGAGGTAGAAGATTGCATGCCAAGGCAAGTACTGGGGATGTGGGGGAGAAAAAACATGTTTGTTTTTTTTTTTTATTACATCGTATTGAAATTTTAGAACAGGTGCATACATTATTAAAGCGCACATTGCGGAGACAAAAAGACCGGTCACAATAACAACCGTACCAGAATACCTCCAAACATTAACAAAGGAAAAGGGAGATCCCCCACATTTGTCCATACAAAACATGCACAATTCTTGAACCTCCATCAGGAGACAGATATATAGCTACTCTGTCGTTATAACGCCTCCTTCAACCATATGAACTCATACATTTATTGTAATTCCCAAAACCTCCCACCCCCCTAATCAAGAAAATTAAGCTCCATAAAAGCCCTAAGCAGGTTATAACATTATAATGGAATCAGTCAACCAAATCCCCCTCCCAGAAGTACACTCCACTCAGCATTTCAGCCAGCACCAAGGAACATATAATACATACATAGGGATTTCATCAAAAACATGTTTACTTGCCAACAACTATACTGTAAAAGGGAAAAAAAGTCCAGTATCCAAAAGTCACACTACTGTTTTGTTGTTTGTGTCAGTATGTGACTGTGTATTTCAGTATGTCTGCATGTATATGTTTGTGACTGTGTCGTGTGAATGTTTGTCTAGAACTGCATTTGTTATTATGGGTCTATATCGTCTTCTTTACTGTCTTCATCATTCTCAACATCACTTTTCTCACTTCCCCCATTACTGTACAAGATCCCTGTCATCTCTGTCTTCACCATCCATTATTATCCCCATCACTGTCCATGACAGTCTGCCATCATGTCCTTATCACCATCCTCACCATCACTTTGTTACTTTCCTTCCATCATCTCCATTATCCTCCTTACGGTCATCTTCATCCTCATGATGATTCTGCTTTCCTACTCTCTTCTAACATAAGTGCTGCCCATGAGTGCCACCTATCAGTGCCCATTAGTGCAGCCCATCAGAGCTGCTCATCAATGCCTTCTCATAAGTGCCATTTATCAGTGCCACCTACCAGGGCTGCCCATCAGTGTTGCCTATCATTGCCTATTTGTGCCACCTATCAGTTTCCATCATTGCTGCCTATCAGTGCAGCCTATTAGTGTCCATCAGTGCAGCCTCATCAGTGCCGCCTCATCAGTGCCACCTCATCTCAGTATCCATCAGTGATAGTCAATTGTGCAAAAACCATACAATTATTGTTCAATTAGAGCTATGTATATCAAAACAGTCCAAAAAACCTGTGTTAGTGAATCCAATGAAACATACAAGGAGCTCAGTCCACAGAATGACATCTGCTGTTGCTGAGAAATGTGTCAAAAGGAAATCCTTAAAGGGTTTGTAAACATAATTTTTTATAAAAAAAAATAAAATAACAAACATGTTATACTTACCTCCACTGTGCAGCTCGTTTTGCACAGAGTGGCCCCGAACCTGGTCTTCTGGGGTCCCCGGCGGCTGTCTTGGCTCCTCCCCGCAATAACTCACCACCTATATGCGAGCTCGCATGGTGGTGAGTTATTGCGGGGGCGCTCCTGTGATACAGCCGGTGGCTTTAGTCGCTCACTGTATCACTCGGCCCTGCCCCCCGTCATTGGATGTGATTGACAGCAGCGCAATCCAATAAAAAAATAAAAGAAAAAAACTGCGCCAATCCAATGGCTGCGCTGCTTTCAATCAACCAATGAATGAGCCGAGAAGTCGGCCGAGAAGCCTGCTCGTTCACGGCGCGGGACTTTTGAGGGGTCAGGTAATTAAACTGGGGCTTGGGGGGGGGGGGCGCTAATTCGCAGATGTATTTTCACCTTAATGCATAGAATGCATTAAGGTGAAAAAACTTTTACCTTTTACAACCCCTTTAACATATTGGGGTTGATTTACTAAAGGGAAATCCACTCTGCACTACAAGTGCACTGCAAGTGCACTTGAAAGTGCACTTGTTAATGCAGTCGCTGTAGATCTGAGGGGAAGCTCTGAAATTAGGGGAAGCTCTGCTGATTTTATCATCCAATCATGTGCAAGCAAAAATGCTGTTTTTTGTTTTCCTTGCATGTCCCCCTCAGATCTACAGTGACTGCACTTCCAAGTGCACTACAAATGCACTTGCAGTGCACTTGTAGTGCAAAGTGGATTTGCCCTTTGTAAATAACCCCCATTGTGTCAGTTAACTGGAACCGCCCCCTATAGGTGAAATAGCCGCTCACCTCAGGGAATGATGATTGGTTAAATTACGCTTTTTATAGCAGAGATCTTTAGGTCCTAATCCCTTTCATCACAAGGGTCATCGCTCTCTGGGGGTCTTTGACTCTCTGAATCCTCACCTCTTGATTCATAAGCCACTCAGAATAAAACAGATATTCATAGCGCAATATTGCCAATGTAAAACAAATTTATTAAAGATAGCAAAATATCTGCTCACAATAAAACCAGTAAACCACATTTAAAAAAATTCAGGGTTAAGATCACCTCCTCACCGCACTTCTGTACATCGGAGTCACCAGAAATGACATCACAGGCTCCGGCTATTTCACCTATAGGTGGCAGTTCCAGTTCACTAACACAATGGGGGTTATTTACTAAAAGCAAATGCACTTTGCACTACAAGTGCAAACTACAAGTGCAAAGTGCACTTGAAATTGCACTGAAAGTGCACTTGGAAGTGCATTGGCTGTAGATCTGAGGAGGACATGCAAGGAAAATAAAAAACGGCACTTTAGCTTGCACATGATTGGATGATAAAATCAGCAGAGCTTCCCCTCATTTCAGATCTACCCCTCATTTCAGATCTACCCCTCAGATTTACAGCAACTGCAATTTCAGTGCAATTTCAAGTGCACTTTGCACTTGTAGTTTGCACTTGTAGTGCATAGTGGTTTTGCCTTTCCTAAATAACCCCCAATATGTTAAGGATTTCCTTTTGACATATTGTTCAGTAAGACACTGGGGCATTTTTTCAGGCGCTTTTGGGCTACAAATAGCACCTGTAAAGCGCTTGAAAAACAGCTCCCCTGCAGGCTCAGTGTGAAAGCCTGAGTACTTTCACACTGAGGCGATGCACTGGCAGGATGTTAAAAAAACTCCTGCAAGCAGCATCTTTGGAGCGGTGAAGGAGGTGTGTACACTGCTCCTCCAACGCTCCTGCCCATTGAAATGAATGGGCAGCGTGGCCAAACCGCCCTCAAAGCGCCGCTGCAGCAGCGTTTTGCGGGTGGTTTTTAATCCTTTTCCGGCCGCTAGCGGGGGTTAAAAGCGCCCCGCTAGCGGCTGAATACCTCCGCAAAAACGACGGTAAAAATACCGCCGACGCTGCCCCAGTGTGAAAGCAGCCTTACAGCAGATGTCATTTGTGGACTGAGCTCCTGTATGTTTCGATGGATTCACAAACACAGTTTTTTTGGACAGTTTTGATATACATAGTTCTAATTGGCCAATAATTGTATGTTTTTTGCTCAATTGACTATCACATATATTTGATTTTTTTTTTATATATATATATAATCAATTGCATATATATATATATATATATATATATATATATATATATTAGGGCTGGGAAAAAAAAACGATTTTAATCTTGAATCGAGTTTTGAGCTCAAATCGATTCAGTTTTGAAGAAAATCGATTTTTTTAGATTTTTTTTTTTTTTTTTTTTGAAAAAAAAAAAATATATATATATATTTTTTTCCCTTCAAAGTTTCCATAGCAGGACTGCAGGGGGCGTATCCGGAATGGCACTGGGCAGCGTTATCCCAATTACATCTACTCGCTGCAGCCGCCGTCTACCTACCTGATCAGCGTGTCATGCAGACAGACGGCGGCCATTACAGTGTTCAAAAGCCGCGCCTCCCGAGTCCTCGTCGTCTGTGATAGGCGGAACACTCAATTTCACAGCAGGCAGTATTCAGCCTATCACGGACATCCTCTCATCCTCGTCTGTGTTATGAGGATGACCATGATAGGCAGAACACTGAATGCTGGGAAATTGAGTGTTCCGCCTATCACAGACGAGGAGGAGGCGCGGCTTTTGAATACTGGAATGGCCACCGGTGTAGCAGTAAAATCCGTATACCATGAAAATCTGCATCAGGTACGGGCACAGTGATTGAAGCATGGGCACAGTGAGACACGGGCACAGTGAGACGAGGGTACAGTGAGGCATGGACACAGTTCAATTCAACTAAGAGTAACCTCAGGAGTTTTTGTTGTTTTATTAGCTAAATCCAAATACAGTATTAATAATTTGGATGTTTAACAATCTTTGTTGCACACTGCAAAAAACAACAAAAGGTCACAAGCGCTAAATTGGTGGATAAAGAAAAAAATATAATGGATGATGATAATAATAATAAGAAAAAAATACCAAATATTTTGGGAAGTACAAAGTATCCAAAAAGGGGGAAAAAACAGGATCCAGCGCAGCAAGAAAAAATCCGTACCCAGAAGTACAAAATACACAACATGCACACAATATAATCCAGCGCTCATGGAACATACATTATTAACTATTGAAAACTCTTGAAGAATTGATAAAAAAGCTTAGTCCATTTATCACAATAAAGAGAGGGATCCAATCCCAAATGTGCAGAGGGCAAGTGAATCTTAACTCTCCAGTTGCCAGTGGTGACAAACTTGTTAAACTTGCAGTGACATCCGTGGAGCAAGGAGGGGTTAAAAAAGTCAAAACAAAGCCTGTGGCATGATCTCCGTGTGAGCACAGTACCTTGAATGATGGACAACAGGCAGACCAGCGTGTGGAGGGCCCTCCAACACAAAAGGATGCAGAGCCAGGATCGCAGCAAGGCTGGGACAGAAGGAATCACACACAGAGTTTCAAGAGTTTTCAATAGTTAATAATGTATGTTCCATGAGCGCTGGAATATATTGTGTGTTTGTTGCACACTGACTTTGCAGTTAGAGAAAGGGTTTGCCTTTGCAATTTTGTTTGTTGATGCACTTTAATTAATATAATAAAAAAAAAAAATCGAATCGTAAATCGAGTTTTTTATAAAAAAATCGCAGATTTTTTTTGTGGGGAAAATCGCCCAGCCCTAATATATATATATATATATATATATATATATATATATATATATAGTGCCACATGAGTGCCTCCTGTCAGTGCCCACCAGTGAAGGAGAAACATTTTGTTATGTTAGCTGCTAGCTAGCATAAAAACTCACCTGCTTGTGGACATTCCCTCTGTACTACTTCTTGAGTCTGACTACAATTCCCATAGTGCCTTGCAGGACCGGAGGGAAGGGGAGGAACGCTGTACTCGGTCCTCTCCCTATGCTGCCAGGAGCGCGATTGGAGCAGGGAGCAGAGGTAGGAGGAGAGGGGCGGGATGCTAGAAGACTCTTGAGCTGAGGAGGAGTGGCGGCTACGGCGCTACTAACTACACTGGCACAGCATAGGCAAGCTGGAGCCGCTCCAGCTCCTCCTACACAGCTCTGCATGTGCTATCTCTCAGGGAACGCCCCCGGGAAACGCCCCCGTCCGCCGGAAAAACGCCCCCGACCATCGGGAAACTGCCGCAGCTTGGCTACCGACCGGAAAACCGGGGACAAAAGCGGGGACAAATGGGATCCGGGGACTGCAGTCGGAAAACGGGGATTGTCCCCGGAAAACGGGGACGTCTGGTCACCCTTCCTTAAGTGGAAAAAGGTTTCTGACCCCTGCAGTGAGGGGTTTAAGTAATATGAGTTCCGTGAATGGCAGAGAAAAGGGGGCAGACAAGCGGCACAACTTTTCTGTATAGCCAAGGCTGCAGTTAACTCTGACAGTGGCGGAAGGCAGCTGCTATGGATAGTATTGGTTGGCTTTGAGGATAGGAAGATTTGTAGGGGAATGAGACCTTTTTGGGTAATGGGATGCGCACCATTACTCATAACTGATATACATGTTTTTTTCAGGATACAGAATATATATTGTGAGTTAGGGACCTTATATTGTAAGCTCTTTGAGGGTAGGGACTGATGTGAATGTACAATGTATATGTAAAGCGCTGCGTAAATTGACGGCGCTATAAAAGTACCGAAAAATAAATAATGTATACTAAACTTCAGCTTTAAATCCTATTTATTATGAAAAAAAGTCTGAATTCAGACCTTCCTGAATGTTTTCACAGCTTTCAAAAACTCTTCATATCATTTAGGTTTTTCTTTTTTTGACAGCTCAGAATAAGCCCTCATTCACATTGAAGCGATTTGACAGGTCAAATTGCATGACAAGTCACAGACTATTCCTGGCAATGCGGCACTGCACCGATTTGCAAAAGTAGTTCCTGCACTACTTTTGCCAAATTTCGGGTGTGACTTCAATAGACATCTGGGCAATGAGCCGCACAGATGTCTATCAAGTCGGACCTGACAATGTGGCTTTGAAATCGTGCAATTTCAGATGAAGTCGCAAGATTTCAAAGCTGTGTTCAATGTGAACGAGGGCTAAAGACCTGCTTACCTACCTAGTCATGTTGGAATATCATTAGAAATTGTCCATCAAACCTTTTATGTCCTGAACATCAGCTCTCTAGGTCCATAAAATGACCATAAATAATATTGATGACAGCACTATCTTTTGAAAGCATATGTGTAACTTTGCCCATTCAGGACATTATGACAGGTTCTCATGATAGGGCACCTCCCAAGGCATTTCTACTCGTTTTCCTGCACTCCCTCACCAGGCCTGGCTTGGTGGTTAGTTTCTCAGTTGAACTGAATCATAGGGGTGAGAAATAATGCTCCCCCATACCCAGACATACTTTGCACTTAGACAAGCAGCGCATAGACCTGAATTTCTCAGTGAGAATGAGAAAATTAAAAAATGTTTTTATTATTACAGCTCAATGAGCTAACGACCAAACTATTAATTTTAAATTGATGTCTTGCTTAGATTAGCAGCTTTATCAGTATATAATCAGTAAGGTGCCAGGAGTAAGAGCAGAGTGTCAGTACAATATAACTCCCATTTGCATCATTAGATGCCCAGTGGCTAAAGTGAAAAAACTCAGGACCTGGAAAAGAACCTTGCATGGTCCTCACATCGCTGGAAGAGGGCATTCTAAAAGGTAGGTCTGCCATTGCCATAGTGTATAAGTATGCTGTAGCGAGAGCTGCAGGGGCCACATGCAGATACTGGGGGAAGAAACCAGTAACACCAAAAACATGAGAGGTCAGTAGTGAAGGTTATGAACTCCTCTTAATTTCTGTATCACCCATGGTCCCTGCACCCTTGAGGTGGAATGTGCACTGTTACCCTTTCCCAACCCTACCCTGTATCCAGGTAGACTGCTGGGGCAGGGTGGGGTGCTCCTAACCTTCCAGGTGATCATCGCAGCAAATATGGATGAATGTGGTGGGGAATGATGGTCCATTAGTCACCATTGTAGTTGCTTGTGTTTAAAGAGGAACTGTAGTCTGCTCACATAATTTGTAATAAAAACATCTTTGCCATTCTAAAGCTTCCCTCCAAACACTTTGCATATTATTTTATATATACTATGATTCTGTACTTGCCAAATATATGCTACAGAAATCTCCCTCCACTGAGTCTGGCTGCATCCATTTTAACTGTGGGCAGCTGAAGCTGCTATCTGTTCACTTCCTGGACACACACACACACACACTGGAGTATGATGTCATAAGCCTAGGTATTTACCAGACAAGAAACAGGAAGTGTGCTGTATAAGGTATTTACTGGCAGAAAAAAATGTTTTACTATCCAAAGTTAAAACAACAAAGGCAGAAGATTTAACATGGAAAGTTGAAAAAATTACTGTTAAAATAAATAAATGCAGCATGACTTATTTTTCTGATCCTCTGCTTCATCCATAGTGTTGAACAATCGTCAAACCTCCAGGACCAGTTGAAGCATCTGTTGAAGTGAGAAGAATCCGAGAACACTTATGACATTAAGTAATTCTGCCTACCATGGCTCCAGAGCTGCTTGTATGTTGCTATTTGCCTGACAGCTCCTCAGTGTGGTCCTTCATGTCAGTGGATTGTTAATACTTGAACATACCTTTTTAATATGTTTAATGGTTGTATTTTTCTATTCTGTGTAATTATTTATGATGGCTCTTTAAAGATTGCATTGGCATTAATGTTCATTTAAGGCCCCTTTCACACTGGGGCAGTGGGTGTGTCGGCGGTAAAATGCCGCTATTTTTAACGGCGCTTTACTGTCAATTTCGCATCGCTTTTTGGGCGCTAGCAGTCGCTTTTAACCCCCGCTAGCGCCCAAAAAAGTGTTAAAACCACCCGCAAGGCGCCGCTGCAGTGACGCTTTGCCGGCGGTATAGCCGTGGTACCCATACATTTCAATGGGCAGGAGCGGTGGAGGAGTGGTATACACACCGCGCCAAAGATGCTGCTAGCAGGACTTTTTTTTAGCATCCTGCCAGCGCACCGCTCCAGTGTGAAAGCCCTCGGGCTTTCACACTGGAGTATGAGGAGCGGCTCTTTCAGGGCGCTTTGCAGGTACTATTTTTAGCGTTCTAGCACCTGCAAAGCACCTCAGTGTAAAAGGGGTCTTGGACAGGAGCCTGGTATGTCACCAGGTCAATTCTTAAGTGGCATTTAGATAATGTATTAAAACTGTGGCATGTCCTAATATAATAAAGCTATCCTGTAGTTAAGCATATAATAACATTGTCCATCTTCTGCTCCAAGTCTTCTGCTATGGGATTTCCTTACCTTGAATGTTCTCATTATGCAGACAATTGTGACTGCCAAGTAAACAAAAGTCACTCTTTTCATATGAAACAGTACTGGGATCAGGGACATCCATGACACATAGGAAAAGAATATAGGGGAACACAATGAATGCTAACTTGTTAGGATTATTATCAAGAGGAACGTCATCTCTGGAAGTGACTGAGGGTAAGGCTATTGGCTTCCAAAAAGTCACATGCAGCAGGTCCCAGACATACTCCTGAGATGGGGAAAGAATGATCCCCAGTCATTTCTATTCTTATGCAGCTAAGTGAAAAAAATAACCAAAAAAAGGTTAAGAGAAATTCAATATGTCACATGACCTGCCTGAAATTGCTCTTATAAAAAAACATGCCACAGAAAATACAAAGGCTGCCATTACTAAGCTTCTTCTAAAAATTCTTAATTGCCTGGCTTTCATGCCTGATCCTCTGATTTCATTATTCTGAGTCATGAACCTGGAACATGCATGCAGCTAATAAAGTCAGAGCAAAGTCGCAACTCCTTAGGCCCGTTTCACACTGAGAGACCGATCGGGTCTGCCTGTTAGTTGATACAGTCAGACCCTGATTGGACCATCCATTGCTGTCTATGGGGTGGCGGATGTTAACAGACAAGTGTCCAACGTCCGTTGACACCCGCCAAAATCCGACGTGATCCATTCCCCATCCATTTGGTGGATTGGATCAGATGACAGTCGGATGGAAACGGTCTGTTTCTATTTGACATCCCATAGAGAACAGTGGGCCGTATCCGCTCTGCAACTGCGGAATGGTCATGGACCTGTCACCCTCTTGCTCAGCGGAGAGATCCCCTGCTGAGTGGGAGGATCCGCTAGCAGACTCCACCAGTGTGAAAGGGGCCTTATTCGTATATTTCTCCCATCTTAGTGTAACATTAGCATAATAGCCAGGCAACTAGAATTTTAAGTCTTGAATGACAGCCTCCATGTTTTTATAATAGGATAAGTGGCGCAGATGTGAAGCTGCTATCAACCAGTCAGGTTTAATATATTTGTGTGTGAGGTGTCATCGGCTCAAAAACCCCAAAAACTCAAGATATATTTATATGTAACCTAAAAAACACACATGCATTAAAATAAACACATGAAGTAAGCTCATAAAAAGTGATTCAAAATGTACATATGAATTATGACCACAGGGAAAATTATTTAAATGGTAATAGAAGAAACAAAATGTAGTATTAGAAAAAAAGTCCCAGTGCTGCTCTTTTTCACAAGTAGTTTAACCCACGTGTTCAAAGTTCAAATACGTGTTCCACCAATTCGTGATTTACCACCACCTTCCAAAGTTTGCACTCACCAGAAAGCACGGATCAAAACACCTCAAATATATACCTGGATTAGTTGTTCCTTTTGTAGAAGTCTGCCACTGGTTTCACAACAATTGTAGAAATATTCATTCCATATATCTCTATCTTTCAGTGATCTTAAATCCTCTTAGAAAATAAACGACCATCATTGCGCAACATTCTTTATTTTATTTTTCTATAAAACATGTAGAAAATTTGCACTCACATGATATAGTGCCTTTAGACCGGCACAAGCGTTCCGAGTGGGGTCTCTGCTCGTCGTCCTGTCTCCAGGAACCGGCGCGCGGTGCAAGCCTCGGTTTCGGACGGGTTAGGATATGACGTTGGCGCTGCTCACTATCCTCTACGCGTTTCGCATCACTCATGCGTCATCGGGAAGGTTTAATATATTATCAGTCAAGGGTTTATGGTTATATTTATATCGCAAATGTTTTTTGTATTAGTGTAGGTAAATGAGACTGTTGAGTTAATAATTTTTTTATATAGCTTTACCCAGTCACATGCCCTGCTCAAGTGACCAATTTCATAATATTAATCTTACTAGAATTGTTTGTTTTATTTATGTACATGTATCTTGTTTATCCTCAGGTACTTTAATTTGTAAGAATGGGAGGATCTCATTCACAGATGTATACTAAAGACATTAAAATAACATGCTTTACACATCTTTTTTCTATCTTAAGTTTTGTGATCTTGTTATATACCATTAAAAGCAATGTATAGTCCTCAATATATTTTTACATAAATGTGTACAGCAGTTTAACCACTTAACAACCACCTGCCGACAAATAACGTCGACAAGGTGGTTGCTTAACTCTGGGAGGACGTTATATAACGTCCTCCCAGAATCGCGCTCCCGCGCGCCCCCTGGGGCGCGCACACGGGAAACTCCGTGACCGCCGGGTCCAGAGGACCCGGCGGATCACGAATCGCGGTAAATCGCCGCTGATAGCGGCCGTTTACCACGTGATCGCTCCGTCAAATGACGGAGCAATCACTTGTAAACAGACCGGCGTCATTTGATGACGCCGGTTCCTCCCTCCCCTCTCTGTACCGATCGGTACAGTGTGAGAGGGGAGGGGGAGGGAGCGGATGGCAGCAGCAGCACTGTGGGCTGGATCTGTGACAATTGCAGTCACAGATCCAGCCATCCATCCATCCCTGCTCAGCCATCCCTGTGCTATACCCTGCCAATACTCTGCAATACACCCTGCCAATACTCTGCAAAATACCCTGGTGCAATACTCTGCAATACTCTGGTGCAATACTCTGCAATACCCTGGTGCAATACTCTGCAATACCCTGGTGCAATACTCTGCAATACCCTGGTGCAATACTCTGCAATACCCTGCGAAATACTCTGCAATACCCTGCGAAATACTCTGCAATACCCTGGTGCAATACTCTGCAATACCCTGGTGCAATACTCTGCAATACCCTGCACAATACTCTACAATACCCTGCAAAATACTCTGCAATACCCTGCAAAATACTCTGCAATACCCTGCAAAATACTCTGCAATACCCTGCGCAATACTCTGCAAAATACTCTGCAATACCCTGCACAATACTCTGCAATACCCTGCACAATACTCTGCAATACCCGCCACAATACTCTGCAATACCCGTCACAATACTCTGCAATACCCTCCACAATACTCTGCAATACCCTCCACAATACTCTGCAATACCCTCCACAATACTCTGCAATACCCTCCACAATACTCTGCAATACCCTACACAATACCCTGTGCAATACCCTCCACAATACCCTGTGCAATACCCTGCCATACACCGCAATACCCTGCCATACACCGCAATACCCTGCCATAGTCCGCAATACTCCGCAATGCCCGGCAATACTCCGCAATGCCCGGCAATACTCTGCAATAACCACTTCCCGCCCTCCGGCCGTCATATGACGTCCTTGACTTTGTGCGGGGATATCTGAATGATGGGAGCAGCTACAGGCATCATTCAGATATCAGCTTTTTCAGCCGGCGATTCCCTACACCATAAGAACAATCATAGCGGCTGTTCCACCGCTTGATCATTCTTACGGGAGGCGAGAGGGGATGTCCTCCCCCCCCCGCCGCCCTCCGGTGCTTCTACCGACTCACCGCTACGATCAAAGCCAGGATTGTTGTTTTTTTTTTTTTTGTTTTTTTTCAGGCTTCCCAGCCTAGAGGTGAGATGTGGGGTCTTATTGACACCCCCCCCCCCCCCATATCTCACTGTAAAGAGGACCTGTCATGCCATATTCCTATTACAAGGGATGTTTACGTTCCTTGTAATAGGTATAAAAGTGATCAAAAAAATGTTTAGGGCGGAAAAACATGTCAAACTAAAATAAATAAAGTAAAATGAAGAATAAATTTTTTTTTTCTTTTTTAAAGCGCCCCTGTCCCCGTGAGCTCGCATACAGAAGCGAACACATACGTAAGTCCCGCCCACATATGAAAACGGTTTTCAAACCACACATGTGAGGTATCTCTGCGAACGTTAGAGCGAGAGCAATCATTTTGGCCCTAGACCTCCTCTGTAACTCAAAACATGTAACCAGTAAAAATATTTAAAGCGTCGCCTATGGGGATTTTTTAAGTAGCGAAGTTTGGCGCCATTCCACGAGTGTGTGCAATTTTTAAGGGCGACATGTTAGGTATCTATTTACTCGGCGTAACTTCATCTTTCACATTATGCAAAAACATTGGGCTAACTTTACTGTTTTTTTTTTTTTTTAAGCACAAAACATTTTTTTTCCGTAAAAAACGCGTTAAAAAAATTGCTGCGCAAATATCGTGCGAGATAAAAAGTTGCAACAACCACCATTATATTCTCTAAGGTCTTTGCTAAAAAAACATATATAATGTTTTGGGGTTCTATGTAATTTTCTAGCAAATAAATGATGATTTTTACATGTAGGAGAGAAATGTCAGAATTGGCCTTGGTGCTCCAGAACGCCTGAAGGTGCTCCCT
Source organism: Rana muscosa (assembly GCA_029206835.1). Lineage (NCBI taxonomy): Eukaryota > Metazoa > Chordata > Amphibia > Anura > Ranidae > Rana > Rana muscosa. The sequence goes on from CM055123.1 coordinate 198,463,549, forward strand.
GCATGTTGGGCCTCTGTATGTGGCCACGCTGTGTAAAAGTCTCACACATGTGGTATCGCCATACTCGGGAGTAATAGCAGAATGTGTTTTGGGGTGTAATTTGTGGAATGCATATGCTGTGTATGAGAAATAACCTGCTAATATGACAATTTTGTGAAGAAAAAAAAGAGAAAAAAAAAATCTTGATTTTGCAAAGAATTGTGGGAAAAAATGACAACTTCAAAAAACTCACAATGCCTCTTTCTGAATACCTTGGAATGTCTTCTTTCCAAAAAGGGGTCATTTGGGGGGTATTTGTACTTTTCTGGCATGTTAGGGTCTCAAGAATTGAGATAGGCCGTCAGTACTTCAGGTGTGATCAATTTTCAGATATTGGCACCATAGCTTGTGGACTCTATAACTTTCACAAAAACCAAATAATATCCACCAATTTGTACTTATTTTTACCAAAGATATGTAGCAGTATAAATTTTGGCCAAAATTTATGAAGAAAAAATAGTAATTTGCAAAATTTTATAACAGAAACGAAAAAAAAATCATTTTTTTACAAAATTTTCAGTCTTTTTTCTCTTATAGCGCAAAAAATAAAAAACCCAACAGTGATTAAATACCACCAAAAGAAAGCTCTATTTGTGTGAAAAAAAGGACAAAAATTTCATATGGGTACAGTGTTGTATGACTGAGTAATTGTCATTCAAAATGTGAGAGCACCGAAAGCTGAAAATTGGTCTGGTTATTAAGGGGGTTTAAGTGCCCAGTGGTCAAGTGGTTAATATACATAATCTTATCAATAAGTGTTAATAGTTTAAACACATCTTTATGTATGATTTATAGTGATATATGTACAGTATCTCACAAAAGTTAGTACACCCCACACATCTTTGTAAATATTTGATTAGATCTTTTCATGTGACAACACTGAAGAAATGACACTTTGCTACAATGTAAAGTAGTGAGTGTACAGCTTGTATAACAGTGTAAATTTGCTGTCACTCCAAAAAAATTCAACACACAGCCATAAATGTGTAAACCGCTGGCAACAAAAGTGAGTACACCCCTAAGTGAAAATGTCCAAATTGGGCCCAATTGGCCATTTTCCCTCCCTGGTGTCATGTGACTCGTTAGTGTTACAAGGTCTCAGGTGTGAATGGGGAGCAGGTGTGTTAAATTTAGTGTTTATCGCTCTCACACTGGTCACTGGAAGTTCAACATGGCACCTCATGGCAAAAACCTCTCAGAGGATCTGAAAAAAAGAATTGTTGCTCTACATAAAGATGGCCTAGGCTATAAGAAGATAGCCTAGACACTGAAACTGAGCTGCCCATAGACCATACAGCGGTTTAACAGGACAGGTTCCGCTCAGAACAGGCCTCACCATGGTTGACCAAAGAAGTTGAGTGCACGTGCTCAGCATCATATCCAGAGGGTCTCTTTGGGAAATAGACGTATGAGTGCTGCCAGCATTGCTGCAGAGGTTGAAGGGGTGGGGGGTCAGCCTGTCAGGGCTCAGACCATACGCCACACACTGCATCAACACCTTGTAACACTAATGAGTCACATGACACCGGAGAGGGAAAATGGCTAATTGGGCCCAATTTGGACATTTTCACTTAGGGGTGTACTCACTTTTGTTGCCAGCGGTCTAGACATTAATGGCTGTGTGTTGTTATTTTGGGGTGACAGCAAATTTACACTGTTATACAAGCTGTACACTCACTACTTTACATTGTAGCAAAGTGTAATTTCTTCAGTGTTGTCACATGAAAAGATATAATAAAATATTAACAAAAAATGTGAGGGGTGAACTCACTTTTGTAAGATACTATACATGAGGGCATTCGTATCTTCTTGTTACATAGGCATGTCCTGATTTGCAGTGCAACACAGTGTTATTGCTTATAGGTCCCTTTCACACGAGAGGTTCGATTGGGTCCGGCTGTTCCGTTTTCAGCCTGACCTGGTTGGACCCTCCATTCTCCTCTATGGGCAGTCAGATGTAAATGAGCTTGTCTCAGTTTACACCTGGCTACCTCTGGGTCTGATCCCATCCAGCAGAAAAAAATTAAAGGGGATCCGTTTCGCTCCCCTCTGCATAAGCTCAGCTGGGGATCAGCGGACAGATCCCCTGCTGAGCAAAACCGGATGCGTCCTGTTGTGAAAGGGGCTTTAATATTCTAACCCATGGTGTGCAGCCGACACAACTGGGGTTGATTCCATAAATACTGGTTTATTATGGTGTCTTCCCTTTTCTTTTAAATTGTATTTTTAAATGCTGCTAGTGGAAGATTTATTATTATTATTATTATTATATATTTGTTTGTAATATCAACCTCCTGTAATCTCATTTACAATAGCATTAAAGAAGAAATATCACTTTTAAAGTGGTTTTAAAGGCTCAAAGCTTCTGTGTGCGGCAGCCCCCCAATACTTTCTCTTAGGTAAATTAAAGCGGAGCTCCGGTCAAAAAAAGTTTTACTTTTTTTGCATGAATGTCATTGCAACCTAACATATTCTACATAAAATATTAATCACTCCCCAGCCGCTTAATGAACATTGTTCCTCACTTACCTTATTTTGTTCTGCTCCTCATCTGGCCGTATCCATGATGAGTGTGGGCATTGTGAAGCCCCGTTCGTTTCCCTTCTTGTATTCATCCAGCGGTGCATGCTGGGTAACCAGCATGCATACTGATATTAATACAAGCACTTACTTGTTCTGTGACAATCGGGTTGCAGAATTAACTGCTGGAGTCCCGCGAACGATATGTCCTTCCTTATCCGATGTTAGCTCTCTCTCTCTCGTGCTGGCTGTAAGAGAAGTAAGGGCTTTGTGCCCTTTTTGAACATGGCGCGGTAAACAGCCGAGATCGCGTCATTTCCTGCTTTTAAAGTCCCGCGATTTTTCGGCAAAATTATGACACTAATTTCCCAGGAGTCTGTGCGGCTTACTTAGGAAAGGAGATGGACCGCGGTATAGGAAGAAGGCAGATTAGACATTCTGCCTAGCAACAGGCTTTTCCAGCCAGGTAAAAAATTTTTTTTCACACCTTACTGTTTTTAAGGGATAATAAGGAAGAGATTGAGGCAATGTGAGATTTTAGGGTGGAGCTCTGCTTTAAAAGTGTCACATGGATGGATTTTTGAAGCACAGTTGTCTTATATGACAAGCATATAAAACGCTGTGCAATCCGCGGTTTGCATTCCAAAATCCAGGAAATGACATCACCGGAAGTCTCCGTTCCTTAGGATTAATTTCCTTGATTTTGAAACTCAAACTGCGGATTGCACAGTGTTTTATATGCTTGTTATGAAAGACCAAAATGTGAGTGGATAATATTTTATAATAAAACCTTTTTAAACAATATCACAACATGTATGCTCTATTTCTTATCCTATGAGTACGTCTAACTATCGGGGACGTGGGGAAGAAGATAAATATATATTTCACCAGTACAGACGATCTTTACATGGATATCTGGGGAGTGAGGGCACAAGAGGAAGAGAAGCAAAGCACTTTCATCACTTTTGCCATAAATTTCTGCACAGATTGCACTTTTTAAAGAACTTTTTCTGCACGGATGGCACTTTAAAGGAATCATCGCGATATTGAAGAATCACAGCACTATTTAAACTTTTATAGTTTCTCTTACTTACAATTACGGGATCCCAGGACGGGTAAGTGTCCTTATATTAGAAGTCAGCAGCTACAGTATTTTTTATTTATTTTTTAAACTGGAGCTCCTTTTTTAAAGTATCAAAATGACTTCCTTCTTCTTGTTAAAAATAAATAAATCATCTAGGTAAAACAAATTGCCAGCTTTCCAACACTTGCTAGTGCAAGAAAAAAACTTTATTCACCGCAGCCTATGGCATCCTCCAGTATGTACTAGAGGTATCTAATATGTGGAAACAGAGACTTCAGTCTCAGGCCTCGTACACACGGCCAAGATTCTCGTCGAAAAAAACATGTCGTTTTTTTCAACGAGATTCTTGGACAAGAAAATTGTCCCGGCCGAGTGTACACCCGCTCGATTCAAAGAACCCGCGGTTCTTTGAATGGAGCGTACGCGGTGACGTCATCGACTACGACGAGCATGCGCTCGTCACATTCGATGCCGTCGCCGCCATCTTGGTATACCCTATCTATGCCTAGAAAGCTACCGCGCATGCGTCAAAGTCATTTCGAGCATGCGTGGGCTTCCCGGCGAAAAGGTAAGTGTACACACACACAATTTCCTCGTCGAGAAACAGGCTGACGAGAATCTCGATGAGAAAATAGAGAGCAGGATCTCTATTTTCTCATCGAGATTCTTGTCGCTTTTCTTGACGAGAAACCATACACACAAACGAATTTCTCTGCAAAAAATCTCTGCCAGCAAGTTTCTTGATGGTTTTTGCCGAGAAACTCGTTCGTGTGTACGAGGCTTTACATTGATTAGGTCTTCTCCCAGCTGGATGTAAACTTTTGTGTTAACTGCAACAAGTCCATAAAAATCACAATGCAGTGTTGGCTAGTAGTAAATCCCTAATGCCCTGTACACACGGTCGGTTTTTTCATCGGAAAAACTGACCGTGTGTGGGCCCCATCTGACTTTTTTCCATCGGTGTAAAAAAAATAGAACATGTTTTACATTTTTCCGATGGGGAAAAAAACGATAGGAAATTCCGATCGTCTGTGTGGAACTCCATCGGAAAAAAATCCATGCATGCTCAGATTAAATTACAAGATGGGAGCGTTCGTTCTGGTAAACCTAGCGTTCGTAATGGAGATGGCACATTTGTCATGCTGTAATGGACTAAAAAGCACGGAGAATGAAAAGCGCGAATCGGCTAACACCAAACTTTTACTAACACGCGGTAACACGAAATCAGCAAAAGCAGCCCAAAGGGCCAGTTCACACCAGACGCGGTTCCGTACAGTTTTTTGTGCCCATTTTTTCTGCACTAAAAATGCATGCACAGTGTTTTCCATGTATTCCAATGGCTCTTGTTGGCTCTAGTTCACACCATGCAGTCAGTTTCCGGTGCAGAAACCCACCGGAAACTGACTGCATGGTGTGAACTAGAGCCAACTAGAGCCATTGGAATACATGGAAAACAATGTGCATGCATTTTGTGCAGAAAAAAAGCACACGGAACTGAACAGAACTGCGTCTGGTGTGAACTGGCCCTAAGGCTACTTTCACACTGAGGCGCTGGATGCGCTGGCGGTATAGCGGCGCTAAACCGTTTTTTTTGCCGCGATTTGCGGGCGCTAGCGGCCGAAAAAGGGTTAAAAACGCCCGCAATAACGCCTCTTTGAGGCGTTTTGCGGGCGTATTAGAGGCGCTACCCCATTGATTTCAATGGGCAGGGGCGCTACAGGAGCGATATTTTTAGCGCTCCTATTGCGCCTCAAAGATGCGGCTTGCAGGAGTTTTTTGAGCCTCCTGCAAGCGCAACGCTCCAGTGTGAAAGCCCTCGGGCTTTCACATTGGATAGTATTGAGAGGCTTTTTTGGGGCGCATTGCAGGCGCTATTTAGAGCGCAATAGCGCCTGCAAAGCGCCTCAGTGTGAAAGGGGCCTAAATGAGTCCTTGTAACAAAAGTCCATACATGTAAAACTCCCCAAAAAAGGGTGGAGTATCCCCTCCTGGATGGATGTGGCAAGTGTTGGAAATCTGGCTATTTGTTTTACACAAATCATTTTGATACATTTAAGTGTCACTCCACTTTTGTTGAGAAAAAAAACATTCCCCTCTGGTTGAACATTAGAAGGATTTTGACAAACTTTGTTGCAGATTTATACCTTTTTGTTATGCAGAATGAAATCCCTGTGTGTGTGTGTGTGTCAGTGTCAATGTGGTTACGTGAATCTAATGGGCGTGGTTTCTTAATTATCAACCAGCTGCTGCACCTGCAAAGCTCTAATGAGGAAAAATGCCGGGCCTGCATCCCTTTAGAGCCCTTTCACACTGTGCCGCCCCGAGCGTCGGCGGTAAAACGCTGCTATTTTTAGCGGTGCTTTACCGACGGATTTTCGGCCACTAGCGGGGCGCTTTTAACCCCCGATAGCGGCCGAAAAAGGGTTAAAACCGCCCGCAATGCGCAGCTACAGCAGCGTTTTGCCGGTGGTACTACGGCGCTGCCCATTGATTTCAATGGGCAGGAGTGGTGAGTTCACCGCACCTAATGCGCTCCAAAGAAGCTGCTGGCAGGACTTTTTCTGACGCCCTTCTCACTTTCACACTGGAGTGAATGGAGCAGCTGTTTTAGGGCGGTTTGCAGGCGCTATTTTTAACGCTATAGCGCCTGCAAAACGCCCTCAGCGTGAAAGGGGTCTTAGACATGTTTTCCTATTGGGCATATCTCACCAAAAATTTAATTTTTGTTGCAAGGGATGCCTGAAATCTGACTTGTATCTTAGTGCAGATTTCTGGGAAAATCAGTGAGCCAATCACACAGACAGGAAATTACATATCTGAGAGGCATTCTGTACACATTCTGTATACAGAACACCTCCAGGTAGCCATATTGCATTGCATTTCACAGAAAATTTCAGAGCTGCAGATTGAAAAGGAAAGGTAATTTCTAAAAACATTCAATTACAATATGACTTGTGTTGCAATTGTATATACTATATAATTTATTTTTATTTGCTAGTTTTTTCCCCACAAAAGTGGAGTTACCCTTTAAGTAGACTGGCGGCTCCTGAGAAAGTGGATTTATTCCATGGAACATGTTGGGCCACAAAAGATCAGCACATGTTTATACTACTACTATGAAATTATGTTCTGAAACCAATATATCGTGGATCTATGTTATGATGTATTGTTTAGCAGAATAGCATGTTTTTATAAGCATTTATATAAAAGGAAATATATTTTATGGAAAACAACTGTGCCTCAAAAATCCCATCCTTTGCACTGTAGCATAGATCTACCACCTAATACCTGATCCCCATCTCGAACCAGCAATGCACACTAGAGCAGGGGCTCTCCCGGGTCTCTGCTTCCTCATTGGCTCCCACTGCTGTCAGTTACAGTGAGTGGGCTAATGAGGAGTGAGTGGAGACAGAGATGAGACATGCCCTGTCTCTGAAAGGACAGATAGATCAGTGGCTCAGAAGCGAGCCTGCTCAGATGCCCCCTTGGCAAGCTGCTTGCTGTGAGGGAAGAGAAGAGAAGGACCAGTGCTGCTCTGTGTAAAACCTATGCACAGAGCAGGTAAGTATGACTATGTTTGTCATTAAAAAAAAAAAAAAAGCAGCCTTTAATATCACTTTATTTTTTTTATACCATTCACTTACCCATGGAACAAAGTACTACATGCACCCCAAGGGGTACTCCTGCTTATCGAATTAAAGCTTAACTCTGTGATAAGCAAATATTGTCTAAATACATTAGCATGCATATTCTTACTTAAATCATGGTGTGCTTTGTGTATTTCTTCCAGACCTGTGCAGCAATCCAGCGTGAAACTTTGCCTCTGTGATAGAGCTCCCTGTAATAAAGACCAGTCACTGCTATTCTCTCTCTCTCTGCAGGATGACTAGTCTTGTCTCTGCCCCCTCCTGTAGTTTTCTGCAGACAGCTTGTGGTAGGTGGATGATCTGGGTCCCTCTCATAGCTCTGCTCACTGCAAAGGTCATGTGCAGTTAGGTAATTGTGTCACAGCTGCTTTTACAACATAACTGGGTGAATCTATATACCTTGTGACGATTGAGGAATATATTTAATGGAAAGTTTTTGTGCGTGGAGTTCAGCCTTAAACTCAGGAGAACTGGTCTGACAGTCTAGTCCAGTGGTCTCCAAACTGCAGCCCAAGGCCAGATACGGCCCCTTGCTTGCTGTTATTCTGCCCTTGGTGCACAATTTCATCCACTGGCCAACAATGGGGAATAATTCCCCCTAAGGGACCCCAATGAAGGGGCCCAATCCCTCCCATTGACACGGATAATGGTGCAAAATTCCTCCCAATGACACCAACGATGGGGCACAATTCCTCCCAATGACACCAACGATGGGGCACAATTCCTCCCAATGACACCAACGATAGCGCTCAATTACTTCCACTGACACCAAAGATGGTGTATTGTTTTTTTCCACTGACATCAGGACCTTTTCTAATCTCATAGTCTGGCCCCCAAAAGTCTTAAGGACAGTAAACTGGCCCTTTATTTAGAAAGTTTGGAGACCCCTGGTCTAGTCATACTAAAAATGACACAAACCAAACCCAATCTGGTTGTTTTAAATACATAAAGGATTGCTTGGAAAGCACTGACACATTTAGATGATACAACAGACCATGAATGTACTCAAGTTGGCATTTAGTTTAGATAAACTCCCACACATCAGGAAGTAGATGGTAAATATTTATTGTAATAAAAGGATACATAATATAATAAAGTTGGCAGAAATTGATCTAGTGCCTGTGTAATGTTTTTACATTCAAGCACTGAATAGTAATAAATGTTATGGTAAATTAAAAACGTGTTTTACTTCCATAAGATATCTGATTCATAACTCATTTTCTTAAGTGTAAGCTACATTCACACAAGTAAAGAAAGTGCATGCAACGGATACCTGCAGCCGGATTCACAGGTGTATGAGAACTGCTCCAACCAGAAAGCTTGTACAAGTGAAGGACAGGCCGACAGCGGACGCCTCTGTTCCTATGTAATCGCACATGGAGCTGGATGGAGATGTGCCTGCTATTAGCTTGTCATTCATTTGTACAGGCTTTCTGGCAGGAGTTGCTCTCATACATCTGTAAATCCAGCCACAAGAATCTGCTGATTCTTGGTGAAGGAATCGCTGTATTCACCTAATTACTCACTTGAAATGTAACCTAGTGGTAAAACAGGCATTTTAACCACTTCAGCCCCGGAAGGTTCCCCCCCCCCTTCATGACCCAGGCCATTTTTTACAATATGGCACTGCGTTACTTTGGGTGACAATTGCGTGGTCGTGCGACACTGTACCCAAATAAAATTGATGTCCTTTTTTCACACGAATTGAGCTTTCTTTTGGTGGTATTTGATCACCTCTGCGGTTTTTATTTTATGTGCTATAAACAAAAAAACACTGACAATTTTGAAAATAAATAATATATTTTTTACTTTATGCTATAAAACATACCCAATAACGAGATGTAAAAAATGGTCCGCATAGAGCTTTCAAAGAATCAGAGGGATCTCATTGTTAAAAGGTATCAGTCAGGAGAAGGGTACAAAAGACTTTCCAAGGCATTATATGTACCATTGAAGACAGTCATCATCAAGTGGAGAAAATATGGCACAACAGTGACATTACCAAGAACTGGACGTCCCTCCAAAATTGATGGGAAGACGAGAAGAAAACTGGTCAGGGAGGCTGCCAAGAGGCCTACAGCAACAAAGGAGCTGCAGGAATGTCTGGCAAGAACTGGTTGTGTGGTACATGTGACAACAATCTCCCATATTCTTCATATGTCTGGGCTATGTATGGGATAGAGTGGCAAGATAGAAGCCTCATCTTAGGAAGAAAAACAACCAAGCCCGGCTAAATTTTGCAAAAACACATCTGAAGTCTCCCAAAAGCGTGTGGGAAAATGTGTTATGGTCTGATGAAACCAAGGTTGAACTTTTTGACCATAATTCCAAAAGATGTGTTTGGTGCAAAAACAACAATACACATCACCAAAAAAAAAACATACCCACAGTGAAGCATGGTGGTGGCAGCATCATTCTTTGGGGCTGTTTTCTTTTTCAGCTGGAACAGGGGCCTTAGTCAAGGTAGAGGGAATTATGAACAGTTCCAAATACCAGTCAATATTGCCACAGACTTCTGCTAGAAAGCTGAACATGAAGAGGAACTTCATCTTTCAGCATGAAACGACCCAAAGCATACATTCAAATCAAGAAAGGAATGGCTTCACCAGAAGAAGATTCAAGTTTTGGAATGGCCCAGACCTGAATCTGATTAAAAATCTGTGGGGTGATCTGAAGAGGGTTGTGCACGGGAGATGCCCTCGCAATCTGACAGATTTGGAGTGTTTTTGCAAAGAAGAGTGGGCAAATAATGCCAAGTCAAGATGTGCCATGCTGATAGACTCATACCCAAAATGACTGAGTGCTGTAATAAAATCAAAAGGTGCTTCAACAAAGTATTATTTTAAGGCTGTGCATACCTTTACAACCATATTATTATTTTATTTTTTTATTTTTACTTCCCCCAACCTAAAATATTTCAGTTTGTTGTACAACTGAGTTGTACGGTTTATAGGTCACATTAACTAGTTCAAAGAATGGTAATGCCACTCCATTTGAGCAATCACTGCCATTCGGAGGTGCTGGGTGCAAGCCACAGCTTGCCACTGATGATCAATGAGAAGAAAAGGACAGCTGCACACCAAAGGAAAAAGATTTATTCCAAAATGACAGCAAACAAGACAGTGTCACAGGACCCAGGAGGTAACGGGTTTCACAGTGCTTCTTCAAACCACAGGTTTGTATTGAGGCAAGTTGGCTCCCTTGTGCAAATCGCCGTCATTGTACCTCTGGCGCGTACACAGTGATTTGTGGGCGCGCCGCCCATTCTCAAAGGAGAAGCCATCCAGCGAGTCCGGCCGACTCTATGTCCGCCGGCAACCCACGATCGCTCCCGAGACAGGCAGAACGGGGATCTGTCAGTGTAAACAAACAGATCCCCGTTCTGTCAGAGGAGGAGAGAGAGATTGTTCCTAGTAATTAGGAACAGCGATCTCGCTCCTCCTCCAGTCAGCCCAGCCCCCATACAGTTGGAAACACTCCCTAGGGAACACACTTAACCCCTGATTGCCCCCTAGTGTTAACCCCTTCCCTGTCGGTGACATTTATAAAGTAATCGGTGGCTATTTTTAGCTCTGATCGCTGTTTATATGTCAATGGTCCCAAAAAAGTGTCCGATGTCTGTCGCAATGTCGCAGTCCCGCTGAAAATCACAGATCACCGTCATTACTAGTAAAAAAAAAAAAAATGCCATAAATATTTCCACTATTTTGTAGACGCTGTAACTTTTGCGCAAACCAATCAATATACGCTTAGGGCACAGAGTAATGGTAGCATCTTCTCTTTCAGTATAGAGCAGTACATCTGTAAATTCCTGATACCATCAATGAAATGCAGCTCCCTGACACCATCAGCACCCATGTAGCCCCACAGAAGGACACTGCAATCCCCATTAGGATTACCACCTTATCCTTTTAAACCCCGAACACATATTAATTACACAGGTTCTGAGGCTAATTTAATGCAGATAAGGCACTAAGTAAGTTTAATTACCACCTTAATCAGCCACGGAACTTTGTAATTATTATATGTTTGGGTTTAAAGGGATGAGGTGGCAACCCTAACCACCATGCATTTTTCTTTGTACTCCTCACCTTTGCAACGCCATACAGTTTTGAAGCCATCAGTTCCAAAAACATTTATCTTGGTCTCATCACAGAGTACAGCCCCCCAGTAGTTGTCTTCTTTTTCAACATGGGCCCTGGTAAATTCTAGATGGGCTTTTTTATGCATGGGCTTTAGGAGAGGCTTCCTTCGTGGACGACACCAATGCATGCCATTACTCTGCAGTGTATGCCGTATTATTGCGTCACGGGAAACAATCACCCCAGTTTGGCTTTCTACTTTTTTAACTGCAGTGAACTTGCAAAACGATTTTCTTTAACCCTTCTCATCAGAAGATACTCCTGTCGAGGTGTTAACTTCCGTGGACGGCCTGGACGTCTCCTGTGAGATGGTTGTAGTTCCATCCTTGTTAAATGTTTGTATCACTTTTGTTACAGTATTCTGACTGATAAGCTTTCCTAATCTTCTTGTAGCCTTCACCTTTCTTGTGTAAAGAAATTATTTTCTTTATCGGTCCTTGTGACATTTCTCTTCCATGTAGTGCCATTGCTGACAGCATGAAATGGGTAGGGGTTTTCTTTGCTAAGTAAAGTCCTTTTATAATCAACTGTCTGCTGAGCACCTGTTTAACCACTTGCCGCCCGCCCACTGTCAAATGACGGAGGAACGGTGCGGCTCTCGTTCTGGGAGGACGTCCTATGATGGCGCCCCAGAACGGCCGCTGCCGTGTGCTGATCGTGGCCGCGCCGTGTTGCTAGGACACGGCACGACCCTTAACTCTGTAAAGAGCCGCGGCTCTTTAACCATGTAATCAGCTGTGTCCAATCACAGCCGGCAGGGCCGGTACAAGGGGTGGGCGGGAGGGGCGGCTGCCCTGGGCGACTGTAGAATAGGTGGTGGAGGGGGCGCTGCAAGGAGAGTTTGTGCGACTATTAGCTGACAGAAGTAGTGACAGCGGCATCACTACTTCAGTCAGCGCTTAGTGTTGTATGATATGTGCCAAATCTGGAGAGCAGGATAGAGCAGGATGTGCTCTCTTGCTTCTCTCCAGCGTCACTCTCCTATCACTGTAGCGCTCTTCCATCTGGACTTTACAGTTGGTTTACCCGCCCCCATCTCCTCCCAGCAAACAATGTGTAAACAAACTCTGTATAGTCCAGAGGTGACATCCATTGGCATCCCTGAGCTGCGATCCCGGTCCCCTTCAGCAGCGGGGGGCATCTTTCCAGCTGCCTGTGCAAAGGCTCAGAGATCGGCTCTGACATGTCAACATGAGGAGGAGCCTCGGCAGAAGGACATCACGGAGCGATGTGCCGCGCTGTATCTGAGGTCTAAGTGTATGGGGAAAGCTGCAGCCCAGGCGAGGGAAAGGAGAACTGCACTCACTGACGACACAAGGGGGGATCAGAGCATTTGTACTTGAAGGTATAGGGAGATTACTTCTAGGTGGGATCGATATTGGGGGGGGGTGTATTTGTGCTAGGAAGGAAAATCATCTGGAGGGGGGGTTGTGCTGGGATGGGGAATTTGAGGGGTGACAGAATACGATTTTTTCTGGTAGGGATATTTGGGGGGGGGGCTAAAAGGGGTGATTTGTGCTGGGGGATGGGTGGAAGATGATTTGGACTAGGATAGGAAATCCTGAAGCTGTCAGGGGACGGGGGATTTGTGTTTGTAGGGAGGATGGGGTGTATGTGTGCTAGGGAAGAATTTTTTGGGGGATTTGTGCTAGGAGGGGGGATTTGGGGGGGGTGACAGGAGTAAGATTTGTTCTAGGAGGGGGGTTGTGCTGGGAGGATGAGTACTTGTGCCAGGAGGGGGGATTTGTGCCACAGGGATGGGGGGAAAGGATTTGTGCTAGGAGGGGGGATTTGGGGGGGGGGTTGTGCAAGAAGAGGGGATTTGGGCTAGGACAGGAAATACTGGGGCTGTTAGAAATGGGGATTTTGGGGGGGGGGATTTATGCTGGTAGGGATGATAGGGGTGCTACAGGGGAAGTCTAGAGGGGAAATTTTGGGGGAGGATTTGCGCTAGGAGGGGGAATTTGGGGGGGGTGAGAGGCGTAAGATTTGTGCTAGGAGGGTAAATTTGAGGGTGATTTGGGGGGGTTTGTGCTGGGGCAACGGGCAGAAGAGGATTTGTGCTAAAAGGGGATTTTTTTTTGGGGGGGGCAGGAATTTGAGGGAGAGGATTTGTGCTACTAGGGATGATTGATGGGTATTTGTGCTAGGAGGGGATATTTGGAAGAGGGGAGGACTTGTGCTTAGAGGGGAAATTTGAGGGGTGAGGATATGTGCTAACAGGGTGCTTTTTTGGTGAGGGATATTTATGCTAGCAGGGAACATTTGGGAAGGATTTAAGCTTAGAGAGAGGATTGGGGGTGGGGGAGATGTGTGCTGGGAGAGGGGATTTCAGTGGGGAGAGTTTTGTACTCAAAGGATTGGGATTTTTGTTTGGCAAGGCTTGCAACGGGAATTGATGCATAGGGCTAAGCGTGTTGATTTTTTGTATTTCTTCTTTTTTTTGGGGGGGGGGGGGGTTGCTAACACATGATGCTCAAACACCTTGGGGGGGGGCGCAGTTTGGCATCTTTGCCCTGGGCACTAGATGACCTTGTCCCAGCACTGACAGCCGGTCACATGTTAATACGGAAGTACCGTGAATCGGCTCTCCTCACCTCACACTGACAGAGTGTGTGGTGAGATGTGCCGATCAGCGGCATCTCCTTGCAGGGGAGACATGGGCAGGTAATTGGGGCACTGATCATCAGTCTTAGACAGGTATCTTCACCCCCCTCCCCCCTGAAAGGTGTCAATTGTGACACCGGAGGGGGGGAGGGTTCCGATGAGCGGAAGTTCCACTTTAGGGTGGAGTTCCGCTTTAAGAACTTAAAGGATCTGCTACTGACTGCTTAGCATACCTTCAGAGGTCTAGTGGAATCTATGTATTGATGGGTTATGGTGGGTGGTCATAAAATTATGGCTGATAGGTGTATATATTTATTTATGTCTGCTCCAGTCTCTGCTTTACAAGTACAGAAAACCTTGAAGATTTCTAATGTTTTGTTCTTGCTTGTTGATTTGTCTAGCTCTCCTACATCCAGCTGCAGTTTTCAAGGTCTTCAGACACATGAGGATGTCAAGGTATTGCCACCATGATACAAGGATATTTTATTTGTACTCCACATACAGCATTCAGCATCTGGCTATACACATTTACTACTGGGATGTTTTTCAAAGCCAAAGAGAAATAGACAAAATTATGTGATTCTTTTTTTTTTAAATCAAAATAACGTTTATTGGGCATAGTAGAGTACATAAATACACGGGTAAGAAGTACAACATGCACTATACTTGCGAATCAATCCAAACGACATACATAGCGGCTTGGTACACATCAAAAGGAAGATTATATGCATACGAAGAGAGAAACCAGCGGAATAGCGAGGCAAGAAGTGGGGTCAAAAGGGAAGGAGGGGGGGCACAAAAGGGAGACATGGGGTACATCAGAGAAATACATCTAGCTGTTCACATCACACGTGGAGGCATCCTCCAGCCATCTATCCCAGATTTTATATTTCTTGGGACAACCCCTGTGGATATAGATATATTTGTAGGGAAGGGTGTTGACAGCTCTAATCCATTGCTGTACTGTGGATGGGGTCCCTCTCAACCACAACCTGGCAATCTGAAGTCTGGCAAGGAATAATGTTTCTTGTAGAAATATATTTAAGTACTTTTCGTCTTCAGAGAGCGAGAGGAGCACCAGCACACAGTGTCGGGGGCAGAGAGACAGGGGGGAGCCCATGCGGTCGTGGAGGAATCGGACCACCTGGGTCCAGAACCCTTGTATGGATGGACAGGTCCACAATAAATGGTAGAAGGAGGCATTGGGGTGGCTGCAGCTGGGGCAGTTAGGGTCGTGGCCTCGTCTATACTTAGAGATACGGTTGGGTGTCAGGTATGATCTGTGGAGGATATATAGGTGGGTAAGGCGGTCAGAGAGTTTATGAGAGACGGTCTTATGCCGCGTACACACGATCATTATTCACGGTGGTTAAAAAACCGCCGTGAATAATGACAGGAAAAACGAGGGAACCGCTTGGTTCCCTACACACAGTCGTTTTTCCCGTCATTTTTTCTCTTGACGAGAAAAACGACCGTCTGTGGGCTCCGAGGCAGTGTTTCCCTATGGGAAAACTGCCGCGGAAAAAAATGCTGGAAAAAACGACGAGAAAATGTTCTAATTTTTCTCGTCGTTTTTTATGCCGTTTTTCTCGACGAGAAAAACGACATAAAGCCCACAGACGATCGTTTTTCTCGGCGAAAAGAAAAAATGCCGTTTTTCTCGTCGAGAAAAACGGTCGTGTGTACGCGGCATTACAGTTAGTGAGAGCCTCTGCCCAGTCCTCAACTGTCACAGCGCCTAGGTCAGGCTCCCATCGCGTCTTTAGTTGGTATGCGGCGGAGGTTGCTGTGGGTTGCAGGGGATATGTGTAGATTTGGGAGATAAGCTTCTTGTGGTCCGTTCCCAAGACTAGGTCTACTGACAATGGGACCTTGAGGGTTGGGATGGAGTCGCCAAACTGTGCATTTAGTGCGTATCGGAGTTGAAGGTATTGAAAGAACATGTGGTTGGGTAATGCAAAGTTATCTTTGAGCGTTTGGAACAACTTAACCGATCCGCAAGCCACAACCTGTGACAGGTAAATAACACCAGTGTCAATCCACAGCCCGCGGTCGGGGATAGAAGCAAGTTCAGGCAGAAGGGGGTTATCCCATAGGGGAGTGTGGGAGTGAGGGGAGGGCGCCCACCGAGGCGCATGGCAAGTTGCCAGACCCTGCAGTGGTGATGCAGCATGTGCCTTCCATCCTCGATTCGGGGCGGAGCGCGGGGCCCGCAGAACAGAAGCTGGAAGGGGTGGTTCAACGGGCCTGGGGCCCGAGAGCAAACCATGGTGGAATAACGCTCTCTATCAGAATGGTTAAAGTGGAAGAAGTGGGAGAATTGAGAAGCTATATAGTACATGGAAAGGTTCGGGAGTGCAGTACCGCCTAAGTCGGTCGGGCACTTCAGGACTTGCCAGGACAATTTGTGTCGGGAGGGGCCCCAGACAAACGTGTTAAGAATGGATTCCATGGTTTTAAATATGCGTGAAGGGAGGTATAGCGGGGCCTGCCAGAAGAAATAAAGCAATTTGTGTAGAAGGATCATTTTGACCAGATTAATTCAGCCCATAACCCCTAGTGGGAGACTGGACCAGATCTGCGTCTTGTTTTTCAAAATGGCAAAGAGGCGTTCAATGTTGAGGGAGATAAAGTCGAGGAGGGATCTGGTGACGTGGATACCCATGTATTTAATAGTGTTCACTCTGACCAGAGGGAGCGCGGCCTGATCAGCAGTGGGGATGCCCATGTCTAGAGGAAGGATTTGGGATTTGGTCCAATTTATCTGGAGTCCCGAGGATGCCCCGAAGGCCGTAATGACCCGGAGGGCAGTCTGGAGTGAGGGGCCGGCATCAGCAAGGTAAAGAAGCATATCGTCATCGTAGAGGCTGAGGAATTCAGTCAGCTGACCACAACGAAGGCCTCTGACATCTGGATGGCACCTGAGGGCTATGGCCAGGGGCTCCACCGCCAGAGCGTAAAGAAGGGGTGAAATGGGGCAGCCCTGGCGCGTGCCACGGGAAAGCGGAAGGGATGTGGAGACCCTGCCATTGACCTGAATACGCGCCGATGGGGCCTGGTAAAGAAGTAGGAGCCACTTTATGAATTTCAAGCCAAAGCCGAATCTACAAAGGCATTCCCACAAGTAGCTCCACTCAACAGAGTCAAGCTTATCGGCGTCCAAGCTGACCACCACTCTGGAGCCCACGTCTGCATGTTGGGATTGGAGGTTCATGTGGAGTCGCCTGAGATTGAAGGCTGTGTTTTTGTCTGGCATGAATCTAGTCTGGTCGGGGTGTATTAGACTGAGGATGACCTTGTTTAGGCGCAGAGCTAGGATTTTAGCGATAATTTTAACGTTGAGCTGGAGTAGGGATATGGGCCTATATGATTCAGGGAACAATGGGTCCTTGCCTGGTTTAGGTATAAGCACGATAAGAGCTTCGCCCATGGACGCCGGGAGTGCGCTCGTATTGAAAATATGTGCATAGAGCTCACAGAGTTTTGGGGTAAGGGTCTCGCTAAATTGTTTATAAAACTCGAGGGGAAGTCCGTCCGAGCCTGGTGCCTTGGAAGTGGGGAGCTGTGCCAGGGCCTCCGTAATACAGTCTGTGGTGATGGGCGCCTCCAGTTGAGAGGCCTGGAGGGGTGTGAGAGTAGAGAAAATCTAATTTATGTGATTCTTAGCAGCCTTTTAAAAGTCATCTGTCATTGTTTTGGACTAATCTAAGCTGTTGAAGGATGAAATGTAATTTTCAGAGAGGCTCATATATTTCACCACTACTCCCAGTCTTGAAATATACAGTACTTATGAACTACATGATGACATTCGTATACAGTATTCAGTACATTTATATATTGCATGTCATATTACTGTGCAGACTTGCATCTTTCATAAAGGTGACTTTCAGTGTTGCCAAATAACCGTAAATGAATGGACAGTTTGTAAAAACAGAACACTTTTCTCCTGTCCATAAATGTCCCTGAACAGTAGAAAACTCCTGGAAATTTGCTGGCTTCCCATCGGCTCTGTACTGCGCATGTGCAGTTTCAGAGCTGGCCAATTATTAGCCCACCCGAGCCTGCCCACAGTACCTTACAGCCTGCATTGAATGAACACAGATGTAAGAGCGGTGTGCGACTGGGGACTCTAAGGTAAGAGGGGTGTGAGGAGAACACTGATATAAAGGGGGAGCTCTGCAGATTCTGTTGTGAAGGGGAAATCTGATGTAAGGGGGTCTCTGGTCATTAGTGTCCCCCCCCTTACATCAACATTCCATCTTAAATTGGGGTTCCCAGAGCACACTTACATCAGAGTTTATAGAATACAGTGTATAGCGATACCCTCAGTTTAAGAGGGCAGCTTTTTTGTTTTGGGCCCTGTAATGCACCGCTGTCAACCCCTGGCAATCGGCTCTAACCTCTCGTGGCACAGTTAGGAAAGGGAAAGGATGGTATAACTGTACTATATCTATACTGTTATATGGCACAACCCCTTTATATCCCAGCGCAGTAATTGACACTGACAACCAAATTACTTAACTATAACTTTTTACTATTGGTAAAAGTATAAAAGGTAATTTGTATACAATATCTCATGCAGATCCCTGCAATATAGGTGTACACATTAAAAGGGTATAACATTAAGCAATGCAATGGTAATATAATAACCCCGCTGCAGCTATCCTCCCTCGTGAGCAAAAATGGCGCCCAGTAATGTCCTATACTACCCAGTCAGGCCTAACTATAACTTGGGGTATAGTTTATGGAAGAATCTTCGCTAGCAACTCTGGTGCACATAAAGAACAACTGTAATCCAAAGGTGTAGTGAAGATCACTAACTTGGTAAAGCTGGAGAGACTAACAAACTCAGTTCAGCAGACAGTCTCTCTAGAATATAACTGCAATCACTGATGGGCCTTGGCAAAGTTAGTAGGCAACAAAGTTAATCAGATGCGGTTCTGAGCTGGCGCTCTCTCACCAGACCGGACCGACTCCTGACCGGTACCCCCGCTACTGTGAGTCGCTTCACAGTGCCCACGATGCACCGGGTCTTTGGTTCTCCAGAAGATGGTGGCACCTCAGGTGGATCGGATGCTCCGCAGGCTACTCGTGGAGCGGAAGGGCTCTCTGGAACAACTGCAAGGCCCAGGCTTCAGGCCTTGCACGCGCAGAAGGTGAGTGCAGGGATCCTCTTGCAGGGAGGGCGGCGTCCAAAGAGATAAAGAGAGGCTCCTCCTTCCCCTTTTAAAGTCCACCCCAGCAGTCCTTGCGCGGGGAATTGCACCCTGGGTGCCGCAAAGCGTGCTGGGAACTGTAGTCTGTGGGTAGGAAACGATACCCCGCTACACACTCCCCCCACTTGAAATCTTTGGTCCCCAAAGACAGTATCAACAATAGGAAAATACAAACTCATTAAGGGCTGCTAGAGAAGTTGGCAGAGGAAACTCCCACCAAAACGGGGAAGGGAGCTTGTCCTGTCCACAGGTCACATCAATGGGGTTGGCCTGCCTAACTGTGCCAGAAAGTGAGCTGGGGTTGCCCTCCACCAAATGCACAGTGGAGGGACCAGATGTTGGTATTGTTCTTTGAGCAGTGGTCACTGTATCCTCGGAACTTTCCCCCATCTGGGTATAGGTTAACTTCCGAGGAGGACGAATGGTTCTCTTGGCTCTCTGTTCTCTTGGGGTGACTGTTTCATCCGCCACAGGCTCTTCTTCTGGAGTAGGTACACTGGGTTCCAATGCTTCCGATACATTTAAATCAGGTGCAGGAAGGTGTAGCGAGTAATCTTGATGATCAGCAGAAGGTGACCATGTGGCATCTTCCCACTCTTCAGATAGAGGGCTAGGCGGAACAAACTCAGTGGCTTCCACATTCAATGTACTATCCACAGTACCTTCAGAGGGTGGAAGATCTATAGACATGGGCTCCGGGGCCTGAGAGGGCCACAACCATCCAAGCTCTTCTTCTTCACTCTGATTAGAGACATCCATTTCTCCAGACTGAGATACCTGAGACCGAGTGTTGGGCCTAGGTGTATCCAAGCTTGATGATGGCCCAGGGGAATCTTCTACAGGAGGTATCCGAACCGCTTCTGAAAGTGGAAGTAAGTGGTTTCTGTGCCATGTCTTCAGCGGCCCTATCTTTCCTTCTGGCTTTGGCTGATATACCGGCAGATCTGGTAACTTCTTACAGATCACATATGGTTCAGGTCTCCATCTGTCTGCTAATTTATGCTTCCCTGGAACTCCTAGGTTTCGCAACAGCACTCTGTCTCCTGGCTGCAAGTCCTGGATTCGAACTTTGAGGTCAAAGTTCCTCTTGTTCCGGGCTCCTCTTTGCTCTGATGCCACTTGGACCTGTTCAAAAGCTAGCTTCAAACTCTTCCTCAGTCGATCCACATATCCCTTATGTGAGGTGACTGAAGTGTGATCCGTTGATATGCCGATTGCCAGATCCACAGGCAGTCTTGCTTCCCTGCCAAACATTAGGCGGTATGGAGAGTACCCTGTGACATGGCTAGTGGTACTGTTGTAAGCATGCACGATGGCTGCTATGTGCTTGCTCCAATGCTGCTTCTGCTCGCTACTCAGAGTTCCAAACATATTTAACAGAGTCCTGTAGAATCTCTCCGGCTGAGCATCACCCTGGGGGTGATAAGGGGTAGTACAGGTTTTCTTAATACCCAAAGAGTCCAGCAACTTCTTAATTAATCGACTCTCAAAGTCTCTCCCTTGGTCTCAGTGTAGGCGTTGTGGCAGCCCATAATGCACAAAGTATTTCTCCACTAAGATTTTAGCTACAGGGGATGCCTTCTGGTCTTTGGCTGGAAAGGCCTGAGCATAACGGGTGAAATGGTCGGTTATCACCAGAACATTTCCTTGTCCACTTAAGTCAGGTTCTAGACAGAGAAAGTCAATGCACACCAAGTCCAAGGGTCCCTGGCTCTGCAGATGGCCCATTGGGGCAGCTTGACGTGGCAGTGTCTTCCTTTGAATACAGCGAGCACAGGAGTGGCAGTACTCTTCCACTTCAGCCCGCATGCAGGGCCAATAGAACCTATCCCTCACAAGCTGAAATGTTCATTCGGCCCCCAAGTGGCCATGAGTATCATGTAGGGCAGCCAGAACAGTTCTTCTGTATTTCTCCGGCAGAAACAGCTGCCACTTCTCTTACAGGTCATCAGAGGGGCCCCTTCGGTAGACCACCCCTTGATGCACCTGTAACTTGTCCCATTCTTTATGGACCAATCGGGCCACCTTTGAGGGGTCCTTCAGAAGTCTGCCTGGATCCTGGTCCTCCAATGTCTCCAATGCTAATTTTCCCCAGGGATCTTCCAACTGGTCTCTCCTTAGGTCTTTTTTTGATAGCTTTGGCAGGTCATCCTCTCCAACTTGGGTCACATTGCAGTAACACTTAGGCACCCCCACCACTGAAACACCGATCTCTTCAGCCCTTGACCCACCATTAGCTTGATATTGTACTCCTTGACACAAGGCCCGCACCCCATCCGGGGTTACCTGGGTCCAATCTTCTGGATGGTGGGTGGGTGCGTGGGCTCTTCTGGACAATGCGTCTGCATCACGGTTTCCAGCTCCGGGCCTATACTTCAGGCTGAAGTTGAATCCGGCTAGGGCTGCTAACCAACGGTGACCAGTGGCATCCAGCTTGGCCGTGGTGAAGAGATAGGTGAGTGGATTATTGTCAGTCTTTACTGTGAAGTCAGCTCCATACAGGTAATCTCTGAGTTTGTCCACGACTGCCCACTTTAGGGCCAGGAACTCCAACTTGTGGATGGGGTAGTTCTTTTCTGCAGGTGCCAGACTTCTACTGACGTAGGCAACTGGGCGCAACTGTCCTTCATACTCTTGGTATAGTACCCCTCCTAGACCATCATGGCTGGCATCTACATGCAGTTCATATGGCTTTTTGGGATCAGCATAGGCCAGGACTGGTGCAGTGGTAAGACTCTTCTTTAACATCTGGAAGGCTTCATGGCACTCCCCTGTCCACTGGTCTTCCACGGACTCTCCAGGCTTTCTGGGGCCAATATCATCCTCCTCTCCTTCTGTCTTCAGTAGCTCATTCAGGGGTTTGGCAATTTTTTGCAAACCCTTCCACAAATCTACGGTAGTAGGAGCAGAAGCCTAGGAAGGATCTGAGCTCGGTCACTGTAGTTGGTCTGGGCCAGGAGGTGACCGCATCCAGTTTATCAGGGTCTGTAGACACTCCTTCTGCAGATACTATGTGTCCCAGATAGTGGACCGAGGACTGGTAGAACTGGCATTTTTCTCTGGAGAGTTTTAATCCCTCTTCACTGAGTCTCTTCAGGACTTTCTCCAATCTTTCTTCATGCTCCTCCAGAGTCTTCCCGAAGACAATGATGTCGTCTAGGTACACCAGGACTTCGATCAGATTCATATCCCCAACAGTCTTCTCCATCAACCTCTGGAAAGTAGCGGGGGCTCCCGACAGGCCTTGGGGCATCCTAGTGAATTCATAGAATCCCACTGGGGTGATGAAGGCCGTCTTCTCCTTATCTTCAGGGTGCATTGGGATTTGGTAATACCCACTCTTCAGGTCCATCACACTGAACCACTTGGCCCCAGACAGACTCTGCAAAGCATCTTTTATCCTGGGGGTAGTGTACTGGTCACGTATGGTCCTCCTGTTGAGAGTCCTGTAGTCTATGCAGAGTCTCAGCGACCCGTTTTTCTTCCTTACCACCACGATGGGGGAGGCATATGTACTTCTGGACTCTCGGATGACCCCTGTCCTCTTTAGCTCTGCCAACTGCTCACGCAAATCCTCCAAGTCAGCCAGTGGAACACTTCGGACCCTCTCCCGAAAGGGTTTGTCTTCTTGAAGACAGATTTTATGGGTGGCACTTCTCACACACCCCACGTCAAACTCATCTTCTGAGAATATTCTTCTCCACCTAGTCAGCTGAGTCTTGGCTCTCTCCTTCCATTTCAGTGGTAAGGCGGTATCTTCAAGGCAGAGCTCCTCCAGGGTGGCTTCTCCTTCTTTGGACTTTAATTCAGACAGGGTCACTGGGGTAGCAGGATTCACTTTGCCCTGTAGTACCCGGGCTGGGATATTCACAGGAGAATTAGTGACATTTCTGACACTCACTGGAATCTGGCCCTTCACCTTCTTCAATGCCCTCAACGGGACCACTTCAGGGATCACTTCCAATCCTTGATGAGTGTTGAAGGGGTCTGGCTCCACGACCACAAAGGGACTCGGCTGCTCCCAGGAGAGTTTTAACATAGCCTGAAGACAGGTCACCTCACCAGGCTGCAGTATCTTCTCTCTTCTAGACAGTCTCCAGACTCTTCCCACCCACTCTTCCAGGGCCTTTTGCTCCAGGATCAACTTCTGGTAGACCTGTTGCAGCATGGGGTGAATCTTCTGTTTGGGAGAACTCCACTCTTGCACTATTGGGGTCAGCAGTCTCCGGACCAAGTCAGTGTTGGTCCCTATCAACATGGATATCGTGTTGGCTCCTGGTGGGCGAGGGCAAACCACCGCCAGGATGTCAAAAACTTCGGCCTTCCCGGTCACAGAGGGGTCAAAGGCCAGCCTGATTGAAACATAACGGTCGTAGGGGAAGCTACGAGTGCCAATCCCCCTATCTTCAGGTCTTCCAGCTTCTGCAAAGGCACGTGACTCAAATGCGCTTCTGATAAAAGTCTCCATATAAGAGAGTCACTTGGGCTCCTGTGTCTAGGAGTGCCTTAGTGTAGACTCCCTCCACTTGAACGGAGACTAGAAGGGAGGGTCCAACTAATTTATCCGGGAACGTCTTAGGAGGTATTTTCTCCTTTGGACTCCTTGATTTTTCCAGTGGTATTTTCTTCTTTTTCCATTTTTCTCTGGACCTCAACCCTTTTTGGACCTGGTATGCATTGATCTTTTTCTGGTTGTCAAATTTCAACTCCCGACAGGCGGTAAATGAGGTTTTAGGAGGGGCATTGGTTCCCTTCTCTTTTTGCTCTGCTTGTTTTTGGATCTTCTTGGAGCTTTCTGTAGGTAGCTGACTCCTTCACCGGGGCCCTCTGAAGTTTTCCGCCGGCTGGTACCGAATGCCACTGTTCTTCCTTGGACTGGGGCACCTTCTATCAGGGTGGCCAACTCCTCCACAATTTAAGCAGACAATTTCCTTCCTTATTTTCCTTTCCTAGTATGTTCAAATTGATACACCAGCTCCGACACCTTCTCCAGCTGGCCAAATTCCTCTTGCAACATAGACAGATAATCCATTGCAGTACACACAGTATTGCTGCACCTAAGATTTTTCACAGTCTCAGCAGCAGGACCCTTCAAGCTTTCACTGATGCGCTGCTTCTTCTGTGCTTCTGGAACCCCCCAACCTTCTACTGCCTGCATTGCCTGCTCAATCCAGGTGTCGAAGTCTTCCTCCCCGGGAGGCACAGGTTGTGTTCCTGAAAACACCCGGAGTTTCCGGTACCCGGCTTCCACATGTACCGTACTGGTTTTCTGGCACTTGGCAACAAAGTCCCCCAAAGCAGTCAGCAGTTCCGGCCCTATGGCGGTCAGGGGTGACTTTGGGGCTTTCGTTTCGCTATTGCCTCCCATGTTGGAAAAGAGTGACGGAGATAACGGTGGGGAGGTTCGTGGAGACTCTTTCTTCACAGCCCCAGTATGCACTAAGCGATACATTCTGTCATCTATGTCTTTTACACTCTGCCCTTTGAATTCTTCTGGAATTCCTCTTGTCCATTCTACTAGTGCATATGCCCCTGAGGTATCTGACTTTACATCCACCGCCCATGCTTTCCATTGTGGCGATATTGACATTACTAGCTGCTTTACTTCTTCTCTCACCTGGATCCCTCCCGGGAGTTCAATAGCTACCGCCCGGACTGGATCCACAGCCCCCTCTGCGCACCATTGTGTCACTGCCTGCGAGTCCATGCTGGTACTTCAGACCGGCTTGATTGCAGCATGCAATATACAAGGAGCCCGGAACCGAGCCCCCACGTATAGTGATACCCTCAGTTTAAGAGGGCTGCTTGTTTGTTTTGGGCCTTGTAATGCACCGCTGTCAACCCCTGGCAATCGGCTCTAACCTCTCGTGGCACAGTTAGGAAAGGGGGAGGATGGTATAACTGTACTATATATATACTGTTATATGGCACAACCCCTTTATATGCCAGCGCAGTAATTGACACTGACAACCAAATTACTTAACTATAACTTTTTACTATTGGTAAAAGTATAAAAGGTAATTTGTATACAATATCTCATGCACATCCCTGCAATATAAGTGTACACATTAAAAGGGTATAACATTCAGCAATGCAATGGTAATATAATAACCCCGCTGCAGCTATCCTCCCTCGTGAGCAAAAATGGCGCCCAGCAATGTCCTATACTACCCAGTCAGGCCTGACTATAACTTGGGGTATAGTTTATGGAAGAATCTTCGCTAGCAACTCTCGGTGGTGCACATAAAGAACAAACTGTAATCCAAAGGGGTAGTGAAGATCACTAACTTGGTAAAGCTGGAGAGACTAACAAACTCAGTTCAGCAGACAGTCTCTCTAGAATATAACTGCAATCACTGATGGGCCTAGGCAAAGTTAGTAGGCAACACAGTTAATCAGATGCGATTCTGAGCTGGCGCTCTCTCACCAGACCAGACCGAATCCTGTCCGGTACCTCCGCTACTGTGAGTCGCTTCACAGTGCCCATGATGCGCCGGGTCTTCGGTCCTCCAGAAGATGGTGGCACCTCAGGTGGATCGGATGCTCCGCAGGCTCCTCTGTGGAGCGGAAGGGCTCTCTGGAACAACTGCAAGGCCCAGGCTTCAGGCCTTGCACGCGCAGCAGGTGAGTGCAGGGATCCTCTTGCAGGGAGGGCGGCGTCCAAAGAGAGAGAGAGAGAAGCTCCTTCTTCCCCTTTTAAAGTCCACCCCAGCAGTCCTTGCGTGGGGAATTTGCACCCTGGGTGCCGCAAAGCATGCTGGGAACTGTAGTCTGTGGGTAGGAAACGATACCCCGCTACATATAGCTACCCATAGTTTTGTACTCCCACAGTGGAACCAATCCAGTATTCTAGCCAGCACTGCGGCTATATAATATAGTTCCATCTGCGGTAGTCCTGCTCCCCCCTCTGTATTCTGCTTTACCAAAATATCCCATTGCAATCTTGCCAATGAATTCCGCCAAAGATAGCGAAGTAAACTCGATCTTAAGGATCGAAAAAAAAACGTGGGAGGGCTATAGTCAGTGTTTGATATAAATATAGGAAACGTGGCAAAATATCCATCTTATATATTGCCATTCTCCTTAGCCATGGATGTTTCCTTTTAGCCAAAAGCTGCAATCTTTTGATTGTAGAATTAAGTAAAGGAAGATAATTAAACTCATACATTTTTTCTTCTAACGAGGTAATATTCACTCCTAGATATTTAAGAGCTCGTGATTCCCACTGGGAAAGTTATTTTCTAGCATTTCTTTGTCCGTTACTGATAACGTAATACTGAGACATCGAGATTTTGCAACGTTTTCTTTAAGGTTGCTATAGAGGTCAAATTGTTCCAATTCATAGAGAATATTCGGAAAAGCTATTATTGGATTAGATGCATATAAAATAGGATTTTTATAACAGCTTACCTGTAAAATCCTTTTCTTGGAGTACATCACGGGACACAGAGCGACATAGTCATTACTAATGGGTTATATAGTTACCGTCAGGTGCTGGCACTGGCAACTTCCAAAACCGGAAGTACCCTCCCCTATATAAGCCCCTCCCATCCGGGAGCACCTCAGTTTTGTAGCAAAGCAATAAGTGTCCCCAAAGAGGGGCGGGAGCTCTGTGTCCCGTGATGTACTCCAAGAAAAGGATTTTACAGGTAAGCTGTTATAAAAATCCTATTTTCTTTCTCGTACATCACGGGACACAGAGCGACATAGTCATTACTAATGGGATGTCCTAAAGCAATGCCAAATGAGGGGGGGGATACACCATATATAAGCTGAGCGCTATCAGACATGAGGATCTTTTGCGGCCTGCAACACACTGCGCCCAAAGGCGACATCCTCCTGACTTCTAACGTCCACCTGGTAGAACCTAGTAAACGTGTGTACTGAAGACCATGTTGCGGCCTTACAGACTTGAGCCAGGGAGGCCTGGTGATGCACTGCCCATGAAGTTCCAACTGCTCTCGTGGAGTGCGCCCTAACTTTGAACGGAGGCGGTCTACTTCTCAAGCTATAGGCTTGTATTATGACCTGTCGAATCCACTTGGCTAAAGTAGATTTTGACGCTGCCTGACTCTTTCTGGGGCCTTCCGGCAGAATAAACAAAGTATCCGTTCTGCGAATCTGAGCAGTGGCTTTTAGATAAGCTTTAACTGCTCTTACTACATCCAAAGAATGCAATAACTTTTCCTCTACCGAAGTAGGCTTGGGGAAAAAAGAAGGAAGAACCACATCTTGGTTCAAATGAAAACTCGATACCACCTTAGGAAGAAAGGCTGGATGAGAACGTAACACTACTCTGTCCTTATGGATAACCAGATATGGCTCCTTACAGGACATAGCTGCTAATTCCGATACTCTTTTAGCCGAACAAATGGCTACTAGAAAAAACAATTTCCTGGTGAGAAGCACTAAGGAAATATGCTGTAATGGTTCAAATGGTTGTTTCTGTAGAACCGACAGAACCAAGTTTAGATCCCATGGACATATGGGAATATTAACCGGAGGACTAATACGCATCACTCCTTGTATAAAGGCTTTGACTAGTGAATGCGAAGCCAAGGGCCTTTGAAAAAATATTGACAAGGCCGAAATCTGACCTTTGATAGTACTCAAGGCAAGCTTCCTATCTACAGCCCATTGTAGGAAGTCCAGAATTCTACCTATTACGTATTTACGTGGATGCCATTTCCTGGCCTCACACCAGGCGATGTACGCCTTCCAGATTCTATAGTAGATCTGCCTGGATACCGGTTTCCTGGCATTGATCATGGTAGACACCACAGCATTAGAGAGCCCTCTCCTTTTTAGAATGTGGGCTTCAATAGCCAGGCCGTCAAACCTAGGGCTGGTAAGGAAGGGTGGTATATCGGTCCCTGCGAAAGCAGGTCCGGACGATGTGGGAGGGTCCAAGGACTCCCCACAGACATTTTTACAATCTCCGCGTACCATGCTCTTCGGGGCCACGCTGGAGCCACCAGAATCACTGGTTTCTTTTCTACCCTGATTCTGCGGAGTAATCGAGGTAACAATTGTGGCGGTGGGAATGCATATATCAGCTTGAACTGATCCCAAGGGAACACTAGGGCATCCGAGCCGCACGCTAGGGGATCCCTTGTCCAAGAGACAAACCTGTCCACTTTCGTGTTGAACCTGGATGCTAGCAGATCTACATCCGGTGTTCCCCACCGCTGACATATTGTCCGGAAAACCTCGGGATGAAGGGACCATTCCCCTGGGCATAATTGTTGGCGACTTAGAAAGTCCGCCTTCCAATTCTCCACCCCTGGAATGAATACCGCAGATATGGCTGGGACATATCTTTCTGCCCATCTCAGGATGTAATTTACTTCCCTTTGGGCTGCACGACTCCTGGTGCCCCCCTGACGATTGATATATGCCACTGCTGTGGCATTGTCTGACTGAACTCTGACAGGGGACCCTTGGAGTTTGGATGTCCATGCTACTAGGGCATACCGGGCTGCTCGTATCTCTAAGAGATTGATGGGCAGGGCCTTTTCCGCATCCGACCATCTGCCCTGGAGAGACCATTGCTCCAGTACTGCTCCCCAGCCTAAAAGGCTGGCATCTGTAGTGACCACCTTCCAAGAAATCGGACTGAAGGATTTCCCTCTTTCCAGATTCCGGGGAACCAACCACCAACGGAGGCTTCTGCGAACGGAAGGGGACAAGGACATTGGTACGTCCAGAGCCTGAACTTTTTTGTTCCAGGCTGACAGTATGGCCCTTTGCAACTTCCTTGAATGGAATTGACCGTAGGGTACTGCTTCGAATGATGCCACCATTTTTCCCAGCAGCCTCATGCACAGGCGTATGGATGGCTGTCTTTTTGAACCCACTAAGTGGATCAAATCTCTCAAAGACGACCCCTTTTCTCGAGACAAGAAAATTTTTCTCTGGTCTGAATCCAGCCTTAGCCCCAAGTATTCCAGACTTTTGACTGGTTTTAGGGCTGACTTGTCTCGGTTGATAATCCAACCGTGATATTCCAGATACTTGATTGTCTCGTGAACAACCACTTCTAGTTTTTCCACTGAGTGGTCTATCAGCAACAAGTCGTCTAGATATGCCATTATCGTTACACCTCGTGTTTTTAGATTGGCCAATAATGGGGCCAGAATTTTTGTGAACACTCTTGGTGCTGTGGCCAGACCGAAGGGTAAGGCTCTGAACTGAAAATGGCGCCCTTCTACTGCAAAGCGTAGACATTTTTGGTGGACTGGAAAGATGGGAATGTGCAAATAAGCATCTTTGATGTCGATCGTGGCTAACCAATCCTCCCCTTGTAGGGCAGTGGCCACCGATCGGATCGACTCCATCGGAAAGTCCTGATATACAGGAATTTGTATAGCCCTTTTAGAATTAATATGGGCCTCCCGTCCGCGTTTGCTTCGGGACTGTAAAGAGGTTTGAGTAAAACCCGAACCCTCATTCTTCCAGGGGAACCTCCATAATTACTCCTTGGAGCAATAGTTGTTCTAGTGCCAACAGGAGGGACTCTCTCTTCCGGGGATCCCTTGGCACGTTTGACCTCAAAAATGGGAAGGAGGAGAGTCTTTTAACTCCAAACTGTATCCCAAACCTACTGCGGAGAGCACCTATCTGTCTTGATCGTGTCCCGCCAGGTCTCTTTGCGAACAACTGGAGTCCTCCCCCCACCCGACTGAGTGGGGGCTTCAATGAATTTAACTTTGGGGGAGGTTTTGTACCTCCCCTGACCCAGGGTTTCTCATTACCCTGCTACTGTCCCTGTTTTTTACCCCCGGGATTTGACCGAGGAGGCCGTCGGAACTGTTACACAGCCGATGCCCCAGGGACTGGAGAAGCAGGCCTCTTAAAGAGGGACCTCTAACTCTGCTTTTAACCGGCAAGAGCGTATTTTTACCGCTGGAAATTTTCTGGATATATTTGTCCAGGTTTTCCCTGAATAAGCGTTCACCATGAAATGGGACGCTAACCAGCCATTCTTTACAGGGAGCTTCAGCAGACCAGTTTCTGAGCCATAGGAGCCTACGCATATGTACTATAGACAGCGTAAGGCGGGAGGCCTGATGGACTGAATCCTCTATGGCGTCAACCGCAAAGCCTAAGGCTCTAGGTAGATCAGCTAGGGCAAAGCCTGCTGATCTGTCAAGTCCCTCAAGACCTGTTTCAACTGATCCTTCACTGCTTAGCAGACCCCAATAGCTGCTACTGCTGGTTGTATCACCAAGCAGATTTTCATAAGGACTCCAATCTTTTATCTATTGGGTTCTTGAACATTTGGACATTATCCACTGGACATGTCAGTGATTTATACATACAAGAGATGGCTGCGTCCACTGTAGGGACCTTCCATTTTTTTTTTTTTTTTTTTTTTGATGAACTTATCCTCCATGGGATAGACCACCGGAAATCTCTTGGGGGAATAAATATTTTCTCAGGACGTTCCCAATCCTGGTAAATGAGCCCTTTCCGTAAAGGGTGAAGTGGAAAAGAACAAACAGTCTGGGGGCTTCTAGCGACCCCAACGAGGATACAGTAGTGGTTGATGGTTCCGCAAGGTGCATTTTTAAATGCTGATCGGACCATGTTAGTCAGAGACTGAACCCATAATCTTTCAGCTTGAGATGCTGAGAAAAGGTTCCCCCACTGTTGATTCCTCTATAACAGAATCAACCTTATCCTGATCCCCTTCAGGCAGGTCGATCCCTGTATGGGACTGTTGCTCTGCTAACAGGCACTCTGAAGGAGGAGACGGAGATCGGGCGTGCTTTCCCTGACAGGGAGGCAGCGATAAATTTTGACAATCTCTCTCTAATCCTCCCAGAGCTGAGGAAAAAACCTCCTCTGTTACATACACAGGAGCAGGTGACTGAGGACAGCCACAGTACCAAGTACCCCTGCGGGGTCTCTACGGTCACTTACCTCTGAACTTCAGGGGAGACTGGTGCAGCAGGAGTATGCCCAAGATCCTCAGAGCCCGATGAGACCCCCTTCGCTTCCTGGAAGATTCAGTTCCGGAGCTACTGGACGGCATATTCCTAAGCCTAAAGCTGAGGTATTCCAGCCGTAATACACCACTTTTACTGAGAATAGTCTAGCACAATTGCTGCTATATCACAGTTGGTGTCTACTAATGTGCCTTTCTAGGGGATGCCTGTATCAACCGCTTGCTGTATGCCTTTAAATGTTGCCAGCTCTGTCTCTGTACTTCATAGCCAGCTTACTGCAATAATGTGGCTTTTTAAAAACCTGCTGGGACGCCCGCACATGCGCAGAAGCGCTGCGGCGCGCACAGAGCGTCATCCCCCAGGCCCCGCCCCTTTTTCCGGCCACCTCTATATATAGAGGCGCGTGCACGCGCACGCGCGCGGCCACGTGCGCCTCGGCGCTAATTTTCAAACATGGAAACCAGGGACAGGAGCCAGGGCCCCCTTTGCCGCAGGCCGGGGGATAGACGAACACTGCAACATGGCAGAGGAAACAGTTTCCTGTAGGAGAACTCACCAGCTGCCTGGACTTTGCTCTCTGAGAAGAAACTAGTCCATATGACAAGAAAAACATTCCACAGCGGCCTCTAGTGGACAAACACAGGTACCGCAGTTTAATATACTAAACATATATAAAAAAAACATTCTTTTTTTTTTTTTTTTTTTTTCTTGACCACCATTAAAAATTATTACATTTTTTTTTTTTTTAGTAGTTACAGGCATGCACAGATATTAGCGGGAATACCGTTAGGTAACAGACAGAAAGACAAATTAGGCTTGGGGGTCCCCCAATAGAACCAAGTTCCTGGGGGCCCCCACTTACCTGTTCCCCGCCGCAGGACTTTGTTTGGTCCACAAAAGCCCAAACTTCACCTATCACGGCAGGCATTGTAATCAAACCTTCAGGGACCGGGTTCCCAAGGATTCCACTCCCCTGGACCTGTATAGCACCCTGCACAGAAAACATCTTGGTCGTGGGTATGACCAGAGCTCTGGATCCCAGGGTCCAGCTCTCCTAAGAGAAGCATTACAGGCAGAACCTTGCTCTTCTCTGCAAGGCCCGGGTACCGACCGTTTAGCTATGAAGCTTTTTTGGTCGGATCCGGAATAGCTTACTGAGGCCCAAAAGAACCTGTACGCAAGCTCAGTGAAAAACACATGTTTCTTCTTGGCCAACACCTTAGACACTGGCAAAAAACTGAGGTGCTCCCGGATGGGAGGGGCTTATATAGGGGAGGGTACTTCCGGTTTTGGAAGTTGCCAGTGCCAGCACCTGACGGTAACTATATAACCCATTAGTAATGACTATGTCGCTCTGTGTCCCGTGATGTACGAGAAAGAAAAGTAGATCATCTGCGAAGATACTCAGTTTATATGAGTTATTGCCCACCTGAACCCCCTGAATTGAACAATTTTGACCGAAGAGCAACCGACAGGTGTTCCATGGCCAGGATATACAAATATGGTGATAACGGACAACCCTGGCGAGTCCCATTAGAGATTTCAACAGGTGGGGATAATGTCCCGTTAACCTTTATTCTTGCTGACGGAGCTGTATAAAGGGCCATTATTTTCTGTATAAATTCTCCTGGGAGTCCTATTTGTTCCAATGACGCTGCCATGAACTTCCAATCTAAACGATCGAAAGCCTTCTCAGCATCTATGGCTAACAAACAGAGCGGGCTCTTAGATCTCCGGGCATACTGTATCAAAAGGCTAGTCTTCAGAATATTATCCCGAGCTTCTCTCTTTGGTACGAATCCCACCTGGTCTAACCCTATTAAACTTGGTATCACTGTTTGTAAACGTGCAGCCAACACTTTAGCATATATTTTTAGGTCCACATTGATCAAGGAGATGGGCCTGTAGCTGGAATACTGAGTGGGATCTTTTTCAGGTTTAGCTATAAGGGTAATATGCGCCTCCTGAGTCTGTTTAGTGAATGGGCAATCTGCTGTAATGTCATTAAACAAATTACACAGAACAGGGTTAAGAAGTTCTCCAAATTGTTTATAAAATGTTCCTGTAAATCCATCTCCCTCTCCTTTGGCACATTTGGCAGGCCAGTGCTCTGTATGTAGTCACAGAATTGTGCATAACTAATTCTATCTAGTGTTAATGAATTTGTATCCTTTAAGTTATATAATGAGGAGTAATACTCATGAAAAGATGAAGCGATTTGTTCTGTGGCACATACAAGGCCGCGCTGAGGACACTGCAACTTTGGCATATAAGTTCTAGATTGTTTCTTAGAAATAGATTGGGCGAGTGCTTTACTACACTTATTTCCATATTCGTACATCATATGTTGCGTACATTCCTTATGTTTCACATAGGCCCGATCAAGTAATGAGTACAATTTTAATCTCTTTTGTTGAAGAGATTGAAAAATAGCACCCTGAATGTTGTTTATGTTCCAATTCTAATTCATGAATCTCTTTCAACAGGGAAGCCATAGTGGAAGCCCTTTCCTTCTTTATTCTTGTGCCATGTGATATAAGTATTCCCCTCAACACACATTTTAAAGCCTCCCACTTTATAGGGGAAGCTGTTGTATCATTTTTATGGTCATTAAAGAAAGTTGAAATTGTTTCTTCAATGGCCCCCACTGTCAGTGTGTCATTTAGCAAATTCTCATTTAATCTCCAAGTAAATTTAAGTTTTATAGTATTTGAAACCTTCACTACAAAATATACGGGAAAATGATCAGACCACATTTGTATGCCACGGTTCCCAGTCCAACAGGGGATGTGAGACCAAAAAATAGTCTATCCTACTGTACGTATTATGGGTCACAGAGTAGCTTGTATAATCTTTATCCCGAGGGTGTAAAGCACGCCAAACATCTACTAGTTGAAACTCATGAAACGTCCGCTTTAATCTATTCAAACGAACGCGTGAGATATGTAGATTGCCAGTTGAGGTGTCCATAGCCGGATCCAGAGTTAAATTTAAATCACCTCCCATAAATAAGACTCCTTCCTCAAAATCTCTAAGTTTCCCTAAAACCCCCAAAATCATAGTGCCTTGTCCCTGAGTTGGTGCATATATATTCACTAATGTAAATAGCTGATCAAAGATTTTACATTTAATAAACAAATATCTGCCCTCAGGGTCAGTCCGCTCCTGAACATCAGAGATTGGGATAGAGGAATGTATGCCAATTGCCACCCCTCTTGATTTTCCTATTTGATTATGACTCATGAACCATCTAGAATAATACCTAGTGGGCATTGTAGGGACCGATGAAGATTTAAAATGAGTTTCCTGAAAGAAAATAATATTTACCTTTTGCTTATGCATATCATATATTATTTGTGATCTTTTCTGCGGAATATTCAGACCCCTGACATTCAGGGATCCAAACTTAAGACTTCTCATGGTGGATCAAGATAGGGCTTAAGCAGGCATGGCGCATGACACTAACCACATACATCAACCGACAAAAAAAAAGAAAAAAGGAAAAGAAAAAAAAAACACACAAAAACCTACAAAGAAAATAAACAACCCTCCCATCAGTAGCAGAGATACAGTGGATATCAGATCCGTAAGTCGTGATGCATCCCGGAGGATCTGTTATTCTGCGGTTTTGTATATGTCCCACACCCCCCAACCTTTTGGTTGTTGGTGCTCCTAATGATAAAAAGAGAAGAAAAAAAAAAGAGGGGGGGGGGAGAGAAAGAGAGCAGTCCAGCACCCTGTCTGGGCTCCCTTTGTCCCCAGTCTCATTCAGTTACCTAAACACACATTTTATCCAAAAACGCCATATTTTTACATTCTTTAATTGACTCATTTAGTATAGCGAAACATATTTTATTTGTTATATCCACAGCAATAAGTGGCCCAGTATGCTCCGGTCCACCCATCGGGAGTGTATCGGGCCCCATTTGCCTCTATCCCGCCCCGAGGGGTGACCAGATAAATACTGCGCCACCCCCCACATCCCGATGCCTAAATATAAATCTCCTGACAAAAAAAAAAAGGAGACCCCTCCCATATAAAGTTTCCAGCGAACCTATGCAAAATAAGACTAAACACAACCCACTCTATGCATCAATAGTCAGCGCTATAAATCAACAAGATTTCTCATAACCTTATTTGCATATCATCCAGAAAAAAAAATGGTATACATAGCGATACATTTAGTAATATATCTTACACACGAGGTAAAAATGAGAGAGAAAAAAAAAAACTATGTGATGAAACATTTCTTCATTTTGATTACTAGTACGTGAACAGTTATTTAATAATTTTTTTTTCCTTCTTTTCTTCCCCCCTTTCCCTCTCATCCCTTCCTCTCTTTCCCTCCCATCTCTTCCCTTGATGCCGTGTATACAAGATCGATTTTCTCGACGGTGAAAACACCGCTGAGAAATTCGACATGAAAAATGTGGACCGGCTTGGTCCCCTACACACAGCCGGTTTTCATGAAATTTTTTCTCTTGGTCGAGAAAACCGACCGTGTGTAGGCTCCCTGGCAGTGTTTCCCTATGGGAAAACTGCAGCGGAAAAAAATGCAGTGAATCACGACGAGAAAAATAAGAGCATGTTCTAATTTTTCTCGTTATGATTCTTGCCGTTTTTCTCGTCGGTAAAAATGCTGGAAAGCCCACACACGGGCGTTTTTCTCGTCAAAGAGAAAAAATTACATTTTCCCGATGAGAAAAATGGTCGTGTGTACGCGGCATTAAATCTTGTTCCTTCAATGCCTTGGGGATCTTGCTGGTTTCCATGGCTTCCACACTGGGAACTCCAGGGCCCTAGGCAAGGGGGGGTCGGACCATGGGTCTAATTCCACTTGTTGGATGCCCAGATTACAGAAGGCGGGAAGATCTTTTGGTGCTCGAAGGATATAGGCATGGCCATTTTTACGTGCCAATAGGTAAAACGGGTATCTCCAACTATACTTGATCTCGGCCTCAACCAACGCTCTAGTTAAGGGGCGTAAAGATTTCCGTTTAGCAAGAGTTCGTCGAGAAAGATCTGAGTAGAGCGTAATTTGTGCACCATTTGAGTCTATTGGGCCATAAATTCGTGCTTTATTTAAAAGCTCCTCTTTACATTTGTAAAAATGCACCTTACATAACACATCTCTTGGTTGAGTTATAGCAGGATTTAACAAGCCTGGTATGCGATGGATCCTGTAAATTTCGATATGATCCGTAACTGGATTGCCTAAAAGTTCATTGAATACCTCTTTAACTAATGGTAAGAGTGCTTCTTGAACTATTGCCTCTGGGACTCCCCTGAGGTGAATATTGTTTAGTCTCTGGCAGTCTTCCAAAGCCATCCATATGTGACCAGATGTCCTGCAATTGCATATGGTGATCAGTGATACTTGTTTGCATCTCTAAATATCCCGTCATTAAAGAGGGGATGACCTGTTCCACCGCATCCACTCGTTCATGAAAACTCCTAAGACTCCTAGTTAATTCAGCCAGATCTCTTTGATGACTTTCCTCCATCTTAATAAACATGTTCTCCATATCTTTTTCAGTAGGAAGTGAACTTAAGTATTTCTCCAAGCGAGTATCAATAGCTGGGAATTCGTCTTCACTTCCTGATTCTGTACTGTCTCTATCTTGTTCCAGAGATGGATTGCTAGGACTATGAGAAGAGCGTTGTGATTGTGAAGTTGCATGACCACTCCTACTACTTCTCACCCCTCCCGCCTTATTGGGGGACCTATTTTTGGAACTCTGCTTAGACATGTGCACAACATAAAAATTCTATGAGTTTGGTTTCGTTTCTGTGCGTTTCCGTTGATTCGTAATGATTCGTAATTTCGTAAGACGTGGGTTATCGTATTCGGACTCTTTCGTTTTTCCGTAAGGGTTATTTTTCTGTTGATTCGTTTTTCCGTTAGTCTAATTTTCGTTGATTCGAAATTCGTATTTACGTTATATTTTATATTCAGCCGCGCTCGTATTTTCGTAAGAACTATATTTTCATTGATTTGCAATGATTCGTATTTTCGTGTGTAATTTCCGTTGATTGGAAAATCGTACTTTTGTAGATTTAATTACATTTGTACTTTCGTTAGAATACATTTTCCGTTTATTCAAAACACTACTCGTCGTAATTTTGTAATTCATACTTTCGTGAGATTGACTGGCTCATTTATTTGTACTTTCGTAACATTGTTTTTTATAGATTAGTAATCGGGACATAATTCGTAATTTTACATAATGTGTCAGAATAGGAGAAAAAAAAATATGTCATAGATATTACAAAATACAAATATAGAAATTAGAATCTAGACAGAGTATGCTTAACCACTTAAGACCCGGACCAATACGCAGCATAAGGACCAGGCCCCTTTATGCGATTCGGCACTGCGTCGCTTTAACTGACAATTGCACTGTCGTGCGACGTGGCTCCCAAACAAAATTGGCGTCCTTTTTTTCCCAGAAATAGAGCTTTCTTTTGGTGGTATTTGATCACCTCTGCGGTTTTTTATTTTTTGCGCTATAAACAAAAATAGAGCAACAATTTTGAAAAAAATGCAATATTTTTAACTTTTTGCTATAATAAATATCCCCAAAAAATATATTTAAAAAAAAATGTCTTCCTCAGTTTAGGCTGATACGTACTCTTCTACATATTTTTGGTAAAAAAAAATCGCAATTGGCGTTTATTAATTGGTTTGCGCAAAAGTTATAGTGTTTACAAAATAGGGGGTAGTTTTATGACATTTTTTTTTTCTTTACTAGTAATGGCGGTGATCAGCGATTTTTGTCGTGACTGCGACATTATGGCAGACACATCGGACACTTTTGACACTATTTTGGGACCATTGTCATTTTTACAGCGACCAGTGCTAAAAAAATGCGCTGGTTACTGTAAAAATGA
Organism: Rana muscosa; assembly: GCA_029206835.1. Taxonomy (NCBI): domain Eukaryota; kingdom Metazoa; phylum Chordata; class Amphibia; order Anura; family Ranidae; genus Rana; species Rana muscosa. The sequence continues at coordinate 198,501,646 of CM055123.1, forward strand.
CACTGGCAGTGAAGGGGTTAACCAGGAGGGGGCGCTGTAGGGGTTAAGTGTGCCCTGATTTGTGTTTCTTACTGTGGGGGGCGTGGCTTAGCGTATAACGTCACTGATCGTCTTCCCTATTACAGGGAACAGACGATCAGTGTCGGTCACACTAGGAAGCACAGGGAGAGGTTTGTTTACACTTACCTCTCCCCGTTCTTCCTCTCTGTGACCCGATCGCAGGACACCAGCGGCGATCGGGTCCGCTGTTCCCGCGGGGACGGTCACGGAGAAGAGGACCGGGTCGCGAGCTGTGCACATTAAAGGGGACGTACCTGTACGCCCATGTGCCCAGTCGTGCCATTTTGCCGACGTACATCGGCGTGCGGCGGTCCTTAAGTGGTTAAGAAACAAAGAATTTCTCTCTCACAAGTCACAACTTTACTCACAAATCCAACAGAACAGTGAAACCTACCCAACCACAACCTATCTGGACTGTGGATGGAATGCACTGCAGTCTAACACAGAAAAACACACAAGGGAATAAGAAACAAGCTCATTGGGGGAAGAGACAACCTCTTCAGGGGAAGGGACAAGCTTATTGGCCATTGGCCAACGTCCAGAACTAATTCAGAACTAACAAAATAGAATTTACGTTTTTTCGAATTTTTGATTTTTTTGATTTCCGTTTTCCGAAGATTCGTAATTTTTTTTTCGTTCATTTTGATTTTCGTTAATATGGATCTTTGTTCGTTATTTTCGTTGTTTTGTTTTACGTTTTCCGAATATTCGTAATTTCGCGTTTTTGTTCATTTTGATTTTCCTTGTTTTTTGATCTTTGTTCGGTATTTTCGTTGTTTTTATGTTTTCGCTTTTTACTTTTCCGTATTTTGGCTGTTTCAATTTTACTAAATTTGTATTTTCGTTGTTTTCCATATTCGTTCCATTCGATAATTCGTTGTTCGTTTGTAATTTTATCAAACCGTTCGTTTATTTGTATGTTTACGAATCAACGAATATAACAAATTTTGACGAATAACGAATTCGTAACTAAACAAATTGCACATGTCTAACTGTGCTTATGTGAACGAGTACTCCGGAAATAGGTCCCAATATCTGACCTCTCATCTAGCGACTCAGATGCTGCAAGTTTTTGAGTTTTCTTTTTAGTTGTTTTACTCATCTTTTATCGGTGTATAAATTCACGGGTGTAGAAGATCACGGATACAAAAAGAAAAATAAACACTCGTCACACTGTGCTTAAACCTCCAAAGCACATTACTGAAAACAGAAATAAAAAATAAAAAAAATGTTGTATGCTGTATAATTTATATTTTATTCGCTTGTATAGCGAGTTCTTTCAGTTCTTTCAGTCGCACAGTCCTAAGCAGCTCCACGTAGTCAATGATTTTAGGTGAGTGATTGATTGGTTAATTCCTGTATTATTTAGTCGTATTCAATGGTATTCAATGATGTTCATTATCAAATATTCACGTAATCAATAACACGATTAAATATAGCAATATGGCTATGTGGCAGTACAATAGTGTTGCATAGATGTTTTAAGTCGCTAGTAGCCAAAAGCAAACACAGATGACACAATTAAAAGTTCTCCTAGGAAAAGGTAAAAAAAAAAAAAGAGTTCAGAGATCAAATAGATTTGTATTTTTTGTAGTTTTTTAGTAGTTTGTTGGTTCCTATATCAAGTGGAAAAAAAAGAAAGTAGCAGTCTATCAATGCATCAGTGTCGCTGTGTGGCAGTATCGCACCCTTGCGATATAGCGGTTAAAGCGATATGGCTAGTATAAAGCAATGTAGCAGATGTAGCACAAGTAGCAGATGTAGCTAGTAGCAGGTGGCACATAGCAAGTAGCAGATAGCCTGTAGTAAGTGGCAAGCACAGTAATACAGTTGGTACAATAGGGGGACAATAGGGGGATCCCCCAAGCAAGCACTGCTCTACTTACTCCGCTATCTTCTTATCCAAATATGTTATAATTACCCGAATGTAGCAATATGGCTATGTGGCAGTGCAGCAATGTCTCAAGTAGCTAATAGCCAGAAGCAGACACAGATGACACAATTGAGAGCTCTCCAGCAAAAGTTCAGAGAAAAAGTTCAGAGATCAAATAGATTTGTATTTTTTATTTTTTTTTGTAGTTTGTTGGTTCCAATAGCAAATGAAAGTAGCAGTGTATCAAGATAGCAATGCATCAGTATAGTAGTGTAACAGTATTGCAATATAGCAATGTAGCAAATGGCAAGCCAAGTGGATACAGTTGATACAATTGGGGGTTCTCCCAGGAGAGTTTAGCCCTACTCACTCTGAAATCCATTTATCCACTTATCCATATGGGTAGTAAACAACCTTGCAGCTTTTCTGAGGTATCTGGGGTATCTGGGAGGAAGGCCTGTGATTGGCCGATACGGGCCTAGAGGGAAGGAGCTGATAACGTGATGTCCAGCCAGGCACCGTGAGTGTGTACACGGTGGCGCTACTGTGGAGCTTTTTTATGTGGTTTTAAAGTTTTTATCCTGTAAGTCTAACTTGTTTTTGGGGGCTCTTAATAAATGTTGTATACAGAGAACACTATGGTCTCTCTATTTATCATTAACATGACCTGAATCCCTGGAATCTTGAGCAAAGCTAAGAGGTGGTTTGTTTCCCTGGATGCAAGTGTGCTGAGTTGCCAATAAGAAAGGAGCCAGCTTGATTACCTGCCATTGATTAAAGGAGGAGATCGTGTGAACTTGTGGGGAGATCTATTCATCATGAGTTTTAACTCATCTGGAAGGTGAGCACGCTTTTTTATTAGTGGTGGTGTGCACTCCTTTTGAGGACGAACATTCACAGTGGTGGAATAGCGTTGAAACCCTGACCATATGAAGAGTCTTTATTTTATTTATAGACTATTTATCACCGATGTCATGACTTATGATTATTAGAGATATGCACTTTTATTTTTTTACTATTAATAGGTTTATATACATAGTGCTACATTTATTTATTTCAAGGTGCCTTATTACCCATTCATTTTGAATGGGCTGACTATTTTGACACAGTGGACCTCGGTGCACAAAAATGCACTGCTATTGTGGCCCTCTTTAACCACTTCAACACCGGGCTTTTTTTACCACATCAATACCGGGCCTATTCTGGCACTACATGTACAAATCATCATTCTTTTGCTAGAAAATTACTCAGAACCGCCAAACATTATATATGTTTTTTTAGCAAACACACTAGGGAATAAAATGACGGTCAACTTTTTTTCTTGCACGGTATTTACGCAATAATTTTTCAAACGCCTTTTTTTGGAAAAAAAATGGTTTCATGAATTAAAAAATAACAAAACAGTAAAGTTAGCCCAATTTTTTGGGAAAATATGAAAGATGATGTTACGCTGAGTAAATAGATACCTAACATGTCACGCTTTAAAATTGTGCACACTCATGGAATGGCGCCAAACTTCGGTACTTAAAAATCTCCATAGGCGACGCTTTAAATTTTTTTACAAGTTACCAGGTTAGAGTTACAGAGGAGGTCTAGTGCTAGAATTGTTGCATGCGTTCGCTTCTGATCGCGAGCTACCGGGGACAGGGGCGTTTAAATTTTTTTTTTTTATAATTTTTTATTTTACTTATTTTATTTATTTTTTACACTTATTTTACTTTTTTTTTTGATCACTTTTATTCCTATTACAAGGAATGTAAACATCCCTTGTAATAGGAATGTGTGTGACAGGTCCTCTTTATTGAGAGATGCGGGGTCAATAAGACCCCACATCTCTCCTCCAGGCTGGAAAGCATGAGATCGTGATTTTTTTTTGACTGATCTCATACTTACTAGCTGCAATGGCAGCTTTGTTTACATATGAGGACCTGGGCGTGACGTCATCACATCGCGCCCGGGCCTCCGACGATCATAGAGATGACTGGTGACCATCTGGTCACCAGTCATCTCTATGCTCGTCACGTGACCCACCACTGGCACCGGACGGTTCTCTCCGGGTCCCCGATGGCACGGGAGAGCCCGAAGAAGCACCGAATGGCGGCGGGAGGGATGGGATGTCCCCTCCCGCCGCCTACAAGAACGATCAAGCGGCGGAACCGCCACTATGATCGTTCTTATGGTGCGCAGAATCGTGGGCACAAGAAAATTATATCTGAATGATGCCTCTAGCTGCAGGCATCATTCAGATATCCCCCCTCAAAGCAGAGGACGTCATATGACGTCCACCCAGGATGGGAGATCCCATCTGTGGAGGTCATATGACTATGAGCGGTAGGGAAGTGGTTAAGTATCGGTTGACCACCACTGATGCACCACTAAACACCAATAATGCCATACTACAGCTTTATACATTTCCCCCTAAGTTGATGCTAATTTGCTAGACAAGACAGGAGCACAGGCAGTGTTATGACAGTAAAGGAGGATGTTATGTATGGTAATTTTTGACCAATTAGATGCTTTCTTCCGCCAACATGTGCCTTCTGCCCTCCAAACCGTTCCAAGCAGACAGAGAACTAATACCAGCCCTTTTTACCCCAAACATCACCCACAGACAAGATGTGAGGTAAAATCCAAAGGAATGATTGTTTATTCAACAAAAATACAGGTTTTTTATACACATGAAAAGTATTTGCCCAAAACATCACACAGAGGTTTAGATAACAAGGTAGAGCTGACTGGTGGCTAATCCCATCATAAAGCATCCTCCAAGAGTTGGTCAAATTAGCCAACAGACAGGAACAATACATGAATGGGAATTCACACCTAGACGATGCTTTGATTTATCAGGAGCCCCAGACTGTCTGACAACAGTATTCAAGAAGACCCATGGCTGTCCAAATCTCATTAACCAGCTTTCTTTTCACATTCACTGAGTTTCAAGTTGGCAGAGACCATTGTGGTTTCCTTGATTGTTAAATGTAGTAATGTCCTTTTGCATTATATAACAGAACATCTCCCTAAATACTTGTAGCTCCCTCAAATGCCAGGGCCTATAGTCAGTGGGTAGTAGGCTTGCCCCTAGTCCTCTCCAAAAGCCTCTGTCCTGGTTGGGTCTTTCACACACTCCACCCATAATTTTCAGTAATTGATGGAGGATTGTTATACTACCTGTTTCTCATATGTTGTGAAGATCCCAGATCTTTGCATATACTCCAGCAAGGGGGTTCAACGCTGAGAAAACAGCTTGCTATGGGGGTACCTAAGCAGGCTCACTTTTGAGCTGCTGCTCTGTGTGTCCATTCACACCCAGAGCCAGGGCTCAGCCCCGCCCCCTCTCTCTCCTCATTGGCTCACTTGCCGTGATTAGAAGCAGTGGGAACCAATAGCTCTCGCTGCTGTCTCAGACAATTAGGGGGGATAGCCAAGGCTCTCTTGCACATTGCTGGATCAGGATGGGACTCAGGTATTAGGGGGGCTGCTGCACAAATTTTTTTTTTTACCTTCATGCATAGTATGCATGAAGGCAAAAACCTTGAGCCTTTAGAACCACTTCAAGTCCTTCCTTCTCAAAATGACATTTTGAATTTAGATATGCTTAAAAAAATAATACAAATTAACAGTTGCAAGACTTTAAAAAACATTGCATTAACCTAGAACTTTATGCTTTCCCTTTAAACCCCTAAAAAATCCCTAAAGAACTATACTTGTTGAACCTAACAGCAGGCCAAATTGGCTGTTTTATGATCTCACATTGCTCTCTCTACAGATACTGGTCTAATAATAAACAGGGTCTTATAGCAGAGCTGAGCATCCTTAGATTTTCTATGCATTTGCCAGTGTAATCTTTCAACAGAACACAAAGGGAAGAGACTACAGGTTTTTTTCTGTGTCTTTATACAGGATAATGCATTAGCAGTGCGCTCTGCTGGGAAGAACTTTAAGGGGCCTTTCACACGGACGGATAGAATGGTGCTTTTAGCTGCGGATTTTCTATTTTTCTACCGCAGCTAAAAGCACACAACGCTTTCCTATGGCCCCATTCACACACAGCGTTTAGCTGCGATTTCGTTACATGCGGTTCCGTGCGAATAGAAAAAATAGAATTTAATGCGTCCAGGTGCGATGTAGCGCAGCTATCTGCAAACAACCGCATGTAATCGCAGTCTTTTGAGTCAGCTGCGGATAGCAGCGTGAGAAAAAAAAAATCACCCGGAAGCGCATCATAACCAGTAGGTGTACCTGGGAAATGACACAGGAAGTTCAGAGGGATATTGGAAAGAGGAGAAGGCAGCATGGCGGCGCGAGATATATCACATGAGGCCATAATATCCCTTGTGCATTCCCGACCAGAGTTATGGGACTCAGAATGCCCAGGATATGCCGATCGAGTGTTGAAGAGATCCAAGTGGGAGGAAGTATACAAATTTGTCACACCGAACTGGGACAATATGTCTGCCACTGAGCAGGATAACCGAGGTGAGTGCAATGTTTGTTGTGTCTATGAAGCAGGGTACACATGTATCATAGCTGTTTCCCATAATAACCACAAACAGAAGATTTACCCCCTAAATGACCAGGCCATTTTTTAGCGATCCAGCACTGCGTCACTGACAATTATGCAATGCTGCAAACAAAGCTAATTTGAAAATGGGAAATTAAATGGTTGGTGTCTTCCCTTAAGTTTTTTCTAGGGTGGGGGGGGGGGGGGTGAGCAGATCTCTCTCGACTTTTCCTAACATGCGTTATGTTTGATATATATATTGCAGGAAAAGAGGTTTATACACGTTGGAGGTCCCTACGTGACCGGTACAAGAAAGAAGTTAATGAAGAGAAGTCTGCGGAGAGAAGCGGAGCACCCTCAACTCGTCGCAGGGCTAACCCCCATGCAGAGGCTTTGTCTTTTTTGAGGCGCACCACCGAGATGCGCTCGTAAGTATATATATTATATATTTTACTTTTAACAAATTTGTGGGCAGTATAGCCGCACTGTCCTAATGATTTGAGTGGGCTGGAGAGGTGTAGGAGCGGTATACACACCGCTCCTTCACCACTCCAAGGATGCTGCTATCAGGATTTTTGGTTGCGTCACCGCTCCAGTGTGAAAGGTGTCTAAACCCACCCTGCTCTATATAGAGGGCTATTCTGTAGTGTACACATGACAGTATTCATGTTATTTTTAAACTTGTAATTTTGTTATTATTAGAACTGTGTCAAGTGTTCCTGAGAGAGCAAGCGCAAGACGTGAAAGTTCGTCACCAGATGACGCAGACACCAGTCAAGAAACCAATTCAGAGTCACTTTCATCCCAAGAATATCAACCATCCACTGAAGAACCTGTGGTATGTACTTTCAAAACGTCACAATGATGGTTTTTACAATTATTTTTTTTACAATGCTTTCATTTTTTAATGGGGGGGGGGGGGGGACAGTGTCAGTGTGTGTTTTCTTTTAGTTTTTGTATTTTTTTACAATTAATTTTTATTTTATTCTTTTTTTTTTTCAGCCCTCTCTTTCGTGAGATATCAGGGGTCTTAACAGACCTCTGACATCTTCCCTTTGAGACAGGGAATGGGACTAGGGACACAGATTCCCCAGTCCCTTTCTCAGCAGCCTCCGCTGCGCTGAAAATGAATGGAGAGAAGACAGCGGCTTCTCTTCATTCATGAACTGAAACATTGTAAAAACAGTTTTGGTGGTCTTCTGGCTGCCAATACAGTGACAACAGGTTTTCGGGGCTAAAACAAGTGCCTGTGTCTGATCTATTGAAAACAGGTGTTGCAAGCTCGGACACGACTTTAATAATTGTGCAAGCATCATGTTTATTATTATGTAAGTGTGATCTCAACATCAGAAGCATAATCTATATATTTGATCTATTTGCAGGCAAATGTAGGTAGGAGAGGACAGTCTACTTCCACCAGCCGTCAAAAACGTACTCAACAAGAGACACCTTTTGAGGAATATTTTAACCGTATTATAGCTGAAATGAGAAACCAATCGCAAAACCAGGCCAAAGATGATGAATTTCTCAATATCTCAGACCCAGATGTTATGTTTTTGAGAATGTTGCTTTGTGTAGTCAGGGAGATTCCTCCTGATAAGCGCACTGAGGTCAGGGGTGATATACATGCCTATTTAACGTATATTGTATCCGCTTGCAAAGAGCAACGCCCATATCCAAAATTTCAGCCATGGGCTATGGGTTTTAATTCACCCAGTGGCTCTTTGAGTCGACCAATGGCCAATCAGCAGTTCCATGACACAACACCTGCCATTAATCCTTATGCAGGACCCCCACCGATGTATACACCTTACCCACCTAATCCTGGTTATCAAAGGATGCACGTGCAGCCACACCCAGTTACTTCACCCTCATCTTCCCAATCAGGATCACCCATAGATGTTGGCACTGAACCAAGCCACTCTTCCCTGCGTCCCCCTTATCCGGTGTATGAAAACTTGTAGTTTTGACCTTTTAATTTGTTATATTACTGTTTAATTTTTTTATGTTTTGTTACTTGAATTTTATTGATACCTACCTCAATATCCGCTGAACTGTACGGATGTAAGAAACTGTACTGTACTGTTCCAAGCTTCCATATCTTGTTACTCCGCCACGCTGGCTCTCACACTACCAAAGCATTGTTTAGGTTGAGAGCCAGCATGGCCGACTAGAAAGATACTGAAGCTTGGCCCAGTGGGAGATCCCCCAATCTACACAGTGCAGCATACATGGCGAAATAAAAATTAAGGTGACGAAGGTTAGGGTTTTGACACTTTCTCTATGGGGCCATGCCTCAGCAGACTGGCCATACACCTATAGGTTATCTTCTGTTTTTCTATGTTCAGATGGAAAAAGTGGAACAGATTCCTCCATCTCCGCTAAACTGTGCAGATGTAAGAATCTCCCACTGTTCCAAGCTTCCATATCTTGCTACTCGGACGACTAGAAAGATACTGAAGCTTGGCCCAGTGGGAGATCCCCTCCCCCCCATCTACACAGTGCAGTGTACATGGACAAATATAATTCCATCTAATCATAGACATTATGCAGATAATCTATAGGTGTATGGTCAGCTTTAAGCACTAAAAAACCTTTTAAAATTCTTTGCTTACATTTGGACATTGTTATCAAACAGCCGCTACACAACAGTTCGTAAAGTTGTGAAAAAATGTTTCAAAGCTGTTTACTGCACTCACAGTGTCCACATATAGTCAAACATATGGTTAACAGCACTTTAGAAATACTCAATATTTTAGGGGGGGGGGTACAGAGTCAATTTATACTTGAAAATAGAAGAAAATTCTCTATATTCCTAAGAAATTGAAAAAATAGTTTTCTATACATGCAAGCATTCAATGTTTTGTAATGTTTGTCTATTTTTTCTACCTTTTTGTTATTTAACATGGCAAAGATATAAAAATAAAAACAATTTAATTGTAAAAAATTGTCAACTACTTTATTTCAAGAACAAATTTAAACTGTAATATAAGGTTGATATAACATGGCTAACAAAGATCTCTTTACAAATGGTCATATTGCCATGGGAGCTGTCCATCCTCTGTCAAAAAAAAATCTGTGAAATACTCACGCACTTGTAGAGCTTGATTCGTGGGACGAGTGGCAGTAACACGACCTCTGTGTTCTGCGGAAACAGGTAACGCTAACGGGGATTCGGTGGGCACGATCTCCTTACCCCTCAAATAGTTGTGGAGAACACAACATGCCAAAACAACATTGACCGCATGATCCACTTCTAGGTGCATGGCTGTCATCAAAACACGCCATTTGGCAGTGCAAATGCCAAATGCGCACTCCACCATTCTCCGGGCTCTACTGAGACGGTAATTAAAAATGCGCCTCCTGTCAGTGAGACCATGCCTCGTATAGGGCCTGAGAAGGTGGGTGGATAAGGCAAATGCCTCATCTCCCAGCACAACAAAAGGAAGATCCGGCACAGCAGTACCAGGAAGAGGCCTTGACTGTGGCACATTGAATTCACTATTTTCCAATCGCTGGCCCATCATAGAATTACGGAAAATTCTGGAATCTCCAGAACTCCCGTAAGCTCCCACATCCACAGCAATGAACCGCATGTTGGCATCACTGAGCCCCAGGAGGACAATGGAGAAATATTTTTTATAGTTGAAATAACGGGAACCAGAGTTTGGTGGCTTGATGAGACGGATATGTTTCCCGTCTAAAGCCCCAATGCAATTTGGGAAGTTGGTCTTCTCCCAAAACTCCTCAGATATTTCCTCCCACAGACTGGATGTTGGTTCCGGCATGACACTGCTTTTCAGCTCTTCCCATATAACTTGACATGTATCATGGACTATTGTCGATACAGTAGAAATTCCCATTAGGAACTGATGATGAAGGGAGGTGAAGCTGGCACCAGTGGCAAGGTATCTGCAATACAAAAAAGACACATATATTTATATCTATATATTATGCAAGAACATACATACACACTATTGTCAATAATATTGGTACACCTGCATGTACATGAATTTAAAGCATTTGTTCAAGATATGGAAAACCTACCTTAAAGTAAGTAGCAGCCGCTCTTCTGCACTAATGCTTCTTCTCATGTTGGTCCTGGTTCTGCTCAGGCGTGTTCTACAGAGTTCCAACAGCTCATCGAAGCTTGCCACGGACATCCGAGTATAATTGTAGAACTTGTCCCCATGGGTCCGCAGCTCACCGAACATGAGGGCAAAGTAGCCAATTGATAGACGCTGTGAGGTTAGGGGATGGACCCAGTAACGGCGGGGACGTCGCCTAGACTGGATCTGTCTTCTCCTCTTCATCCTCATCATCAGCAACATGAGCATCGCCAGCAAACTCATCATATTTGCATTCATTTTTGCAAATCTCAGGCACAACACACCGATCACTCCTCTCACCTCTAAACTCCAACACACACTCAGCAAGTGAACAAAGAAACAGGAAATAGATGGCAGAGGACCGAAATGCATCATGGTTAGATCCAAGGGACAAAAAAAATAAATAAACAGGTTGCTATGGGAATAACTAACCGCAGCTAAACGCAACCGCAAATAAACGCACGTATACGCAGGTAATCGCAATGTACAAATGCAGCTAATCGCATTGCCTGAAGCCTTGAATTTCAAAGAACAAAAAACAGGCTTTTTACTGCGGCAATTTTGCCGTCCATGTGAAAGGGGCCTAACAGATTGCGGAAGAAATTGGTTTCAGCCTCCCACCTTCAGTTACATCACAGTTAATAACAAGGACCTGGAATAAATTACTGGTGGGTCTGTTATGTTTAATATTTTACCTTCAAGCGGTTGTATACCCGCTGCTGTTTTTTTTTTTCATACCTGTAAGGCAAAAGGCATAATGAGCTAGTATGCACCGCATACTAGCTCATTATGAAATACTTACCTTAGAACGAGGCGTCGGGAACTTACCTGGTCCATGCCGAGGGAGATGTCATCTTGCCTCGGCGTGTCTTCCGGGTATCGCCGCTCCAGTGCTGTGAGTGGCTGGAGCGGCAAAGTCGTCATCCCGCGCGTCGGCAAGGTCCGGCGGCTGCCGGCCTTTAGCCGAGAATCCCCGCTGCGCATGCGCCGCTGCATTCAGTGGCTTATTGCGAGGGGAAAATCTCCTAAACTGTACAGGTTTAGGAGATATTCTTTTTACCTACAGATAAGCCTTATTATAGGCTTACCTGTAGGTAAAAGTTCAAAATTTGGGTATACAACCGCTTTAACATTGTGTGACTGATTTTAACATGTGCATGGTGTGTGTTGTTTTCCAAAATGTATTATGATTTCCCTTATAAACCTTCCTAAGATTGCTTAGTGCTAATCACCAGATTCCCCCAGATATTTGAGTTTCGGTTGGTATCTTTGGGTTGAATCAGCTGCCAGTTTATTGTTTTCTTCATAGAGCTAGTTAATACTCTGAGCCATAACAGTATCACTATCAGCTGGACCTTCCAGATATCTGATTATTTTACATTATAGAAGGCCCTCACATCATCTAATTTTGTAAAGGCAATGGCAGTTGGATAGAGGTAACATTTTTGGTGGAGATATGTTACCAATGGTGAAACACTTGAATAATAATGGCTATGGTAAAACATTAGGATGCATAGATAGTGATCGGGCTTAGGAGTGTTATTAGGGTAATTGACTCATGAAGATTAGGTACACTTCTCATCCCAGTAATGGTTTGTGAGAGTCCTTTTGAAATATCCATATGCCATGATCAGAGGCCTAATCATAGCATAAAAGTGATGACCCTGTGCAGTCTTCTACTAAATGTTCCAAATGCTAACCTTATATATCTTCAGTTTTAGCACAGGTTTAGCCTAGGTTCACATTGGAGCGATTTGTTATTCGATTTGAGAGATCAAATCGCATGACAATTCGCAGCCTATTGGAGGCAATGGCACTGTTCCAATCGATGTGACACTGATTTTGCGGCGCTGCACTGATTTGAAAAAGTAGTTCCTGCACTACTTTTGCAGATTTCAAGTGTGACTTCAATAGACACCTGTGCATGAAGCCACACAGATGTCTATCAAGTAGGAAATCGCGCTGACCTTGCTACTTTGAAATCGCGCTTTTTCAAGTGAAGTAGCGCGATTTCAAAGTAGCAGCAATGTGAACCAGGGCTCACACTGATGCGGTGCGGGACACTGCATTTAATTTGCAAAGGAATTGCTGTGTCTCTGGGGTTGCTCATATCGCACCACATTCACACCAAACTCGTGCAGGACCCTTTTTTTGTCTGCACCAGAATCGGATCGCGTGGGTCTTCACACCCATGCAATCCCATTCTGCAAATCACACTGGGTTTTGCAAACCTATTTCAGGTTTTCGTTAACATACACTCCGCAATCAGTTCGCATTAACGGGTTGCGATATTAATGCGGTGTGGAATCCGCAGTGAATTCGCACCGCAAGTATGAATCAAGGCTTAATGATTAACTGAAGTTTTGAATGATTTGATCCTGTTTATTTCTTTGTTTTGCTGGAATCTTCCAGCTTGCTCTACGGCCAGAGACCTTGATGTGTTATCTGACTTGTAGGCAGTGGGAGAAAAAAAAGTGATTGCTTTCTAGAAAGAAACAGTCCCCAGCCTTGAAATGGCGAATTGTTACATAATTAAGTAACTTTTTTATTGGAGAATTTGGCCATAAAAATAATTTATATTCCAAATATTTGTGTTTTTTTTATCATGCAAGGTCATGCACATAATGAGGTTGATTTACTAAAACTGGAGAGTGCAAAATCTGGTGCAGCTGTGCATGGTAGCCAATCAGCTTCTAGCTTCAGCTTGTTCAATTAACCCTTTCCATACAGGGCTTTTTATACCACTTCCATTCCGGGCCTATTTTGGCACTTCTCTCCTACATGTACAAATCATCATTCTTTTGCTAGAAAATTACTCAGAACCCCCAAACATTATATATGGTTTTTTTTTTGCAGACACCCTAGGGAATAAAATGACGGTCGTTGCAACTTTTTATCTTGCATGGTATTTGCACAATAATTTTTCAAACGCCTTTTTTTTGGAAATAAAATGGTTTAATGAATTAAAAAATAACAAAACAGTAAAGTTAGCCCAATTTTTTTGTAAAATATGAAAGCTTATGTTATGCCGAGTAAATAGATACCTAATATGTCACGCTTTATAATTGCGCACACTCATGGAATGGCGCCAAACTTCGGTACCTAAAAATCTCCATAGGCGACGCTTTGAATTTTTTTACAGGTTACCAGGTTAGAGTTACAGAGGAGGTCTTATGCTAGAGTTGTTGCACGCGCTCTACGCACGCGGCGATACCTCACATATGTGGTTTGAATGGCGTTTAAATATGTGGGCGGGACTTACGTGTTCGTTCGCTTCTGAGCGCGAGCTATTGGGGACAGGGGGGGTTTTACTTATTTTTTTTTTTTTTTATTTTTTTTTACACTTTTTTTTATTTTTTTGATTACTTTTATTCCTATTACAAGGAATGTAAACATCCCTTGTAATAGGAATGTGTGTGACAGGTCCTCTTTATGGAGAGATGCGGGGTCAATAAGACCCCACATCTCTCCTCCAGGCTGGAAAGCATGAGATCGTGAAAAAAAATTCACCGATCTCATGCTTACTAGCCGCAATGGCGGCTTTGTTTACTTCTGAGGATCCGGGCATGACGTCACATCGCGCCCCCGGGCCTCCGACGGTCATAGAGATGTCTGGTGACCATCTGGTCACCAGTCATCTCTATGCTCCTCGTCATGTGAACACTGGCGCCAGACAATTCTTTCTCCGGGCCCCCGATGGCACGGGAGAGCCCGAAGAAGCTCCGGATGGCGGCGGGAGGGGGGATGCTATCAGTCTTCTCCAATGAGGACCTGAGACAGCGGCTGGAGCTGTTGTTGGGCTCGTTCTAATCGCTGGAACGATCGGGCTCAGGTACAAAAAAAGGGGGGGTGGGTCTGGGGGGCAGCTGCAGCAAAGAATGTTTATCACCTTAATGCATAGAATGCATTAAGGTGAAAAACCTTAAGGCCCGGTTCACACAGGGGCGGCACGACTTTGGGGGCGACTCGGCGGCGCGATCTCAAGACGACTTGAGACGCCCGCCTGAGGCGATTTGCATAATGACTTCTGTATAGAAGTCAATGCAAGTCGCCCTGAGTCGCCCCCAAAAGTAGTACAGGAACCTTTTTCTAAGTCGGAGCGACCTGAGTCGCTCCTATTAGAACGGTTCCATAGTACAGAGCGGGACACGACTCGTCAGGCGACCGAGTCGCCGCTATGTGAACCGGGCCTGAGGCTTACCACTTTAAGTTTGTTTCTGCTTGCTGACACCTCTTCAAGCTCCCTGATGACTCTGTGAAGGAAAAGGGTGGAGTTATTTATAATGGAGGAGTCATGGGATGTAGTACTGAAATGCAGTTTGATGCAAATTTTACTTTTGATGTAACCCACTGTAGATTTTAATGCAATTGTGTAAAATATATTTTGATTATTAGTATAATTTCTAAAACCATGGCACAATGGAATCAAGTATTTAGAAAAAAGAAGGGTGCACCGACCTAGTGCATTACCAAAAATAAATGTATTAAAAAAAAAAAGAACAGCAATGGTTGTACTCCCAAACAAATGTA
Source organism: Rana muscosa (assembly GCA_029206835.1). Taxonomy (NCBI): domain Eukaryota; kingdom Metazoa; phylum Chordata; class Amphibia; order Anura; family Ranidae; genus Rana; species Rana muscosa. The sequence goes on from CM055123.1 coordinate 198,516,719, forward strand.
ATGTATAGACATATCACAGCATTGGCAGATGCGAACAATCACAGGTCTGTTGCAAAGAAAATGATGAATCAATGGAATCAAGTGCCAGCTTCAAATGTGCTTTTACATAGAAATATAGAAGAGATGACAGAAAAAGACCAAGAGTTCATCGAGTCTGCCCTTTTTATGTGGTCCTTTTGGGTATGCTGTTTCTTCAAAACGAATGCGCCAGTGACGTCACTGATGGCTTCGCAAGTAAATATCTCCTAAATGGTGCACGTTTAGGAGATATTTACTATACCTATAAGGTAAGCCTTAACCGCTTGCCGACTGCCTCCTGCAGATATACATCGGCAGAATGATACCGCTGCGCAAAACAACGTACAGGTACGTTGCTTTAAATTCTCTGCCGTGCGGGCCCCTGCCTCAAGCTCCGTGACCATGCCCGCGGGACCTGCGGACTTGATGTCCGCCGTCCAGCGATCGTGTCACGGAGCTGCAGAACAGGGAGATGCCTGTGTAAACAAGGCATTTCCCTGTTCTGCCTTGTAACAGGACACTGATCTACTGCTCCCTGTCATCGGGAGCAGTGATCAATGTCGTTTCACTGGTAGCGCAGCCCCCACACAGTTAGAATCACTCCCTGGGACACACTTGATCCCTTCCTCGCCCCCTAGTGGTTAACCCCATCCCTGCCAGTGTCATTTACACAGTAATCAGTGCATTTTTTTTAGCACTGATCGTTGTATAAATGACAATGGTCCCAAAATAGCGTCAAAAGTGACCGATGTGTCCGCCATAATGTCGCAGTCACGATAAAAATCGCAGATTGCTGCCATTACTAGTGAAAAAAAATTATTAATAAAAATGCCGTATATCTATCCCGTATTTTGTAGACGCTATAACTTTTGCGCAAACCAATCAATATACGCTTATTGCTATTTTTTTTACCAAAAATCTGTAGAAGAATACGTATCGGCCTAAACTGAGAAAGAAATTAGTTTTTTTTTGTATTTTTTGGGTGGGATATTTATTATAGCAAAAAGTAAAAAATATTGCTTTTTTTTTTTTTAATTGTCGCTACTTTTTTTATTTATAGAGCAAAAAATAAAAACCGCAGAGGTGATCAAATACCACCAAAAGAAAGCTCTATTTTTGGAAAAAAAAGGTTGTCAATTTTGTCTGGGAACCACGTCGCACGACCGCGCAATTGTCAGTTAAAGCGACGCAGTGCCGAATCGCAAAAAATGGCCTGGTCATTGGGCAGCCAAATCCTCCGGGGCTGCAGTGGTTAATATAGGCTTACCTATAAGTGAAAATCAACCAAGAGTTTAAGCCCAGTTTAAGAAATATTAAAGAAAAGTTTAAAAAAAGTAAATATATTCTACCTTCCTATCTATTTACTAATGCTAGCAGCATAACAATCAAAAATAGTTAATGTTGTTTGGGAGAGTTTCGTTTTAAAGTCCCCTAAAATAAGGCCCCATGCACACGAGACGCTGTTAAATGCGCGTTCAGAGGCAGTTGGATACTTTTTTCAACTTTCCCTGAACACATTCAATGTTATCCTTGTGTTGCGTTTAACCTCGTTTTTCCAGAAGCAAAAAAATGGGTTCAGACACAAAAGTTTTCCACGTTTCAGATGCGAAACGCCGCTAAATGCGGCTAAACGCTGTTCCGGCGTTTTGCCGCGTTTTTGTTTATAAGCGCTTTTAAAGGTGACCTATTTTTTAACATTAGAAATCTCAAAAATGATGGCAAATGATGAAAAACCATTAAAAAAATATAAACAAAACTGTAATTGCTTGCATTGCATTGTGGACAATCCACAACTTGTGGCAGGTGACGTGGCAAGTGGAGAATCCACAACTTGTGGCAGGTAACGTGGCAAGTGGACAATCCACAACTTGTGGCAGGTGACGTGGGCAGGTGATGTGTCAGGTGACGTGGCAAGTGGACAATCCACAGCTTGTGGCAGGTGACGTGGCCAGGTGACGTGGCAGGTGACGTGACAAGTGGACAATCCACAACTTGTGGCAGGTGATGTGGCCAGGTGACGTGGCAGGTGAGGTAGCCAGGTGACATGGCCAGGTGATGTGGCAAGTGGACAATCCACAACTTGTGGCAGGTGACGTGGCCAGGTGATGTGGCAGGTGACGTGGCCAGTGGACAATCCACAACTTGTGGCCAGGTGACGTGGCAAGTGGACAATCCACAACTTGTGGCAGGTGACGTGGCCAGGTGATGTGGCAAGTGGACAATCCACCACTTGTGGCAAGTGACGTGGCCAGGTGACATGGCAGGTGACGTGGCAAGTGGACAATTCCCAACTTGTGGCAGGTGACGTGGCCAGGTGACGTGTCAGGTGACGTGGCAAGCGGACAATCCACAGCTTGTGGCAGGTGATGTGGCAAGTGACACGCTAAATACAAGTGACACTGCTGCTCTCTCAGCTGCTGCTACTCACTCTGGTCTCACAAAATGGCTGAAATGGTTTAACCACTTAACGACCGCCCACCGTAAATATACGTCGGCAGAATGGCACCGACAGGCAGAATCACGTATATCTACGTGACTGCCTTTGTATAGTTGGGGGGTCCGATCAGTGAGCGGCCGTTATTCGTTTGGGAGCGATCAGGGATGAGGGGACAGCCGTTCGATTCCGGCCACCCCCTCTCGATCGCTCCCAGCGAATCGAATCCTTCCCCTGCCTGTGTAATGTTTACACAGGCAGAGGAAGTGATGTCATCTCTCCTGCGGCGCTCACATATACCGAGCGCCGCACAGGAGAAGATGCAGGTTAGTGCACAAAACACTACACTGACACCAGGACACATAGGCACATAAATCGCCCCCCCAGGCCCCCCAGACCACCCCCCAGATCACCCCCCAGCCCCCAGTCACAGTGTCACTGATTGCAGTGACCATTTATTTACTGATCACTGCAATCAGTGACATTTGTGACTGTAAAAGTGTCACTACATTTAGTTTTAGGTCCAGTGTAGCCCCCTAACCCCCCCTAATAAAGGTTTAACCCCCTGATAGCCCCCCAGATAACCCTTTCACCCCCTAGCACCGCCGTCACTAAGCGATCATTTTTCTGATCGCTGTCTTAGCGTCGGTTATGCAGATCGGTAGCCAGTAATTTTTTTTAGGTTCGCCGCAGGTTTTTATAGCGTCAGGTACCCCCATATATTACCTAATAAAGGTTTAACCCCCTTGATCGCCCCCCAGGTAACCCTTTCACCCCCTATCACCACTGTCGCTAAGCGATCGTTTTTCTGATCGCTGTCTTAGCGTTGGTGATGCCGATCGGTAGCCAGTAATTCTTTTTAGGTTCGCCGCAGGTTTTTATAGCGTCGGGTACCCCCATATATTACCTAATAAAGGTTTAACCCCCTTGATCGCCCCCCAGGTAACCCTTTCACCCCCTATCACCACTGTCGCTAAGCGATAGTTTTTCTGATCGCTGTCTTAGTGTCGGTGATGCCGATCGGTAGCCAGTAATTTTTTTTAGGTTCGCCGCAGGTTTTTATAGCGTCAGGTACCCCCATATATTATCTAATAAAGGTTTAACCCCCTTGATCGCCCCCCAGGTAACCCTTTCACCCCCTATCACCACTGTCGCTAAGCGATCGTTTTTCTGATTGCTGTCTTAGTGTTGGTGATGCCGATCGGTAGCCAGTAATTTTTTTTAGGTTCGCCGCAGGTTTTTATAGCGTCAGGTACCCCCATATATTATCTAATAAAGGTTTAACCCCCTTGATCGCCCCCCAGGTAACCCTTTCACCCCCTATCACCACTGTCGCTAAGCGATCGTTTTTCTGATCGCTGTCTTAGCGTCGGTGATGCCGATTGGTAGCCAGTAATTTTTTTTAGGTTCGCCGCAGGTTTTTATAGCGTCAGGTACCCCCATATATTATCTAATAAAGGTTTAACCCCCTTGATCGCCCCCCAGGTAACCCTTTCACCCCCTATCACCACTGTCGCTAAGCGATCGTTTTTATGATCGTTGTCTTAGTGTCAGTGATGCCGATAGGTAGCCAGTAATTTTTTTTTAGGTTCGCCTTCAGGTTTTTATATAGCGTCAGGTACCCCCATATATTACATAATAAAGGTTTTAACCCCCTAATTGCCCCTAGTTAACCCTTTCACCAGTAATCACCATATAAGTGTTACGGGTGACGCTGGTTAGTTAGTTTGCTTTTTATAGTGTCAGGGCACCCGCCGTATATAACCCAATAAAGGTTTAACCCCCTGATCGCCCGGCGGGTGATATCAATTAGGTTTTAGCGTCAGAGAGGGTCTGCGTCACACCCCAGGCAGCGTCAGGTTAGTGCCAGTAGCGCTAACACCCACGCGTTAAGCATACACCCCCCTTAGTGGTATAGTATCTGAACAGATCAATATCTGATCTGATCAGATCTATACTAGCGTCCCCAGCAGTTTAGGGTTCCCAAAAACGCAGTGTTAGCGGGATTCAGCCCAGATACCTGCTAGCACCTGCGTTTTGCCCCTCCGTCCAGCCCAGGCCACCCAAGTGCAGTATCGATCGATCACTGTCACTTACAAAACACAACACACATAACTGCAGCGTTCGCAGAGACAGGCCTGATCCCTGCGACTCCAGTGCTGTAGGAGGTGATTTCACCAACTCAGTTAAAAAAAAAAAGCATATATGCCGAAGCATTGGGGCAGCAGGGGCGGAGGAGCGATTTTGCTCCTAATGCCGCGTACATACGGTCGAAATTCCGACGGAGGCTTGCCCGTGGAAAAGTCTGACCATGTGTACGCGGCATAACTTTTGCGGGAAGATGCCCCCATGCTTCGGCATATATAAATGGTGCATGTATGCCCATCATTAGAAGTGGGTGGATGAAGGGCGGTATTCTAATGGTGGGCATACCCACCGATCAATCTTTTTTTTTCGTTCAGCCAACAGGCTGCATGAAAAAAAAGATTACAATACATGTCCAACAAGGACCAGCAACGTACTGGTATGTTGCTGGACTTTGAATGTTTATACCAGAATGATGCCTGTGGGCTTAGGTATCATCTTGGTATCATTCTTTTCAGCCAGCGGCCGGCTTTCATGTAAAAGCAATCCTAGTGGCTAATTAGCCTCTGGACTGCTTTTACAAGCAGTGGGAGGGAATGTCCCCCCCCCCGGATATAAAAAGCGCCATTGGGAAATTGGGAAAGCATTTTATCACACCGATCTTGGTGTGGTCAGATGCTTTGAGGGCAGAGGAAAGATCTAGGGTCCAATAGACCCCAGTTTTTTCAAAAAAGAGTACCTGTCACTACCTATTGCTATCATAGGGGATATTTACATTCCCTGAGATAACAATAAAAATGATAAAAAATAAATAAATATGGAAGCAACAGTTTAAAAATAAAATAAAAAAGCAAAATTAATAATAATAAAAAAAAAAAAAAAAAAGCACCCCTGTCCTGCCCTGCTCTTGCCCAATGGCGAACGCAAGCGTCGGTAAACAGCAATTGCACCATGCATGTGAGGTATCACCGCGAAGGTCAGATCGAGGGCAGTAATTTTAGCAGTAGACCTCCTCTGTAAATCTAACGGTGTAACCTGTAAAGGCTTTTAAAGGCTTTTAAAAATGTATGTAGTTTGTCGCCAATGCGCGTTTGTGCAAAATTTTAAAACTTGTTGTGTTTGGTATCTATGTACTCGGCCTAAGATCATCTTTTTTATGTCATCAAACATTTGGGCAATATAGTGTGTTTTAGTGCATTAAAATTAAAAAAAGTGTATTTTTTCCCCAAAAAATGCGTTTGAAAAATCGCTGCGCAAATACTGTGTAGAAAAAAAAAATGCAACACCCACCATTTTAATCTGTAGGGCCTTTGCTTTAAAAATATATATAATGTTTGGGGGTTCAACATAATTTTCTTGCAAAAAAAAAAAAATGTTTTCATGTAAACAAAAAGTGTCAAAAAGGGCTTTGCCTTCAAGTGGTTAGAAGAGTGGATGTAGGCTTCCTAATGTTGTGTATAAAATGCCAGAACAGTTCAAAACCCCCCCAAATGACCCCATTTTGGAAAGTAGACACCCCAAGCTATATACTGAGAGGCATGTCGAGTCCATGGAATATTTTATATGTTGACACAAGTTGCGGAAAAAAGACAATTTATTTTTATTTATTTATTTTTTTGCACAAAGTTGTCACTAAATGATATATTGCTCAAACATGTCATGGGCATATGTGGAATTACACCCCAAAATACATTCTGTTGCTTCTCCTGAGTACGGGGATACCACATGTGTGAGACTTTTTGGGAGCCTAGCCGCGTACGGGACCCCAAAACCAAGCACCGCCTTCAGGCTTTCTAAGGGTGTAAATTTTTGATTTCACTTCTCACTGCCTATCACAGTTTCGGAGGCCATGGAATGCCCAGATGGCACAAACCCCCCCAAATGACCCCATTTTGGAAAGTAGACACCCCAAGCTATTTGCTGAGAGGTATGGTGAGTATTTTGCAGATCTCGCTTTTTGTCACAAAGTTTTGAAAATTGAAAAAACAAATGAGAGCTGTAAAATACTCACCATGCCTCTCAGCAAATAGCTTGGGGTGTCTACTTTCCAAAATGGAAAACCATGGCATGTGTGAGCAATATATCATTTAGTGACAACTTTTTGTAATTTTTTTTTTGTCATTATTCAATCACTTGGGACCAAAAAAAAAAATATTCATTGGGCTCAACAGGCCTCTCAGCAATTTCCTTGGGGTGTCTACTTTCTAAAATGGGGTCATTTGGGGGGGTTTTGTGCTATTTTGGCATTTTATGGCCTTCGAAACTGTGATAGGTAATGAGGAGTGAAATCAAAAATTTGCGCCCTTAGAAATCCTGAAGGCGGTGCTTGGTTTTCGGGGGCCCGTACGCGGCTAGGCTCCCAAAAAGTCCCACACATGTGGTATCCCCGTACTCAGGAGCAGCAGCAAAATGTATTTTGGGGTGAAATTCCACATATAACCATGGCATGTGTGAGCAATATATCATTTAGTGACAACTTTTTGTATTTTTTTTTTTTGTCATTATTCAATCACTTGAGACAAAAAAAAAAAATATTCAATGGGCTCAACATGCCTCTCAGCAATTTCCTTGGGGTGTCTACTTTCCAAAATTGGGTAATTTGGGGGGGTTTTGTACTGCCCTGCCATTTTAGCACCTCAAGAAATGAGATAGGCAGTCATAAATTAAAAGCTGTGTAAATTCCAGAAAATGTACCCTAGTTTGTAGACGCTATAACTTTTGCGCAAACCAATAAATATACGCTTATTGACATTTTTTTTACTAAAGACATGTGGCTGAATACATTTTGGCCTAAATGTATGACTATGTAGCGGCCTCACCCCGTCTTCTTTAGCTAGGGGTATGTCACGCGACAGAGTGAGGTGCGCTACGGCCCATGTCCTCCCCATAACTGTGGGTGAGGTGAAGGCCAATATCTGATGTTTCCTCGGGCCGGTGTGTCTTGGGCATGTACCGAGTCTGTTGTGCAGAAACCACCAAACCACCCTTTGCTCCCATTAACAGAGTCCATACACCGATCACAGCCCAACTGTTGGTTTTATTTTGTATCTCCACATACAGGCAATGCGATGGCAGGATACGGTGGGATGAGCAGGTCGAGGCACTATACTGATCTGGGTCCCTACACCCCCTGTGCTATGACCAAGGGTTGCAGGAGTCTTAATTCGAATACCTCCGCTGCGTTGCAGCCCCTATCAGGGGAAGATGTCCTCCAAGAGAGTTACCGGAGGCCCATCCGTCACCGGGTTGACGCTGCACCGGAATCTTCGGACGGGTGACCTCCCCAGCCTCCTCACCTCAGATGCGGGTCCCCTCGCAAGGGGCACCCTGGAATCACTTCACCCTTGCGGGACCCAGTCGGAGTCACTGGGTCCCAGGCCTCCTCAATAGTACCTCATCCCAGGCTGAAGGTGCCTGGGATGGAATCCCAGCTTCATTCCGGCCAGGCCTAGGGCGCCTAGGCCGGAACCTTGAACCGCCCGCACCCAGGCCGAAGGTGCCTGGGTGCGTGACGAGATGATCCCCGAAGACCTCGTGGTGAGGGCGTCTCCCCCTTTTATCTCCTCCCATCAACACCACGGCGGGTTCCCCGCCCCAGCCGTACCATCTCCAGGAAGGGACAAAATGGGTAGCACTGTGGTGATGATTCTACCTGAAGCCTGTAGGTACTCCGCCACCCACAGGCAAAGGAGAATATTACATCCCCCAATCCTCCACGAATAACAAAAAGGGGTCTAAACCCTGACATAATTACACACCTGGGTCACACTACCCCCAGGTGTATCCCACTAAATCTGAAGACCCCGCTACAACTAAAATTGAGTTTATTCGATTTTTCTTATAACAAAAAGTAGAAAATATAATTTTTTTAAAAAAATTTCGGTATTTTTCCGTTTATATCGCAAAAAATAAAAATCACAGAGGCAATCAAATACCATTAAAAGAAAGCTCTATTTGTGGGAAGAAAAGGACGCAAATTTCGTTTCGGTACAACTTTGCATGTCTGCACAATTTACAGTTAAAGCAGCGCAGTGCAAAATTCTGAAAACAGCTCTCGTCCTTTAGCTACAAAATGGTCCGGGGCTTAAGTGGTTAATGAGCTGTTTTTTGAGCTTAGGGAGGGTCTTATGATGTTTCTTAACTAAACGCTTATAGAAGCAAATGCGGTAAAACACCACTAAACGCGGCTGCAAACGCGGCAAAACGGGCGTTTCTAAACGCCGGTTTCAGCCTTTATATACGTGTGTGCAGCAGAGTTTGCACCGGCGTCTTGTGTGCATGGGGCCTAAATTGCCTATAACCAAAATAGAACCAGAAAGTCCAAATATGTAATTACTGTATGTTATCTTTAAAGTTAGGGCAATGATATAACTCTCTGTTTATTGAGGATGATATACAGAACTTGTTGTACATGTTAGAAGGGAATGTTCCTTGTACAAATGCAGTCTTGTTCTTTTGTTAATCTGACCTTGCTTGATGATAAAGGCTGGTCCACCAAAGGACAAACTGTCTTTTTTTTTTATAAAAAATGAAAAACTCTAGAATTGTATTTAAAGGTATAAACAAGGCAAAACAAAGTCCCCTTCACGCTGTCTTATTATCTTGTGTGTTAATAGGAAAATGCATTAAAGAGACCTTGTTACAACTGCAAGCCCAAACTACAATTGCAAAGTGCACTTGGAAGTTCAGTCGCTGTAGATCCGAGGGGGACATGCAAGAAAAATAAAAAACAGCATTTTAGCTTGCACATGATTGGATGATAAAATCAGCAAAGCCTCCCCTCATTTCAGATCTACCCCTCAGATTTACAGCGACTGCACTTCCAAGTGCACTTTTAGTGCAATTTCAAGTGCACTTTGCACTTGTAGTTTGCACTTGTAGTGCAAAGTGGATTTGCCTTTCGTAAATAACCCCCAATGTCTCTTTAAATTTCACCCCCCAACCCGGTTATACTCACCTTCACTATGCCTCCCAATGCTCTCGCTTCTGAAGCATCCACTGCAAAATACCTGGTGTTTTTGGATATGGGGCAGCCAGTGACTACATTTGACGATTCAGTGCTTGGGTGAGACTTGTTTGGTCATATGCCTCTTCCACTAGAAACGAGGGAGTGGGGTATTGATCAAAAATCCTTATACCAATAGTGTACCTGGTAGATGTTTACTAGTTTTGTTAGAGATTTTAGGGGCTAAAGTCAGGCTTCTTAAAGCAGAGTTAATCCCAAATATGGAACTTCTGTTTTAAGGGAAGGTGACCCCCTGACATGCCACATTTGGCATGTCATTTTTTTTTGGGGGGGGGGGCTCCGAAACCCTCTTTTTAGAGGGTTCCAGCTCCCACTTCCTCCTGGGGCACCGTGGCACCGGAAGGAAGGTCACCTCTCCCCCCTCCCTCTCGGCAATCATCTTGGACACATCACAGGTCCCAGATGATTGCCCGGCCAATCACGGAACGCAGCATGCGCAGAGCATGCCACCCGGCTGTGAAGCCACAGCCGGGTGCCCACAGTCATGATACGTGGCGCCGCAGAGAGGAGGGGGAGACGAGCGGGGCTTCGTACACCCGCATCGCTGGGACAGGTGAGTGTCTGATTTAATAAAAGTCAGCAGCTACACTTTTTGTAGCTACTGACTTTTATATTGGTGGAACTCCGCTTTAATGTTTATGCTTCTGTAAAAAAGAGTAAATAGTGTGGCCAGAAGTAATATCAACATATCTAGCTGGAAAGCTGCACACAATCATATCTGGAGACTTTAATGCAATTATAGATTTGCAAGATTGCTTGGGGGCAGAGAGAGAACCCTGGGTAAGTCTTCTGCTTTGCTTGCTCACATAATTGAAGATTTGCATTACCCTGATGTTTAGAATGTATATGAAGATGCTAAGATGCAGTATACTGTATCTTTTATGCAGATAGTGACAGATGCAAGTTTTGGATTGACTTTTGAATAATAGATTGAATTCTGTGAATTATCTATGATTGCAAACCTGTTCTCTGACCACAATGTGTTATACGCAAAATTTAAAATCGATCATGATGCTGTCCATGGCACAGCTTTGTGGAAACTGATTTGTAAAAGATTAGAGAATGCTAATATACTCAGAAGACTGGAGCATAGCTTTACTCTCCTCTACTCCTCTCATCTTCCTTTCTCTGTAGGGATCCCCCAAGATTCAGTTCTTGGACCTCTCCTATTCTCGAACTACATCTCCTCCCTGGGTCAACTGATAGCATCCCATGGCTTTCAATACCATCTCTATGCCGACGACACCCACATTTATCACTTTACCCCTCAGCTCACTCCTTCCGTCTCCTCACGTATCACTAATTCACTAACAGACATGTCGGCTTGGATGTCGCGCCACTTCCTCAAACTCAATCTATCCAAAACGGAGCCTGATTTCTCTGTGAAGATCGATGACACAACTATCAGCCCATCCCTGCATGCCAGGGTGCTAGGGGTAACCCTGGACCCTGAAACATCCATTCATCCCCATGTCCAATCACTGTCCAAATCTTGCAACTTCTCCAAAGTACGCCCCTTCCTAACCAATGACACCACAAAGCTTCTAGTGCACTCCCTGGTCATCTCTCGCCTCACCTACTGCAACTCTCATTGGCTTGCATTTACATAGGCTATCCCCCCTTCAGTACATCATGAATGCTGCTGCCAGACTCAACCATCTTACCAACCGCTTAGTGTTGCCAGTCCCTCCATTGGCTGCCACTCACCAAACAAATTACATTTAAAATACTAACAATAACTTACAAAGCCATCCACAACTTGGCCCCTAGCTACATCACTAACCTAGTCTCAAAATGCCAACCTAATTGTTCTCTTTGTTCCTCCCAAGAGCTCCTGCTCTCATGCTTCCTTGTTACCTTCTCTCATACTCAGCTCCAGGACTTTTCTCGAGCCTCTCCCATCTTCTAGAACTCCCTACCCCAATCTGTCCGATTTTCTCCTACTCTGGTTGCTTTTAGACGAATACCTGAAAGCCCTTCTCTTCAGAGAAGCCTATTCTGCCCACACCTAACAGCTGTACTTTTATTTTCTCCATCAGCTCATCCCCACAGCTATTAACTTTTGTATCACTTGACCCTCCCTCCTAGACTGTAAGCTCTAACGAGCAAGGCCCTCTGATTCCTCTTGTATTGAATTGTTTTGTAACTGTACTGTATGCCCTCATGTTGTAAAGCGCTGTGCAAACTGTTGGCACTTGAATAATCCTATATAATATTTTACTAATTGGGCACTACAAAAAGGTAAATTCTTGAGCATTGTTTCTAATGTATGTTTATTCTGTTCTGGGAATTACATTTGTTGACACCATTGTATTGCAAGTCTTTTTTTTTTTTTTATATATTTCAGAAAGGAATCCTTTTCATCCCTGAGGAAGAAATTAATTAAATCTAGAAACGCGTTGAATGTATGATGCCCAAGCAAACTATCTGCTGAACATCAAATCCTGCAAAGAGATATGTAACATTGCCAAAGTATCAACTGCATATTGATGTGTACAGTGGATCTTGGCCTAAATATGGCCACGTGTGTTTTTAACAAGGCTATGGGGGTTATTTACGAAAGGCAAATCCACTTTGCACTACAATTATATTGAAGTATAATCAAAATGACCATCTTTACAGAGGTCTATTTTTCAGAGGGAGGGGTTATCACCAGGGTCTATATCAGTAGTCTCCAAACTGCGGCCCGGTGACTGGATTGTAAGCGGGTGTAGAGTGTAGCGGCTTCACAGAGGGAATCAGATGTACTGACTTTATGAACCAGGCAATGTTTATTACCGGAGAGACGGTAGTAGAAAACGGAAAATTTATTACCAAATACTTACCGTAATTTTCCTTTCCTGATAGACTCCATGGCAGACTACGTGTGGGTTAACCCTGCCTCCTTTCCACAGCTATAGGACCCCTTACCCATAAATTTGAGCTCACCTCCACAGACAGGTGTTCCGTAACTAGCCGACTCACATTTCAACTCTCATATTTTTAATTCATGGGTGGGAACTCCGTCTGCCATGGAGTCTATCAGGAAAGGAAAATTACGGTAAGTATTTGGTAATAAATTTTCCGTTTTCCTGACAGACTCCATGGCAGACTACGTGTGGGAAATAACTAGCCAAACCACACGGGAGGGTATGCTGAACAAAAATATATTTAATCTTTCCCGTCAACTGACAGGATTTTTCGACCAAAATTAACAGAGGAAAGGGAAGCAGGCTCAATACAATAATGAGACATAAATGTATGAATAGAAGACCACAAGGCTGCCTTGCATATCACTTCAGGAGCCACGTGTCGAGCTGCTGCCCATGAGGCTGCCATGCCCCTGGTGGAATGAGCCGTCACCGCCTCTGGAGGAGCCAAGCCCTTTGCCCTGTAAGCCTGTTGAATAGATTGGACGATCCAGGCTGCTATTGTTCTGGAAGAAGCCCTCTTCCCTTTGTTGCTACCGGTGTGTAACAAGAACAGGTAGTTCGAGCTTCTAAAAGATGAAGTAACTCGCAAGTATTCTTTCAGAGTCTCACCTACATCCAAGGGATGAACATCTGCTGAATCTGGAGAATCGAAAGTAGGAAGGACTATTTCTTGGTTTTCGTGAAAAACTGATGTGACCTTTGGTTTTGACCCAAGCATGGGAATAAGGACCACTCGGTCCGGGAAGAAAGTCAAAAAGAGTTCTTGACAACCCAGGAAGCTTATTTCTGAAACCCTTTTGGCTGAAGTAATGGCCACTAGAAAGGCCAGTTTGATTGATAAGTCCTTAACAGAAAGATCCTTGTTGTTGAGTGCTGAAAGAGCATCAAGGACGAGTGGAAGATCCCATTTGGGGAATCTAGGTTTCCTCTGAGGCCTGATTCTCGATGCCCCCCGAAAGAACTGTTGAACCAGGGGATGAGTTGCCCATGACGTTCCCGAAAAAGCTGATAAGGCTGATACTTGTACCCTGAGGGAACTAATCGATAAAGGCAGGTCTAAGCCTGATTGGAGAAAACTCAAGATGTCTTGAACACTAGGGTTTCTAGATGACTTTCCTGCAGTAGTCGTGAAGCTGACAAATCTGGCCCAGATTCTATTGTAAGTTTTATTTGTGTTGGACTTTCTGGAGCTCATAAGGGTAGAGATTACCCCTGAAGCACACCCAAGAGACTCTAGCCTCTCCCTCTCAAAAACCAGACCATCAGTCTCAGCATTGCTGGACAGGGGTGCAGGGTCGTCCCCTGAGAAAGAAGGTCTGGCCTGAGAGGAAGAGGCAGCGGGTCCCTGAAGCTCATTAGATTCAGGAGAGGAAACCAAGGTCTGCTCGGCCAGTATGGTGCTATTGTTACCACCTCTACTTTCTCCAACTGAAGCCGCTGTAGGAATTTTAGCATGATCGGAAGAGGAGGGAAGGCATATGCCCTGTTGAAGTCCCATTGACTCGTTAATGCATCTATTCCGAAGGCTTGATTGTACCGAGCTCGGGTGTAGTATCTGTCGATCTTGTAATTGCAGGGGGATGCAAACAGATCCACCTCTGGATCGAAATCCAACGATAGGATCCACTTGAAGGTTTGTGGATGCAGAGACCATTCGTTGTTGTCTAGCATGCTGCGTGACAGGAAGTCCGCTTGAATGTTCTGCTCCCCTGGAATGAAGACTGCTGTTAAGTTGAGCAGATTCCTCTGAGCCCAGGTCATAATGGGCTCGACCTCTTGGAGAAGGGCAGAGCTCCGAGTGCCCCCTTGTCTCTTCACATATGCCACAGCGGTGGTATTGTCCATTTTGAGTAGGACCGACTTCCCTTTCAGAAGGTGGGAGAAGGCTTGAAGGGCGCACCATGCCGCGCGCAGTTCCAGAATGTTCGAACCTGGAGAGTGGAGACGGGCATCCCATTTGCCCTGAGCCAGTTCTGCCCCACAATGTGCCCCCCAGCCCGCATTGCTGGCATCGAATGTAACAGTCACCCAATGGATGGGGGCAAGGGAGTGGCAAGTTGACAAGTTCTTGGTTTGAAGCCACCAGAGGAGACTGTTGCTCATTGACTGTGTTATCCGGATCCGCTGATTGAGATCGTCTGTCTTCCATTGCTGGAGGAATCCGGATTGAAAAGGACGAAGCCTCCACATCGCCCACTTGACCATGGGGGATGTGGCCACCATCGTGCCGATTATCTTCAGGCACTGTGATGCCCTTAGGTGAGAGAAGTCTAGAGCTAAGGAGATTCTTTCCCGAATGATCGGTATTTTTTCTTCTGGAAGAGAGATGGTGTTCTCTATGATGTCGAACTGGGCTCCTAGATAGACCAAGCGCTGGGTCGGTTCCAGCTGACTCTTCTCCCGGTTTAGGAGCCATCCGAACTCCAACAGTGTAGAGATCACCTGATCTTTGTGGACTAGCAGCTGCTGCTTGTCTTGGGACAGTACTAGTAGATCGTCCAGATAATGATACAGGCGCACACCCTGTACTCTGAGAAGGGACACAACTGCTAACAGCACCTTGGAAAAGACTCTTGGAGAAGTCGTTAGCCCGAATGGAAGACAAATAAATTGTAAGTGCTCTTGTTCGACCTGGAACCGCAGATATTTGTGAAAGTTTTCTGCCACCGGAACATGAAAGTACGCGTCTTTTAGATCTATTGAGATCAACCAGTCGCCTGGTTGAACTATTTTTTGGATGGTTGAGAGTGACTCCATTTTGAACTTCTCGTGCTTTATGTACTTGTTCAGGAAAGTGAGATCTATGACTGGACGCCAAGAGCCGTTCTTCTTTTGTACTAGGAAGAGGGGGGAGTATACCCCCTGGAATTCCTCGTCCTTTGGGACGGGCACCACTGCTCCTTGATCTTTCAGGACATTCACATATGAGAGAAGAACTTGCTGTTTTTCTTCTGACCGAAGTAGTGAGGTTTGCATTGGTCTGCATGGAGGGATCTTGGTGAAGGACCATGTGTGACCTGTTGAGACCGTCTTGATGGTCCAATAGTCTGAGATCGAGGCCACCCAGACGTGCCGGAAGAGACGTAGGCGATCCCCTACCCGACCTGCCTGGGCGGGCCCAATCTCAAAAAGACTTGGTTGGTTCACGCCCACCGGGCGTCTGTTTCTTGCCAGACTTTTGAAAAGAAGATTGGCCTCTATTCCAATTCCAGCTTCTCCTAAAATCCCGTCCGGGCTTATAGGAACGTGCCTCTCTCGAGTGCTCAGTACTGCGTCTCTGTTGAGGTTTTCTCTGATTAAACTGGCGCCTGTCCTGGGGAAGAAAACCCGACTTTCCGCCTGTAGCTTTTGAAATGGCGTTGTCAAGTTTGTTCCCAAACAACGAAGTCCCTTCAAAGGGAATTTTGCACCACGCCTGCTTGGAGGCTGGATCAGCAAGCCAGGGACGTAACCACAGTGCTCGTTTGGCCGTGACCGAGGACAACATTGATCTGGCCAGTAAACGGATGAGGTCAATTGAAGCTTCCCCCAAAAAGGCGACTGCCATTTTAAGTTCTTGCACTGCTGAACTTTGAGCCAGTTCTTCCGAGACACCCTTCAGAATGGAGTCTACGTTTTCCACCCAGGCCTCCATTGCTTTGAAGGTCACTGCAAGGGCTAAAGCTGGTTTGCATGCCGTTCCGGCCAGGCTATATATTCTTTTGAGGTCCTGGTCGATCTTCCGATCCAGACCATCTTTAAATGATACGGTGTCATCTAGCGGGAGGGTGACATGCTTCGCTAGGCGCATTACTGCTGCATCTACGAGGGGAGCATTCTCCAGATGCTTGACATCCTCCGATTTAAAGGGATACAGTCTAGAGGTTTTGCTTAGCATAGAAACCTTCTTATCTCCCTTGCTCCATTCTTCCTCAAACACTCCTTTCAGCTCAGAGGGAAGTGGGAAATTGGAGCGTTCTTTCCCCAGTTGTTTAAACAATTTCCTTTGTTTTTCTGGGGGGGCAGTGGTATAATCCAACTTAAAAGTTTCCTTCACTGCCTTGATCAGTGGAGAGACTAAGGCGTAGTCGAATCCCACCGTAGAATCATCTCCCTCCATCTCGTCTTGCGAGGAATAATGGGAGGAATCATGGGGCTGGAATTGGCCGGGATCCTCCTGGGCCTCGTCAGCCAAGGAGCCAGACAAGGTGGTGGACTGGCTCCTTGTGTGGGGGGGCAACTATTTCTTTCATAGATTGCTGTACCACACGTTTCACAAGAGACTCAAGGTTTTGATTTTCGGTCTCTTTCTCACCAACCGCTCGGGCATAACATGGATCGCATAGCGATTTGCCCTCCGGGATTCTGGTCTTGCATCCCCAACAGGCTCTGTGGTCAGAGCGATCATTGCGGTGGTGGTGGCGGTGACTAGAGGAGGAATGGGAACATCTCCTATGTTTAGAGGGGGTATGTGAACGTCCCCTATGATGATGGGTCCTAGACGTAGTGTCGCGTCTAGACCTAGATGATGAGTGATGATGCGGCCTGGCAAGGTCCCTTTCTTGTGACCGATGAACTGAAGTTGCCGGGCTGTAAGAGATAATACAGACAGAGGGAGGGGGGAAGTTGGGCAGGATGTAACCGTTAGCAACCACCAGATAGGCACAAAAGACACCAACCCCCTACCCGCTCCGCACATACCTTGTGCGGGAGGGCTGGCCACATGGCGGTGAGGATGAGTCCATGATGAGGGAGACAGGAATCCGTACTACACTGCCTAGACTAAGGATAAGCAAATCAATGCAAAGAAGCATAAGAAAAGAAAAAAAAAAGTTTTTTTTTTTTTTTTTAAACTGTCCCTTTAAGAGACACTAAGCATAACAAGCATACATTGCATAATGAAGTGCTTACCCCGTCCTAGCAGTAATGAGGCTCCGGGAGGCTGTCGCTCTATGCCCACAGGTTGTCCCACCTGTATAGGGCTCTTCAGCGGTTTAAATAAACCGCCGAAATGACGTCACGGCCGGTCCCGCTGCACGCATGCGCCGAAGAGACCCGACCCACTGCGCCTGCGCGGCCCCTGACCCCTCCGCCGCATTAAGCATGCGTGGAAACCAAGCCTCGGTTTCACGCAGCTCGGCGCATGCGCAGAAGCGCGGCGGACCGGGAACCAGGAAGGGAAATGGCGTCCTGGGACGCAAAAAGCGTTCCACATGCCGCACACAGGAGGAAGGAAAACAGGGGAGACAAAAACAACATACACAAACTTGTCTGCCATGAAAGAAGATATAAAATCAAAATCTTCAGACCTTGCCAGCCGAGGAATCCTGCGACATCCGATCCGGTACTCTGGGGCCACATCCCTTCCACCATAGGGGTATTTTCCAGCCCTGAAACCACTCGCCCGCTCATAGCTGGGCCCTGGGTGCACCGCAGTAACAGTACCGATCGATCCAAGCAATCCACATCCTGGACATCGCACCGAATTGCATGATGAAGGTCCATGTGAGGAGGATAAAAAAGGAACACCTGTCTGTGGAGGTGAGCTCAAATTTATGGGTAAGGGGTCCTATAGCTGTGGAGAGGAGGCGGGGTTAACCCACATGTAGTCTGCCATGGAGTCTGTCAGGAAAGAGTATTTACAGTAGTAATACAAGTAGTTTCACTCCAAGCATGGACGCACAGATACACAGCACAGTCACTTCTGATGTAAGCGGTAGTTGTATTCGTCAGCACTATAGGCACTTTCCACTGACTGAAACAGTATAAACCCAAGCACACAATGCGTATCTGTAGAGGCTGATATTCACACACATTACACGGTAACAAAGGTATTCCTTCAGCAGATGGGTAAAGGCATCTGATTCACTTGTCCTGCCCTCACAGCGAGGATACCTGTTTTATTATCCGCAACAGGGAGTCTTTCATCCGACCAGGATTGCTGAAGCAGGACTCCTGAGCTATCCTTCACAGGCCGGAACACTCTCCTTACCTTCTCCTAACTCTCCCTCACAAGCGGGGTCTCTGTCCCTGTCTACACACACATGTTCTGTCCTAAACATGGCTGGGCTTTCCTATATAAGGTATCCACCCAAAAATTGCCCGCCAAATCTCCCAAGATTTGCTGTCCTATCAGGACACCAGGTTTCTCCCAAATGGTGCTGGAGACAATTATAAAGGCCAAACAGCTCTGAACATATATACACATAAACATATCAAATCTGATGAAAAGTGAGTATATACACTTGCTAACCCACTTCCTATTGCAGCCAGCTAGGCTGCCCTGCACTACAGCTGCTTACAGGATGCAGCCCTTTGCTTTTAACCGACCCTTTAGCCATTATTTCCCCCACTGTCAGCCACAGTGGGCCACAGCTCTTGGGGCACTGTTCCACCCACTGACACCAACGATGGGGCACTATTCCTCCATCTGATACCAGCGATGGGGCACTGTTCCAACCACTGACACCAACGATGGTGCACTATTCCTCCCATTGACACCAATGATGGGGCACTATTTCTCCCACTGACACCAATGATGAGGTGCTATTCCTCTTATGGACAACAACGATGGTACCACTATTCCTCCCACTGACACCAATGATGGGGCACTATTCCTCCCCCTAATACCAAAGATGGGGAACTTTCCCACTGACACCAGGTCATTTTCTACTCCCACTGGCCACAGTCCAGGACAGTAAACTGGCCCTTTGTTTAGAAAGTTTGGAGACCCCTGGTCAATAAGGACGATTTCCCTTCTTTTAGGTCAGACACAATCTTGTAAAAAATTTCTATGCAACATCAGTAATGGGAAAAACTAGAATAATAGTAGCCTATGTACCCTGGGTCAGGATGCTGGCATCCAAGTAACAGGTATCCCCGTTGTGGCAGAAACAGAGATTCTTGGCCTTTGACAGGAACTTGTAAGGAGAAAAATATTTGAAAAACTTGTCTACTAACATTTTTTTTTTAAAGGTGTTTATTTATAATTTTAAATTTTCACTTTTAAACATAAAAAACAAATGTCAGCAAACATGGCGATGGCAGTGGTAGTGTTTGCTACGCAGAGCCCATCAAAATTACAGATCAGGATAACACATTCTAGACCATTTTTGGAATAGCATGTGCGTTACCAAAAAATAGTCCAAGTAGTTTGTACGACAAATCGGGGCCAATCATAGCAGCCAGAGAGAGGAGGGTAGAGAGAGAGAAAACAAAAAAGGGGGGGGCGAGAACCCCCCCCCCAAAGTAAACTAAGACAACAGAACAGCTATACACACAACCACTCACTACCTCGTACATACACAGACACACGCACGTCGCACACACATACAATGCTCATTCCAGTTTTCAAAAAAAAGGTTTACAGCAGACCTATTAACCACTTAAGCCCTGGACCATTTGGCTGGCCAAAGACCAGAGCATTTTTTGCGATTCGGCACTGCGTCGCTTTAACTGACAATTGCGCGGTTGTGTGATGTGGCTGCCAAACACAATTGACGTCCTTTTTTCCCCACAAATAGAGCTTTCTTTTGGTGGTATTTGATCACCTCTGCGGTTGTTATTTTTTGCGCTATAAACAAAAATAGAGCGACAATTTTGAAAAAAAAGGATTATTTTTTACTTTTTGCTATAATAAATATCCCCAAAAAATATATAAAAAAAACGATTTTTCTTCCTCAGTTTAGGTTGATACGTATTCTTCTACATATTTTTGGTAAAAAAAACCGCAATAAACGTTTATTGATTGGTTTGCGCAAAAGTTAAAGTGTCTACAAAATAGGGCATTTTTATTAATAATTTTTGTTACTAGTAATGGCGGCGATCAGCGATTTTTATCGTGATTGCGACATTATGGAGGACACATCGGACACTTTTGACACCATTTTGGGACCATCGTCATTGATACAGCGATCAGTGCTATAAAAATGCACTGATTAGGCCCCTTTCACACTGGGGCGTTTTTCATGCGGTTTAGCGCTAATAATAGCGCTGTTATACCGCATGAAAAAATCCTGCCCTGTGCCTTCAATGTGAAAGCCCGAAGGCTTTCACACTGAAGCGGTGCGCTAGCAGGACCGCTCCAAAAGTCCTGCTAGCCGCTTCTTTACAGCGGTAAAGGAGCGGTGTGTTCACCGCTCCTTTACCGCGGTCTCCCATTGAAATCAATGGGACAGCGCGGTAATACCGCCCGCAAACCGCGGCAATAGCCACGGTTTGCGGGCGGTATTAACCCTTTTTCGGCCGCTAGCGGGGGTTAAATTAACCCCCCTAGCGACCGCATACCGCGGTAAGAACGACGGTATAGCAGCGCTGAAAATCGCGCTGCTATACCGCCACCGCTCCTGCCCGCCCCAGTGTGAAAGGGGCCTTACTGTAAAAATGACACTGGCAGTGAAGGGGTTAACCACTAGGGGCGCTGAAGGGGTTAAGTGTGTCCTAGGTAGTGATTCTAACTGTAGGGGGGGATGGGCTGTGTGTGACACGACACTGATCACCGCTCCCGATTACAGGGAGCGGTGATCAGTGTTCTGTCACTAGGAAGAATGGGGAAATGCTTGTTTACATCAGCATTTCCCCATTCTTCCTCTCCGTGAGACGATCGCGGGTATCCCGCGGAGCTTGCCACATCTTTAAGGGGACATATATATATATATACGTCCATCTGCCCACAGGAGGCATTGTGTCGACGTATATATATATGTGTGAGCTAGTCCTTTAAGCTGATGTTCCACCCGAAAATGGAACTTCCCTCCCCTCCTCTGGTGTCCCATTTGGTACTTTTCAGGGGGGTGCAGATACCTGTATAAAACAGGTATTTGCACCACTTCCGGGTATTGACTCCCGCGGGAGTCACGCCCCTTCGCGTCACCCCCCCGCTGTCTTCTGGGAAATGCACTGCTGCCAGGAGATAGCAGGGACCAGTGAAAGGCGCTGGCATGACTCAGTAGTAGACTCACGCAGTAGGGAACCGGGCAGTGAAGGCGCAACGCTTCACTTCCCGATTCCCTCACCGAGGATGGCGGCGGGGGCAGCCGAGAGACGAGTGATTGCTCGGCTTCGGCTGCCGACATTGATGGACTCCAGGACAGGTAAGTGTCCTAATATTAAAAGTCAGCAGCTGCAGTATTTGTAGCTGCTGGCTTTTAATATTTATTTTTTCGCGGGACCTCCGCTTTAAGCGGTTAAAGAGACGATTGAGATGAGACTAAATCCGCCACCTGAGAAGCCGTATTATCCAAAAATCAGACGAAAAATAATACGCTTACATGTAAGTGAAACACAATTATCTATGACCCCAAGTAAGCAATCTTCCGGAATTTTGGGAGCTTGTAGATTAAAGTGGGTTGTCAACATGCCAAACAATTAAGCCCAGAACTGGGATAGGCTTGGACAAGACCAAAACATGTGCAGAGCATTAGATCAGACTTCTCCACACCTAGGACAGGAAGCTTGCTCCATCAATCCCATACGATTCAGTTTAGCAAGAGTATAGTGCAAGTGGTGAATACATTTTAAATGTATAAGTTTATCCGCCATGCTAATAACATTTTGCATGAATGTTTCAGGGACATCTTCTCAATCTTCATCTGCAAGGTCAGAAAGGAGTGCCTGCCATTTTGCACAAGAAGTGGTAAAGGGATGAGGACCTGCAGTTTGTAAGGCCCCTTTCACACTGAGGCGTTGAAAAAACGCTCAAAAATTATGGGATTTTGTACCTCTATTTTACCGCGTTTTTACCGCGATCGCCGTAAAAATAGCGCTAACGCGTATGCGTTTTTACCGCGTTCGCGCTAAAAATAGCGCAAACGCGGTAAAAACGCATACGCGTTAGCGCTATTTTTTCAAATAACGCTTATGCCTATGCGTTTTTACCGCGGTTTCCATTCATTTTAATGGGGATAGGCGTTTTTACAGCGCTATTTTATGCGCCCTAAAGTTGCTCTAAAAAAGCGGTTTGCAGGATTTTTTCCAACGCCCAGCCAGCATAACGCCTCAGTGTGAAAGCCCTCAGGGCTTTCACATTGAGAATGCTGGGGCAGGATTATTTCAGGCGTTATTACAGCGCTATTTTTAGCGCGAAAACGCGGTAAAAACGCCTCAGTGTGAAAGGGGCCAAAGGCATTATAAAATGTAGCCACTTTCACACTGAGGCGCTTTTCAGGCGCTTTCACGCTAGAAAAAGCACCTGAAAACGTATTTCCATTAAAATCAATGAATCCTTTCACACTGGGGCAGTGCGCTGAAAAAACGCCCCTCTCCATTGAAATGAAATGAAAGCGCTTCAAAAGCGCCTGAAAAGCGCTTCAAAAGCGCTCAGTGTTTTACTGGCAGTTTTTCAAGCGCAAAAGAACTTATGGAAGCTGAGAGACCTAATATACTGCCGCTGTTTGTTACCTTGCCGGGCAATTCTAATCTTTGGGGGGGAGATCTACTGTAAAAAGAACATTTGTCCAGCTCTAAAATAACACTGACACAATCAAATGGCTGTTTAGACTCCTCCAATATCAAATACTCTATTCACCTTTACCCTACTGGGGCTTTATCTGTAAAATGATGCAACTGTAGTTGTAGTTTTGTGTACAAATATACCGTAAAGTGTCAGTACCAAAGAACCACCGTCAGCGGAACAAGTGAAGACACCAAGTTACATAGTTACATAGTTAGTCAGGTTGAAAAAAGACACAAGTCCATCCAGTTCAACCGTAAAAAAAAAATAAAAAAAAAATAAACATATATCGTACAATCCCATATACCCAATTCTATACCCACAGTTGATCCAGAGGAAGGCAAAAAAAAACCAGAAGAGCATGATCCAATTTGCTACAGCAGGGGAAAAAATTCCTTCCTGATCCCCCAAGAGGCAATCGGATATTCCCTGGATCAACTTTACCTATAAATGTCAGTACCCAGTTATATTATGTACATTTAAGAAAGAATCCAGGCCCTTCTTAAAGCAATCTACTGAGCTGGCCTGAACCACCTCTGGAGGGAGTCTATTCCACATTTTCACAGCTCTTACTGTGAAAAAACCTTTCCGTATTTGGAGGTGAAATCTCTTTTCCTCTAGACGCAAAGAGTGCCCCCTTGTCCTTTGTGTTGACCGTAAAGTGAATAACTGAACACCAAGTTCACTATATGGACCCCTTATATATTTGTACATGTTGATCATATCCCCCCTTAATCTCCTCTTCTCAAGTGAGACACCCAGGGAAATTCCCTCCCTTTTGGAGGAGTTTCTTCTCACTTCCTGTTTTGGCTATGAGACAGAAAGTGAAGGGAAATCTCCACCATAAAACACACATTGCAAAAATAGAAAAACTGCCAGGGGTTATTAGCCTCCTTTATTGTAGCCAAACTTAAAAAAGTTCTATTTATAATTGATACGTTTTATTTACACCAGAGCATAAGTGTTAGTTATGTACAGACTTTGAAGGGAAATTTCTGTAACTGAACAGGTCCCGTGCTTGCAGTAGACTCTGTTACTGAGAGAAGTTCAGCTTCACGAGCCCTCTATGTTCCTCTCAGCACGGGTCTCCCCACCCTTCGGGACTACACTTCCCGGCATCCCTCAGCATCAGGAGAAGCGCAAGGCATGCCGGGATCCCGCTCCTCAGCCCCGACTCCTCTGTACAGACTGCACTTCCCGGTGTTCGGTCAGCTCAGGACAGAGCATGCGTACTGCAGCACCGAAAAGAAAGTACCGTCGCCGTGCGCCGGTGTCCGGCGGCGGGATGGCGTTCATGGTGAAGTGTGAGGAGAAGGAAGAGCCGGTGACAACCCCGAGTCTGCGGTATATGGCGGCTGGGAGTGAGGTGAGGCGGGGGGAACCCTGTCTGTGCTGTACGGGCGGCGCTCCCTGTGCTGCTCCGGTCACTTGGAGTGTGCAGCGTTCATTTGGAGTGAACACCGAACGCATGGAGTGTGCACCGACCGCATGGAGGGTGCTCTGAGCGCTTGAAGTGTGCACCGGTCACATGGAGTAAACACAGAACGTATGAAGTGTTCGTCGACTGCATGGAGTGTTCACCGGTCGCGTGGAGTGTGATCTGAGCGCTTAAGTGTGCACCAGTCACTTGGAGTTTGCACCGACCACGTGAAGTGTGCAGCGGTCGCATGGAGTGTGCTCTAAGCACATGAAGTGTGCAGCGGTCGCATGGAGTGTGCTCTAAGCACATGAAGTGTGCAGCGGTCGCATGGAGTGTGCTCTGAGCGCTTGAAGTGTGCACCAGTCACTTGGAGTTTGCACCGACCACGCAAAGTATCCAGCGGTTGCATGGAGTGTGCAGCGGTCGCATGGAGTGTGCTCTAAGCACACGGAGTGTGCAGCGGTCGCGTGGAGTGTGCAGCGGTTGCATGAAGTTTGAATTGATCGCATGGAGTTTGCATCGGTCACATCTGAGCGCATGGAGTGTGCATCGGTCATGTTGAGTGTGCATGCCAAACGTATGGCGTGTGCGCTCTGAGCCTCCACCATTCGCATGGATTGTGCCCTGGACACATGGAGTGTGCACTATTACTGTGTCAATGTGAAAGGCTCTTACAGGGACATGTCTTTCCTCATCCATCCCTCTTGTAGGATTGGTCTATAATGACTGTAACCGTATTAATGTATTGTTTTATTTCTGCACTTGAACCTTCTGTTTTTAACTTTTACTAATAAAAACCTTTTTGACTTTTTATGAATAATAATCCTACTTTTTCTGGAGTTCATGCCCTAAAAAAATCCCATTAGAGGGTCTTTTGGTAGAATTGGGGATGTGGGTATCCTCTCCTATGCCTTGTACCAGCAATCAATCAATTTTACATTTTTGCATGGAGTCAGGGAGGGGAAATCCATTGGGGAATTTTTTTGCATTCACTTCCTGTCCCAGAGACCCACCAGGAAGTTAGAGGAAATCTCACCACAAGGTGGAGAAGAGGTGTCCCTGATGGAAGGATTCCCCTCCCCTTGTGTTTTGGAGACAAGGTGACAATTTTGGTCCTTCCTGCTGACACTTATCATTTCACCGGTACAAATGGAGAGGCTGATTTTCCTAAATGGGGACATGAGTGCAATAAAAACCAGACGAGGGTCTAACTCTCTTCCATTTTGCATCCAATACTAGGGTGAGTCATATGGTTTGTTGGGCTCCCTGCACATGGGTGAAAGAAGACATGGCGTCTGTAGCCGTACAGCCTCTTCTGAATGCAGGATCACTGTGCCTAGTGACTCCTTTACTACATCGCTGTGTCTCTCTTTGACAGGGGTTCAGGAGGGGACTGTCATCTCTAAATGTCTTATTGGGGGGGTTGTAACACGGCCCCTTTACCTGTATAGGTAGTCCTATTCGGCGGTAATTCTGCTTGTCATACATAACCGGATGATTTTTTTTTTGCTGCAGTGCACCGCAGAACGTCGCATCTGCACCTTTGTGTATCCAGGGCTGTCAGGTCATAATTAAGCTATGTGAGAGGTGCAGCTGTGGGTGGGAAGAGAACTTTAAGGCCGGGTTCACACTGGTGCGACAAACACTCTGACATTGGGAGCTCATGTCGCATGACTTGTGAAAATCAATTATGTAAAAAACAGTAATATTAAACTCTAATAACACTGTAGTAGCGCTACACTCAAACACCAGTTTGAAAGTCCTCTATATATGTTGTATATAGGTATGATCAAAAAACAGTAGTGTTGCAGAAGCAGATGGAAGTGATTAAGTGAAGAGTCTATACATAGTGCTCCTTTCACCAAGGGATGTTCACCACGTGCAGGGTTTTGAATTCCCCTTTTGGGGATGCACTCACCAGATGTAGAAAGCAAATCGGCCTTAAATCCACATACTCATCAGCCGTTTTTACTGCACTCTCTACCACCATCAATGGTTCTTACTTGATATGGAGGTCCGCAAACATATGTGAGGAAAATAAAATCCACATAGAGCAGTACCGTTTTGAACGTTTTAATAAAACCCACAGTACCCCCTTACAAATGTGCGTACCAAAAATACTAAGATCACAGGCAATAAACAAATTCTATAATGTGAAAGAGAACGCTCTGACTTATCAGATACTGAAGGCATCTGTTACCAGTTCCCTCAGTGTCTTCCTGGTTTTCGGTCCGTGGAGTGCACGCGTCACTTCCGGTAGTTTGACAAGGAGTCACGGCTGACGCGTTTTGTCACTTCCTGACTTTTCGTCTGAGGGCGTGACTACCAATGTCAACAACTGTGTGAAAATCAATGTTTTCCGATGAGGGTGTGTGTGTGTGTGTGTGTGAGCCTCTGTGCTGTCTTCCCTCCCTTCCTCCCTATCCTAAATTCACCCCTGATCATCCCCCGGATTGTGGGCTTGGCTGGCTGTGTCTGCGGCGGGGCTCAGGTGATCCTTGTGTGATCCTCCACCTCTGGCCCGGCTTTTTGCAACGCACGGCTTGGAGACGGCAGTGAGTGAGTGCAGGAGGAGTCGGGCTTCTTCTCCCCTTCCAGCGTGCTGTGCGGTATAATGCTGCGGCGACGGCAGCAGCACAGGAGTAAAGTGTCTCTCTCCCTCTCCCCCCTCCTCGTGTGAAGCTGATAGGAAGTATCGGTGGTGGGGTGAGAGGCCACGCCATGCTTCCCCCCCTGAAGGGACAGAGATCTAGCGGGTTGTTGATGGTGGCAATGAAGGTGTGTGAGGCCCCCCTTTTGAGCCCCCCCCCGCTCTTTGCTTTGGAAGGAGGAAGTGGCACAAGAGGAAGAGTGACTGTTCCTGCATTTGGCATTCATTTAACTACATATTGTGGATGGGTGAGAGATTTCCATTTCTCTAAACTATTATTGCAAAGAATACATAATAAGGACAGTGGGAGATGAGGAGACTGTACTGTATGAAGACCAGTAATGTTTTGTTTTTGTATTGGCTGTTAAAACCAGCTTGCGCATTTATATAAATAAGAACTGTTTTGTGGTGAACTGTGGTGCTGTCTGCAAGTACAAACCTAGCCTAGCCCGGCCCAGTCCGCTACCCATCCCCCCTGCATAGCTGCTTGTTTGGCTAAATAACAGGATATAAGTTGAGAAAGGGGTAGACCTTTTTTGATACAAGGCAAAAGATGTCGTCAAAGGGGAAAAAAGAGGAACAGTCTAACTCGGAGGGCGGGGGTCCCCAGACAACGTGATCAGCAAATGAGAAAGAAAGGCAAGTAGCAGCTAAACGAGCGATTTGCACATACATCGGCAAATTCGCCTGGTAAAAGGACTCAACAAGTACAGGCAAAAACTCAAGCAGGAGCATCGGCAGATAGGGAAAAGTTATGGCCATGGTATATCAGCCCCAAAAATGACAAGTAAAAAGGGCCCAACGGGAGAAACCCTGGGGTCTGTGACAGCTCCTATAGACACTCCAGTAACGGCTAGGGCAGCTGATCTATCGGTGGAGGAAGAGCCAACACTGAAAGAAATATTAAGTGCCATAAACGCATGCAGAGGATCATTGAATAACCTATCCGATCAGATAAAAGGAATCAAGGAAGAGCTAGTGTCAATGGGCTAGGAGCTGTAGAGAACGGTGCTAAGAACAACAGCGGCAGAGGAGAGATTGAGTCAAGTGGAAGATGAGGTGTACCCCCTTAAAACAGGAGATGAAAGTGATGAAGGAACAAATGGGGTGGCAGGCATCCAAACTTGACGAAATCGAGAACAGGCTACGTAGAAACAACATACGGGTAGTGGGTCTCCCGGAACGAAGTGAGGGTACCCACCCCATAAGTTTTCTTGAGAATTGGTTCAGAGACATTTTTGGGGAAAATGCTTTTTCACCGCTTTTTGTGATAGAAAGGGCCCATAGAGTTCCATTTTAGAGCCCATCTGAAGGATGGATATCCTGGGCCCCTACTCCTGAAATTCCTCAACTATAATGATAAGGTAACGGCACTGCAAAAAGCAAGAGAGAAGGGGCACATTTTTTACAATGGCTCAGGAATCTCCTTGTATCCAGATTTCTCTCCAGAATTAAGCAAACGCAGATCTGAGTTTACACCAATTAAACGTAGCCTTTTAAAAAGCAAAATTACATATGCATTACTGTACCCAGCACGTCTTCGGATAATGACCTCAGAGGGGCCCCAGTTTTTTGACTCAGCGGGAAAAGCATCACAGTGGCTGGAAGAGAACAAAATACAATCACAGACTACAAACTGATTGAATATTCATGGAGAGGAAGATATAAGGGTTAAATTTTAAAACGACACTTGGGCTCCCCCCTTCTGTTTTTTCTTTCTGGGGACATAAATATTTTTATTTATTTTTTCCCCCCCGGAGCCATTTTTTTGGCCTTGGAAGGGAAGGAGGGAAATTTCTTTCTTTTTTTTTTTTTTAAATCCAAGATACAAAGGGATGGAATGGGGAGTCACTTTTAAGTACTAAAACGTATACACTAATAAGAAGCATTTTGATGTACATATCTTGCTTAGAAAGGGAGGGGGGGATAGTAGGAAGGAGTATGTAGGGTCACAAGTGGGTATGGAGATTGAGGGGTATGGAAAGGAGGACTGGCAGGTAGTGGTCACAAGTATAGCCCCTAGATAGGCAGGGGAAAGGTGGGGGTCGGGGGTTGGTTCAAGGGGGGGGGGGGCAAAGTTGCACAAAATCACGAATATCACATTTCAAATTAAAAGCTGGGAGGCGGGGGTATAGTTGCACAAAACCACAAATATTACATATCAAGCACAAGAAATTTGAGTCTAAGGAACCCAGGGGACATTCACATTTTTTGATAAAGATGCTTAAAGTGGAGCTCCACCCTAAATATAAACTTTTTCTATTTGGAACCCTCCCCCCCTCCGGTGTCGCAATTGACACCTTTCAGGGGGGAGGGGGGTGAAGATACCTGTCTAAGGCAGGTATTTTCACCCACATCCGGGAGTCCTCTCTCCGGGAATCTGCGGGAGTGACGTCACTTCCCCCAGACTTCCCGTAGTGTTCTGGGAGACACTCGGCTCCCAGAACACAGGAGGACGAATCAGAACGGCGCAGCGCGACTTGCGCATGCGCCGTAGGGAACCGGGCATGAAGCCGCAGGGCTTCACTTCCTGGTTCCCTCCAGCGAGGATGGCGGAGGGAGCAGCAGAGTGACGAGCGATCGCTCGTCCTCTGCTGCGGACGTCGCTGGACTCCAGGACAGGTAAGTGTCCAAATATTAAAAGCCAGCAGCTGCTGTAGCTGTAGCTGCTGGCTTTTAATATTTTTTTTTTCCGGCGGAGCTCCGCTTTAAAAGTAATTTTTGGATGGACCAAGGGCAGGGATGGAAAGTTAGTAGGCGAAGTATTGATTTTTTTCCCGTGACCGTCCTTTTTTCCCCTCCTCTTCCCTTGTATTAAGGATTTTGTATGTGTCTGCTTAGTACCGCTTATTTTTTGTGACTACTGGATGCAGTACTTTTTTCTTTTCGCTTCAGTAATGGAGCTCAAATAGGTCTCTCCTCTTTAGGCAGCTCTTTTATAGTATGTTCCCTCCTCTGGTATGCGGCCTAAAACATTTATTATAGGCTCCTGGAATGTCAAGGGGATGGGGGACCCGGTTAAAAGAGCTGCAATTTTTTCCACGCTTGAGTGGTATGGGGTGGAATTAATTTGCATACAAGAGACTCATCTAACAAAGGAAACAAAGCTAAAATTGTCTAATAGAAAATATCAATGTCAGTACCACTCAGTCCACTCCTCCTATTCTAGGGGGGTGAGTATAATGGTAAAAAAGGGGATGTCTTGTATGTAAAGAGTCTAGATTGGATGAATTGGGCCGCTATATTTTTTTTCACTGTTTGATAGAAAATGAACCATATGTATTGGCTAATATCTATATTCCTCCGCCTTTTTAAAATGGAGATCATGTATAAAGGAATGGAGTTTGCAGTAAATAAGGAAACTATCCCAGTAATAGTGGTGGGGGATTTTAATGCAGTATTGAATAAAACTATGGATATATTCCCGCCAGGGGTACAGACTGATAGGGGAGGAGAGGGACGCCTAACCCAGTTCTTGGAGGAGGTTGGATGGTGTGATATTTGGAGAACGGGACACCCGGATGAACGGCAGTACTCCTGCTTTTCAAGCACATACTCTACACTATCTAGAATAGATATGGCTCTGGGCAATTGGGTAAGCCTACAGCTAGTTAGTAAAATTTCCTATTATCCAAGAGGGGTGTCGGATCACTCTCCACTGGTGCTGACACTGAAAATAGGGAAAAAGTGTCCTTAAGTAATTGGAAAATAAGCCCCTTCTGGTTGGAACTGATGGGTAAACCGGAGGAGATGGGAATAAAACTGCGAGAGTTTTTGGACTTTAATTTGGAGACGGCACCAGAAGGAGTGATATGGCATGCCCTAAAGGCCATCCTTAGGGGGGTATTGATTCAGCAGGTGGCTAAGATCAAGAGAAGCTCTAGAGAATGGGAAGAGAAGATTAGGAAAGAGGTGTTGGAGGTAGAAAAAAGATATGTGGAGGACCCAACCCCCGACGAAACAAAGGAGATGGCTTGAGAAACAACAGGAGTATAAAATGGCAGTTAATAGGAAAATCGTGAAGAAGTGCCTCTTTCAAGGGCAGAGTGCCTTTGCGGAAGGGGAGAGTGTAGGTCATACATTAGCTCTTTTAACTAAAACTAACTCGGCTCCCTCTAATATCCCCGCAGTCGGGACCTTGGAGGGTGAGATATCCTCTCAAACATCCGTAATATTGGAAACATTTGAGACATATTATCAGGACCTATACAAATCAAAAGAGGGGATGAGATGCCACAGATGGATGAGTTTTTGGGGGGAATAGAAACACCAGTTTTGTCAGAAGAGGATAGAAACACTATAGAAGCCCCAATAACTTTAGCGGAACTGCAACAGGCAGTGGTGGGGATGGCGAATCAGAAGTGCCCTGAGCCAGATGGCTTACCAGTTGAGATTTACAAGTGGTATGGTAAGGTATTGCTCCCAGAACTATTAAAGGTACTGAACTGGGCGGTAGAATGGGGGAAGTTTCCCGCCTCGATGTCAGAAGCCGTTATAATAGTACTCCGGAAAGATCAATTAGACGCATCATCCTATAGACCGATATCATTGCTATGCTCAGACGTTAAAATATTGGCTAGGGTGCTGACGACTAGGATGAATAAATACATTAAAAAACTCATACATCCGGATCAGTCCGGATTCATCCCGAACAGATCTACTAGTACCAATATTAGAAGGCTGTATTTGAACCTACAGACGCCAACTGAGAACACAGGTGACAGATCCATCCTATCCCTAGATGCCACCAAGGCTTTTGATAGCCTAGAGTGGGATTATCTCTGGCATGTCTTAGAGAAATTTGGGTTTGGCCCCGTCTTCATCAAGTAGGTAAAAACACTTTATAACTCCCCAAGTGCAAAAATAAAAATCAACAATGAATATTCAAAGACGTTTAGGTTAGAAAGGGGGACGAGGCAGGGTTGCCCTTTGTCCCCCCTTCTTTTTGCCTTGGCAATAGAGCCACTAGCAATTGTGATCAGAACAACACAGGGCATACAGGGATTCCAGAGAAGGGTAGGGGAGGAAAAAACGTCACTCTATGCGGATGATGGCCTCCTCTTTTTTGGGGGATTCTACAACATCCTTAAAACCGGCAGTGAAGACAGTGGAGATATTTGGACGATTTTCGGGCCTGGTGATAAACTGGGAAAAGTCTGTTCTTCTACCGGTAGATTCAGAAGGCAACGCCATAGTTATAGGAATCCCCCAATTAAAAATAGTGGAGAAAATGGATTATCTGGGGATAGTGGTAACACGAGACCCAGGACAATACATTAATAATAATTTAGCGCCACTTCTAGTTACGTTTTTAAACGCAAAGTTTGACATTTGGGGGCGGCTTCCTCTATCGGTGGCTGGACAAAGCAATTTAATTAAGATGATCTGGATGTTACAGCTGCTTTATGTTCTCCATAATTCTCCAGTGTGGATAGGTAAAGTTTGGTTTAATTCCCTGAAGAGGGTCTCAATTTTTTTTAATCTGGAAGAAGGGAAAGGCGAGGATCAGTCTCGAAACATTACAACTGCCAACAAATAAGGGAGGTTTGGCCGTCCCACACCCTCGTAGCTATTTCTTAGCGCCACAGTTACAGCACCTGGGGGGGAGTATCACAGAAGGAGGAGGGAGTGCCAGTGGGAAAATGATGTTAATGGGGGCCCCACATAACTCCATAATAGAAGCCCTAGAGGCCGATTCCTTCCCTGTCAAGAATCCAACATTAAAGATGGTTACAAGAATATGGCAGGCAGGAAAGTTAGCCCTGGGGTACAAGGGACCAACGGAATACTCCCCCCTTTGGGAAAACAAACACTTGCGAGAAATGCTAGCTATGGGGAAGTTAAAAGAATGGGAAAGATTAGGGATAACCAGATTGGCACAATTATACGTAGGTAATATATTGAAATCCCTTTCAGAACTAAGTAGCGAGTATGCTATCCCAAATTCCCTGTTTTATACCTACTTGCAGATTAGACATGCCCTTCAAACCCAATTTAAAACCCATCCGGTAAAATTGCAAAAAATCCCCTATCTTCAACGGCTAATTAAGTCAGGAATTTCTAAAGGCCTTATCTCAGAATTATATACGCAGATTAGTGGTGGTTCTAGATCGAGAGAGAGGGTGGAAAAAAACAAACAAAAATGGGAGGAGGATATGGGACCGATAACAACGGAACAATGGGAACGGATTTTGGAGCTAGGGACATTGGTATCACTTTCCCCGTCACAGAGAGTGTCCCACCTGTTTCTAGTGCATAGAGTTTATTTCACCCCAAAGAGACTACACAGGTTTGGAAGGAAACCGGATGATAATTGCCATAGATGTGGGTATATGGTTATAGAGGGTACCTTTTTTAAAAATTTATGTAATGTGTCATATCTATATAAATGTATGTATTTAAATTAGATCTTCTTTTTGTAACAAAGAAAAATAATAAAGAATATATATAAAAAAAAGAAAACCAATGTTTCCCTATGGGAGCCGTCTTAACTGGTCCGACACAAGTCGGTCTGACTTTGAAAATGCTCCCTGTACTACTTTGGTCTGACTTTGATCCTACTTCCAGGCCCTTCGGTCTGGTATGGATTTTAAGGGGAACCCCCTACACTGAAAAAATGGTGTGGGGGTCCCCTTAAAATCCATACCAGACCCTTATCCGAGCACGTAGCCCGGCCGGTCAGGAAAGGAGTGGGAATGAGCGAGTGCCCTCCCCTCCTGAATCGTACCAGGCCGCATGCCCTCAACATGGGGGGGTGGGTGCTTTGGGGAAGGGGGCCCTGCGCCCCCTCACCTCAAAGAACCTTGTTCCCGACAACCCTGGCCATTGGTTGTCGGGGTCTGCGGGCGGGGGGCCCCCCAGATCCCGGCCCCTCACACGATGTGAATGAGTATGGGGGTACCTTGTACCCCTACCCATTCACCTGGGTCGTCTTCTGCTCTTTTGCTAGCTCTTCCCCAGTCTTCTCCATTTGTCTTCCCTCTTCTCCCGATGTTGACATGATGCTCTCTCCTGCTCTAATGCCGTGTGCGCGGCGACATATATAGGCATGGGGCAGGGTCACCGGGTGATGTCATCTGGTGACCCCGCCTCCTCATGACGTCACCGCTCGAGGCATGATGCGTCGAGTCCACATGGGAAGAAGAGCGGAGGGAAGAGGACAACGGAGAAGACCGGGCAAGAGCTAGCAAAAAACCAGAAGAACCCGGCAGAAGACGACCGGAGAGCGGGGAGAAGAAGGTGGAAGAGACCCCCAAAGCTGCCTAATAAATTACTTTAAAAACCTGTGTAGTGTGTTTTATTGTTGACACTTTTTTTCCCCCAGGTGAATGGGTAGGGGTACAATGTACCCCCATACTCATTCACATAGGTTGGGGGGCTGGCATCTGGGGGCCCTCTTATTAAAGGGGGGTCCCAGATTCCAATAAGCCCCCCGCCCGCTGACCCTGACAACCAACGGCCAGGGTTGTTGGGAAGAGGCCCTTGTCCTCATAAACATGGGGACAAGGTGCTTTGGGGTGGGGGGCGCAGGGCCGCCCCTGCCCCAAAGCACCCACCCCCCATGTTGAGGGCATGCTGCCTGGTACGGTTCAGGAGGAGGCGGGGCACTCGCTCGTCCCTACCCCCTTTCCTGACTGGCAGGTCTGCATGCTCGGATAAGGGTCTGGATTTTGGGGGGACTCCCACGCTGGTTTTCTGGCGTGGGGGTTCCCCTTAAAATCCATACCTGACCGAAGGGTCTGTTATGTTCTTGAAGGGAGAACCCATGCCGTTTTTTATTTGGCGTGGAGTTCCCCCTCAAGATTCTTACCAGACACAGTGCCTGGTATTGGCGGGGATCGAAGTCGGATCCCTATTCATTGAAGTTGGACGTCCAGTGTGAACCCGGCCTAATACAGTTTCTCAGCCACGCAATTTAAATCCGTGTCATCTCGGTCTAAGGCCCCATTCATAGCTCACGTGGTGGAAATGAGCGCTCTTGCTCACAATTTAGCTGATTTATACACATTTCTGTGTGTCACACATAGGGAAGCCCATTGACGTGAATAGGCTGCCCTATGTGTGTTTGTCTTCCACAAGAAGATCTTGGACCTTTTTGGGTCCCAAGCTTCTCACATTTTACTGTGACAGTCACATCAAAATCGCACCGTCTGGAGTGTCATTAAGAATGAATGGCAGCCAAAGGAGATTCACACATTTTACCTGAATCGTGCCACGATGTGTAATGAATGCATGTATAGTACATAGAAGTATTTTATATATAAATTGAAGCTAGTATCTTTTATGCCGGAGATATTGCATATAAATGGGCAAGGAAGGTAGGATACAAAAATAAGCGCCTAGGTAGAATATCAGTTTATAACAACATCCAAGCATCTGGGGAGGGGAACAACAAAAAAGGGGGGAACTGACAGAAGAGGACCAGGAGAGGGGAAAACAAAAAGAACGAGGAAAAGAGAAGATGGGGCAGAGGGAGAAGGAATGGCAAAGGGGAAAAATAGTAGGTGGAGGGTGGGCATAAAGGTAAGTCCAAAAACTCATGGTTGGGATTATGAATATATAAAAGGAACAAATAAGTCAGATAGTTATGCCTTGTGCATCAATCGAGCTGCTCCAAACTTGATCAAATTTCAAGGGGCAGTTCCTACTCGCATAAGTCATTTTGTAGAAAGGTAGAGATTCGGCAACAGCTGCCTGCCATCCAGACGCTGTGGGAGGAGCATAATATGAGGAGGGAAGCTAGTATGTTTTATAACAATTTTTCTGTCTGTTTCTTTTCAGTGCCTGGTTAACCTGGCTGACCTGAATCCCTACATTCTCTGCTCAATCTGCAAAGGTTATTTTGTCGATGCCACAACCATAACAGAATGTCTTCATACATGTGAGTACACGCATGCAAAAAATCCAGAGAAAAAATTGATTAAAGTGGAACTAAAGGGAGGAATACTCACCATTCCTCCAACGGTCCCTGTTCCTCGCCGACATCATCTTCTGTATGCCAGTTTTCGACCATCTTCATTGGCCGGCACAGTATGATGTCACTCCTGCCCATGTACAGAAGCTAATCATCCCAGCACATAAGGGACAGGAATGGCAGCTGTAAGCGGAGCTGCACAGGCTGGGGATTGCTGTGAGCAGGCAAGTAGGTGTGTTTTATTAAAGAAGAGACATTGAATGACTCTTCTGCAATAAAAAGCCTGCCTGCTCACTGTGAATAATAGTTTAACTTTGGTTCTGCTTTAACCCCTTGGCGATGGGCATATGCAAATTTGCGGTCGCATATTTGCGTTCATTAGTGTCAATACAGCTGTGCTGAGAGTGCACTCCTGGCACAGTTACCGGCAGCTATTGGAAAGCTCCTGATCACTACTTGCGATCTGGAGCTTTCTGATCATGTGACAGCCAATCACAGCAGTCACAAGATCATAAACCCCTCCTCCCGGCATCCTAAACCCCTTAAAGGGCCGGAATACGTGGGCTCCAAGGGGTTAAAGTTGTCCACAAAAGTGCTGTTAGAAGGTTGAGACAAACCGTTTACCATTGACGGGTGCTTACAATGGTCAACTTTTATGTAAACTTGTTGCTGTAACTGTTTATAAAGATTGTTATCTGGAGTCCAGCATTAATTTGTTAGACCCATAAATCTGCTAGTTTTAACCTACGAGTTGAATAAAAGAAAATGACTTGATGTAGATGGGGGAATCCCTCCCGCTGAGCCTCTGTAGTCTGACAGCAGGGAGACTAACCCGACATCAGAATACACTGATCAGTGCTGATCGAGAGAGAATTTTCCACCATGCTGGTTGTAAACAAGCCGATCGATGGATTGATTTGTGTACAACCAGCCTGCCCATACTGTACTGGGATCGAAATTCGGCCGGTCCCTGCAGTCACCACATTTAGCGTTTGGTAAGTTACAATATACTACATTTTTGTTTATGGGTTTATACCTGCTTTTAACTCTAACTCCTCCAATTTTTTTGTTTTACGGCTGTGATCCAGCTTTCTGTTAGAGGGTGGCTATGTTCGTTCTCTATTGTCACACTCTATGTTGGAACGTAGCCACCTTCTCTTGCTCAATCCTGAGATGAACTAAGGATTATGGACTGTGGGATATGCAGTGTGAATTTGGCAATGCAGAGACCACAACAAACTTGCATGGCTTGTTTCAAACAAACAGAAGTGAGGGGGGAAAAGGAGAGCTTCTGGAGCTCACCGTGGATGTTATAAAGACTAGTAAGAAAGGATTTCAGGGCAAATGGATTACAGGACTGTTACAGTGTTACTCCAGAGTAAGATCCCTGCTAGCGTGTTCAGTTTGGGTAGCTGGGTTTTCTACAAGATTCCATGCCCAAATCTCCTGTATTCAATATAGTTGGTCACGCTAATTACCAAGTGCTGGTCTGTTGAGTTTCAGCAGCTCCCAGCAGGAGGAGGCAGGCTACACTTTATTTTTAAATAAAAACACAACTACACTTATCTTTTATTGTACACAACCGTGAGAACAATAGACATTGTAATTTTATTGACTTTTTTTTTTTTTTTCTTCAGTTTGCAAAAGCTGCATAGTAAAGCATTTTTACTACAGCAACAGGTGTCCAAAGTGTAATGTTGTGGTCCATCAAACGCAGCCTCTGTATAATATCAGGTATGTAGTAATGTTATAAATAGAATCTTTTGCCCAAATATTCCTTCTTTTTACCATGTGCCTTGCATGTTTGTTTCACTCTCTGCTCTCTCACAGATTTAGCATTTAGCAGTAAGGATACTTGCCCACAGAACTGATGTTTGAACATCAGTATTTCTGTCAGAAATTTCAGTCATATATTTTGCGTGTATCTATGCATGCATGCACAAAGTAAATTCTTCAAATTAGCATTTAATGCGCATATTTTTGTGTATTTCTGTGTATGCATGTAAAATATCACCCGGCAAGTCAGAATTCGACTTCTTTTCATTCCTCTATACACGGTGCATTTTTACATGCCTGTTTGAAACCAGTGGGCTAAATTATTAGATCAGTAAAAAAAAAAAAAATGCCTGAAAACCGTATTTTAGCAGATAGATAGCCTTTGAGAATGTGCATGCGCACGAAACACGTCAGGAGAGGCCTACATGCTGACGTCATTGCAGCTGCGCCAGCGTGGTAGGAGCGGCTGCCATCTATCACCGGTTCCTCGTGTAGTGCTCTTAATCCCCTACAGTTCTGGATATGATGTCACCAGATTCTATGGCAGTGGCTTACCATCCGGTGAGTGCATAGAATGGTGGAGGGTTATCACGGATAAGGAGCACTGTGCAACACTTTGGGTGCAAGTGTTTAAAATGAAATGCTGGATATTCTATATATTGATGACTGTTACATATTCCCAGTCAGTGGCCATAGACACGGGGTGGCCAGTTTTGGCTCATGTAATGTGTTAGGGAGCTCTTGTCCTAGTATCTAAATTTCATGTCTGTTCAAGTGGTTGAAACCCCCTATACTCACTGAAGTGTCTGACCATAGGTGAGGCTCAGAGATGAAACAAGCATCCTACATAGGTTGTACCTATCTATCTGCAGCAATCTCTTCTCTACAGCTGTTTAATGTCCAAAATTTGCACAGCTTTTCTGAGCTTGCATAAGTAGAGGGTGGGATCTGACGTCACTCAGCTCCGATAGGAGAGCTGTGTGTTATCTGAACCCCCCCCTTCACAATCTCATAGGGAAACATGCACAGCTGAGGCTGACAATCGCCTATGTGCTGGAGCTCCCCTCTCCATCAATATCTTTGGAGTCTGCAGAGCCTGTCAGAATTGACTCGTGCTGATAGAGGATCTCCGACTGCAGACAGAAATCACACTTGGCTCTTTGTATTGAGGCAAGTACACACTATAGAAGGATATGCTGTGTTAATTTTTCATGTCTGAGGTTTACAACCCCTTTAAAGAAGAACTAATGCTTGCCTAGGGCACAAAGTACATATAGCACTTTGTCCCATCTTTCTAGAAGCTGAGATCCAGTAGGTGATAATGTCTCTTAACCACTTAAGCCCCGGACCAATACGGGCCATTATGACCAGGCCACTTTTTGCGATTCGGCACTGCGTCGCTTTAACTGACAATTGCGCAGTCGTGCGACGTGGCTCCCAAACAAAATTGGCATCATTTCTCTTGTCATCCATGGACTGACACAGCGTGTCTTATACACCTTTACACGTGGGTTATGTCCCTGCTTGCAGGAGAAGACCTAGGCAGAATGTGAGATGTTATACATACATTCTAAACAGCCAGAGCTGAACAGCCCCGCCCAGGGGGGCGGTCCCTCCGGACATAACCCTCCCACTGCAGTCAGCAGACCTCAGTTTTTTTCTGCCTAGCAGAAGGAGAAGACGTGGCTCTCTCAGGAGCCAGTCTCCTGACCTATTTTTATTCCTTTTGGAATTTTTTTCCTATTTTATTCTTTTGAGATCTTCTATCAACTGTCGGCTGGGCAACAGGTTGGGTACAAGATATCCTCGTAGTCTTCCCTGTCCGACCATCAAGCGTGCTGATCCTCGCCTTGTGTGCGTGAGACTCAGTTCACGACATGCCCCACGACTCCAGGGGTGGCCGGTGGGCTTCCAGCTCTGCGGTCCTCTCAAGATAGAACAGTCCGGCTGTATCTTTCGCGGTGGACCGGGCCGACAGCTACTCAGTACCGCACTGTGATAGTTCTGTCAGAAACACACCAGTGGGTCCCTCAGGGGACGGGTAAGTAGTCTCTCCTGGCTGCAGGTGAGTACATGCTGTGTGTTTCTTGTGTGGGGGATTTCCCTGTCTCCCCCTGTGTTTTTTAATGTCACTCTCTGTTCACTAGTGCTGGCGCTGTACTGTGTGGGGTGCCTGGGGGCCATACTGTCCTGGGGGGGGGCTCATGCTGCTCTGCATTCGCTGGGGCTGTTTTGTTTTTGGATGTGAGGGGCCTGGGCGCCGTTCGGCGCCATGTTTGGTGTGTGTGCTGATTTTACATTGGCGGCCATCTTGCCGTGGCCCGCCGGAGCACATTGCGGCGGGCATTTTCTTGTAGCCGCACGTTTTTCTAGCACTAGTTTGGCCTCTAGCGCCGCTGGGAACGGCGCAAATCTCCTCACACTCTCTCCTCTCAGCTCACTCACGCTGAGCAGCGCGGCGCAGTAAGACAGAGCAGCGGAACCGAGCGGTCCTGGTCAGGTTGGTGGGTTCCCTGGGCATTCCCCTACTTCAGTCAGCACAGCCTGTGGGTGGTCTCAGAGAGGGACATTATGGAGTCAGAGTCACCAGCTTCCCCTCACATGCCAGAGGCAGCAGCCAGTGCTCCAGCACCTGCGGTCCCTATGGACCAGTTGTCGGCAGTCCTGGAATCATTTCTGACCAGGATGGAAGCTGTGTGTGAGCACAAGGGAGCAAAAAAGCGCCCTCTCCCCACTTTATCTCCACAAAGGGAGTGCTCTGATTCAGATATGGGCCAAGCTATTGCTGCTCAGGACCCTAGCTCTGAATATTTGGATGGTTTTGAACAGGACATTCCTTGTGAGGAAGACTCCAGTTCTGAGTCAGTAAATGACAGGGCGCTTGTTAGTGAACTCATTGATGCTGTGAGGGACACTCTCAAGCTAAATGCTGCGACCGCAGAACCTCAGGCGGATACAGTCTCCTTTGGTTCTTTTAAGACCAAGCCTTCTAAAAAGGTTTTTCCATATGTACCTTTCTTTGACCAGCTCATTGACCAGGTCTGGGAAAAGCCGCAGAAGACTTTCATGGTCCCGCGGCGTTTGTCTATTAGATACCCCTTTGAAGACGCCCTGCTTAAAAAGTGGGCTTCTCCCCCGGTGGTCGACCCTCCAGTCGCCCGTTTAAACAAGGCCACCACTCTCCCGATGGAGGGGACTCCTGCGTTTAAGGACCCCACTGACAGGAGGTCAGAAGTGGTGAGTAGAGCCATGTTCGCCTTGTTGGGATCCGCCCTACGGCCCGTAGTAGCGGCGACCCTTGTGTCTCAGACACTCACGGAATGGGCAAAAATTTTGCACCAAACTGTGCAGGAGTATAACCTTCCTCCAGACACTATTGCTCTGGCCCACCAGATGGTGCAGGGTCTGATATATGTGTGCGACGCCACGTTGGACGCGGCCCCTTTAATATCCAGGGCCTCTGTCTCAGCGGTGGTATTGCGTCGTCTCATCTGGTTGAAATGCTGGTCTGCTGACCTAGCCTCTAAGAAGCTCCTGACGGATCTACCTTTTAAGGGTGGTAGACTTTTTGGTGCTGCTCTGGATGACATCATCAAGGATGTCACGGGAGGTAAAAGCACTCTCCTTCCTCAAACTATCAAGGGTAAGGAGGCCCGACGTAAACCGGGTCCTTCCTTTCCAGCAAAAAAGGTTTTTTTTCGTCCGTCAGAGTCCACGGGTAAGCCATCCCAGACTGACAACAGTGCGGCTGGCGGGCACAAGCGCCCCTGGGTGCGTAAGCCGAACAAGCCGGCTCCCAAGCCCGCCTCCGCGTGAAGTCTTGCCCCCGCCCGTCTCTGGGGTGGGGGGACGACTTCGCAGGTTCACGGATCGGTGGACCTCCCGGATCTCTGACCAGTGGGTGTGCGAGGTGGTCACCTCAGGATACAGAATAGAGTTCCGCTCCTGGCCCCCAGACAGATTCTTTCCCTCAAATCTCCCTTTCCTTCCTGCCCGTCGGGCAGCCCTCTTGGGGGCTGTACAGGATTTGATCGGGTCCGGAGTAATTGTGCCGGTTCCGTCCCAGGAGAGGTTTCAGGGGTTCTACTTGAATCTGTTTGTTGTTCCAAAAAAGGACGGGGTTCGGCCAATCCTGGACCTCAAGGCCCTGAATGCCTTCGTGAAGGTGCAAAAATTCCGCATGGAATCCATTCGCACGGTGATCGCTACACTCCATCAAGGGGATTTTCTGGCATCCTTTGACATCAAGGACGCCTACTTGCATGTTCCAATCTGCACAAGCCACCAGAAGTTTCTGCGCTTTGCGGTCGGCGAAGTCCACTATCAATTTGTGGCTCTTCCCTTCGGCCTAGCCTCGGCACCGAGGGTGTTCACCAAGGTGCTTGCTCCGGTCCTAGCTTTGCTGAGACAGCGAGGCATTGCTATCATGGGCTATCTGGACGATTTTCTTCTAAGAGCAGACAGTGGCTCAGAATTGGAAGAAAGTGTGACTATCGTCAGTCAGACCCTCAGGGAGTTTGGGTGGCTCCTGAACGTTCAGAAGTCGGTTCTAGTCCCGACTCAGCGTCTGGAGTATCTAGGTCTGATTCTGGACTCCTTGGAGGCAAGAGTCTTCCTACCTCCAGACAAACTACTGACACTTCAGTCTGCAGTACGGGTGCTGACGTCCCGAAAATGGTCGTCAATCCGCTTTTGCATGAGAGTCCTGGGACTCATGGTGGCCTCCTTCGAGGCCGTTCCTTATGCCCAAGCGCACACCAGGGCTTTACAGAAAGAGATCTTGTCCACTTGGGACAAATCCCCGTTGTCCTTGGATCTTCAGATCCAGGTGAGTCACCTGGTCAGGGCGTCCCTGACGTGGTGGTTGAGGTCCCCGGCTCTTCGGTCCGGGAAGTCGTTCCTCCCCATCCAATGGACGGTGATCACGATGGACGCCAGCCTGACGGGCTGGGGGGGAGTCTGGGGAGTCCTGTCGGCCCAAGGGCTTTGGACTCCGGACGAAGCCCTCTTACCGATCAATGTGCTGGAGATACGGGCAATCAGACTGTGCCTCTCCTCATGGTCGGAGAAACTACAGGGTGACTCCATCAGGATCCAATCGGACAACGCCACAGCAGTGGAGTATGTC
Organism: Rana muscosa; assembly: GCA_029206835.1. Classification (NCBI taxonomy): domain Eukaryota; kingdom Metazoa; phylum Chordata; class Amphibia; order Anura; family Ranidae; genus Rana; species Rana muscosa. The sequence goes on from CM055123.1 coordinate 198,559,511, forward strand.
AACCATCAAGGGGGGACTCGGAGCTCAGCTGCGGCTTCCGAGGTCACCCGCATCCTGAGGTGGGCCGAAAGAAGCGTGTCGGCTCTGTCGGCCGTCTACATTCCGGGCCTAGACAATTGGCAGGCGGACTATCTAAGTCGCCAGACGCTGGACCAGTGAGAGTGGTCCTTGCACCCGGAGGTCTTTCAACTCCTTTGCAGACGGTGGGGCACGCCGGATGTGGACCTGATGGCCTCTCGACTCAATCGCAAGGTGTCGAGGTTTGTGGCCAGATCCAGGGATCCCTGGGCGGATGCCTCGGATGCGTTGGTGGCCCCATGGGGTCAGTATCACCTGATATACGTTTATCCTCCGCTGCAGTTGCTCCCTCACCTGCTCCGCAGGGTAGCGACCGAGGGAATTCCGGTGATCCTCATTGCTCCGGATTGGCCTCGGCGTCACTGGTACGCCGATCTGGTACGTCTCGTCGCAGACGTTCCCTGGCGGTTACCAATACAGGGGGACCTTCTGTCTCAAGGTCCTATATTTCATCCTGCTTTACAGTCTCTGGCTTTAACGGCATGGTTATTGAAAGCCAGGTGCTGAGAGACCGAGGTCTCTCGGATTCGGTCATTTCGACCATGTTAAGGGCACGGAAGTCTTCCTCCAGAAAGATCTATCACCGTACTTGGAGAGCTTACATCGCCATGTGCGAAGAGCTGGACTGGCGCCCACGAACTTATTCCGTTCCCAGAATCCTGTATTTTCTGCAGCGTGGCGTGACCCAAAAGCTCGCTTTGAGTACCATTAAGGGTCAGATTTCGGCCTTGGCCATCTTCTTTCAGCGACCGCTGGCGGGTCATCCCTTGGTTAGCACCTTTGTGCAGGGGGTTCGCCATGTGCTCCCCCCTGTCAAGCCTCCTCTCCCCCCGTGGGATCTGAATTTGGTGCTCTCGGTCCTCCAGGAACCTCCCTTTGAAAATATTAAAGATATTCCCCTCTTGACTTTGTCTCAGAAGGTGGCCTTCTTGGTGGCCATTACTTCCATTAGACGAGTGTCTGAATTGGCGGCCTTGTCCTGCAAGTCGCCCTTTTTGGTCATCCATAAGGATAAGGCGGTGTTACGTCCGCGACCTTCTTTTCTGCCAAAGGTGGTCTCGGCCTTCCACTTAAACGAGGACATTGTCCTCCCGTCCTTGTGTCCTCACCCATCGCATCCCAGAGAGTTTGCGCTTCACACTTTGGATGTGGTACGAGCCTTGCGGGTGTACCTCTCTGCTACTGCTTCTATTCGGAAGTCTGACTCACTATTTGTGGCTGTCTCTGGTCCAAAACAGGGCCAAGCGGTTTCGTCTGCCACCATTTCTAGCTGGATCAGACAAACCGTCATTCAAGCTTATGCTCTCAAGGGGCGGGCGCCTCCCTTTCCGGTTACGGCACATTCCACCAGGGAAATTGGTGCTTCCTGGGCTTTCCGACATCAAGCGTCGGTTGCACAAGTGTGCAAGGCGGCGACCTGGTCGTCTGTTCATACCTTTTCTAAGTTTTATAAGGATGTGGCTGCATCTTCGGATGCTTCCTTCGGCCGCAAGGTGTTGCAGGCCGCTGTTTGATGTTGCAACTCCTCCGTTGAGGAGCTCTGCCTTGTTTGGAGTGAAGTTTTTGGTTTTCCATTTATACTGCTCCCATCCCTCTTGACACTGCTTTGGGACATCCCACGTGTAAAGGTGTATAAGACACGCTGTGTCAGTCCATGGATGACAAGAGAAAATAGGATTTTTGTACTCACCGTAAAATCCGTTTCTCTGGCATCCATGGACTGACACAGCACCCACCCTTCTTTTTAAGTTTGTACTGCTTTGTTACGAACTGAGGTCTGCTGACTGCAGTGGGAGAGTTATGTCCGGAGGGACCGCCCCCCTGGGCGGGGCTGTTCAGCTCTGGCTGTTTAGAATGTATGTATAACATCTCACATTCTGCCTAGGTCTTCTCCTGCAAGCAGGGACATAACCCACGTGTAAAGGTGTATAAGACACGCTGTGTCAGTCCATGGATGCCAGAGAAACGGATTTTACGGTGAGTACAAAAATCCTATTTTTTTTCCCACAAATAGAGCTGTTTTTTGGTGGTATTTGATCACCACTGCGGTTTTTATTTTTTGCGCTATAAACAAAAATAGAGCGAAAATTTTAAAAAAAATGACATTTTTTTACTTTTTCTATAATAAATATCCCAAAAAATGTTTTTCCTCAGTTTAGGCCGATACGTATTCTTCTACATATTTTTGGTAAAAAAAATCGTAATCTGCGTTTATTAATTGGTTTGCTCAAAAATTATAGCGTTTACAAAATAAGGTATAGTTTTAAGGCATTTTTATAAATTTTTTTTTTTACTAGTAGTGGCGGCGATCATCGATTTTTTTTTCGTGACTGCGACATTATGGCGGACACATCGGACACTTTTGACACATTTTTGGGACCATTGTCATTTTCACAGCGATCAGTGCAATAAAAATGCACTGGTTACTGTGAAAATGGCACTGGCAGTGAAGGGGTTAACCACTAGGGCCGCTGAAGGAAATAAGTGTGCCTAGGGGCGTGTTACTAACTGGGGGGGGGGCGTGGCTACGACTGACACGTCACCGATTTCCGCTCTGATTACACAGAGCGGAGATCGCTGACATTGTAAATTGAGGAGCGGGGAAATGTTGTGTTTACACACACATCTCCCCGCTCCGAGCCTCCGTGAGATGATCGCGGGGATCCCCGCGGCGATCGAGTCCGCGGGACCCGCGGTCCCACTCACGGGTAAGGCAGGGGGGTCGCGAGCGCACCGCCGGCGGCGCGTGCGCGACGTCGGCAGTTAAAGGGCCACGTACAGGTACGTGATTGTGCCTGTACGAGCCATTCTGCCGATGTATATATACCGTGAGCGGTCGGCAAGTGGTTAAGCTATGCCCACCAATTTCCTGTGTTACATGCATATATACACGTACTGATGCCAATTTAGACAGGATCCAATTAATGAACTGGGATGTCTTCGGAGTGTGATAGGAATCTGTAGTCAACCCGTGCAAACTCCATGCAGATAGCATCCTGACTAGGATTTAAATTGGGAGTCCTGGCACTGCAGTAGTACTAATCACAAAGCCACTGTGCTGCCACACAGTATACATTGTTTTCGTTAAGGGCCCTTTCACCCCATATACGTTTTTTTTCTACATTTTTACCTTGCAAGAGAAATGTTTCCCTTTTTTTTCCCCCACATAACCGCGCTAGAGGTGCGGTGCATTTTGAAAGGTCCTGCATGCTGCATCAAAAACACAACTTCCTATTGAAATGAATGGAAATTGCGTTAAAAACACCCTGATTTGCGCTTTTGGTGAGTTTTTGAGTCATATGTCCATTTTTCACAGATGCAGGCAACCCAGAAACGCATAGGAAACATATCTGAAATACAGCAAAATTGCTGTATAAATGTATATGCATTTTTACTAAGATTTTGCTACAGAGCAGAGTAAAAAAGGGCCCTTAAGGTCAGTTTATTAAATCTAAAGTGAGAGTCCAGAGCAATTTTGATTGATGCAGGAGACAGAGAGGGGCATCATGTACGGGAAGCTTCCATCGTGTGGTCATAATAACTTCCTCATGAGAGGCCAGAGTTATGGGAAACCTGCAAACAGTACAGTGATAGGTTGGAGAAGCAGAAACTCTGGCAGGTTGTGTTTAGTGTTCTAACCCCAAATTTGCTAAGTGTATGGGTGTACATGATTTGATGTAAGCTGTGTTTAGTTTTTTATTTATTTATCCATATTTTGCTGTCTGTCTTTTCATGACTGTGTGGATGACATCTGTCTAAAATAGGTGTTAGTAACAAAGTGAAATCAGGATCACAGGAGCAAACCAAAAAGGCTTTACTGGCCAATATAGGGGCCAGTAGGGGTCTTAAGGTTTAAAAATGTAAAAATAATAATTTTTTCTACAAATTATATAGCAGTTTGGTGGCTCATTATATCCTTTAACATTGTGCTATGTTTATACTGTATATGTATAATGTGTACGTTCTAATGTGATTTAAATTACTTAGTTTAAATAATAGGAGTTGATGCACTTTAATTTTTTTTCAGATTGGACAGACAGTTACAAGACATAGTCTACAAATTAGTTGTTCATTTGGAAGAACGTAAGTGATTTCACTATATGCAGTCCACATCAGCTGCTGATGTACACAGATACTTTCTGACCAAAGTATCTTAAAATTACAGAACATCACTAAAATAAAAATTTTAGTCCAGGGTCTCGCTCTTCATCCTGTGTAAATATACTGTAAAGTGCTCATATGGCAAACCAGTTCTGTGATAACCAACTATTTAAACTGCTACTTCTTATGCATATGTGTGAATCTTCCCTCCTTAGTAATCATTAGTGATGGGCCGAGCACCCACTCCCAAACATGTAAAAAGTTCAGACATGAACCCTATTAAAGTCTATGGGACCCGAACTCGAAAAATCAAAATTCACCATTTTTAAGGCTTGCTGTATATTTAAGTTATATGTAAGTTATTGGCCATAAAAAAAAAGTATGGCGGCCCGGGTACAACCCTAGGGGACATGTGTCAATGCAAAATATTATTACTCTTTCGTCCATGGACCGACACAGCTTCTCTATTGACAAAGTGGGTATTATCCGTTAATTGTGACTAGGCAGAAAACTTGTAAAAATGTTGCGTCACACCTTCTACAGTACCGCCCAGGGGGCGGACCCTCTGGGTATATCCGTTTTTTTCTGTCTAGCAAGGAGTAGGACATGGCTCCCTTCGGGCCCATTGGTCCGGGGGAAAAATATATTTTTTTGCTACATTTTTTTTGGTTTCCTGCGATCTTCGATCAATTGCTGACTGAGTGGCAGGCTGGATCCTCGATCCTTGTAGTCTCCCCAGTTTCGGCCATCGAGCGTGTGCCGACCCTAGCTACGCGCTGGGTTTTCCACAACATGCCCGTTGCTCCACGGGTGGCCGGTGAGCCTACGCTCCAGGCCCTTCATTGGACCGCTCAGCTTCGGCTGACCTTACGGCCGAGTTGCAGCAGCCTGTCCGGTGAGCATCGCGCTCCAGGGCATACATATGATCGTCCCTTTGGGTCCAATCACAGCATGCCTGGCCAACAGTCACCTTCCATGCGCAGACGATGATCTGTTTGGAATGTCTTCCAGCATAATACATGCAGGATAGGTAAGTAAACTCCCCTGCCTCGGCTGGGTGATTTGGCTGGACGTTCCTGGAGAGACCAAGTAAGTGGTTGTGGCCCCTTTCTTCCCTCTCTCCCTGCCTTTCCCTCCTCCCTGGGCTTCTAGCTAAAGGTTGCTGGGTGCTGGGGGTCACCTAAGGGGTTCCACTGGAGCAGGGCTGGCTGTAACTAACATTTAAAATCTCAGGGGCACCAGCTGCTAAATCGGGTGTTTCAGGGGTGTTTAAGGGGAGAAGACATCTGGCTCAGATGCCATGCTGACCACACGCTGACACCCACAGGGCTCCAAGCAAGATATCAATAGGCCACCCTCCTGCGCTGCAGAGATGCTGGGTCACCCAGAGGACTCACCACCCTGTACCGGTACTGCTATGCTGCCGTGTGCTGCGCCTGTGATGCTGTCCCACTGCTGCTGTGTCAGTCTGCTTCTTTTATCAGCGCTTCCTGTGTGAATTATTCGCGCCAGTGTAATGCACCCTAGAGGCCGGAGACTCTCGCAAAATGGCAGCCAAAACAGGGGTTCCACTGGAGCGGGGCTGGCTGTAACTAACATTTAAAATAAATTTTATTTCTGCTTACGTGTATGTGCTTCCTCCTCCATGCTGTGGGCGATCATCTTCCTGTGGTTTGGGCGCCATTTTCTTGTAGTTCCACACCCACTGGCCTCTATCGACTGATCGGCGGCCATGTTTGTAATGATCCACGCTGTATGTGTATGTATGTATATATATATATATATATATATATATATATAGCGTGGATCATTACAAACATGGCCGCCGATCAGTCGATAGAGGCCAGTGGGTGTGGAACTACAAGAAAATGGCGCCCACAGCATGGAGGAGGAAGCACATACACGTAAGCAGAAATAAAATGTCTTTTAAATGTTAGTTACAGCCAGCCCCGCTCCAGTGGAACCCCTGTTTTGGCTGCCATTTTGCGAGAGTCTCCGGCCTCTAGGGTGCATTACACTGGCGCGAAAAATTCACACAGGAAGCGCTGATAAAAGAAGCAGACTGACACAGCAGCAGTGGGACAGCATCACAGGCGCAGCACACGGCAGCATAGCAGTACCGGTACAGGGTGGTGAGTCCTCTGGGTGACCCAGCATCTCTGCAGCGCAGGAGGGTGGCCTATTGATATCTTGCTTGGAGCCCTGTGGGTGTCAGCGTGTGGTCAGCATGGCATCTGAGCCAGATGTCTTCTCCCCTGAAACACCAGATTTAGCAGCTGGTGCCCCTGAGGTGTCTATGGACGCTATGTCGGCAATCCTAGAGGCGTTTGCTGCCAGGGTGGAAGCAGCACACGGGAATACAGGGGGTAGTAAACGCCCCCGTCCCCTGCAATCTTCTGGGGATATTTCTGAGACAGAACCAGGTCCAGCTACGGCTCATGGCCCAGATTCTGACGCATCAGAGACTGCAGACCGTGACCGATCGGACAGTGAGGATGACTCCAAGTCCAGGTCAGTACGCGAGACGGCTTTGGTATCTGACCTTATTACTGCAGTGCGGGATACGTTAAAGTTGGAAAATACTGCAGAAGCAGCAGAGACTCCAGTCCCCTTTTGGGTTTCGTAAACCTGCCCGTACTGCTAAGGTGTTCCCTTGTGTGTCTTATTTTGATAAACTCTTATACAAGGAATGGGAGAACCCACTGAGGGTCTTTACAGCCCCAAAGAGGTTTGCGGTACAGTACCCCTTTGAGGAGAGTTTTCTGAAGAAATGGACTTCTCCCCCTATAGTGGACCCTCCAGTGTCCAGACTTAATAGAGCTACCACTATTCCAGTAGAAGGGGCTCCTGTTTTCAAGGACCCTGTGGATAAGAAGACTGAAACACTCGCTCGCTACCTATACTCAGTGGTAGGCTCTGCAGTACGCCCGGCATTGGCAGGGGCCCTAGTGTCTCAGACACTTACTGAATGGGCAAAATTGCTACTCCAGGGGTTAAAGGAGCGAGATGCTCCTCCTGATGAGATAACTTTGGCCGACCAGTTGGTCCAGGGCCTTAAGTTTGTCTGCGAGTCAGACATGGATACTATTCCCCTGCTGTCAAAAGCTTTGGTTTATGCAGTAGCATTACGCCGCCTGATCTGGCTAAAGGGCTGGTCTGCGGACCAGACTTCCAAGAAAGCCCTGTTGGATCTGCCTTTTAAGGGTGACAGACTTTTTGGGGCTTCTCTGGATGACATCATCAAGGATGCCACAGGAGGTAAAAGCATTTTGCTTCCCCAAACTACTAAGGGTAAGGGGCCACGCCAAGGGCAAGGGCCCTCCTTTACTCCACGCAAGCGTTTTTTTCGTCCCCCTAGGGCAACAGGGAAAGGACCCCAGGCCGACAAGGCGCCTGCCCAAGGACAAAAGCTTCCTTGGTCCCGCAGACCCAACAATCCTGCGGACAAATCTGCGTCCGCATGAAGGTCCGCCCCCCCCCCCCAGCTCTCGGGTGGTGGGGACATCTTCGCAAATTCGCGACTCAGTGGACAGCTCTAGTCTCCGACAGGTGGGTTTGCGAAGTAATCTCCTCAGGCTACAAGATAGAATTTCTATCTTGTCCACCGGACAGATTCGTCACCTCCAATCTCCAGCTACTACCGACCCGTCGGGAGGCCCTGTTTGGGGCGGTCCAGGGTCTACTGGAACGCGGGGTAGTTGTTCCAGAACAGGAACGTGGTCAGGGTTTTTACTCAAATCTGCTCATTGTGCCGAAGAAAGAGGGGGTTTGTCCAATCTTGGATCTCAGAGCCCTCAATTGCTTTGTGAAGGTACAAAGTTTTCGGATGGAGTCGGTTCGATCTGTAGTCACGGCTCTCCATCTGGGGGACTTTCTGGCCTCCTTGGACATCAAGGACGCATACCTGCATGTCCCCATATACTACAGACACCAGAGGTTTCTGCGATTTGCTATCGGGAAGCACCACTACCAGTTTGTGGCCCTCCCGTTTGGCCTTGCCTCAGCACCCAGGACGTTCACCAAGGTGCTCGCTCCGATTCTGGCACTTCTAAGACAGCGGGGTATCGCTATCATGGGCTACTTGGACGACCTTCTACTGAAGGCCCCTTCAAGCTCAGAATTAGAGGTAAGCGTGTCCATTACCTGTCAGACTCTTCGAGACTGTGGTTGGATACTAAATCTGCAAAAGTCAGTATTGGTGCCCACTCAACGCCAATGTACCAGGGGTTAATTCTGGATTACACAGAGGCAAAGGTATTCCTCCCTGTGGAGAAGTTGCAGACCCTCCGGGCTGCAGTACAGCAGCTGACTTCCAGGAATTGGTCGTCATGGTAGCCTCCTTCGAGGTGGTCCCATATGCTCAATACCACACTCAAGTGTTACAGAAGGAAGTTCTGTCCAGATGGAACAGATGTCCATCATCTCTGGATTATCAAATCCGAGTGAGCCACCTAGTCAGGAGATCCCTGATATGGTGGCTGACAGCACCGGCTCTAATGGCCGGGAAGTAATTTCTTCCGGTTTACTGGATAGTGATCACGACGGACGCCAGCCTTACAGGTTGGGGGGAGTCTGAGGTGTTCAGTCGGCGCAAGGTCGCTGGACCCCAGAGGAAGCCCTCCTGCCGATCAATGTCCTGGAAATCCAGGCGATCAGGCTGTGCCTCTTCAAATGGTCTCAGAGGCTGCAAGGGCATCCAGTCAGGATCCAGTCAGACAACGCCACAGCAGTGGCATATGTCAATCATCAAGGAGGAACAAGAAGCTCAGCTGCAGCATCGGAGGTCGCTCACATCCTGAGGTGGGCAGAGAGGAGCGTACCGGCACTGTCGGCCGTGTATATTCCGTGTGTGGAAAACTGGCAGGCGGACTACCTGAGTCGCCAGATGCTGGACCAGGGAGAATGGTCCTTACACCCGGAGGTGTTCCAACTCCTCTGCCAAAGATGGGGCACACCAGACGTAGATCTTCTGGCTTCCCGACTCAATCGGAAGGTATTGAGGTTTGTGGCCCGGTCAAGAGACCCATGGGCAGACGCAACGGATGCGTTGATGTCATCGTGGGGTCAGTATCGGCTAATCTTTGCCTTCCCTCCCTTAAGGCTTCTTCCTCTTCTGCTCCGCAGAGGGAATTCCAATGATCCTAATTGCTCCAGATTGGCCTCAGCGTCCTTGGTACGCCGATCTAGTACGTCTGGTAGCAGACGTCCCCTGGCGCCTACCACTACGGAAGGTACTGCTATCGCAAGGTCCCATACTCCATCCTGCTTTACGGTCACTGGCTTTAACGGCATGGCTGTTGAGAACCAGGTATTTAGAGACCGGGGCCTGTCAGATTCAGTAATCTCTACTATGAGAAGTGCTCGGAAACCGTCCTCTAGGAAGGTTTATCACCGCACTTGGAAGGCCTACATCTCCATGTGTGAGGAAATACAATGGCACCCGCGTACTTATTTGGTTTCCAGAATCCTGCTGTTTTTACAGCATGGTGTGGACCAAAGGCTTGCCCTAAGTACGATTAAGGGACAGATATCTGCCCTGGCTGTCTTTTTTTCAGCGACCCCTGGCGACTCACGCTCTCGTGAGTACATTTGTGCAGGGGGTTTGATATGTGGCCCCTCCGGTCCGTCCCCCGCTACCTCCGTGGGACTTGAACCTGGTCCTCTCGGTGCTTCAGAAGGCACCGTTTGAGAATATTAGAGATATTCCCCTGTTGACACTTTCTCAGAAAGTGGTCTTTTTGGTGGCTGTTACGTCAGTTAGAGGAGTCTCTGAGCTGGCAGCCTTGTCCTGCAAGGCTCCCTATTTGATTTTCCACAAGGATAAGGTGGTGCTGCGGCCGCAGCATTCCTTTCTTCCGAAAGTCGTTTCGGCTTTTCATCTCAACAAAGACATTGTACTTCCATCCTTATGTCCTCATCCGTCGAATCCTAAGGAGTCGGCGTTGCATTCCTTGGACGTTGTCCGAGCTTTGAGAGTATACCTATCTGCTACTTCCCTGTTCCGGAAGTCAGACTCACTGTTTGTTTCGGTGGCTGGTCCCAAGAAGGGCCAAGCAGTCTCGTCGGCCACCATCTCTAGATAGATCCGACAGATAGTAATCCAGGCTTATGCCTTAAAGGGTCAAGCGCCCCCGTTTCCGGTCACGACGCATTCGACCAGGGCAATAGGTGCCTCTTGGGCTTTCCGACATCAAGCGTCTGTTTCCCAATTATGTAAAGCGGCGACTTGGTCGTCCGCTGACACTTTCACAAAATTCTACAAAGTTGATGTAGGTGCATCTCCGGATGCCTCTTTCGGCCGCAAGGTTTTGCAAGCGGCTGTTTAGAGTTGCAGCTCCTCCGTTGGAGGAGTGCTGTTTTGTGTTTGGGGTGAAGTTTATTTTTATGCTGTTACCACCCCTCATTTTTTCTCTGACACTGCTTTGGGACATCCCACTTTGTCAATAGAGAAGCTGTGTCGGTCCATGGACAAAAGAGTAAATAGGATTTTTTACTCACCGTAAAATCCTTTTCTCTGAGTCCATGGACCGACACAGCACCCACCCCTCCTTTTAGGTTTGTACTGCTTTATGATGAACTGATCTGCGAGATGCAGACTGAGGGGATATACCCAGAGGGTCCGCCCCCTGGGCGGTACTGTAGAAGGTGTGATGCAACACTTTTTACAAGTTTTCTGCCTAGTCACTCCTAATTAATGGATAATACCCACTTTGTCAATAGAGAAGCTGTGTCGGTCCATGGACTCAGAGAAAAGGATTTTACGGTGAGTAAAAAATCCTATTTTTTTTTTAAAAGGAGCAGTGATTTTAATGATTCTTAAAGTGAAACAAAGAAAATGAAAAATTCCTTTAAATATCGTGCCTGGGGGTCCCCCTAGCCTGCCTGTAAAGTGGCGCATCTGTACCGTGTATAGAACCTGCTGCAACAAAACTGACATAAAGAAAAAAAAATGACATTAAAATTGATTTTCCAGGCTGCAAGCTCTCTTTTTTTTTTTTTTTTAAATTATGTTTATTAAAGCATTTTTTATAAGACATACAAACCAAGAAAAGGGTGGCCTTGGCAAGCCGCCAGACCCCACTATGACCAACATGGTCAACAAACCACATATAGTACATTCTACCTAACATAGGCAGCTGACTACGTGCATTAACTAAGAAAAACACCCCCACTACCAACTAACCCCACCCACCTCCCCAACCACCCAAAACCTCAGTTTACCACATTTCTCAGGAGACAAGTACCTAATATTAGGGGGATACACAGTTCCACCAACCACGGGTCTTCATTCAAGAGTTATAAAATAAAATTGCAGATACATGACAATACACTCCCATCATCAGCAGGATTATACCGTTACCATGCCCATATACCACCCTTCAGTGTATCAGGGCAGTATCAGCGAACCCTCAATATCCGGTCCAGGGGTCCGACTACTCAAAGCAGGCAAAACAACTATCTTGACTAGCCAACAGTAGTGTCAGAATTTAACCATGCCTGCCAAACTTTGTCAAACTTTTTCCCACACCCCCTGGAGAGATACGTTGCTTTGTAATATGGCAGCATGGAGTTCACAAGCCCCTTCCAGAAAAAAATCTCCGGGGGGGCAGGCGATCTCCATTTGAGCAAAAAGGCCTTCCTCCCATAAAAAAATTAAATGTTCAGTAACGTCCTGAGGGCTCTGGAGGGGACCACCTCCTCTACCAGACCCAAAAGACATACCCAGACCGACAAAGGAACAGGCACCCTCAAAATGCCCTCTATGCAGGAAACCACCCTGTAACGGGAAGGCCCGGGGAACCCAGAATCCCTTAGAAAGTATGAGATATCCTTGCTTCAGCTTCCCCAATGCCTCTTATGTGTAAACCACCCTGTGTCCCTATTAGGGGCACAGGGTGAAGGAAAACCCCACTATGATCTGTGCTAATCAGATTCAATGCTGTATATATATATATATTGTATATAGATTGGATGTATACTGTGTGTGGGGGTTATGTAATCATTGCTGTGATGAGGTAAGGTGTGATTGCATTCTACTGTCTAGTGTGGCTTGTGGTAATTAAGTCTGTAATTATAGGGGAGCTCGTTATGTTTCTATTGTGTAAAGTCTTTTGTTACTGGGAATTAAGCCTATAATTATAGGTTGTGGAACTAGCAGACAGACAGGTTAATTGAAGAGATGCTGATGAGTCACCTGCCTGCTTGTGTATGCTACAGATCCTTTCATTATGTGAAGTCGTTTGATAATGTGGATTGGGAAACAAAAGCTAACCTGTTGTCGTTTAAGAGGTGTCAAAATGATGTGTATTGGGCCTTGTTATGTTGTGGGTGGAGCTGGACCATTCATTTAGATTGATGCAGTATTGGTTGAGTGTATAAAAAGTTAGTGTTTCTCAATAAAGCTCAGTTCATTTTTGGAAAGATACAGAGTGCGTCTCGTTCTTTCGGAAGGATTAATTCCCATGGGAAGGGGTCGTCTGACTGTGGAGGATCGACAGCGAATGTGTGTCCAGGAGAGGGAAGATATCTAAAACGGCGTTAACTCCTTTCATATTTGGGGGTGTCGTTACATTGGTGGCAGCAGTGGGATGGTGATGCAGGACCCCGGTCAGTTGAAGACTTGTTTCAGCAACGAGTTCGACAGCGCTTGGCATTATATGTTGCTAACCCATCAGAGACCGCCATACAGGAAGCCATTAGAGGCATCCAGCTGCAGGATGCGCGACAAAAGAGAGAACTAGAGCGACAACATGAGCGGAGAATGGCGGAAATACGGCAATCGGAGATCGCCTACAGACAGCTGCTAGAATCTGCTCAGCAGCAGGGTGGTGCTACCTTTGCCTGGGACTATCAGGAAATACCAGTGGACAACTCCGAAATCCTGGCTGAAGAATCGGCAGTGGAAAATCTGAAGATTGCCATCCCTAAAGTCGAAGTGGATGATATGGAGTTCCTGGGAGCTAGGGCAGTTGGCTCATCTCCCCAGCCACAGATTACAGAAGGTATGGACTTAAAGGACTGTTCAGAGGATGTTATGAATTATGCACCGCCTGCTCAAGTACTGGCAGCAGGACAGAGTACCGCAGACCCCTGCTCTACACCCGTGGCAGTTTTGGAGGCCCGAGGTGAGAAGGTGATGGTTCCTCTTTCCCAGTGGATTTCAGAGATGCAGGGAGGAGAAGCAGCCATTTTCCCTCCCCAACAGTTAGCCAGAACAGATGGTGTGAAGTCCCCAGCAGAAGTGCTGGCAACAGGGCAAAGTGATACCAACCTCTGCCCAGCACTGGAAACAAATGTGGAGTTTCAGGGAGCCGGGGCAGTTGGCCCCTCTCTCTCCAGCAACAAGCTGAGGTGGTAAAGCTTTTACCACAGCTGAATCACTGGCAGCAGGGCAGAATACTACTGGCCGCTGCACACAACTGCAACTTGAGCTGATATCGGTGGATGGGACTACGGTCTCCACTCACAGCAACCCAGCGGAAGAGCTGGCAACAGAGCAGAGTGCCGTGGGCCTCTGCTCTCAACTAACAGAAGAGGGAGTTCCTGTGGGACTGGATGGGACTTCGGTCTTCACTGACACAACCCCAGAAAATGGTGTGACACTGAGACAGAAGGATGTCAGCCTTGCTTTGCAAGCACTGGGGGATTTTCACCTACCACAAGTGGATGGGACTTCAGTCTCCACTTGTATACCCCAGGGATGCTGGGCAGTCGGCCCAGATCCCCAACAGCATGACGGACTGAGCCCAGTCACCCTGTCTTCTCTCCAGCAGCTGAAAGGACCCCAGGAAAAAGGGCCAGTCCAGGCCTCTCCCCAGCGGCGGGTATGTTCTCTGAGAGAGGCAGAGGTTGGCTGGGTAAGTAATGCTCTGTTTGGAGCAATTTATTTGGGGTACTGTGTGGATACCGGCATTAGAAGAATGGACCTGTGGACTAACTTCGGAGTCAACCCGTCTGGAGTCGCCTCCTGTGTTAGTCTCCTGCCGAAAGGGGAGAGATGTAACGGGAAGGCCCGGGGAACCCAGAATCCCTTAGAAAGTATGAGATATCCTTGCTTCAGCTTCCCCAATGCCTCTTATGTGTAAACCACCCTGTGTCCCTATTAGGGGCACAGGGTGAAGGAAAACCCCACTATGATCTGAGCTAATCAGATTCAATGCTGTGTATATATATATATTGTATATAGATTGGATGTATACTGTGTGTGGGGGTTATGTAATCATTGCTGTGATGAGGTAAGGTGTGATTGCATTCTACTGTCTAGTGTGGCTTGTGGTAATTAAGTCTGTAATTATAGGGGAGCTCGTTATGTTTCTATTGTGTAAAGTCTTTTGATACTGGGAATTAAGCCTATAATTATAGGTTGTGGAACTAGCAGACAGACAGGTTAATTGAAGAGATGCTGATGAGTCACCTGCCTGCTTGTGTATGCTACAGATCCTTTCATTATGTGAAGTCGTTTGATAATGTGGATTGGGAAACAAAAGCTAACCTGTTGTCGTCTAAGAGGTGTCAAAATGATGTGTATTGGGCCTTGTTATGCTGTGGGTGGAGCTGGACCATTGTTCATTTAGATTAATGCAGTATTGGTTGAGTGTATAAAAAGTTACAGTGTTTCTCAATAAAGCTCAGTTCATTTTTGGAAAGATACAGAGTGCGTCTCGTTCTTTCGGAAGGATTAATTCCTATGGGAAGGGGTCGTCTGACTGTGGAGGATCGACAGCGAATGTGTGTCCAGGAGAGGGAAGATATCTAAAACGGCGTTAACTCCTTTCATATTTGGGGGTGTCGTTACACACCCCCTCCCAGAATACCTTAATCTGAGGGTATCCCCAGAAGATGTGTGTAGCATCAGCCGAGGAAAAGGAGCATCTCCAGCACTCCCAGGAGACAGACGGGTATATTACTGAAAGCCTAGCAGGGGTAAAGTAAATCCGGTGCAGAAATTTAAAGTGGATCAGTCTATCTCTTGCAGAAACCAAGTGCTTAAAGGGGTGTTCACACATATCATCCCAATCCTCACCATCTATCCCAGGGACGTCCCTCTCCCACCGCTCCCTACATTTAGTCAAGGCCAGTGGACGCTTCTTAAATAACTCCTTATAAGTAACAGACAAAGTCTTAGGCAGGTCCTCCACCATAAGCAGATCCTCCAGGGTCGACGGGAAGGATTCAACCATCCTATCCCTGAACTGAGCCTGAAAAGCGTGGCGGAGCTGCAAGTACCTAAAGAAGTATGAGTTGGGGAGATCATGTCTGGCCCTAAATTCTTCAAAAGTAAGAAGAACCCCGTCCATGGTGATATCTTTAAAGAGTTTAATTCCCCTGACTGCCCACAACTCAGGATCCGGGAATGAGTAGAATTCTGGTAACTTAGGATTCCCCCACAGCGTTGTCTGTGGCGAGAAACCCAAGTAACTCGGACAAGCCAACCCAACCGCCTCCTCCCACGCTTTCATAGACAACGTCAGTTGCAGTTCAGACTTCACCCCTCTGTGTATAGCCAAACGAAGGGTCTCATATGACCCCAGATGAGCCGCCTCCACCACTGTGACAGAGTCCCCCCCCTCAGAGGTCAACCATCTATGGGCAAATACCAGTTGACTGGCAAGATAATATTTCCGCCAATCAGGCAAAGCCAGTCCCCCCTGTCCCCAGGGTTCCTGAAGTACTTTAAGGCCTATGCGTGGCATTTTGGGGGCCCAAAGGAACGAACTTGTGATGCCATCTAGTTGCTTAAAAAAGGATTTAGGGACCCGAACCGGGGCATGCCGCAGGAAGTATAGAATAACTGGAAGGATTTTCATCTTTAGCAGACTTATTCTCCCTATGAGTGACAGCGGAAGCCTTTGCCAGGCCAGGGCCCGCTGTTTAAAGAAGGCTAACAGAGGCAACAGGTTAAGCATTACATATTCAGTACTGTCCGCCGTAATTTTGACTCCTAAATATGTGATGGAAGAAACCCATTGTAAAGGCATATTGGGATCAGCCCTCTCCCTGGCCCTCGCGTCCAAAGGCAGAACGGAGGATTTGCTCCAATTTACCTTCAAGCCCGAGAATGTGGTGAAATCGTTGAGTATCCTCAAGCCCGCCTGAAGCGAGGACCCAGGATCCTCAAGGAACAAAAGCATGTCATCAGCATATAATGCCAGACATTCCCTTATAGACCCCACTTTGATAGCCTTAACTTCACTAGACGATCGGAGTGCCACAGCAAGAGGTTCTATCATGAGTGCGAATATAAACGGGGATAAAGGGCACCCCTGTCTAGTACCCCGACCCACGGAAAAGAAAGAAGTGGTGGCCCTACCAAGCCTAATTGCCACCCTGGGATTACTATATAACAGCGTTATCCATTGCCTGAAGACCCGTCCAAACCCCATCCTCTCCAGCACCCGGAGCATGTACTGCCAGTCAATTGAGTCAAAAGCCTTCTCAATGTCAATTGACACAAGGATTCTGGTACTCGCGTCAGTCCCCGAGAGCTGGAGATGAGTAAATAGCCTTCGCAGATTAGATTCTGTAGACATCCCGGGCGTGAATCCCGTCTGATCAATACTGACCAGCGAGGAGATCACCCTGGCCAGCCTATTGTCCAAGACCTTCGTCAATATTTTAAGGTCCATATTTAGGAGAGCAATAGGCCTATAAGCCGAGCAGTCTAGAGGGTCCTTACCCGGTTTTAACAACAGTACCATGTACGCATCCAGCATGGAGGCCGGGAGCCTATTTAGTTCCAAACATTTGGCCAAAAGCGAGTTCAATCTAGGGGCTATTTCATCCGCATAACTTTTATAGAAGTCAGCTGGGAAGCCATCCAGTCCCGGAGCTTTATGAGGGGGAAAGTCAAAAATAGCCGCCGTTATCTCTTTATTTGTGATCTCAGCATCCAAAGCCAACCGATCTCCATCAGTCAACCTCGGCAGGGCCAAGCCCTCCAAGAGGGCCTCTAATGCTGCAGGATCATAGTCCGGAATTGGGGCATAAAGGGTAGCAAAAAAAAATTGAAATTCAGTCATTATCTCCGAAGGATCACTAATTAGATTACCAGTCCTACCCCGAATCACCGGAATGTTTGTAATCTGGTTGTCTACCGCCATCAATCTTGCCAACAACTTCCTGTTCTTATCCCCTTCCGATAAAATTGAATTTGCCCTGTGTTTGGCCTTTGTATGAGCCTGATCAGAGAAATGCAAGGAGAGAAGACGCCTAGCCTCCATCAGAGCCGAATATGAGGCATCAGTGGGACAGCCGGCGTGTTTCTCCGCACATTCCTTTTCAGTGTCCTGCAACCCCTGAATTTCAGCATTATGTGCCACCCGTTCAGTTTTAATAGCAGCTATGCACTCACCCCTAATCACTGCCTTGAAGGCATCCCACACCACAGGCGGGTCTGCAGTCTCCTCATTGATTGACCAATAGGAGGCAATCGCCTCCCACAAGCGGTAGGACACCTGTTCATTTTACAACCAACCTGGAGACAGCCTCCAACCCACCCTCCCCCCCCCCCCAGCAGAAAAGCTGAGAGTAAGGGACAAGGGGCAATGATCGGATATGCCCCCGGCCATATACTCTGCATCATGGAAAAATGGCAACAGGGTCTGGTTGCCAAACGCCATATCAATTCTGGCCGATGAGCGATGGGTCACCGAGACGTGGGAATAGGCCCTGCGAAGGGGATTCTTAGATCTCCACAAGTCGGTCAGCCCAGTCACAGAGGCCCAGGAGAGAAGATCTACCGATCCCTGCCTCCCCGGATTGGACGAGTCCAACGCGTCCAAGATAGCGTTGAAGTCGCCCATCAGTAGAAGAGGGAGATGGGCAAAGGGAGCCAGTCTAGTAAACAAATCATACAACACTTGTACATTAACAGGAGGCGGTAAGTACACATTCACCAAGAGCATTTTGTGTTGAAAAATGTTTAACAGCACCGCCACATATCGCCCCTCCGGGTCCGAAAACACCTGGTGTATAGTGCATGGCAGGGCCCTGCTAATAAGAATCAACACCCCCCTTGCAAATGTGGAATATGTTGCATGAAACGACTTTTGAACCCAAGGCCTGCGCATCGCAAGGACCCTGCTACCATCCAGGTGTGTCTCTTGCAGAAAAGCGATATGCGGCTTGGATTACTTAAGATACTGAAACACTGATGCCCGTTTGAACTTATTATTCAGTCCTCTCACATTCCACGATACAATTTGAATATGTTCAGCCATTACTCTGCTGGGAAAAGTCTAAATCCCAAATGATATTCTTGAGTGTTCTCATGGAGCCCCACATGCGTGGAGCAAGGAGCAATAGGCGAACCACACTGAGATTAATAGCAGAGCACAGTCAGTGATCTATCGGAGCCCTCTAGTGGCCCCACAGGAAATAGCAGTGTGAAAAAAAACAAAAAAAAAAACAAGCACGAGCAACAGAACTTATGCAGTGCAGATAAGATAAAAAAACAAAACAGCATCTGCCCCACACATCACAAAGATCCAAAATATCAGGGCTGTGTAAAAAACAGGAACAAAACAGGCCTCCAATCCGGCAAACTCATGGATTTCTGTCAAGCCATTCACAGGCCTCCCTCGGGTTATCAAAGAACTTAACTGCCCCATTATGTTGTACCCGGAGCCTGCTGGGATAGAGCATGCTATACTGGATCTCTTTTTCTCTCAGCCTCTTACGGATCTCATTAAAGGATCGCCTCTTCCGTTGGGTTTCAGCCGAGAAGTCAGGGAAGAACATCACCTTGGTGTTGTCAAAGCGTAATTCCTGATGTTTCCTAGATTCCCGCAGGATCATGTCTCGGTCCCTATAGTTGAGGAACCTGACCAGGAAAGGCTGGGGAAAGCACCAGGGGGGCGGACACCCGCGGGCACCCTGTGGGCACGCTCCACCACATAAGTGGGGGGTAAATCCCCCAATTGCAGGATCTGTTTAAAAAATTGTTCAGCAAACGTGGTGGTCTTATCCCCCTCGGCCCTCTCAGGCAGACCCACCACCCTGACATTGTTCCTCCTTTGGCGGTCCTCTGCGTCGTCAGCTCTTTGCTGGAGGGATCTTACCAGGTCCTGCAGCTCTGTCAGCTGTGCCCCATGCGAGTGGGACACATCCTCCACCTCAGAGATCCGGTCCTCTGCTGTAGTGAGCCTCCCTCGGATCTTATCCAGGTCATGCCTGATGAGTGTGTACTCTGTGGCAAGATGGTCCATTCTCACCATCACCGCGGCCTTGCTGGCGTCTATGGCCTCCAGGATGGGTCTGGTGATCGCATCTGAGGCCACCCCCTGCTCCTGGGAGTCCTGGGAGTCTGGTGAGGGGTCCTCCGGACCACGACCCGCAGCAGCAGCCCCCTTCTCCATCAGTTTGTCCTTCTTCCTGGTGTGTCTGGAGGATTGACTAGGAGGCAAGATGGCGGCGGCGGCTAATCAGTGCCTCGTGCGGAGCGGGTCTGGCGCTGTGAGTGCTGCGATGTTTGCCCGTGCCTGCGCCCTGTCTTTCTCATGTGCAGGACTCCACAATCACTGCCCGATTGCTTAGAGACAGGAAAGAGGGTGAGAAAAGCCCCGAAAATCGGATAACGGTCAGGATAGATGCGGAGCTCCAGAAAAAAACCCTTGCTGCCGCGTTCACATCCGGCCACGCCCCCCCTGGCTGCAAGCTCTCTTGGGGAAAAAAAGAAAGTGTGCTACGGGCAGGTTTACTGGGCAAAACTAAAGAAGAAAAAGTGTGAAAAAAAGAAAGTGAATTCAGCCATTACATCTAACCCATATACTAAAGGTAAAGTCTAATTTATAAAAATGAAATAAAAAGGAGGTCATAAATGCATTGCACAGAAAGCACCATCGTCTGGTGTTCTAATACTGCTCCACTGGCGCTGTCGCCTTCTCCCTGCTGCGGGTGCATCCTTGGCAAGCTAGGTGCTTGCTTGCTCCCGAGCCAAGCTGTGTGCATCTATAGACACAGTGCCAGTAAGCGACGCCCCGCTTCATCCTTATAGGAGTTTGACTGACAGCAGGAGCCCATGGCTCCCGCTACCCACAGTGTGTCCTGTGAAAGCAGGCAGTGAGGGGAGTGGTGCTGCAGCCAAGAGAGACCTGGGGCCTGGTAAGTGTTAAGGCACAGGGGGTTAGGAAAGAAACTGGGGTGTTTTTTACCTAAATGCAGAGGTAAAAAAAACAAAAACTTTTAGACTTTAGAACCACTTTAAGTTCGGAGTTATCTGTTCAGTAGACAGAGCACCAGATGCAGTAGGTGATACCAGTACCAGTGCTGTTGTCATAGGTAAGTACACACACAGTAGGCCTGTTTAAATGCAGCCCTGGCCTTGTTAATGCAGGAAATGTCTTGTAAAAGCCCATGTTTTTTTATTGGGATTGATGTTTTTGCGTTACTTTTTTTGCAGGTGAAAAAAAGCAAATGTGTGACTTTTACAGCGAAAGAGGCCTTGAAATTCCAAAGCCAAGTAAGTTAAAAAATGTTTTGCAGTTGCTAGAAGTGTGTAACCTTTTACTTCTTTGGCACCCCTAATGTCAAATTCCAGCATACAGTTCCTCTGGTGATTGCTGGAGGATCTTAAAGTGGATCCATAGGTACACTTTTATTTTTTTTCCTAAAATAAAAAAGTTGTTATAATTGCCTGTTCTGTGCAATAGCATTGCACAGAGCGACTCCTAATTTGCTCTTCTTGTGTCCCCCACCGGCCTACTTCACTCCTCCTTTTATGAGAGTGCTCCCTCTGCACACCGTGTGCTGAGGAGGAATTCATGCAGGCGCTCTCCCAAGCCTGGCTGTGGGTGTCAATAGATGCACACATAGTGCGTCTCTGCAACGCCACTGGCTCCCTCACTGGATTTGACTGACAGTAGCAGGAGCCAATGGCTTCTTCCGCTGCTATTAAAGCCCGTGTGAGAAGATGACAAGAGGAAGAGAGGACCAACGTTGCTGTAGATGGACACAGCGCTAGATCGAGAGGACTCCGGTAAGTGTTTAGGAAGGCAAGGGGGAACAAGTAGTGGGACATCTTTTACCTAAATGCAGGGAACAAATTAATGTAAAAAGTCTTGAAGTTAGAAACGTATTAAAGAAGACTTGTGCAGGAACTTTGAAGTGTGACAAAAAAAAAAAAAGCGTAAGCAGAGGTAAACACAAGTGAAAAAGATCAGTGAATGAGAAGATAAAGGAAGCCTAAGTTATAAGATCTACTTGTCCTGTAGAAGTTTAAGCTGGCCATAACAGGGCTTTGAGCCCTGGGCCCTGTTAGCACCACTTGTCTTGACAAACTTCAATGAAAAATCAAAGGAGACGGTTGTAAATGTTTTGGCCGAAGAGTAAATTACAGTTTGGGTATTCAGAAAGCTACAGCTGTTTGAATACAGTAGCCAGTAGGGGATATTCTTCTATCCACACTGTTTAGCATGGATGGAGAAATTCTATTAGGGTTCTCTTGTTCAATCCAAGTCTATGGCTTTTCTCAATGTGTCTCTGCCCCTGAGCCTTATGATTGTTCAGACTGTGTAAACCCAGGCACTAATAACTGGTGATCCTGTCATTAAGGTTCTTGATGAAGCACTTGGTTTTTAGTGTGACATTGCTCTGTCCCTGTCCTCCAACTTTGCTCCTGCCTTGTCACCTTGTCACATGGACCTCCAATAGAAACTACAAGTGGTCATTTCAGTAAAACTTATGCAGGTATAGTCCCCTGTTGTCAGTATCAGGGGACATGCCCTGAGATATGCCACGCAGCAACTGCTGGAGTATATGTTCAGTATGTAAACAGAAAGTGGCTGCAAAGAGGCTTCAGGAGATCAGCAACAATGCATGTAAAAAAAAAAAGCAAGTATATTTTTAGCACTTGAAGTGTCATGTGTATATTATAGGTGTAGGGTTGGTGGTGCTGCCCGTCACCCGAAAAGTGATCCTCCACAGTGAATCACTCTTTCCGGGTGAGTGTGCAAAAAAGGAGGGGGTAATTCTCACTTCCGTCACCCGAAAAGTGAACCTCTATTTGGGTCACTTTCTTTCTCGTACATCACGGGACACAGAGCGACATAGTCATTACTAATGGGTTATATAGATACCTTCAGGTGCTGGCACTGGCAACTTCCAAAACCGGAAGTACCCTCTCCTATATAAGCCCCTCCCATCCGGGAGCACCTCAGTTTTTTGCCAGTGTCTAAGGTGTTGGCCAAGAAGTAACATGTGTTTTTCACTGAGCTTGCGTACAGGTTCTTTTGGGCCTCAGTAAGCTATTCCGGATCCGACCAAAAAAGCTTCATAGCTAAACGGTCGGTACCCGGGCCTTGCAGAGAAGAGCAAGGTTTTGCCTGTAATGCCTCTCTTAGGAGGGCTGGACCCTGGGATCCAGAGCTCTGGTCATACCCACGACCAAGATGTTTTCTGTGCAGGGTGCTATACAGGTCCAGGGGAGTGGAATCCTTGGGAACCCGGTCCCTGAAGGTTTGATTACAATGCCTGCCGTGATAGGTGAAGTTTGGGCTTCTGTGGACCAAACAGAGTCCTGCGGCGAGGAAAAGGTAAGTGGGGGCCCTCGGGAACTTGGTTCTATTGAGGGACCCCCAAGCCTATTTTGTCTTTCTGCCTGTTACCTAAGGTATTACCGCTAATATTCTGTGTATGCCTGTTACTACTGAGAAAATGTAAAAAAAATTAATAGCAGGCAAGGAAAAAAAAAAAAAAAAAATGTAAGACCGCGGTACCTGTGTTAGACACTAGAGGCCGCTATGGTTCTTTTTCTTGTAATGTGGATTTTTTTCTTCCAGAATCAAATCCAGGCAGTTGGTATGTTCTCTGCTGGGAAGCTGTCTCCTCTGCCCTGTTGCTGCGCTCATCCATCCCCGGGCCCTGCGGCAAAGGGACCCTGGCTCCCGATTGTTTTCAAAAAAGGCGCCGAAGGCGCATGTGCCCGCGCCTCTATATATAGAGGCGATCTGGAAAAAGGGGCGGAGCGGGTGGATGACGCTCAGGTGTGCGCCGCGGCGCTACTGCGCATGTGCGGGCGTCCAGCGTGTTTTAAAGCACATTATAGCTGGCTATTGAAGTGCACAGACAGAGCTAGCAACAGTATAAAGGCACACAGAGGCGGTTGATGCAGGCATCCCCTAGAAAGGCACTTTAGTAGACACCAACTGTGATATAGCAGCAATTGTGCTAGACTATTCTCAGTAAAAGTGGTGTATTACGGCTGGAATACCTCAGCTTTAGGCTTAGGAATATGCCGTCCAGAAGCTCCGGAACTGAATCTTCCAGGAAGCGAAGGGGGTCTCATCGGGCTCTGAGGATCTTGGGCATGCTTCTGCTGCACCAGTCTCCCCTGAAGTTCAGAGGTAAGTGACCGTAGAGACCCCGCAGGGGTACTTGGTACTGTGGCTGTCCTCAGTTCACCTGCTCCTGTGTATGTAACAGAGGAGGTTTTTTTCCTCAGCTCTGGGAGGATTAGAGAGAGATTGTCAACATTGATCGCTGCCTCCCTGTCAGGGAAAGCACGCCCGATCTCCGTCTCCTCCTTCAGAGTGCCTGTTAGCAGAGCAACAGTCCCATACAGGGATCGACCTGCCTGAAGGGGATCAGGATAAGGTTGATTCTGTTATAGAGGAATCAACAGTGGGGGAACCTTTTCTCAGCATCTCAAGCTGAAAGATTATGGGTTCAGTCTCTGACTAACATGGTCCGATCAGCATTTAAAAATGCACCTTGCGGAACCATCAACCACTACTGTATCCTCGTTGGGGTCGCTAGAAGCCCCCAGACTGTCTGTTCTTTCTTTTTCGTACATCACGGGACACAGAGCGACTTAGTCATTACTAATGGGTTATATAGATTACCTTCAGGTGCTGGCACTGGCCACTTCCAAACCGGAAGTACCCTCCCCTATATAAGCCCCTCCCATCCGGGAGCACCTCAGTTTTTTGCCAGTGTCTAAGGTGTTGGCCAAAGAGTAACATGTGTTTTCACTGGGCTTGCGTACAGGTTCTTTTGGGCCTTAGTAAGCTGTTCCGGATCCCACCAAAAAAGCTTCATAGCTAAACGGTCGGTACCCGGGCCTTGCAGCAGAAGAGCAAGGTTTTGCCTGTAATGCCTCTCTTAGGAGGGCTGGACCCTGGGATCCAGAGCTCTGGTCATACCCACGACCAAGATGTTGTCTGTGCAGGGTGCTATACAGGTCCAGGGGAGTGGAATCCTTGGGAACCCAGTCCCTGAAGGTTTAATTACAATGCCTGCCGTGATAGGTGAAGTTTGGGCTTCTGTGGACCAAACAAAGTCCTGCGGCGGGGATCAGGTAAGTGGGGGCCCCCAGGAACTTGGTTCTATTGGGGGACCCCCAAGCCTAATTTGTCTTTCTGTCTGTTACCTAACGGTATTCCCGCTAATATCTGTGTATGCCTGTAACTACTGAAAATGTAAAATTTTAATAGTAGTCAAGAAAAAAAAAAAAAAAAGGACCGCGGTACCTGTGTTAAACCACTAGAGGCCGCTGTGGTCCATTTTTCTTGTCATGTGGATCTTTGGTTTTCTCAAGTCAAAAGATCCAGGCAGTTGGTAAGTTTCTCTGTGGGAATCCACTTCCTCTGCCCTGTTGCTGCGCTCATCCACCGCACAGGCCCTCCGGCAAAAAGGGCCCTGGCTCCTAGTCCCTGTTTGATTTTCGAAAAGGGCGCCAATGGCGCACGGGCGCGCGTGCGGGCGCGTGCACGCGCCTCCTATGAAAAAAAAGGGGCGGGGCGGGTGGATGACGCTCGATGCGCGCCACGGCGCTTCTGCGCATGTGCAGGCGTCCCAGCTTGTATAAAGACACAGTACAAGTGTCAGCTGGATGCAAACAGAGCTAGCAACAAACAGTGGCACACAGAGGCGGTTGATGCAGGCATCCCCATAGAAAGGCACTTTAGTGGACACCAGCTGGTATATAGCAGCAACTGTGTTAGACTATTACCAGCAAAATTGGTGTATGACGACGGGAATACCTCAGCTTTGTGCTTATAGGATATGTCGTCCAGACGCTCTGGAAATAGATCTTCCAAGAAGCGAAAGGGGTCTCCGTCGGGCTCTGAGGATTTTGGGCATGCTGTACTGCGCCAATCTTCCCTGAAATTTCAGAGGTCAGTAGCCGTAGGAACCCCGCAGGAGTACCTGGTACTGCGGCTGTCCCCAGTCCACCTGCTCCTATATATATAACAGAGGAGGTTTTATCCTCAACTCTGGGAGGATTGGAAGAGAGATTAACAGCATTGATCGCTGCTTCCCTGTCACAGGAAAAGCGCGTCCGATCTCCGTCTCCTCCTGCAGAGTGCCTGTTAGTGGAGGAACAGTCCCAGAGATCGACCTACCTGAAGGGGATCAGGTGAGGTTGATAAAGTTATAGAGGAATCAACAGTGGAAGAACCTTTCTCAGCATCTCAGGCTGAAAGATTATGGGTTCAGTCTCTGACTAACATGGTCCGAGCAGCATTTTAAATGCCTCTGGCGGAACCATCAACCACTACTGTCTCCTCGCTGGGGTCGCTGAAAGCTCCCCAGACTGTCTGTTCCTTCCCAATCCACCCTTTATTGGAAGGGTTTATTTACCAGGATTGGGAGCATCCTGTAAAATATTTACTCCCCCCAAGAGATTTCCAGTGATCTATCCCATGGGGGATAAGTTCATAAAAAAAAAAAAAAAATGGAGGGTCCCTACAGTGGACACAGCCATCTCTTGTGTAAATAAATCACTGACATGTCCAGTAGATAATGTTCCAATGTTCAAGGACCCAATAGATAAAAAATTGGAGTCTTTACTAAAATCTGCTTTCTCTACAGCAAGCATGGTGACACAACCTGCAGTAGCAGCGATTGGAGTCTGCCAAGCAATGAAAGATCAGTTGAAACAAGTCTTAAGGGACTTACCAGATCAGCAGGCTCTTGCCCTAGCTGACCTACCTAGAGCCTTGTGTTGCGGTGGACGCCATAAAGGATACAATCCAACAGGCATCCCGCTTTACGCTGTCTGTAGACATATGCGTAGGCTTCTATGGCTCAAAAACTGGTCTGCTGAAGCTCCCTGTAAGAAATTGCTGATTAGCTTCCCATTTCATGGAGAACGCTTATCTGGAGATGATCTGGACAAATATATCCAGAAAACTTCTGCCGGTAAAAGTACACTCTTGCCGGTTAAGAACAAGGGTAGAAGTCCTTCTTTTAAGAGGCCTACTTCTCCAGTCCCTGGCACATCGGCTGTGAAACAGTTCCGACGGCCTCCGTGGTCAAATCCAGGGGGCAGAAATCAGGGACAATCACAGGGTAACAAGAAACCCTGGGTCAAGAGAGGTACAAAACCTCCCCCTAAGTCATGAAGGGTTGCCCCCACTCAGTCGGGTGAGGGGAAGACTTCAGTTGTTCACAGAGACCTGGCGGGACACCATCAGAGATGGGTGATCTCCGCAGTAAGTCTGGGATACAGGCTGGAGTTAAAAGACATTCCTCCTGCCCATTTTATAAGGTCAAACGTGCCAAGCGATCCCCAGAAGAGTGGATCCCTCCTTCTGGCACTAGAGCAACTATTGCCCCAAGGGTAATCATGAAGGTTCCCTTGGAAGAAAACGGGTTCGGGTTTTACTCGGGTTTTACTTGTCACAGTCCCCAAACCAAATGGGGACATGAGGCCCATATTAAATATAAAAGGGCTAAACAAGTTCCTACATATCAGGACTTTTTCGGATGGAGTCGATCCGATCGGTGGCCACCGCCCTACAAGGGCAGGAATGGTTAGCCTCGATCGACATAAGGGATGCTTATTTGCATATTCCCATCTGTCCGGCCCACCAGAAATTTCTACGCCTTGCAGTAGAAGGGCGCCATTTTCAGTTCAGAGCCTTACCTTTCGGTCTGGCCACGGCACCACGAGTGTTCACAAAAATTCTGGCCCTACGATTGGCCAAACTAGGAACACAAGGTGTAACGATAATGGCATATCTAGACGACTTGTTGCTGATAGACCACTCAGTGAAAAAAACTAGAAGTGGTCGTTCACAAGATAATCAAGTATCTGGAATCTCACGGTTGCATTATCAACCGAGACAAGTCAGCCCTAAAACCAGTCAAAAGCCTGGAATACTTGGGGGCTAAGACTGGATTCAAATCAGAGAAAGATTTTCTTACCTCCAGAGAAGGTGTCGTCTTTGAAAGATTTGACCCACTTAGTGGGTACAAAAAAGAAAAACCATCCATACGCCTGTGTATAAGGCTGCTGGGAAAAATGGTGGCTTCATTCGAAGCGGTACCCTACGGTCAATTCCATTCAAGGAACTTGCAGAGGGCCATACTGTCAGCCTGGAACAAAAAAGTTCAGGCTTTAGACTTACCAATGTCCCTGTCCCCTTCCGTTCGCAAGAGCCTCCATTGGTGGTTGGTACCAGAATCTGGAAAAAGGGAAACCCTTCAGTCCGGTTTCTTGGAAGGTGGTCACTACAGTTGCCAGCCTCATAGGCTGGGGGCAGTACTGGAGCAATGGTCTCTCCAGGGCAAGTGGTCAGAAGCAGAGAAGGCCCTGCCCACCAATCTCTTAGAGATACGAGCAGCCCGGTATGCCCTAGTAGCATGGACATCCAAACTCCAAGGGTCACCTGTCAGAATTCAATCAGACAATGCCACAGCAGTGGCATATATCAATCACCAGGGTGGCACCAGGAGTCGTGCAGCCCAGAGGGAAGCGAATTGCATCCTGGAATGGGCAGAAAGGTATGTCACAGCCATATCCGCGGTTTTCATCCCAGGAGTGGAAAATTGGAGAGCGGACTTTTTAAGTCGCCAGCAATTATGCCCGGGGAATGGTCTCTTCACCCCGAGGTTTTCCAGGCAATATGCCAGCGGTGGGGAACACCGGATGTAGATCTGCTAGCATCCAGATTCAACGCAAAGGTGGACAGATTTGTGTCTCGCACAAAGGATCCCCTAGCTTGCGGTTCGGATGCCCTAGTGTTCCCTTGGGATCAGTTCAAGCTGATATATGCATTCCCACCGCGATTAATCCGCAGAATCAGGGTAGAAAAGAAACCAGTGATTCTGGTGGCTCCAGCGTGGCCCCGAAGGGCATGGTACGCGGAGATTGTAAAAATGTCAGTGGGAAGTCCTTGGACCCTCCCACATCGTCCGGACCTGCTTTCGCAAGGACCGATATACTACCCTTCCTTACCAGCCCTAGGTTTGACGGCCTGGCTATTGAAGCCCACATTCTAAAAAAGAGAGGGCTCTCTAATCCTGTGGTATCTACCATGATCAATGCCAGGAAGCCGGTATCCA
This sequence comes from Rana muscosa, assembly GCA_029206835.1. Lineage (NCBI taxonomy): Eukaryota > Metazoa > Chordata > Amphibia > Anura > Ranidae > Rana > Rana muscosa. Next base: position 198,587,978 of record CM055123.1, read on the forward strand.
GGCAGATCTATTATAGGATCTAGAAGGCGTACATCACGTGGTGTGAGGCCAGGAAATGGCATCCACGTAAGTACGTAATAGGTAGGATTCTGGACTTCCTACAGTGGGCTGTACATAGGAAGCTTGCCTTGAGTACTATCAAGGGTCAGACGGCCTTGTCAATATTTTTTTCAAAGGCCCTTGGCTTTGCATTCATTAGTCAAAGCTTTCATACAAGGAGTGATGCGTATTAGCCCTCCGGTTAGTATTCCCATATGTCCATGGGACTTAAACCTGGTTCTGTCGGTTCTACAGAAACAACCATTTGAACCATTGCGGCACATTTCCTTGGTTCTTTTCACCAGGAAATTGATTTTCTTAGTAGCCATTTGTTCGGCTAAAAGAGTATCGGAATTAGCCGCCTTGTCCTGTAAGGAGCCATATCTGGTTATCCATAAGGACAGAGTAGTATTACGTCCTCATCCAGCCTTCTTCCTAAGGTGGTATCGAGGTGCCATTTGAACCAAGATGTGGTTCTTCCTTCCTTTTTCCCCAAACCTAGTTCGGTAGAGGAAAAGTTATTGCATTCTTTGGATGTAGTAAAAGCAGTTAAAGCTTATCTTAAAGCCACTGCTCAGATTCGTAGAACGGATACTTTGTTTGTTCTGCCGGAAGGCCCCAGAAAGGGTCAGGCAGCATCAAAAATCTACTTAAGCCAAGTGGATTTGACAGGTCATAATACAAGCCTATGGCTTGAAAAGGAGACCGCCTCCGTTCAAAGTTAGGGCGCACTCCACAAGAGCAGTTGGAACTTCATTGGCAGTGCATCACCAAGCCTCCCTGGCTCAAGTCTGTAAGGCCACAACATGGTCCTTAGTACACACGTTTACTAGATTCTACCAGGTAGACGTCAGAAGTCAGGAGGATGTCGCCTTTGGGCGCAGTGTGTTGCAGGCCGCAAAAGAGCCTCATGCCTGATGGCGCCCAGCTTATGTATCCCTCCCCTCATTTGACATTGCTTTGGGACGTCCCATTAGTAATGACTAAGTCGCTCTGTGTCCCGTGATGTACGAAAAAGAAAAAGGGATTTTTATAACAGCTTACCTGTAAAATCCTTTTCTTGGAGTACATCACGGGACACAGAGCTCCCACCCCTCTTTTTGGGACACTTATTGCTTTGCTACAAAACTGAGGTGCTCCCGGATGGGAGGGGCTTATATAGGGGAGGGTACTTCCGGTTTGGAAGTGGCCAGTGCCAGCACCTGAAGGTAATCTATATAACCCATTAGTAATGACTAAGTCGCTCTGTGTCCCGTGATGTACTCCAAGAAAAGGATTTTACAGGTAAGCTGTTATAAAAATCCCTTTTTTCCACTTCACCCTTTACTGAAAGGGCTCATTTACCAGGATTGGGAACGTCCTGAGAAAATATTTATTCCCCCAAGAGATTTCCGGTGGTCTATCCCATGGAGGATAAGTTCATCAAAAAATGGAAGGTCCCTACAGTGGACACAGCCATCTCTTGTATGTATAAATCACTGACATATCCAATGGATAATGTCCAAATGTTCAAGAACCCAATAGATAAAAGATTGGAGTCCTTATGAAAGTCTGCTTCTTTCTACAGCAAGCTTGGTGACACAACCAGCAGTGAGGTCTGCTAAGCAGTGAAGGATCAGTTGAAACAGGTCTTGAGGGACTTGACAGATCAGCAGGCCTTGCCCTAGCTGATCTACCTAGAGCCTTAGGCTTTGCGGTTGACGCCATAAAGGATTCAGTCCATCAGGCCTCCCGCCTTACGCTGTCTATAGTACATATGCGTAGGCTTCTATGGCTCAAAAACTGGTCTGCTGAAGCTCCCTGTAAAGAATGGCTGGTTAGCGTCCCATTTCATGGTGAACGCTTATTCAGGGAAAACCTGGACAAATATATCCAGAAAATTTCCAGCGGTAAAAATACGCTCTTGCCGGTTAAAAACAGAGTTAGAGGTCCCTCTTTAAGAGGCCTGCTTCTCCAGTCCCTGGGGCATCGGCTGTGTAACAGTTCCGACGGCCTCCTCGGTCAATTCCCGGGGGTAAAAAAAAACAGGGACAATAGCAGGGTAATGAGAAACCCTGTGTCAGGGGAGGTACAAAACCTCCCCCAAAGTTAAATGCATTGAAGGGTTGCCCCCACTCAGTCGGGTGGGGGGAGGACTCCAGTTGTTCGCAAGAGACCTGGCGGGACAGATAGGTGCTCTCCGCAGTATGTTTGGGATACAGTTTGGAGTTAAAAGACTCTCCTCCTTCCCATTTTTGAGGTCAAACGTGCCAAGGGATCCCCGGAAGAGAGAGTCCCTCCTCTTGGCACTAGAACAACTATTGCTCCAAGGAGTAATTATGGAGGTTCCCCTGGAAGAATGAGGGTTCGGGTTTTACTCAAACCTCTTTACAGTCCCGAAGCAAACGCGGACGGGAGGCCCATATTCTAAAAGGGCTATACAAATTCCTGTATATCAGGACTTTCCGATGGAGTCGATCCGATCGGTGGCCACTGCCCTACAAGGGGAGGATTGGTTAGCCGCGATCGACATCAAAGATGCTTATTTGCACATTCCCATCTTTCCAGTCCACCAAAAATTTCTACGCTTTGCAGTAGAAGGGCGCCATTTTCAGTTCAGAGCCTTACCCTTGGGTTTGGCCACAGCACCACGAGTGTTTACAAAAATTCTGGCCCTTTATTGGCCAATAATCTAAGAACACAAGGTGTAATGATAATGGCATATCTAGATGACTTGTTGCTGATAGACCACTCAGTGAAAAAACTAGACGTGGTCGTTCACAAGACAATCAAGTATCTGGAATCTCACGGTTGGATTATCAACCGAGACAAGTCAGCCCTAAAAAACAGTCAAAAGTCTGGAATACTTGGGGCTAAGGTTGGATTCAGGCCAGAGAAAAATATTCTTGGCTCGAGAAAAGGTGTTGTCTTTGAAAGATTTGATCCACTTAGTGGGTACAAAAAAGACAGCCGTCCATACGCCTGTGCATGAGGCTGCTGGGAAAAATGGTGGCATCATTCGAAGCAGTACCCTACGGTCAATTCCATTCAAGGAATTTGCAAGGGGCCATACTGTCAGCCTGGAACAAAAAAGTTCAGGCCCTAGACTTACAATGTCCTTGTCCCCTTCCGTTCGCAAGAGCCTCCGTTGGTGGTTGGTTCCCCAGAATCTGGAAAAAGGGAAATCCTTCAGTCCGATTTCTTGGAAGGTGGTCACTACAGATGCCAGCCTTATAGGCTGGGGAGCAGTACTGGAGCAATAGTCTCTCCAGGGCAGATGGTCGGATGCAGAAAAGGCCCTGCCCATCAATCTCTTAGAGATACGAGCAGCCCGGTATGCCCTAGTAGCATGGACATCCAAACTCCAAGGGTCCCCTGTCAGAATTCAATCAGACAATGCCACAGCAGTGGCATATATCAATCATCAGGGGGGCACCAGGAGTCGTGCAGCCCAGAGGGAAGTAAATTACATCCTGAAATGGGCAGAAAGATATGTCCCAGCCATATCTGCGGTATTCATTCCAGGAGTGGAGAATTGGAAGGCGGACTTTCTAAGTCGCCAGCAATTATGCCCAGAGGAAGGGTCCCTTCACCCCGAGGTTTTCTGGACAATATGTCAGCGGTGGGGAACATCGGATGTAGATCTTCTAGCATCCAGATTCAACACAAAGGTGGACAGGTTTGTCTCTCGGACAAGGGATCCCCTAGCTTGCGGCTCGGATGCCCTAGTGTTCCCTTGGGATCAGTTCAAGCTGATATATGCATTCACACCGCCACAATGGTTACCTCGATTACTCCGCAGAATCAGGGTAGAAAAGAAACCAGTGATTCTGGTGGCTCCAGCGTGGCCCCGAAGAGCGTGGTACGCGGAGATTGTAAAATGTCAGTGGGGAGTCCTTGGACTCTCCCACGTCGTCCGGACCTGCTTTCGCAAGGACCGATATACCACCCTTCCTTACCAGCCCTAGGTTTGACGGCCTGGCTATTGAAGCCCACATTCTAAAAAAGAGAGGGCTCTCTAATTCTGTGGTATCTACCATGATCAATGCCAGGAAGCCGGTATCCAGGCAGATCTACTATAGAATCTGGAAGGCGTACATCGCCTGGTGTGAGGCCAAGAAATAGCATCCACGTAAATACGTAATAGGTAGGATTCTGGACTTCCTACAATGGGCTGTAGATAGGAAGCTTGCCTTGAGTACTATCAAGGGTCAGATTTCGGCCTTGTCAATATTTTTTCAAAGGCCCTTGGCTTCGCATTCACTAGTCAAAGCCTTTATACAAGGAGTGATGCGTATTAGTCCTCTGGTTAATATTCCCATATGTCCATGGGATCTAAACTTGGTTCTGTCGGTTCTACAGAAACAACCATTTGAACCATTACAGCATATTTCTTTGGTTCTTCTCACCAGGAAATTGATTTTTCTAGTAGCCATTTGTTCGGCTAAAAGAGTGTCGGAATTAGCAGCTATGTCCTGTAAGGAGCCATATCTGGTTATCCATAAGGATAGAGTAGTGTTACGCCCTCATCCAGCCTTTCTTCCTAAGGTGGTATCGAGGTTTCATTTGAACCAAGATGTGGTTCTTCCTTCTTTTTTCCCCAAACCTACTTCGGTAGAGGAAAAGTTATTGCATTCTTTGGATGTAGTAAGAGCAGTTAAAGCTTATCTAAAAGCCACTGCTCAGATTCGCAGAACGGATACTTTGTTTATTCTGCCGGAAGGCCCCAGAAGGGGTCAGGCAGCGTCAAAATCTACTTTAGCCAAGTGGATTCGAAAGGTCATAATGCAAGCCTATGGCTTGAGAAGGAGACCGCCTCCGTTCAAAGTTAGAGCGCACTCCACGAGAGCAGTTGGAACTTCATGGGCAGTGCATCACCAGGCCTCCCTGGCTCAAATCTGTAAGGCCGCAACATGGTCTTCAGTACACACGTTTACTAGGTTCTACCAGGTGGACGTTAGAAGTCAGGAGGATGTCGCCTTTGGGCGCAGTGTGTTGCAGGCCGCAAAAGATCCTCATGTCTGATAGCGCTCAGCTTATGTATGGTGTATCCCCCCCCTCGTTGGGCATTGCTTTAGGACATCCCATTAGTAATGACTATGTCGCTCTGTGTCCCGTGATGTACGAGAAAGAAAATAGGATTTTTATAACAGCTTACCTGTAAAATCCTTTTCTTGGAGTACATCACGGGACACAGAGCTCCCACCCCTCTTTAGGGACACTTTTTGCTTTGCTACAAAACTGAGGTGCTCCCGGATGGGAGGGGCTTATATAGGGGAGGGTACTTCCGGTTTTGGAAGTTGCCAGTGCCAGCACCTGAAGGTATCTATATAACCCATTAGTAATGACTATGTCGCTCTGTGTCCCGTGATGTACTCCAAGAAAAGGATTTTACAGGTAAGCTGTTATAAAAATCCTATTTTTCCCAGGTAGAGGGTGAAGGATTTATCACTAGTAAGTGTTATAAAAGTACTTACTGTGTTTTCTTTACAAAACAATCTTTGTGTTAATTTGTGCTCCTTTGTTATGTGATATTATATCCTTGTCATTGCTTTGTGCTCTGAAATTAGATGTGCAACTAGAGGTACAGAATTATGATATTTTCTCTTATCGTCCATGGACTGACACAGCTGGATACTGTAAACGTGTGGGTATATGTCCCTGCTCGCAGGAGAAGATCTAGGCAGGATGTTAGAAACATACGTTCTAGAACAAGCCAGAGCTGAACAGCCCCGCCCAGGGGGGCAGTCCCTCCGGAAATTACCCTCCCACCTGCAGCTAGCAGCCTCAGTTTTTTTCTGCCTAGCAGAAGAAGAAGTGGCTTTCTCAGGAGCTAGACTCCTGGAAGATTTTATTTTTAAATTTTATTCCTTTGGGAATTTTATTATTTTATTTTTGAGACCTTCAATCAACTGTCGGCTGGGCAACAGGTTGGGTACACTGGTATCCTCGTAGTCTTCCCTGTCCGACCATCAAGCGAGCTGATCCTCGCCTTGTGTGTGTGAGACTCAGTTCACGACATGCCCCATGACTCCAGGGGTGGCCGGGTTGCATTTATGCTCCCACGGTCCTCTCAAGATTGAACAGTACCTGTCTGTATCTTTCGCGGTGGACCGGGCCGGCAGCTACGCAGTACTACTCTGTGGTAGGTCTGTCTGAAACAAGCCAGTGGGTCCCTCTGGGACGGGTAAGTAGTCTCTCCTGCTGCAGGTGAGTACATGCTGGCTGTGTTTCTTTATATGGGGGGTTTCTCCCTGTCTCCCCCCCTGTTATGCTGCTCTCTGCACCCTGTACTGGTGCTGTGCTGTGTGGGGGTGTTTGGGGGTCACTCTGGCCTGACTGGGGGCGCTCATATCTGTGTAGTGGAAAGGAGAAGTGTTCTGGGAAAAAAGTGAGTGAGTGTGGGGACTTCATTGCGTGCGCCATTAGCGCTGTGTGGTGAATTTGAAAAATGCGCTCGGCGGCCATCTTGCCATGGTTTAATGGCACAGTAATATATGCGGCCAGCGGCCATTTTCTTGAAGCCACGGCGCTTTCACTTCGGTTTCGGCCTCTAGCGGCGCTGCTGCGGCGCGAATCTCCTCACAATCTCCTCAGGCTTCACTCGCGCTGCAGCGCGGTTCATACAGCGGAACTGAGCGGTCCTTAAGGGTTGGTGAGTCCTCTGGGTATCCCCTCCTCAGCGCAGCCTGTGGGTGGACTGTACTATTCACTATAATAAGTGTATAGGGTCTCAGAGGGTGGCAGTATGGAGTCTGATACACCTGCTTCTCCACACTTGTCAGAGGCAACAGGCAGTGCTCCTGCACCTGCGGTCCCTATGGACCAGTTGTCGGCAGTCCTGGAATCGGATTATTCCTTGTCAGAATGGGAGCGGTGTGCGAGCGCAAGGGAGCTATAAAGCCCCCTCTCCCCACAAAAATCTTTAGTGAAGGAGTGCTCTGATTCAGATATGGGCCTAGCTACTGCTGCTCAGGACCCTAGCTCTGAATATTTTAATGTTTTTGAACAGGACATTCCCTTGTGAGGAAGACTCCAGTTCTGTGTGAGTAAATGACAGGGCGCTTGTAAGTGAACTCATTGATAATGTGAGGAACACTCTCAAGCTGGATGCTGTGGCACCTCAGGCGGACGCTGTTTCCCTTGGTTCCTTCAAGCTTTTCTTTTACACAGCTTCCTCACTGTTTTCCTCACACGCTGCGTCGAGAGCAGCATGGATGATACAGTGGTACACAGTGGTCGGTGCAGCATGGTGGGGGGGGACCTTATTCATTTATGTTTCTAGTCCCTGTGAGCCTTCTGTGTGATGTACTAAGACAACAACAGGGTCTCTGCACCTGTGGTTTCCCGCCATTTCCTGGGGAACGCTCTGAGCTCTGACAGGACCACGGTCTGAGGATCAGAGGTTACCTGTTACCTGCATGCTGCTTCGGTAGCACAGTTAAGCAGGTTGGAATGATACAGAGAAGATTATGTGCCTCTGCGCCATAATTTAAACTCATCTTATACCTCTACACTGGATACATTCACAGTGTATGTATGTGTTATTGGTCTCTGTGTCTGCGTGGGTTTCCCCCCACGTTCCAATGCTGTATTTCAGTGCCATACACGATATAAACATACACAATATGTTTATGCACGACTCTAGATACATTCACAGTATATGTATGTATTATTCTCTCTGGGTCGGCGTGGGTTTCCTCCGGGGGCTCCGGTGTCCTCCCGTACTCTCATAGTATGTGCGCTTTGGCTCTCTGCACAGTATAGACATGTTCAATATGTTTATTGCACATACTATACATATTTACAGTATGGGTACATTGTCTGCGTGGGGTTCCTCCGGGTACTCCGGTTTCCTCCCACGCTCCAATGGAAATGCACAGCATAAACATGTGCAATATGTTTATTCACATGCTATCATTCCTACACGGTATCTGTGTGCTGTCTGCGTGGGTTTCTTCCGGGTGTTCCGGTTTCCTCCCACACTCTGACGGTATGTGCGCCTTTGGCCCTCTGCACAGTTAAACATGTTCCATATGTTTATCACGCATGCTATAATACCTACACGGTATGTGTATGCAGTCTGTGTGGGTTTCCTCCGGGTACTCTGGTTCCCTCCCACCCTCCAATGGTATGGGCGCTTTCAGCGCTATGCACAGCTAAAATTTGTGCGATTTGATAGCCACATACTAACATACCTACTCGGTGTGTCTGTGCAGTCTGCATGGGTTTCCTCCGGGTCCTCCAGTTTCCGCCCACGCTACATGACATGCGTGCCTTTGGTGCAATACACGGTATAAACATACACATTATGTTTATACACAACACTAAATACATTCACAGTAGTTGTATGTATTGTGTTCCTCCGGGTACTTCGGTTTCCTCCCACGCGCCAACGGTGTGCGCGCCTTCGGTGCTATGCACACGTAGGCATGTGCAAAATGTTTATCACACATACTATAGTACCTACACGGTATGCGTATGCAGTCTGCGTGGGTTTCATCCGGGTGCTCTGGTTTCTCTCCCCGCGTTCCAATGGTGTGCGCATTTGCAGCGCTATGCACAGTATAAACATGTGCAATTTGTTTATTTGCAGGCTAACATACCTACACGGTTGTGTACGCAGTCTGCGTGGCTGGTTTCCGTCCAAGCCCCGATGATGTGCACGCCTTCATCGCTGGCACAGTATAAACGTGTGTAATATGTTTATCCACACATACTAAACTACATATACCGTATGTGGTTGTATTATGCTCTTTGTGGCTGAGTGGGTTTCCTCCCACACTCTATTTGCGTGTTTTGACGCAATACACAGTATAAACTATGTGTTTGTACAATCAGCACTTATCAATGGGGTAGCTGCTGGATGGAGCATTGTCATAAGGATCCCGGGTATCAGGGGTACCACTTTTCACCTGCCTTCAGTGGTGATCAGAAGCGCTGGCTTAGACTGTGTTCGCCAGGCTGAGGTTAGCGTTACGCCCGTTAGTGGCTGCGTCTCTGGCGTTTCTGAAGCTCAATGACTGGGCAAAAGCCTCTGCTTCATCTATCAGTCGACCAGCAGGTGCACTGCAACTGCTTTAGCCTTTAGGGTCTCTGTGCCTGGGGTGGGTTTGCGCCACCTGTGGAGGCTGAGTTACTGGTCCACTGACCAAGTTTCTAGGGAAGCTCTGTCAAATTGCCTTTCTTGGCCAACAGTTGAGGCACCCAGTAAGCTGGGGCCTCCCTTCTCCGATACATTACGGGGTCTCTTTGGGATTTTCATACATCTCGCTGCAGGACGGTCCTGTCGGCCGTGTGCATTGCAGGGGAA